>BTHU01000013.1:57697273-58357273 GCA_036184795.1 Tokudaia tokunoshimensis | reverse complement strand
ACAGGCCCAAGAGAGACTCACTGGGAAATGCCAAAGTCAGGGTTCTAAGCCACATCTGGCTAGTTCCAAAACGCCAGGTCCTAAATCGCAGTAGGAAGGAATGAGAAAGGGAAGGAGGCAGAGCAGAGAACTCAGTGGCGTCCTGGGGGAATGAGGAGGTAATGACCTCAGCCATCGTGAAGGGGACGAAGTGGTGGGAAACCAGGATAACAGTCTACCATGACACAAACACCAGAGTGAGCCCCAGCAGGGAGTGTCCCAGGTGCTTGGTCATGTTTGTCCCCAAAGCGTTTTCCCCTGGTGAAATCCTGCAAGGGAAGGAACCCTTTGTGAAAATGGACATGGGCTTCCTTTGTCCTCTGTCCCTGGGGTTGGCAATGAGATGGACCCCGAGGTACTGCTCTCATTGAGCTGAGCCCTAGTCTCTAGAACAGGATGCTGAGGTGATGATGATGGTGATGATGGGCAGCTCCCTCAGGCAGTGTCTGTTCTCAGCAGCGCCCAGATCTCAGCCAATGGCTCCAGCTTGCAGACCGACTGTTCTACACCAGGGGACACTCCTAGAATTTCTGGGACCACAATGGATGTCTTCAGCAGAACTGTCTGCTTTGCCCTGACCATCCTTCACTGTCCACAGGAAGGTTTCTCATCTGTGGAGCCTTTCTCTGAGATCAGTGTGACGTAGCCCCAAGTTTTCCTGAACACTGTGGTGCGATGCTCAGGACAGGAATCACAGCAACGCAACACTGGGACAGCAGGAGATGTCCCTTCAAGTCAACTCCCAAACTTCTGGTCCTACTTTACCAATGCTGCCCCTAACCTCATTCTCCAGTGATCTGACACCCACCCCACTGCACTTGCTGGGGATTTCCACCTGGTAGAGGAAAGGAAGGGACAGTTTTGTTTTAGAATGAGTTACTTTGGGACAAGAACCCAGATGTCCTGGCTCCAAAGCACAGCCTCTTCTTCCATGTTTGTCATACAATGGGAAGCAGTGCACAGGGTTAGCTGGATGTGCATTGTGTATGAAATGCGCTTTCGCTCTCTTGAATCTCAGACTCGCTCACCCTTCTGGGCTCATAAGGATTCTTCCCTGGACTGGCTAGTGACTGACTTGTTCCTGGGCATATACAACTAGGTTCCCTTGATTCCCAGTTAAGATTTTATCATCAGAGTGGCCTTGAGAGAGCCACTTCCTCTCTATGTCTGCTCTCCTAACTGAAAGGACAGTAACTATCCTGTAGTGAGAGTTAATGATATACATATACAACACACACACACTATATATATATATATATATATATATATATATATATATATATATATGCATGCATGTATGAATGTATGTATGTATGTATGTATTGTTTAGAACAGAGACTGGCATGGAAGAGCCTAGCTTCCAGGATTAGCTATTATTGTCTGGTCCGGGCATGTTCCGAATTTTAAGCTGTTGCTGGCTCCTGAGTCAGCAGGCCATTGTTTCTGTGGGTGAGTCTATCAGGTCCCCCGATGATAAACTGAGAACAAGTGTTTCCCAAAGCTCAGCGCAGGTTTGAAAGGGCAGTGGAAAATGGCCCCAAACTGAAGAGAGGATGATGCCTGCTGGGTGGCTGCTGTGAGAGATGAGATCACAAAAGCTAATGATGGTCTTCCTTTGATGTCAGTCTGGAACCTCAGTTTGCAAAATGGCTTAGCTAACGTCCCCGATTGATCATCAGTTCCTGGGTGCATCAGACACACGATACTGCCCACAATTCCCAGACGCTAGAAGCAGGCTGGGCTGTAAGCACGGGGTGCTTCCCTTTCCACCATGTGGGGCAATTTAGTCTCTCCTCGGCTTCTCTTGGGTGGGATTGGTTTTCTCTGTCATGTAGAGGGAGCAGGAACCCAACCGCCCTAATATGAATCAGCCCGCCTATACCAACCATGTGATCTTGTGTTCCTTAGCTACTCTGTGCCTCAGACTCTTCTTCTGAAACTAGAGTATTATCATTTCTGACCCTGAGGGCTTGGAGTCGCTCTCGGGTACGTGGGTGCTAGGTGTGTATACTAGCATGGCTACTACCGTGTGGTCCTGCCCTCCTCTGAGGCTAAAGACAGCAATCTAGGTCATTCTCACTGGCACCCAGCCCACACAGAGCTCCTCGGAGGAGCTCAGGGGACCCTGTGGGGGTGGGGTGACAGACAGATCATACCTGAGGCGGAAATTGGGACTCAATGTACAGAATTTTCCTTTTATGTGGCTGTCCGGGCAGATGTGATTCCGAGAGCTGGCAGATATGGCATTGGGGTGCTTGCCAGCTCCCGTGTAGATGGTGGGCACTGCCACCCTGAGCTTGTTCATAGCTATCACCAGAGGCCCCGGAGCTCTTGGTAGTTCTACCCTGGACCATCTGCCTTACTGACCAAAACTCAGCTCTTAGGGAGTGTCCTATGGTCATCCACACTACCCTTATCTGTAGTAGCCACACAGGTAAATGCCATTATTCCCCTTTTCCAGATGAAATATTGAGGCTTGGAGAAACCAGGACAAGAGCTGTCAGTTAGATACCCAAAGCCAGGGCTGTCTCCTCAGGCTGCCTTTCCCATGAACCTCCTGGGTAACAGGCTCTCTAAAGCTCTCCTCCTCAGTCCTGAGGCTGGGAAGGTAGAAGTGGGAAGTGCTCTCAGGTTGTGTTCCTGTGACTTCCCAACAGTACAAACGCTGAGGATTTAGGAGGGACTAGGCCCCTCACCCAGTTCCAGCTGCCAACAGACTCCTTAATAATCACAACTCTTATTAAAATCTAGGAGATCGGGGCTGGAGAGATGGCTCAGAGGTTAAGAGCACTGACTGCCCTTCCAGAGGTCCGGAGTTTAAATCCCAGCAACCACATGGTGGCTCACAACCATCTGTAATGGAATCTAACACACAACTCTTCTGGTGTGTCTAAAGACAGCTACAATGTACTTATATACATAAAATAAATAATTAGCAAAAAAAAAAAACCACAAACAAACCTAGAGGCCCCTGTCCAGCAAAGAAGACTCTCAGACATCAACAACCAGACCCCTGGTAAATTGCAACCAAGCTTCAGGACCATGGGTGGCACTCTCAGTCTCAGGTTCAAGCATTACATGAGCTAAGGAAATAGAGTGTCAGGCAAAGCAGCAAGCACCAGAGGGCGCATCTGAGACGAGTCCGTCTCAGTAAAACTAGCTGCAGAAATGGGGCCGGGGAGCAGTCAGGGATCCCCAGCCCTGAGAGACAGGGGGCCAACGAAGAAGGAACATGAGGGCCTCACAGGCAACTCACTTCGGTCTGGGCAGACCAAGGGCAAACGGGGCTGACCCAGATTGCCGAGTTATGTCAGCCCAGTGGATGCGGCATCATTTTCCAGCTTAAGATACAGGTGAGTTCACAGTCATGGGATGTGACTGCTGATCTCCTGGGGCTTGGTCCCACAGATGTAGTTATCCTATCCCATGTAGCAAAAAATATTCCAAAATGACTGCTCATTTTGATGTATATTTGTAGGTATTTAATATATACTTGTAAGAGTGGCCAGGCTATTCTTCTAAAATATTTATAGGCTATTAGACACAGCCCCCAAGGAGTTGTGACATTTGTGACACTTCTTCTTCTTCTTCTTCTTCTTCTTCTTCTTCTTCTTCTTCTTCTTCTTCTTCTTCTTCTTCTTCCTCCTCCTCCTTTTCTTCTTCTCTTCCTCCTCCTCCTCCTCTTCTTCCTCTTCCTCCTCCTCCTCTTCTTCATTTGAGATGGGATTTTTCTGTGTAGCTTCAGCTGTCCTGGGACACACTATGTAGACTGGGCTGGACTCTAAATCAAAGGATCTGCCTGTCTCTGCCTGCTGAGTACTGAGATTAAGTGAGCCACACTGCCTAGCCTTTTCATTTTACATGACTTATTCTGGATATTTTAGGAAGAGTTTATCAAAGCATATTTAAGGCTTAAGAATTTCTTAAAAGTGTTGTGTAGTTCATTTTGAATTTTCAGGTTCAACACAAATAGGTTTCTTTACTGCAGAGCTCCCTGAGATCCCATGGGTCCCCAAGAGGAAGACTGCAGGCTGTGTTTATCAAATTGACTGTGGAGCACTTTGGGGAAGGCTTTCATGAGCACCTTGCCCAGGGCCAGGAGGGATGACACTGAAAGCCAACGTGTCCATCTACAGAATGCTTCTTCTGGTTTATGCCAGTTGAATGGAGGGGAGGCTCAGGAAGTGGTCTCATTGCTGCCAGAAAGCACTGTTGTGCACTGAATATTTTATAGAACCATAGGAAATGGGGCAGAAATGTGAAGAACTTGCATTCTTCTCCCAGAGCCACGGTTTGTCTGTGGAAAGGTTATTCCGTCATCTTCTGACCTCGGACCCCAGCCCCAGTGAAGAGAGTGAGAAAGTGAGGTATTTAGGGATCATATCCGTGCAGCTCTTCTTTGCTGGTCCTGGGACCTTCAGTCTCCAAGATAGCACAGGATCAGGACCTTCAAAAATACTTGCATTTTTTCTCATCACCACAGCATGGCGCTCTTGACAGCCATTTCTACTAGGGAGCCCAAGGTCAGGTTCTCGGGTCTTCATAGGTCTTAGAAGTTAGGAAGGAGGCTACTGCTCCTGTGTTTTGGTTTGGTTTGGTTTGGTTTAAAGATTTGTTATATCTAAGTACACTGTAGCTGTCTTCAGACACCCCAGAAGAGGGCATCAGATCTCATTACAGATGGTTGTGAACCACCATGTGGTTGTTGGGATTTGAACTCAGGATCTTTGGAAGAGCAATCAGTGCTCTTAACTGCTGAGCCATCTCTCCAGCCCCCGCTCCTGGCTTTTTTATTTGTTTATTTGTTTTGTTGTTGTTGGTGGTGGTGTTGGTGGTGGTGGTGGTGGTGGTGTGGGTGTGTGGTTCTAAACTAGGACAGAGGATTTTCTTGTCATGGTCTCAGGGGTAAGCTCATAATGTTTAACTCCAAGAAGAACTCCATGCCCCATCACTAGCAAGACATCTTCCCAGAAGTGATCAGAGTGACCTCTCTCAGCATAAGCTAAATGCTAGCACTATAACTGCAGTGGGGCCTCCCTCCAGCAGGAGTTCTAACTTAATAAGATCCTCTGTTAGAACATTCAAGCCTTTCTGATCCCCCAATCGAGTGCCATGCTCACGAAGAGAACTGCCACAGAAGAGGCAGAAGCTGGGCACGATTGATTAGCATTGATTACGTCATGATGCCTAATCACAGGGTCTTAGACAAATGACTTAACTTTTATGTGTCTCTGTTTTCACACCCGCAAAACTAGGTAATATTAACTTCCTCACGGAAACGGTGTGAGGACTCAAGATTATGTAAAACTAGCACTTAGAACAGTGTCTTACACACCATGAGGAGTAACAGCTAAAATCATCATTTCATGGTGAGTCTGCTGACTGGGGTGGGCTTCTGTTTGAGTCACAGTTCTGAATAGTTTTATACAAAAAAATTAACAAATGCTAATGCATGGACTATTTATTTTAAAAATAACTTCTGAATGTTGAATCAACTATGAGAAGTTGTTTTCCTAAAAATTGCCATTAATACAAATAAACTTCTGCCCTTGGTCAGAGCAAATATAAACAATCATATCTCCGTTTCAAAATTTTAAGGATACAGAATTTACTGGCAAGTGTCTTAAACAATCTTTATGTGCCCAGCACTGTGTGAGGGACTTTAGCTTTAAAAGACAAAGCCTTCGCCCTGCCCACTGGGATTCATGTCCTAAGTAAATTTTCAGATACTCAGTTTGGACAACTCAGGCTAGGACCTGGAAACCTCGCCCAGACATCTAGATTCTTCTTCCAAAGCTGACTCAGAATTATTCTAAGACAAAACTACCATCGGCGGGAAGCTCTGGAGGTCTGCTGAGATGAGCAGGGAGATGTGAATTCTCTTTTGAATTCTGTTTGATACATCAGCTTTCACACGCGAGCAAGTGCGAGACTCTGAGACTTTGGACCCTTGCTGGTTTGTTTCTCAGTCAGCACAGAGGAGAAAGCTGTCTGTGGACAGACTCGAACCTGTGAAAAGGCAAAAGCAGGAGAGCATAGAAGACACTCAGAAATCTGAGGTTGCCACTGACGTCTCGGGCAGGGAGAGGACTAGCTCTTTCTGCCACACAGACAAGACTTGACCACACCCAAGGTCTAGGGATGCCCGTCTCTCTCAATGCAGGCCGATTACATCCACTCAGTAACTCTGAGCATGTCCTCAAAGCAGAGAACCAAGAACAGAGTCACGAGCACTCCGAGGACATTTAAGAACATGGTGAACACATGGGGACGGGGCCCGAGAGGCAGGTCACATAGTTTGACTCTGATAAGCACAGCTGAGGAGACCTGGCGGCACTTAAACTCAACACAGACCAATTATTTCCTAAATAACAGCTTTCTAAAACCTGGAAATGGCTATGTGTAATTATGCCCCACCCTGGCAAACCCAGTTTTTGTCCTAATCCTCTTTCTTGGTTATTCAGACAGGATTTATGAAGCATCTATTATATACGAGGGACAGGGCTCAGCTTGGGCAGATACAGAGTGAGTTCCAGGACAGTGAAGACCACACAGAGAAACCTTGTCTCCAAAGGTCAAAGAGGAAGAAAAAAATAGAAAAGGAAAAAGAAAAGAAAAAAAAAGAAGACACCTTGTAAGGTGTCATAGAGGAGAAAGCAAAGAGGGTGTGAGACCCATATGTCCTCTTGGACCCATGGGACCTAGGACAGGAAGGGGGCAGGTGACAGTCTGCCTGGCAGGGAGCTTTGAAATAGTTAACCCCTGAGTGTTTTGTAATCGGGGTTATCTTTCATTCACCAGAGAGGGGCTTGCTCTAACTTGAGAGAGCTGCTGGAAGTCCTCCTGCTAGTTCGACCAGCTCCTTTAAACGATGTCATTACTGTTAATCATGTCTCTGTGTACGGACATGTGCAGGTGAGCACAGGTGCCCTTGGAAGCAAAGGGCCTCCGATCCTCTGTAGCTAGTGTGGCAGGCAGCTGTGAGCTCCTGGCTGCTGGACACCCAGACCTATGTAAAAAGGAGTACCTGCTTTCAATCATGAAGCCCTCTCTCTAACATCCCCGCCCTCCCCCCCCCCCACCAGGAGGCTGTCTCCCGTTTTAGATGTCAGGGCCTGGAAGGTAGCCTGAGATGATTCGAATTCTCAGAGGAAATGATATTAATGGCCAGGCCAGGTACCCGGTGCTTTGGGATGTGTTTTTACTCTTTTGGTTCTCATCTTAGGAACTGTAAAGGATGTTTTCTGTCTCTCCGAATATGGAGATCTGACTCAAAGATGTTACTTGACCATTGAGGGGGTGGACACAAGGTTTGAGCTCAGACCAACAGCTCTCCAAATCCCCGCCCTCTTTCCTCTTGATCGTTCCCGGAGATTGGAGTACCACAAAGGCTTTTCCTTAGTGCTATGTTCACTTTTCTCTACTTTAGCAAAGTTCTGGGACCGCTTCTGCTGAACTGACGCGCTCTCCTCCTCCGCCCACATCCCTGAAGATTGGGGATCCTGCAGCAAGATCCAGTGAGGAGCAAGAACTGGGCCCTGGGGGATCTGGTCATGGAGGTTCTCAGCTAGAGCCTGGAGCAGTGCTGGCGTTGGACTGCAGAAGAGGAAGAGTCCAGGAGGACCAGGGAAGAGGGAGAAAGTCCTCAGATTGTTCAGCACATGGCACCGCAGGCACGATCACAGCAGATACCTGCTGAGCCTTTCCAAGGCTCTGCACTTGTCCAGAGCTATGACTCACATTAGGAAGTCCAAGCCAACCCAAAAAGGCAAAAATGAAGCCTTAGCAACTCGCGGCCTCTCAGAGTGCTAGCGATGTGACTTGAACCCCCGTGTCAGGACCATACATAGGCGGTGCAGAGGCCATTCGGTGAGGGGCCTCCCTCTAGGTCCAGCTCCACCGGGCACAATGAACAGTAATTTTTGTCGAGCTCTGGTGGACCACGGGTCACCGGCGAGCATACAGCTGGGTGTCGTGGCCCCTGCAGGACAGACGCCGCTGCCAGCCACTGAGTCCCTGGGCAACGTACCCTTTCTGCTCTACCCCAGCCACTCCGAGCCGCCTTACTATGACGCTTACACCGGGGTGTTTCCCTACGTGCCCTTCCCGGGCGCCTTCGGGGTTTACGACTACCCGTTCGAGCCCGCCTTCATCCAGAAGCGCAACGAGCGCGAGCGGCAGCGGGTCAAGTGCGTGAACGAGGGCTACGCGCGCCTCCGCGGCCACCTCCCGGGCGCCCTGGCCGAGAAGCGGCTCAGCAAGGTGGAGACGCTGCGCGCCGCCATCCGCTACATCAAATACTTGCAGGAGCTGCTGAGCGCCGCCCCCGACGGCGCGCCACCCACCGCCACCTCCCCGCCGCCCGCCCACGCGGGCCACGACAACGCGCCGCAGCCCCCTTCCCTGGTGGCCGAGTCCAGTGGATCCTCCTTTTCCTCTTCGCCTTTTTTGGAGTCGGAGGAACCCAGCCTTTGATCTGGCCAGCCAGAGGCCTGGACTTGTCTCTCTAAGGAACAGCTTGGAGGCTTCTGGGTTATCTGTGCTGGACAGGACAGTGGTGTTCGAGGTCTGTGATCCCACCTTCTCCCAGTTGAGCCTGATGTGCGGGCCTGGGGTAGAGATGGCGAGATAGGGATCCCAGGATGTCTGTGGTGAGGCGCAGAGCCCTGGACAGCTCCTCAGCGCGGCTCTGCTGTCCACCACACCAAGTCCCCTGGAAGCCAGTCACACTTTCTAGTATGCGCCATGCCTGGGCCTTCCACAAGATGGCCTCAAATACTAGCGAGGAGTTTGATGGCCTCTAAAGAGCTGGAATTCTGAAGGAGGGACAAAGGAAGTGAAGTCAGGCAGCTGCTTGCATTCAGCACCCTGGAGCTGACAGACTTGGGAGGAGGGTGTGTGTGTGTGTGTGTGTGTGTGTGTGCGCGTGCGTGCGTGCGTGCGTGCGTGCGTGCGTGCGTGTGTGTGTGTGTGTGTGTGTGTGTGTGTGTGTGTGTGAGATGTCGCTGGTGCCCACTGACTTCCTTGACAGTAACTGATCACCTCCTGTCTCCCACCCTTCAGTATAGTCTCTTCTGGCCGTAATGCCTCCCCACCCCAAGACTTCTAAGCTTCTAAGGTCCATTGACAATTGTGTTTACACCAAGGTAAATAAAAAGGGAATTTTGTTGAATTTTGTGATTCCTGAATTATTGTCTAAGCCCACCCTCCACCTTGGGGTGTTTACTAGCTTGTGCAGTCAACACAGAGAAGAGAGCTTAGTGTATGCTGAGACTGAGCACGGGTGAGGCCAAGGTTCTAGGAAGAAAGCACACAGACCTTGAATAGTGAGGGATAGGAGGACCAGGGACGCTGGGAGAGCAGTGCATATTTGAGGCTGTCTGGAGCCTTTCCCTCTAGTGGGAGAGTGGCTCTGTGTCTGACGGGAGAGGGCATGGGGCAGCAAGTGTGAGAGGGGTCCTGGTCAGATCCTGATAGACACTGAGACTGGCGTGAGTGGAGATATGCTGAGCTAGGCCACCACCCAACACGTTCTCTGGACAGAGCCATGGAGTTGGAGTGGGGAGAAACTTAATCTCCATGGGAGGGACCTGTCTGAAGTGTGGGGCTCCACTCCACAGGCTCCTGTCCCTGAGCCCCATTGCCCCCATGAAGCCTTCATGTCTCCCACTCCCACTGCCCCTGCCCCATCTCAAGACTGGATACAATAAGTCACCCCTTTACACCCAGCCCTTACCTCCTTGGGGGCAGATCGGGATGTCACTGGCTGGACTGGAAGGAATGACAGCTGCCTGGCCCAGGAGCTTGGGCTGGGCAGCAGGGGCTAATTTTACTCGCTGGGAGCAGAGAGAGTAATCCTCCCACCCCCACACCCGCCCTGTCTGACTGCCTCAGCAGGATAGGCTCAGTCAGGTCCAGTCCCCAAGGCGGGGGCATTGGGGACACAGGGAGGAGAGGACAGTGGGCTGGGGGAGAGGAGAGGTGTCAGGGAAAGTCATGGAGCCGTCCTCACCTCAGGACGAAGGCCTGAAGAAGAAGCAGCCTAAGAAACCTGTCCCTGAGATCCTGCCACGGCCACCCCGGGCCTTGTTCTGCTTGACTCTCCAGAACCCCCTGAGGAAGGCCTGCATCAGCATCGTGGAATGGAAGTATCCTTTCTAGCACCTGAGCAAGACGGAGCAGGGAGGGTGTGGGAGGCAGGGACAGGAGGCACAGGGTGGCCACAAAGCTCGGTCACAAAGCATCAGGGTGACCCAGGCTCTTGGAAAAGGGGTGAACCTACCCAAGACCAGCATAAAGAACTTTTGTGAAAGCAAGAAGGGAGGTCTCCACCACAATGGAAAAGGGCTTCTCGGAGCCTGGGGAGAACACTTGTGTCATAGGTGGCAGTCACTGAGCTACTGAGGCTCTTGGGGGAGGACCCGTGCTCATAGGAGACTTTCTAAGTGTGCTTAGGTCTCTATCATCATGGGGGTATCACCCAGGGTTTTGAATAAGAAGATGAAGGACAGAGAAGCTCCTGAGGAAATCTTCCACAGAGGGAGGGTAGAGAAAGATTGACAGTCTAGGGACAACTTCCACTGGCTCAAGTCCCAGTTACAAATGGAACTGGAGAAATGGGTTTGAGGGGAGAGGCCTGCTCTTAATGGCTCCTGGATGCTGGCGAGCAAACTTGGATGTTTTAGCTCAGAAGTAGTGGCCTGGGGACAAGGACCTCAGTCTCTCGCTGGGTTTGTTCTGGAAATAGCGATGACAATATCTGGGTTATTTGGGGGCAGGGGTGGGGGGGGGCTGCAGAGAGGAGGCCTGTGTTGAGTGGGTTCTGAGAGAGTCAGGAATATTTGAAATATTTTTGACGTGCTATGGAAGAATGGGATTCCATCAGCTGTTCCTTGGGGAAAAGGAGAACGGGGGAATGGCTGGAAGGGTAAGGGAGCCATGGAGTCATGGAGAGACAGTGGATCTGGGGTCGGGCCTGATCCCATTGCTACACTGTGCCAGGCCTCATCACCTCCAGCCCCTTCCTCCTTGCTGTCACCAGAGAAAGCAGCTCCCCCTGGCAGGGTCTCCCTTTACTCTCTACTCTCCTGAGCCTACTCCTCCCACAGATCTATTCCGTGCCACCCCCATCTGGGAAGAAAGTGGGGTTTTATCCAAATCTGTGTACATAGCATGTCTCTCCACCCCACCTATACACCAAGGACTCTGCCTGGCTTTCCCTCCTCACATTTGCTTTCTAAATGACCAGCCAGTCAGGAAGCGTGGATCCCAGAGCACCCTTGTGAACTGGCTGCTGGAGAGCGGGGAGCACGTGCATCTGGGAGTACAAGCCTGCACACATGAGTGCGTGCACATAACTCTGAAAATCTGGCTTTCCTTCCCATTTCCCCCATTTCTCAGTCCTACTCAGCATGAACACAATCAAACTCCAGAGCTCTCCCCTCCCCAAGCCATTTTGGGTTACAAGCCCCTACACCTCATTGTGTGGCCTGGTTACCGCATTATAGTGATTGTCCAGACTGGCCTTCAGGAGTTTCTTGCCCTCAACCCCACAAATCCCACAGATCGCTCGACGGCTCTCCTTGACCCTGGTTCCAGACCCTTCGAGACCATCATCTTGCTCACCATCTTTGCCAACTGTGTGGCCCTGGCAGTGTACCTGCCCATGCCAGAGGACGACAACAACGCTCTGAACCTTGGCCTGGTAAGCAAACCTTCCCACCCTTCCTCTCGAGCTCTGAGGCTCCAGCCTGGGAGACGCTGCTGTCATGGCTCTCTCAAAATGCAGACTGATGTCCTCACACTGCCAAGATACTAAGTGGCCCTGAAGCTTCCCAGGCTAAACATGTTCAGCCCAATTCCACGATGCCTGTCAGGCAGCATCCGCAATGCCAAGCGCCCAGCAAGCACAAACGTATGGAGCTTTCCCCAGGCACTCCCAGGAGTGGTACCGATACAGATGTGGAAGCTGGGCCTTGGCAAGGAGAACCAGGGACGCTAGGCACTGACCTCCTCCCCTGCATAGAATCCAGAAGGTTGGCTACACTGAGCTGCTAGGGGCATATGATACAGAAATCTGCAGAAAGGGCATTACAGGCCTGCAGTCCACTCTCTCACCAGCAACACAGCAAATTCCGCAGTGAGTGGTTTTCATCTTTGAATTATTGAATCTTTACAGTGATCTCCATGGTATAATATTAGATCTCTGAAAAGAGATAGATAGATGGATGGATGGATGGATGGATGGATGGATGGATGGATGGATGAATAGATAGATAGATAGATAGATAGATACATAGATAGATAGATACATAGATACATAGATACATACATAGATAGATAGATAGATAGATAGATACATACATACATACATACATACATACATATATAGATAGTAGATGATGGATACATAGATGATAGATACATAGATAGATATATAGATAGTAGATGATGGATACATAGATGATAGATACATAGATAGATATATAGATAGTAGATGATGGATACATAGATGATAGATAGATAGATAGATAGATAGATACATACATAGATATATAGATAGTAGATGATGGATACATAGATAGATATATAGATAGTAGATGATGGATACATAGATGATAGATACATAGATAGATATATAGATAGTAGATGATGGATACATAGATGATAGATAGATAGATAGATAGATAGATAGATAGATAGATAGATAGATAGACAGATGATAGATAGATAGATAGATAGACAGACAGACAGATCCTTGAGGTTTGGAGTCTAGGTACAACGTGCAGGGTAGCACCCATATAAGCTTCCAATAGGGCCTTGTATCCTTGTCTTACTGTCTTTGGAACTTGCTCTTGTACATCTAAAAATATTTTTATTTATTCTTTGTATACATGTATGACTTTGAACTTATAATGTCCTCAGAGGCTAGAAGACGCTATTATATTCCCTGGAGCTGGAGTTAAAGGCAATTATGAGCTTCCCAGTGTGGGTGCTGGGAACTGGTCCTAGGCACCTTGCAAGAGCAGTACTAACTCTTAACCACTGGGCCATCTCTCCAGCCCCTGGATCTTGTCCTTCTGTTAGATGTATCCACAGGGTGGCAAACTTCTAGAGAAGTCCACTGAGAAACAAAAAACTGACAGGGGATGTGAGTCAAGAGTGAGATACTTGCTTAGCATCCAGGAGGCCTCAGCTACCCCTCTACGAACACACACACACACACACACACACACACACACACACACACACACACACACAGCAGGACAGGACACTCCAGGGCTTTTCTCTGCTCTGAAATCACAGAGTTTGGAGAGGGGAGGCCCATCTGCACGTATCCAGGGCCAGAGTGTGTATCTCTGCCTCTTCTCAGGCTGGTTTCCATGGCAATCTATTCTGAATTGGGGAGAAGCTGCGTGCTAAATGTGTGCTTGCTGGGCATGGAAATAGCCGAGTTCCCGGAATGGAAGTGGAGTGGGACTCAACGACTGCAGGGCCAGTGCAGCCTCTGCTGCCAGAAATGCTGCCGTGCGCCACTGGGCCTTCTACAAAAGAAGCTCAGCTACCCATGTCCACGGACTTAGGGAGAATTCTTGACCTACCCCGTGCTTCACGACTTCACAATTTGATTCACTTTAAGAAACTGAATGCTTTTGGTCGTGTGTGCTTACAATCCTAGCACTGGGAAGGTAGAGACGAAAAGATCCTCAGGGCTCACTGGCCAGCTTCCCCAGCGGAATCAGTGAACCCTAGTTCCTAGAGAAAGACTCTAGCTCAAAAACAGTGGACAGGTGGGGAATAATACCTCCCCAGGTTGTTCTCTGGCCTTCACATCCATGTACAGACATGAACATGCACACATGCACACCTACACACTCATGAACATGTACATACCCACATGGGCACACATGTGTGTGCATGAACACACACACACGAAGTTGACTATTTTGCAAGAAGCTGTCTGCTTGTCTGCTTTTAAGGACATCAAATCACACCTTAGTGGTTATATGGTCTTCCAACTTGAAAACAAAATAGTTTACTGAATAGTACTGTGGTGTTTCTCTTTATTCTGTGGATTGGAGCTGCAGAGCTTCAGAGACATACCATAGTGAGTGCCCTAGAAGAAGACAAACTGACCAGCATCACCAGGCAAGTCAGCACTCCAGGGAGACACTAACCACCTGGGAAGAACTATAATCTGACTCTCTATTGTGAAGTCCTAAGAGAAGAGGCCACACTCAGGGTCCAAGGCTGCTTTTGCCTAAGGCCACCTCAACATCCTGAGGTCACTTCAGCATCCTGAGGCCCCCTCAGTATCCTGGGGGCCCCTTAGCACCACTTTTGCATCATAATTCATCTCCCCAGTACCCAGAAGAGGACAATGAGCAGAGACAGAGTAAAAGGAAAGTGGATTAAGCATGTGGAGCATGTGGATTAAGCATTTATCTCTCCCTTGTCCTTACGGTTACTTGGAAGCCAACAGAAAGTTGGCAATATTCCAGTTGTCTAAAAAACTCATCTTTTAAAAGAGAAGACTCTGGGATGAACTCTCAATTAATTTTCTTATTAATTTTATAAATAAATATTCAGTGCCTGGAAACACTCCTCAGTTGTCATTGTGAACCGAGAGGACAGTCCCATCTTCACAGGGCTTAATTAATTAAGCCAATTAAACAACTAATTACACTTTAACCAGTTAAATATGTACTTACACATGAAATGAGCAACATGTGAGGTCTGAGGAAGAGAATCTAAACTAGTCTTGGGGTCAGAGAGGCTCTCCAAAAGTTAGAATATTTAACCCAAGGCCTGACAGATGCAGGCAGGACCAGCCTTGTGGCTAGTTCTCTGTACCAGCCCTTGGAATGTATGCTCTGGGTCAAGGCATTGAAATCTTCTTTTCACCTTTGAATTTGTGTTTTGTAAGTAGAGTCTCCTGGGACAGAGGCCCTGGCAGCTTGGAGACTCGACCCCCACAAACTCTTAAATTCCGTCACCTTCTGAGTCTAAGCACAGGCTCTCAGATTCTTTCCTCCCTGGGGCCCTGGGCTCCCTGTCAGAAACCTAGGAGTATGAAGGAAGGGTGTGGTTGCAGATGTCCCCCCTCTTGGTCTGGCCCTCCCATAGCCCACACAGTGGGATGCTTTGCAGAGCTGAGAGTGTAAGGCACAGCCCCCATCTAGGGGCACAGTGTCTCCTGGAGTGGAGGGCTAGGTGCCCTTTGGTTTTCTTGCTCACCGTGGTTTGCTGTAGCTGGTTTGTGTGATGGAGAAGTGCCTGGCTACCCTTCTTCATATCGAGCTGGGTCACAGGATGGTGACTGTTGGTGGTGAGGATAGTAGAAGAGGTATTAGCAGAATGTCTGATACAATAGTCCAGTGACAGGTAATGACATAGCCACAGTCATCTAAAGATGAGGTGGAAAAAGACGAATAGATTGGCATCTTTTTTTAGCACCTTTATGAGTGGGGATTTCCTACTTTTTGAAAAAAAAACCATCTATTCATATGAATGGAGTCCCAACCCCTGTTCCCACTCCCAGCGATACCCCAGGTGCTTGGTGAGGGGTGAGGGGTGGGGTGGGAGTATGCCTTCATGGTACTACAGGAAGGCTCAGCAGAAAGAGGGTTTGGGTTGAAGGAGCTTCATGGGCAAAGAGGTTTTGCATTTTTTTTAATGTATTTATTTTTATTCCATGTGCAAACGGTTGTAAGCAGCGGTGTAGGTGCTGGGAATTGGACCTAGATCCTCTAGAAGAGGAGCTAGTGCTGTTAACCAATGAGCCATCTCTCTACCCCATCGGGGTAGTATTTTTAAAAGCTTTTCAGGTTCCCATATGGGGTGGGGTGGTATCTAGGAAAGGCACACAACATTGCCCCTGCAGGAATTGAAACAGATTCTGAAGATAGAGACAGATAAGAGAGTGGTCTTGAGAAAGATTTATGAAGTGGACCAGATGGGACTTGCTGACTACTGAAGGTGACTAACTGAAGGGGGCTATAGAGACAGAGCTTGGGGAAGGCAAAAATGGCTCTGGGGTTTCAGAGTAGGGAACAGACAGGGGGTAGTGTCACTCAGAAAGGCAGTTTGAGGAGTAAGGTAAGTTCAACTTCACCTTAGACAATTGGTTCTGCAGGGCAGAGTATTTGGTAACAAAGGTCTCCTGCTGTGACATGTGCTAGACCGACTAGGATATGGAGCAAGCAAAAATGGCTTCCTGTCAGTGCCTTGCACAAGCCAAGTCTGAGTGTTGGCCCATGGCTATGATTGAGTTACCCTGGCACTTGCCTGAGGGGATGAGCTATCTCCTCCAAAACCTCTCCTACTTTCCCTCTCTTTTCTAGCATTCCATGAGAGTACCAGACCTGTATTTGGGCCTGAGGTACCCTTCTGGTTCTGCTTATTGTGTATCAGCAGGGAAGTCACACATTCTTTTCAAACAGAAAAGGAAACTGAGGCCCAGATAGGACAAGGAGTTATGAGAATACACAATAGGTCAAGGGGTAGCAAGATGAGGACCAGACTGTGGTATCGTGTCCTGAAAAGCCTTAAGACCCAGAGATGGATGGGAGTGTGGGTTCTAAAATCAGCCACATTGGAGGAGCAGTATAGCATGGTGGTTAGGGCAATGAATTAGAATAGATACCTTTGAGTCCTAATCCCTTCATGGAGATGTGTTCTTGGATATATTTATAATCTCCACGCTCTCCAGTATCCTCATTTATGGTAGAATAACCTGCCATACACTTGAGAGGTTTCTGTATGAATGAAGATCTAGGCTATAGCTTCATGTTGAGGGCCTCCATGTTCCTCAGAATGGGTGACCCAGTCAGGCAGGCCCTGGGCACTAGATCCCTATGTTATTCTAGAATCCAAGGACATTATCCCTAGTGGCTGTGCCAAATGATTATGTCAGATAAAAAAAATCCTTCCTTCCATTGAGGGAATGTAGTTCAATGAAAATATGCTTGACTAGCATCCATGAAGTCCTAGGTTCGATCCCTGGTACTTGAGGAAATAAATTTTAGTCCTTCATCTCTCTTTGAGGCCCCAGTGTATCCAACTAGCCTTTTAGTTCCCCATTATCATTATGGGCAACAGCAACACTGAGTGTTTGTGGAGGGCTCCATTCTGTCCAGTGTGTCTGACCAGACTTCCTCATGGGTGACAGTCACACTGAGTATTTGTGGAAGGCTCCATTCTATACAGTATAGTTCATTTCCCAGTTAGCATCACCTAGGGTGTCTACCAGCCAGATAAAAAGAGGTTAAGTCACCGCCTGCCCCTGTCGTCTCCAGACCATGCCTGTACCTTTTACAGACCAGTTAGCACTGGAAGAGAGAGGACAGGGGAGGAAGCAATCAGAGCTCTGGTCTCTCACCATAATCCTGCTTCTCCTGACTGTGAAACTACTGCTCAGGCCAGGGAAGATGCTCGAGTGTCTGGTCTAGCTTCCAGGACGACTAGCCCAAGAGAGAACCTTGCCGTGTCTTGGCACAGGATGGAGATGGGGGTTTTGGCTGGCATAGTCCCAAACTCTCCTGTCTTACCCCAAACTCAAGCTTTGAAAGGGGGATGCTCCTGGACTGACCTCAAAGGCGCTTTACAGGAGGGCCATGGCTGTACTTTTGACTGACCTTAGGGGACCCATGAGAACCATCCATGATGATCAGAGTCCCTAATTATCAATTATAAACAGATTGCTTTTGCTATAATCTCTTCTTTCAAAGCAATCCTGTGCCCAAGTATGACGTTCACAGAGTGAGCTGTAACTGATCAATCAGAGAAAGAACATGTGTCAGCGGTGAACCCACTCATGAGATGAGCAGGAGGGTGAGGCTGGTTCACAGAGGAAGAGGGTTAATGACAGGGAGAAAGGACTCAACAGGACTAGTGGTGTATACACAGCCTATGGACAAGAAATCTAACCCCTGGGGCTATGTCTCTACATAGCCCACCTATACAGGACTGAATGAATGACTGAGAATGAAACGTGGGAATGCCCCTCAAAGCAGTGGTTTCCAAAGGAGGGACAAAGGAGCATTCGTGCCCATCAAGAGACATTTGCAATGCCTAGAACCATGGAATAGAGGAACAGACGTATGTACAGGTGTACATGTACATGTACATGTACCTGTACGCATGGTACAAGACAGACATGATCATCCGACTCCACTGTCAGTTAGGACTGAGGTTGAGATACCCTGCCTTAGACAGTTAAATAACTTATAAAATATTCCATGTGGGTCTGGCCAGATGGCTCAGTGGGTGAGGTGCCTGCTGCCAGGCCTGATGCCCCAAGTCAGATGCCCAGGACCCACATGGTGAAAGGAGAGGATAATTCCCACAAGTTGTCCTCTGTCCTCTACACTCATACAATGACACACTCACCCTCCTCCACTAACTAACTAAACAAACAAACAAAATAATAAAGGTTAAAAATTAGTAAAATTCCACTTTGACATTACAATGGTCTGGCTTCTAAGTTCTGGATGGTTTTTCCTAAAAATCGCAGGAGATATTGCCTCCTACATAGACACTGTGTTATTCTCCAGACTGCCACCCATTCAGTCCCTTCTCAGCTCCAGAGCAGCCAACCCTGTACCATTATAGGACACTCCAGGCCTCTGTCACATTCCTGGGGTTCAGGTTGCCACCCAGCGTCCTCCGCAGGCTGGAGGCTAAGTCTCTGGCAGCCAGGATATTTGTCTTTTTATAGGGTCCTGAATGTCCTGCTGCTGCCTGCAGCCAGTGGTCCGCTCTCCTTCACCCTCTGTGGGAGCTGGGCCTTCGGTAGGGCTCTGCTCTGGCCTCGCTTTCAGAGGGTCAAAACCAGGTTGTTCTAGAACAATCTGGGGATCTAGTGACCAGGTTACTTGGCTGTGTCACCCACTCTGAGGAACAGAGGGACCTTCAACACCAAGCTGCTAATGCTGATGTACAAGAGAGCTCCCAATAAGGAACGGTGAAAATAAAAGAGATCCCTGGCATTTGCCCCACCTCAGAGCTTTCTCTCTCTCCACAGTAAGGGCTCAGGTCCCTTTCTGGGCGCTCTGTTCCCTGCCCAATCTGTCTCCCTCCCACCAACGCACCGGATGAGGCTCAACATTAAAGCCTTGGGAGAGACCTTGGTAGGTGCCATGCTCTGCAGTCTTTCCAGGACACTAGGGGAAACCAAAGAGTTTTCAAGTCAGACGAGCCAGCACCTTTGTTAGCACGTCCTTAAACTCAGTTTCCACGGCTTCTCCTGTCAGCAGGGGCCAGTACCTCCCCTTTCAGAACTGTTAGGTCTCTGTGAAGTGACCTCACACGCAGCCTGGTACATAGGTATTATGCAATAAGCATTCATTCCTTCCCTCCTCTGCCCTTCCAGCCCTGATAGCTCTCAGCCAAAGTCATACTGTGCCCAGGCCTGCAGGGGCAATGTACAGTGGTGGGCAGGATCCAACAAACGCATGCGGATGTCTCTCCCTCTCCGCTGTGGCACTGTGGTTGAGACTGTGGGATCCTCACTTAGCCTCTCTGCACGCATATTTCAGCTCTGCCGCTTGGCTGTGGAATTCTAGAAATCAGCACCACCCCCCCACCCCCCCCCGCTTTGGCTTACTCATCGGCAGTGTGTGAGGGCACTTACTGCGCAGGGCTTCCATTACTGAAGATCTGGGGTGTGTGTGTGTGTGTGTGTGTGTGTGTGTGTGTGTGTGTGTGTGTGTGTGCTTAGAACAGGTTCTGGCATGTGGATGTCGCTTAACAGGCTCCTTTGTTATTCTCTTTATCACCCAAGACAGTCCCATCCCCAGCCCTTCTAGGTTAGGCCTGATGCTTTCCCTATCTCCCCTCCTGTCACTCAGCCCTGTCTCCATAGCTTCATGTTACCAATATGTTTGCCCACTTGATCTGAAGAAGCTAATGGGGAGGAGGATGAAGACCCACCCTCCCATGCAAACTGACACGAGTGACCCATCCAGGTCATGGCCATTTGAGCAAGGGTTCATCCGGATAAATATAGCAACTTCCCTCATCTCTCAACTGGTCATTGTCCATAGCCTCCAGAATAAAGGGTGAGGGAGATTCCGGGACCAGATATCAGTGGACAGGGTGACTGAGCAGTAGCCCAGCAGGCTGGCTCACCAGAGAAGTGTTGGCAAGGGACAGGGGGGAGGCAAAAGCCCAGGGTCCCCATCAGAACCTCTCTGCCTCTCTTCTTACTGAGGGGAAACAAGAAGATATCTTGCTTCTTTCATATGGCGACTGCATCAGGACCCAGCCCCGGTTCACACTCTTCTTTCCCTGTGAGTTCATTTTTGCCCTGTGGGAACCTCCATTTGAGTTCTGAGCCCACTCTATGCCTCCCCTGAGCCTGCAATTGTTCAGAAAGTACTGGCTGCAATCGTTCTTGGTAATCGTGAGCCCCTGACCTCCTGTCTGTTCTGAGTTGTATCTTTCCCAGTGCTAAGGTCACAGGGGTCACGGACCTTCTGTACTCTTCTTGGGGCAGGAACCAGAGCAAAACTGAATGGACCCCACTCTCAGGGGCCTCCAGACTTTTGCCATTGTGAACCCCACCCTATGGACCTCTCATCTTGGAGTGAATCTGGAGACGTAAGGAAAAAAAATGCACGGTACCATGCCACAGACTGGTCCAATGATAAGTAGGCTACCCCTGATGTCTACTCCCAGAAGCAAGAAAGAGGGTGGAGCCAGGAGACAGGCAGCCATTATTACTATAGAAGTGTCTTGTGTTGTTTCCATCAGGTCTTCCCCCAAGTACCTACTTGGAGAACCTAGGTGGAAAGAGATGTGTGGGGACACCCAGCTGACCCCTGCTGCACCCTCAGCCTAAGTTCTACCTGGCACCAAATTCTCATGAAATAATTTCTTTGGCCTCCCTGAAGCAAACAGGCCCCAGCGAGTGAACCTTGTGAGTCTAGCACCTCTGGCTCCTATAAGCTTGGTGTTTGTGCAGATTGTATGCCCGCTTCCTGAGGAAGGAGCCCTCTACGCCCGATGGTGGCTCTGAGCATCTCCCTGGAAGCTCCACTAGAGCTCTTTCAGAGAACTCTGACGACTCCAGAGCCCTTCATGGGGGACACAGAAGACCCTCAGACAGGAGTGCAGACCAGATCATGGTGCTTCAGGTGGGGCAAGGGAAGGAGAGATGGGGACAGTTGGCCCTGTGGCCTAGGCAGGGAGACTATACTGGGCAAGTCCCTTTGCAGACGAGTCTGGCCAGCTGCCATCATCTTCCCTCAAAGCCCCAGGCACACCTGGGTGGGAGTCAGTGGGCAATGGGGATAGAGTCAGTACAAATGACACACATTGAGAGCCTTGCTCTTTCAACCCAGCCCTGGCTCTAGCATAACATGGCACAGATGCAAGGCCTGTGCTCAGATTTAAACAGCAAGTGCAGCCCCAAAACTCCATTAGAGTTTAGACTCTCTGTGGGAGGACAAGACCCTCTTGCATTTGGTACCTGTTGATGGAGCCATCCGGGTTTCTACCTCGCAAACAGCTTCCTAGTCTTCCCAAGAGCTCAGGAAGGCAAAGAGTCTGACCCAGGATCCAAGACTATCTCCCCTAGTCCTGTATCAGAGCCTGTTTGTTGCTTTTAACTTCCAATCTGCTCTGCTGTGTGACGTCACTTAGCTCGTGCCACATGGGACTTGCTGTGACTGAAAACCCACAGTTGTCATGTGCTCGCACTTAGAAGCTGAGCATTGCTGTGGGCTTTTCACAAAGCGTCCTCAAAGCCTGTTGATCTCATCTTGCCTCGGTGGTAGCAGCCATTTGCAGGCCCACCCAAGCCCATACTTTGTCTCTTAGGCAGAAGGGCCTAATACTGTCCAAAACCACACATGGCAGGCACCTTTCCAGATGCAGGTGACACCACAGGAAACCGACCAAACAGCCCTATGTTCATGTCTGGGGACAGTTAAGTGGATAAACAGGTAGCTGACAAATTAAGTCTTGAAGTCTGCTAAAAACAAAACAAAACAAACAAAACCAAAGTGATGTCATTAGATAGAAGCTAGGAAGAAGGGGTGATAACCCAGAAGGGATCAATCATAAACTGGGACCAGACAGAAAGAAGACAGTGCACCCAGTAAGACGGAATGGCAAGGGTCTAAACCCTGATCCCAAACTTCTTCCAACTGGGCATGGGGGAGTGGGTTAGCTAACCCAGGGCTGGTAGGAATATGCAATCTCCAAACCCTGCCTTTCCTGGTTCCTAGAGAACTCACCCCAGAAGCCCTCTTAAGAGAGACCCTAGCATTTTGCCCAAATACTGCTCCTAACGGGCAGTGTTCCCTCTCATCTGTTCTTGGGGCCAAAGACACTTGACCTCCTATAGTCAGTACACAGAGGAAGATGACATGGGCCCTAGGAGGCCACAATTCAGCAGAGGCACTGGAAAGCAAACAGGGTCACAGGTAATACAGAGGACGCCCCAGGCAGATTCTCCTGGGAGACAGACAGAGAAATCCTATGATCATAGGTAAGTGAGGGCTCCGAATCTAAGGTATACAGAGAATCTGAAAAATCATCCCTCTTGGCAGGCCAGTGTCTTGCGGGACAACGGTGAGGCCAGCAGTCAAGGTCAGAGGGGTGATTTGTAAGGGACCACCTACTCTATGGTTTCACTTGATAAACATCATCGCTGTAGGAAACAAGGAGGAGTTGAAGTGGCCAGGGTAGATAGAGCAGGACTAGGGGAGAAGGGAGTCCAGAAGGGAGCAAGGTGACTGCAGATCGGTGAGTGTGAGCAGGCTATGCTGCAGGCAGAAGCAGCTCCAGTGGAGATGAGACGGATGAATCAGGCATGAGCAACAGAAATGTCTGGATCTGGTGGGACCCAAGACCGGAAAGACCCCTGCCTTGAGTAAACGGACACTATTGGCCAAGGTAGGGTCTTCGGAGGAAGAGCCTGTTCAGGAGAGAGGTTCAGGCTCAAACATGTTGGGTTCCTGATTGGATAGAACCATGGCCTGATGTAGCCCCACCCAGCAGCTCTGTGAAGACCAAGAAAGGACTGTAGATGCCATGGTGTGAACAGAAAAACCTCTCCACAAAGAACCAGGCACGTAGAAGACCTGTGACCCACTGAGCTGTGGGTCACCCCTTGGTGACCCACAGGATGCCACTTAATTTTCAGGGCAGATTTTTGGAGGTGGGTGGTCAATTAGATCAGTTTTAAAAAGTATCTATTTTATTTTACATGTATGGGTGTTTAACCTGCATGTAGATATGTGTGTACAGTGACCACTGAAGCCAGAAGAGGGCATTAGATCCCCTGGAACTGGAGTTATAGGTGCTCATAAACCACCATGTGGGTGTTAGGTATTGAACTGGGGTTCTCTGGAAGAACAGCCAGTGCTCTTGACCACTGAATTATCTCAGTTTTACACACAAGGAAACTGAAGTTCCTAGAGGAACTTGAGTAAAGAAACAACCAGAGAGAATGTACACCATGTGTCTCCTGCCTTCCAAGACTGACAGCAGGGTCACCCACACACAAAGATGGAAATGTTTTAGAAAGCCTATTATTTTGATTACAGGATACCAGCCAGTCCATGCTCAGGGGTTTAGTCTCAAGCTTAATAATAATTACCCGGGGAGTAAATAGCCCTTGTTCCTCTGTGGGCCTCTAGAGAGGCATGGAACCAGGACAATGTAACACTGATAACACTGTCCCTATGAAGCAAGAATGGAAATATCCCTGGTCCGGGTCTACACGGCAAGGGTCATGTTGTGTGCACTTTAGGATTAGGTTGCAGAGTGGTAAACAGAGAGAGTTTGGTCTTGGAGCTGATGGGTTATGAATCCCACGTGAGTCCTGCCTGAGACCCACAGCCCCTGCAAACTTGCTCTGTGGCCAAGAGACAGACAGACAGACAGGAGCAGGTGCAGGCAGCTCTCTGGTGTGCATGGCCAGCCGCCCAGCCTATGAGCACCACAACTATTTTGAGTCCTGTTTTCCCTTCCCTCGACAAAATTTCTCCTGTCTGTCCCCTGGGAGTTGAATCAGCCTGAAAATTTACACACTGACTTAATTTCCCTCTCCTTGCAAGTACATTCCCCATGAGATATGGGTCTGATTATTAGATGCTTACTACACAGGGAGAAGATCCCCCCAAGTTGATTTTCAGGGGACCCTCCTCAATGTGTTCACTCCATTCCTCTCAGTGGGGGGATGATATACAGACTGCCCCTGGCAAATCTCTTGTATAACGGCAAGATTTGTCCCACAATCTCTCTACCCCATGATGCTCAACTGGGCCCTAGCAACAGCCCTGTTAATGGAATAGTATGGAGGTGCCTTCCAATTGTACACTATATTTTTGGAAGGAGAAAGTTTTGGGATTACAAACTGAAGAGCAGTTGGGGGCAAGATTAAAAAGAACAGGTCTAGCTCACATCTGCCTCTGTTCTCCTTCCACATCTTCCAAGTCACTTCCTGGGGTGGCCAGGTTCCCCATCTGGCTGTGTCCACAATTAAGGAGCATGACTCATAATAAAAGGGGCCCCTGTAGGGCTCTTAGAGAGGCCCTCCCTAGTCCTGCGGTGCTTGACTGGGAATGGGTACTGGTGGGTGACGGTTATAGGGCTAGTGAGCTGTGGGTAAAGACCCCTTCTGGTTAGAAACAACTTTCTATGCACCAGTTAAACCACCTGCTGCAAGGGTGCAGCCCTGATACTCCATCAGGGGGCTAGGATTGCATGAGGAGCCTGGAGAACCAGGGCTATTGGATGCAGATGGCTGCAAGAGAAGCCGTTTCAGCCTGGAGCCCAGCCGGGAGGGAGCTGTTTTCTGTTAGAAATAGCTCTTGCCGGGGGCCCTGAGTAGCGAAAGAGTGACCTGGGCAGCCTCAGGGTGACCCAGAAGATCGGGCTACAGAGCAGGGTATGGAAGACTCAGCAAGGCTGTCTTCAGGGTGAGGCTGTGAAACCTTGGCCACTCACCAACAGGGCACCCCCTTACACAAGGTGCTCTGTTTCCGCATCCCCCGCCTGCATGTAGCTGCCTGTAGCCAGCTGTAGTGGGTGTGAAAAGGGAGACGTCAGAAAAAATAAACAAGAGCAAAGGACCCTGATTATCAAGAGAGGGTCATTTGGAGTGCTAAGTCCACCCTACTTTTTATCTTTAGTCTATTGGATAGTGGAAGAGGGAAAATAGCAATGCTGGAAGCCACTTGGTATCTGTCTTAGTCAGAGTTTCTATTGCTGTGAGAAAACATTACCCCCAAAAGGGACTTGGAGAAGAAAGGGTTTCTCTTTCATCTTACAACCGTCAGTTCACACTCCCATCACTGACGGAAGCCAATGAAGGAACTTAGCGTGGGATCCTGGAGGCAGGAAGCCATGGAGGAACACTAGTTATTGGCTTGCTCCTCACGACTTGCTCAGCCTACTGTCTTACACATCTCAACCCCACCTGCTCATGGTTGGCACTGCCCACAGTGGGCTGGGCCCTCCCACATTTGTCAAGAAAACGCCCTATAAGACTGGCCAGTCTGTCAGGCATTTTCTTAATTGAGAGTCCCTTTTCCAAGATGATTCTAATTTGTTTCAAGTTGACAGAAAACCATCCATTCATCCATCCAATTCAAGGTCCTGGAAGCTGGGGGTGAGGGGGAGAATGGGCAGAAATTCCAACCTGTTTTAGAGTTTATATTCTGGTGAGAAAAGAGTTAAAGAACACAATAAAAGTATATACGGGGCACTTCAGCCAGATGTTAAGAAGACAACTCGAAGTTCAGAAGAAGAGCTGAAAGGTTGGAGGTGGATTAAACTGCACTTGGTTGCCAGGGAAGGCCTTGTTAAGGGAGTAGGGAGCTGCCAGGGTGGGGGGCATCTAGGGGTAGCAGGAGCTGGTGGCTGGAGGGCAGATCAAGGCTAGAGCAAGGGGGGCACTGGGAGTGTGCAGCGGGAAGGTGTGACCACATTTGCCACCACCTTCTCCCCTCCAGGAGAAACTGGAGTACTTCTTTCTCATCGTCTTCTCCATTGAGGCCGCCATGAAGATTATAGCCTATGGCTTCCTATTCCATCAGGATGCTTACCTGCGCAGTGGCTGGAACGTGCTGGACTTCATCATTGTCTTTCTGGGGTAAGAACTGGCTGGGGGTTTGGGGGCCAGAGTCAGATTTACCCTGAGGACTCTGCCCACGGGCACTACCAGCAGCCCAGAGGCAAGATAAGACCTAACCATCCTGGGGTATGGTCAATGTTGGTGGGAAATGAACCAGTAACCCCAATACCTGCCTGCAGGTCACAAACCTCATCACCGCCCAGACACCGTAAGTTCTCTCATCTTCCCCAGCCACGTGTAAGAGGACATGTGAGTGGCTCCAGTGGTCACCTTTGCCACTTGTACATCGGTTCCACAGACATAGACAATATACACAAATATGGACATCTAGTAGCCTGCGTTAGTGAGCTAGGATGCCATCAACTCTGCACACTGGAAGCTTACACAATGGAGGTTTGCTGCAGATGTCCAAAAGTTAAAAATCCAGTGTTGTCAGGCCTGATGTCCCCAGGTCTCTCCCCTTGGCTGTACGTGGCCACCTCCTCACTCTGTCTTTGTGTGTGTGGTCTGTCTATGAGCATGCACCCTTGTGTGTCTTTGTGCATCCAGATTTCCCCTATAATAAGCGGACCCAGCAAATTGGATCACAGCCCACCCTAATAATCTTATATTAATAACCCTATGTCCAGGGTTACATTCTGAGTTACTGGGTGTCAGAATTTCAGGAAATGAATTTTTGATAGCCTATAATATTCTCATTTTATTAATCAATACCTAATTATAACAGCAGTATGTACTGGGGACTTACTATGTGTTTTACATATAACATTCTTTAACAACTCTTCCATTTCCTCCATTCCATGGATGGAGAGACAGATACAGAGAACTGAGCAACTTGCCCAATGTCACACAGTGAGCAGGATGCAAATCGAAGCATCCTTGGCTCCAAAGGCGGCACAGTTAACCACTAACTACACTATCTTTCAGTCCAATGACATCACTTATCTGCTGGTCCTTCAGCGCTCCTCTCACCACAGCAGGGGAAACCGAGGCATTCACAGACTCAGTGTGGTCTTTGTGAGGTGCTCTGGTTGGAAACCAGGCCGATGAATAGAGCATCAGAGAGCAGCATCTTTGTTTCACAGAGCGTCATTGTTCTGCGATGAACTCGGGGTCATTGGAGATGTTCCTAGAAGAGAGCTGAATGGACTTCGAAGCTCTAATGGGGAGGAGGAGTGCAGGAGCACATCCAGTGTTGGGAGGAAGGCCAGTCCTAGGGAAAGCCTAGCAGAGAGCTCCCTCCCCCTCCCCCCTTCCCACCACCCCACCCCACGCCCCGTCACCAAATGAACAAGGGGTCATCCTGCAGCTTCCTGTTATGTACTCCGACTTAGGGCCAGGGACTATGCCCATGGCATGCTTGCATTTCAACCCGAAGCCTCCCTTTCGATATTTAGTACCATTCATCACCAATAGCTCAAAGCTGGACTTGGCCTCAGAAACCTGGGTTAAATAAAAGTCTTTGGCACTGACGGTTGGGAGAACTGCATTTGCTCCCTACCCTCCTGTCCTTCACATGGTGGAATACAGGTCCTGGAGCACTGGGCTCTGCCTCATCTGACTGCTGGTCCCTCTTCTCTGCCTCTTACCCAATCCAGGGTCTTCACTGCGATTCTGGAACAAGTTAACATCATTCAAACCAACACAGCCCCCATGAGCAGCAAAGGAGCCGGCTTGGACGTGAAGGCCCTGCGAGCTTTCCGCGTGCTCAGACCCCTGCGGCTGGTGTCAGGGGTGCCCAGTGGGTGACACTGTCTCTTCCCCCAAGCCCTCCTTTGCCCCTTCTGACATGGGTGTCCAACTGTTTATATGGGGAAGGCCATGAGACAATGAAGACAAATGACTCTTTCCCCCTCCATGCTGTTTGCCGCAGGCCTTCAGGTGGTCCTCAACTCCATCTTCAAGGCCATGCTCCCCCTGTTCCACATCGCCCTGCTCGTCCTCTTCATGGTCATCATCTATGCCATCATTGGGCTGGAGCTCTTCAAGGGCAAGATGCACAAGACTTGCTACTTCATCGGGACAGGTGAGCTGTGAAGGACGGAGGAGGGGTAGAGGCCCCAGTTCAACTCCCAGTGGGGCCATCACAGCTAGTAAGGAAGCCCAGGGCCAGAGCCAGCTCCTTTCCCCACTATGCCCCTTGGAGACATCTCCTGGACTCGTGAGAGTGGAAGTAAGACAGCTCTACCAGGATCAGAGATGAGAGGCGGCCTTGGCCTCGGCTGGCTCCATCCCACCTATACAATTTGGAATGTTCCAGGCTTCCTGGGTCAGGTGTAGATTGAGGCATAGGCCTGGGATGGGCCTGGATTTCTCTTCATACTTTCCTTGTGGCCATAGTTTACTTTGGTTAGAACTGTCTCCCGAATCAGGCCTGCAAGATGCGTACTGAGTGAGGCTTCGATGGAACGCTTGGTGGGTGTCATAGGCAGCCCACACTGAGGCCCACCTAGAGGCCTAGAAGTCTTCCTAAAGCAGCAGTTCTCACCTGTCTGGCTTTAGGACACCTTCACAAGGCAACAAAGACCCCCCAAACAGCTTGATTTACATAGGTCTGACTCATTGATAGTAATGAAACTGGACCAAATATAACAACATGTATTCATTTCTAAGAGTAGCAATAAGCTGATGACATGAAAACAAGAGCCTTTATTTATTTATTTACTTATTTATTTAAAAAATGATGACATTCTCCCAAACAAGATCCCCTTAGTGAGAAGACTGGCACTAGTGATGTGTTTGGTAAGGCTCCTCCATACCTGGCTTTAGGCAAGTGGGCTGGAGCTCACATCTGCTCCACAGGAGGCTGTTGCCACATCACGTGTCATGTGGACCACTCTACTCTCCATTGCTAGAATGGGAGGCCAGGCATCCAGCAACATCTTAGCATCGCTATGGAGATAGTTTTGAGGAGGCAGATGACTCAGAAGGCTCTCTCGTTCTTGCCCTGAGCCTCGCTACTTTAAAGATGAATCCTTGATCGTGGCCTACTCCACAGTCTTCAGTGTAAAGAGGACAGAGGTCAGAGTCCTCTGTCTGTCTCGGACACTGGAGTCACCAGAGCAGGCCCCATGCTCACCACTTCTTGGGGAGAGGCTACCAGCTTCCCCAGTCCCATGGGCAGCAAGAGTCTGTCAACACAGGGTCAAACTGAGCTTCCAAGAGTGGACTCTGACATGGCATCAGCTGACAGCTTCCCAGTCCTCTCCCACAGAAGTCTCTTCCATTGTCAGAACTGTCCACACCCTGTAACCAACATTGGCATCTTCCATGACCTGACTTTCCACATCCTATAATCAGCACTGTTAGGCAGATGACAGGGACCATCTAGTGAGAGCTTTGGGACAAATTTGGAGGTGCCAAGCTATTAACGAATGCTGAGCAACAGCATTTAAATATCCCCCCTCAGATCAGAGGCACCGGCTCCAGAGAGCCAGGGACCCCAAGCTGACCATCACTGTCCTCCCCACCCACTCTTAGTCTGAGCTGACACCCTAAGTGTGGTATGGCAGGGGGCACTGTGTTCCAGGGGTAACCTCATCCCAGAACACAGCAGGAGGCTGTAAAATATCCTCAGATAAAAGTGCTCCAGGGTATTATCAAAATTGCTAGATTTGAGTAGCTGGGGACGTAGCTGGGTGGGTGAAGTGCTTATTATCCAAGCATGAGAACCTGAACTTGGGTCACCAGAACTAATGTAAAAAGCCAGGTGCAGCAGTAGCACATGGTGGATCTATAACCCCAGTAGTGAGGGTGGAGACAAGCAGATCCTAGGGGCTTGGTGGCCTGCAGAGCCACACCAGTGCTCTCTGTGTTTAGTCAGAGACCCTGCCTCAAAAAATAAAGTGGAGGGCAACAGAAGAAGACACCTGGTGTGGACGTTTTGGCACATTCAGTAGTGTGTGTGTGTGTGTGTGTGTGTGTGTGTGTGTGTGTGTGCGTGCGCGCGCGCGCGCACGCGTGCATAAGAGAGAGAGAGAGAGAGAGAGAGAGAGAGAGAGACAGAGACAGAGACAGAGACAGAGACAGAGAGTTTTAAAGAAAATAACGAGTCCTTGGACAAACACAGAGGTGCTTTCCGAAGCCTGATAGCAGCTTCCCTAGAAGGTGGCCCTGGTCCTGTGTGCTCTGTGACTTGCACAGCTCAGCCCAGTGGTGCTGGAAGAACTCTACCTTGACTCCTCATGTCAGGAGCCCCTGTCTCCAGCCCACCCCAGCTGGGCAATGGCCCCCTCTTGTCTCAGAAGGTACAGAGGCCCCTCTGGTTGTTCCTGCAGCACGAGTTGAGCTTCAAGGGACAGTTCATCTTTGGAGTAGTCCTTCTAGCCCTGTCTGAGTTCTCCTAAAACATAGTTGCTGCCACCTGTAGGGGCCGACCGCCAGCCCTGGGTCCTAGGTCCTTCTTCATCTCTGTCACTCTATTCTTTCAAATGGCCCTTGAGCAGCTTGTCTCCAGTCACTGTTCTCTTTTCTAATCCTACATCCATCTATCTCCAGACATCGTGGCCACGGTAGAGAATGAGAAACCGTCACCCTGTGCTAGAACCGGCTCTGGGCGCCCCTGCACCATCAACGGCAGCGAGTGCCGAGGAGGCTGGCCAGGACCCAACCATGGCATCACCCACTTTGACAACTTTGGCTTCTCTATGCTCACCGTGTACCAATGCATCTCCATGGAGGGGTGGACCGATGTGCTGTACTGGGTGAGTCTGGGCTTCCAAAACATCCCTCTCTTCTAAAGGCAGGAAGAAAGGGCTTATAAGCTCTGCCATTGCCTAGTATTTCCTGGGGCAAGTTCCATGGTACAAGGTCCACAACATCCAAGAAGGGGATGAAGGATGGGGGTGGGGGATGGGGATGGGGGATGGTAATGGGGGATGGGGGTAGGGGGTGGGGATGAGGGATGGGGATGAGGGATGGGAGTGGGGGATGTAGATGAGGGATGGGGTGAGGAATGGGGATAGGGGTGAGGGATGGGGATGAAGGATGGGGGTGGGGGATGGGGATGAAGGATGGGGTGGGGGATGGGGATGGGGGATGGAGATGAGGGATGGGGGTGAGGGATGGGGGTGAGGGATGGGGTGAGGAATGGGAGGGGGGATGGGGTAAGGAATGGGGTGAGGGATGGAGATGAGTGATGGGGGTGAGGGATGGGGGATGGGGGTGGGGGTGAGGGATGGGAGTGGAGGATGGGGATGGCGGATGGGAGTGGGGATGGGGGTGAGGAATAGGAGTGGGGGATAGGGTGAGGGATGGGTGGGGAATGTGGATGGGGGATGGGAGTGGGGGATGGGGGTGGGGGATGGATACTCGGAGCTCCATGAGTTCTAGTCTCAATGCCTGAATTTCCTTGAGAATTTTGGTGGCTCTTTACTTGTGTCCCATCTCCTGGACACTTGAGGGATGAGGAGCCCTTTAGGTCTTTCTTTTTGCCATTTGGCAAGATGGCTTTCTTAGGTAAAGATCACTATGTATCACTCATCTCTTCTTTAAAGGTAATATCGCTTACATCATAGAGCTAGGGAGAAAACTAGCAGGATTGCTGCTGTGTGATCACCATTGCAGAAGCTTTCTGATTAGAGCAAATTCCTTGTTAGGAATTATTATTACTTTTTTTTTTTTAGCTCTTTCGTGATTCTTGTTTAATGCTCCAACAACAAACAGCATCGGTCCTATTTTACAGACAAGTAAATCGAGGTTTAGAGAGGTTATGTGTCCACGAATCTAACGCGCCACGGAGCCAAGAATTGAGCTCTCACCCATGTGACTCCAACCCAGAACTATTGAGAACAATGAGGGGCTGCCTAGGATGGGTGTGGGGGAACTGTAAAACTGTCAAACGCTTTGCAAATATAAAGGATTAGTAGGAACATTTCTCGCAGGCTCACATTAGGGAAACAGGTGATTAAACATGTCAAAGGAATGTCACACATGCCATTTCATCTCTGCTGCAAGTCGAGGAGGAGAGCACATATCATATCTTCACTAGAGATGGGAAAGAGTGCCCAGAGACGTCAGGACGTTAGAGATGCCCTTGGCAGGATGGACAGTGGATCTGCCTAGCCTGGGCCAGGTGCACAGTCAACACCTGGACAGACAGAATGGCAGGCTGGAATTATCCTTCAGGTCAGAGTACTGGCCTCACACTTCTGTCTGGACCAGGTCAACGATGCCATCGGGAACGAGTGGCCCTGGATCTACTTTGTCACCCTCATTCTGCTGGGTTCCTTCTTCATCCTCAACCTGGTGCTGGGTGTCCTGAGTGGGTAAGGGAGAATGGCAGCTGGTGGAGGGGAGAAAGGAGTGGATCCCAGCCCTCAGCTCATCTCTCAGCCCCGCCAGGCCAGGCAGACGTCTTCCTATTCAGCTAGGAAGGCAGAGGATACATCCTCCAAACTTACACATTACTCCCTCCAAGCCTTCTCCCTGTCCCTCCTGCCTCCTCCTTTTCCCCAGCATCCACACTCCTGGGTGAGCCATAAGCCCCAGACTCCAGCACTGGACCTGTGTCAGCAATGGGAGCAGTACTCATTGCTAAGTACTCCCACGAGGTAGACTGCCTGTCTGACCCCTGGACTGCTTACTGCTTAGTGTCTGTGAGACCCAGCCTAAGTCCCTAACCTCTCAGTGCCCCAGGGTTCTCATCTGTCAAAAGTAGTTTCAGGACCTGTTTCCTACAGTTGTCATGAAAGTTAGATGAGTTTAAGGTACTTAGAACAGGGTCCAGCTCGTACAAATCCCCACCATTAACGAGTGCTGTTCTCAGCAGCGTGGGACTGCTGGCATCCACTCCAGCCACAGTGGCGGGGCTAGCTGTAGCCTCGGCTCCCTTCTGGATTGACATCACCCCATTCCAGAAGCTTCTCCCCAGACAGCCTGCAGACGGAACTCAGGAGTCTGTGAAGTCGGCTAGGGGAAACCCATCTTCACTTTCTATTGCATTAACTGAAATGTTCCTTTTAATAATGAATGCAGGCGACTAACCACAGTGGCATTAGTGGTGCCTATGGATTCTCCTAATGGAAATGATGTCACATGTCTGTTGTTGTACCCTGTTTGCATTCCTTACCACTTGCAAAATGGCGATAGCCATTAGACCTGCAACAGGATCCTTGTATTAATGGAGAAGCAGCTGCATTTCTCCGTTGGAATTTGTTCTATTTTCAGTTCCTTTCTAATTCCATGATCTTGTGCACTTTGTAACATCGTTCTGAGGAACCATCTGTGGGTAGGCTTCATTGAACTACCCAAAAACTTCATGCATAAAATGGTCAAGAGTACCCAGCTGTACGCCACACTGCCAGGGTGAGGTGACTGTCCTACAAGCAGACACCTCCTGGATTTAGATCAGTACTAACAACTGACCTGGTGTCCCTGTTCCGCCTGGTGTTGACCCTCTTCTGGTCCCAGGATGCCTTGCACCCTTCAGGTCCTCTGATTCTGGTGACACCGAAGTTTCCCCTTGTGCCCAAGAGGACTTTCTCAGGGCTTAAGTCTGTAATCAGAAATCATTTTAGGATAATTTAAAAGCCAAGGAAGTGTGACAAATTTGGAATAATGTTGGAATTATGGGATGGCCTATCAACCCCTGACATCCAAAGAGATAAACACAAGGAGAAAATGAGAGGCTGAGAAGGAGTCAGGCACTTGGAGATGTACTTGGGCAGGGGGTTGGGCAAAGGGAAGTGAGGGGAAAACACTGAGGGTCCCTGGCCCATAGGCAATGCCCTAAACCAGAAGAGGACACACCCAGATGCAGATATGTCCCCTGTGCTAAGGACGCTCAGTGGGCCCCGCTCCTTTTCTACTCTTCCCTGTGCCCCTGGTGTTGTTTCAGAGAATTCACCAAGGAGCGAGAGAAGGCCAAGTCCAGGGGAACCTTCCAAAAGCTCCGGGAGAAGCAGCAGTTGGAGGAGGACCTGCGTGGTTACATGAGCTGGATCACACAGGGCGAGGTCATGGACGTGGACGACTTGAGAGAAGGTTGGGGCCCAGAGTCATGACCAACATCCCACTGCCCATGTTGACCCATTCCTCCCAGTCACTCTGTGGAGAGGGCAACCCCAACATAACCCCCAACAGCCCAGTGTCTTAGTTACGATTGCTATTGCTGTGATGAAACACCATGACCACTGGGCAGTGGTGGTGCATGCTTTTAATCCCATAATCCCAGCACTTGGGCGGCAGAGGCAGGCGGATTTCTGAGTTCAAGGCCAGCCTGGTCTACAGAGTGAGTTCCAGGACAGCCAGGGCTACACAGAGAAACCCTGTCTTGAAAAAACAAACAAACAAACAAAAAACAAAAAAAAAGAAAAGAAAAGAAAAGAAAGAAAGAAAGATAAAAAGAAAGAAAGAAAGACCATGACCAAAAACAACTTGGGGAGGGAAGGGTTTATTTCACCCACAGTTCCATGAGGCAAAGGGGTGCTGCTTACAGGCTTTCTTTTGTATAGAACCCAGAACCACCACCAGTCCAGGGATGGTCCCACCCACAATGACCTGGGCCCTTCCACATCAATCACTAATTAAGAAAATGCTCTATCAACCTGCCTATATCACAATCTTATGGAGGCATCTTCTCCATTGGAGTTCCCTCCTCTCAGATGGCTCTACCCTGTGTCAAGTTTACATAAAACCCAACAGCACACCCAGAGACCCACTGAGAAGGGATAGTGCTTGCTTTCAGAGATTGATGACTTATGTAAAGCCTCACACCTCAAGGTGATAGAATCTAAGCACACCTTGACTCTTCTCAAATCATCTCATGGCCTATCCATGGTGGCCACAAGCCCTGCAGATGGGCACCTCTAGTCCCCAGGAATCTGGGTCACAGGAAGTCACAGCAAGAGACAGGCCCACCAAGAGTCCTGGGTGTCCTATCCCAAAATGCCTTTCCAAGCCTGTCTGTTCCCGAGGGGCCCGGAAGGCTGCTGACTATAGCAGTATCTGTCCTGTTCCCTAGGCAAGCTGTCTTTGGATGAAGGGGCCTCGGACACAGAGAGCTTGTATGAGATCGAGGGATTGAACAAAATCATCCAGTTCATGTGAGTACCTGACCTGGGCCCCGGGGCCAGAATCCTCTTTACTGCCCCTCGAGGCGCTTTCTTGAGCCCTTAGGAGCCTGCCTAAGAAAACAGGGCCAATTCTTGCTCTGATAACTCAGCAGTGGCTAGATGCCCAGGGAATGTGCAATCAGAGAGGACCCTGAGTAGATGACCTATTTATATACCATGCAAGGTAAAACAGGAACCCTTGGAGACCGCAAGCACATTTGGCTGTACCCTTGGAGGGGGTGGGAGCTTGCAGGAGGGAAGAAACTGCAGTGTGGGGTGGCCTGCAGGAAGGAAGTGGCCCTAGCTAAGGAGCCAGTGGCAAGAGGACGCTCCAAGCTCTGACCTTTGTTTTGGGAGAAAAGCTGTGTCCTTTTCCAAATGCATATATAATCACAACTTTTAAAAGATCCAACAATAGAGAAAAACAGTGAAGAAAAGATGAAGGTCCCTGCTGTCCTGCAAAGAAGTAACCATGGTAACAGATGTGTTCTACTAAGATCCTTTCTGCACTTTCATCTTACACACACACACACACACACACACACACACCTACATATTCTCATACACCCACACATTCATACACATGCACACTTTCATACACACACACACACACACACACACACACACATGCCACATATATACACACTAACCACACATACACATACACACATATACACACATTCATACACATATACCAGCATATTTTGATCTTGTTTTGTTTTTTATTTAATAGGGCTATTAATGTTGATTACTGTCAGAATAAAAATTAAAACGGTGCCCAGTACATAAGAGATATTATTGAAGAATATTTGTTCAGTAAATGAATCTATACTATCTTGTGACTTTTTTTCTTAAACTTTTTTGTTGAGGTCAATTTTCACACTTGCGTGTACATGTACATATATGAAGACATACAACTTTAAATTTATTTATTTATTTATCTTATGTGTATGGGTGCTATGCCTGCATGCATGTCTGTGCACCACATGCATGCATAGTTCCCACAGAGGCCAGAAGAGGGTATCAGATTCCTTGGAACTGGAGTTACAGATGGTTGTGATATACCTTGGGGGTGTTGAGAATTGAACTGGATTCTCTGGAAGGACAGACAGTTTGCTTAAGTTCTAAGCCATTTTCCCAGACCCTTATTCCAACACACACACACACACACACACACACACACACACACACACACACACACACACACACTTTTCAGTACAACTTTGGCTATAAAATCTATACCATGGCTATCCCATGATATAGATGCACCGTTTTATATTTAACCCATTTCTCCTGGTAGAGTATGCAGCATTCTGTACAGATTCTAGAAACAGAATTGCTGGGTCAAGGGCAGATGAGCCTAAACTTTAGAGGTCATTCACCACAAGGGCTTTGCTAACTACGGAAACTACTTTTTCACACACCCATCTGGAAATCCTCTTTGAGACAGTAAAACTTCCTATAAAAATGGGCAGAACTGGCACTGCTGTGTTCTTTCTTGGAAATTAAAATGCATGGTGCTTCTGGGCTACGTCTATATCAGGTGCCACACGAAGCCTTTTTCTTGGGAGATTGACATCGTTATCATCCTCATCTGAAAAGCAAAACTTGGCTAATAAGAAGTCAGGTTTAATTGGCCCAGCTCCATGGCCCATGCCCTTCCTTCCTTTTGTATGCCTGGAAAGGAGAGTGAGTGGAAGAGATGCCAGGTTGGAGAGTGACTAAAAGTAATGAATGCCTGCTCTCCTGTCTCCTGCAGTCGACACTGGAGGCAGTGGAATCGCGTCTTCCGCTGGAAGTGCCATGATCTAGTGAAGTCCAAGGTCTTCTATTGGCTGGTGATCCTGATCGTTGCCCTAAACACCCTATCTATTGCCTCAGAGCACCATAACCAGCCACTCTGGCTGACCCATTTGCAAGGTGAGTCAGAGGGGCTGAAACCAAAAATGAGCACTCAGGGTTGGAAACTTAAACCTGCCACAAGTGCTACAGGGTATGCAGAAGTCAACGAGACTGACATTGCCTTCTAGAAATTGATACTACTGATATTGGACCATTGACACAACTCCTTCCTTTTACAGTGAGACTACAAACAGCAAGATGACATGCTCACTGTTTTAGCCTTGGCATCATTCTGACCTGGGGCAGTGCCAATGAAACATAGGGACAATTCTCAGTTGCTTCCTTGGACATTTAGGCAAAGTATTCAATTATATATCATTGCACATAAGACTGTCAGTAATTGAGAGCTCGAAGTATCCAATTTCAAATCTTAGCATGTATATAGTAATTAATGTATATACTAACTTTTAGCAAACTATGCAGGGAGTGTACTACATGTAGAACACAGGAAAAGAACTGCAAACAGAGTTAATTCATTGCTCATTACCTTAAGGAGCATACTTAGCCATAGGACAAGTCAGAAGTTAATTGTTTCTAGCCCATCCAGGGAAGGCAATGAGAGAGCAAATATAAGATGGTAAAAGAAAGGCTACAAGAAGAGGTGCTGATGCTTCGCACATCCAAAGGACACTCAGATAAAGCCCAGATGGTCAAAGGTTGGCAGGGATTCCTGCAGAAGACGTTACACATGCAAAACTCATGGAGTAGTCTGGTGAATTAAGGGAGTGACAGAGCTTCATATGTGATGGACAGCAGACACTGTATGTGTTCATAGGGTCCTTGTATGCTGCCATGATGCGTTAGGAGTTTAACCTTTGGGTACAGGGAAGCCAGTGGAAATATAAGCATAAACATTGTATGATATGAATGAGCAACTTTGGTAGACGATGAATGGATCAACCTCATCCTTGCGTGGATGTCCCACCATGTGCAGAGCTCTGGACTGTGACCCAGAACCAGTTAAGAAAAAGAAGACCCAGTTTCAGAGCTAGGTACCCTTCCCACTACAAATACCTAAGTGGCTCGAGTTATAATAATGTTTCAAGGAATGATATATTGGTTACTTTTCTCCTTGTTATGACAAATACCTAAAAAGAAACTCCAGGAAGAAAGAGCTTATTCTCTTAAGAAGTGATCCACTCCATTATGACAGGAAAGGCATGGAGGCAGTAGCATGAAGTGGATGGTCACATTGTGTCTACAGTCAGGAAGCAAGAATAGAGAGGAAGTGGAGCTGTAAACTCCATGGCCCACCCCCAATGACTTACTTCCTCCAGTGAAGCTCCATCTCTTAAATATTTAACAACTTTCCAAAATAGCACCACCAGATGCGTACCAATAGTTCAAACACATGAACTTTTGGGGGAACATTGCACACTCAAAATGTAATAATTAACAAGAAGGTCTCTGGGTGTCAACGGCAGGGAGCTCATGAATTCACTTGCAAAGACATTTCAGACATAGATCTGAACCCCCAGGGATGGTAGCTGAGCTCTTTATGCCTATGCAGGGACCAGAGACTGCATGCTGGGTCTGCATAAGGTGGGGAACAAAAGTCAGCCCACCTGCTTGGAGCCAGGACCCAAAAAGGCTCCTTCCATGTAAGGGGTCTAAAATCTCATTGTGCATGGGACAGGCAAGGAGTTTAGAAGTTCCTTCTGCTGAGGGTCCTGGGAGAAAGGAAACATGTCACAAGTAAGAAATTAAACTCCAACCTATGTCATGTATAGGTGTGGGATCTAATGTGCAGTACCTTTCACACTTCGAGGATAATGAACTGCCAAGAACTAGCTTTGGCTTATAAAAGACTTCCCGAGAAAAGGGATGTTTGAGAGCAGCAAAAAGAGTGACTTGAAGTCAAATCTTAGGTACAAGACGACATTCTATGATCTGGTCAAGACAGCTTTCTCTGGAGAATTCCAGAAAGCTCCTCCAGTTAGCTTAGCTCTCGAAGACCAAGGCCCAGTCTTTTATTTGCTTATCAATCCAGTCATTTACTCCAGGTTCTCTTTTGATTATCAGCATTTTATGATTCCAGCCCCCTTGAATCTTAGAAAGAGACACATTTTTTTTAAACATTGCAAATGAGTTTAGAGATTTACCTACCTTTGTAAGCACAGACAATAAACTAGCTGGGTGGGATCCCATCCTGAGATTACCATTTCTACCATACCTGGGCCTAAACTATCTCTGTCTCAGGCTGACCTTGAACTCAGGAATCTGCCAACCTTTGTATCTTTCCAACAAGTTAGCTCATAGTGCAGTTGTCTCTGTTCTCCCAGGTCTGAGAAGCCCCTCATATAATTCATATTGCATCCTTATATTTTGCATAGTTGAGAAATTATTTATTTTTGAAGCCTGTTTTTAGAGTTCATTCCCACAGCCTTAAGGGCTATACTGAAGGTCACAATGTTTACCATTTCTGCTAAGGACATAGGACACACCCTTGCCTCCCAGACTTGTGCTGTTCCTCCTTCAGGAAATACATAATACAATCAAGCCTCTCTCTCAGCACCCTTCAACACTTGTGGAGGCCCACACCCTGCTGTCTCTGGTTCTGTTCCATGGTGAGAATCATGTCACACCACCCTTCCATGACCACATAGGACTCACCAATGAATTAATAAGACATAATCATAAAAACCAATCAAGACGAAAGAGAACCTTGAGGGAACTCAAAAGAAGCAAATACAATTAGTCTTTTTGGAATGTTCTCACGCCAAGGCATATGAATTCCTGGGGGAAAGAGCATCGCCTAAGATGAGCTCCCAGGGCAAGGGGTAGGGATGCAAATCAAATAAGGAGCATGGTTACTCTGAAGAAAAGTCGTCAGTCTGATGAATTCAAGTGAGCTGAGCAGGAACATGGCCGAACGAAACACCACAAAAGACTAAATTTAAAATGAATGAACTAGAGATTAAGGTTTTGAAGAGCAGGAGACAGCCATGCATGCATGGATGCACCCATTCAATCTTTCACTCATTACAGCCAGTCTTCTTGAGCAGCCCTTGAATGTGTTACACATTATCATGCAGTGTTAGTAAACACATGTGAGAATGGAATTCTACCCATCAAGAGGTGAATTTGGGGTTCCTACTGAGCAAACACATAGATGGTGGTGGTTCCACTTTCTAAAATGGCAAAGATAGTCAACTGCCAGGTAGTTTTGGCAAGTATACACTGACAGGCAATATCACCACCCTTGTGGTGCTGGACATATTGAGTTGGAGGCCTTTAAGACAGTTTAATGGTGGCATCAAAGAAGCTGATGGAAAAACGGGTCTAGGTCGCAATAGAAAGGTTGTATGTCTGTTGAAGAGTTAAAGATTAGAGTCATCGGCAAGAGCAGCACTGGATCTGTGATCAGAGCATCATCAGATGGGCAGGGGACGGTGCATGGTTCAGGTCTAGCATCCAGTGTCTTGGTAAAGAATGCAGTGCAGAGGGAATTAGGAGAATACAGGGGATACTCGGAAGCCCCAAAGAGTGTGGTGTCACAGAAGCCAAGATGGTGGTGGGGAGAGAGTATCTGAAAGAGCAAGAACATGATGACCAGAACTGTGGGGAACCTGAGTCCTTGAGAGTTTGTGCCTGGTGGATTTGGCATCATGGAATTTACCCTAGAGGGAGCTGGATAAAGAGGCAAGATAGCAAAGACACAAAAGATGCTACCAGTGGGTGTCCCATGGGCCTGGGCAAAGCTCACAAGAACATGTTGCTTTTAGTGGTCTTTTCCCCTACCAGAAAAAGGGTCTGTTTAATGAGGAAGGGCAGACCTTCATGAACTTATACAATGTTCTTCCTGCTAAATATGGTATGGATTAGCCTAATGGAAATATAGATTTAGGTTCTTTTGATGAGCAAACTTCACCCAGGGCTTTTACTGTTGTTGTTTATTTATTTATTTATTTATTTATTTATTTATTTATTTAATGTGTGTGTGCACGTGTGTGTGTGTGTGTGTGTATGTGTGTGTGTAGAACAACTCTGTTCTCTCTTTCCATCATATGGCATCTGGGGATCAAACTCAGGTCATCAGGCTTAGCAGCAAGCACCCTTACCTACTGAGCCATATTGCTGGTCCTTTCCTGTATCGTGAACATTAAAAAAGACTTAGTGCCTTGGAAAGGTAGGGAGTGTACTGATAGAGGCTCATCCTGGGCAGAGGCCTGGAAGAGGAAGAGGGGAAGGAAGCAATGCTCAGGCCCTGCTACCCCCTGCAGATGTCGCCAACCGCGTGCTGCTGGCCCTCTTCACCATCGAAATGCTCATGAAGATGTACGGGCTCGGCCTGCGCCAGTACTTCATGTCCATCTTCAACCGCTTTGACTGCTTCGTGGTGTGCAGCGGCGTCCTGGAGATCCTGCTGGTGGAGTCGGGAGCCATGACGCCCCTAGGCATCTCTGTGCTCCGCTGTATCCGCCTTCTGAGGCTCTTCAAGATCACCAAGTGAGTGCAGGCGGCTGGGCCCTCGGAGGTCTGACGCCACGGCACGGGGGCCGACGAAGTCAGCCTGGCCCAGGCCAGGTTTCTCTTTCTTTTTCTTTCTCTCTCTTTCTTTCAAAGATTTATTTACTTATTTAATGTATATGAATACACTGTAGATGTACTGGGAATTTGAATTCAGGACCTCTGCTCGCTCGGGTTGGCCTAAATACACTGTAGCTGTCTTCAGACACGCCAGAAGAGGGCATCGAATCTCTTTTACAGATGGTTGTGAGCCACCACGTGGTTGCTGGGATTTGAACTCAGGACCTTCAGCAGAGCAGTCAGTGCTCTGAACCGCTGAGACATCTCTCCAGCCCTTGTCATACATTTCAAATCCCACTCACTCTGCTCGATGCTCATTCCTCCCTTTGTCTCATGAATGTCTATGCCAGGGTCGGGGAAGGAGGAGTGGGGAACGGGGAGGAAGGAGAAAAGGGAAGATGGGGGAAGAGGCAGAAAGAAAGAGAAATGCAGGAGGGATGGAATCAAGAGAGAACGGGAGATGAGGGAGGGGTAAAGGAGGGGCTTCACTTGTGCCTTCCCCTCTACGGGGTTTGCCAAGACCCCCGTGGGTGCTTGTAACTCCAAGCAGTGTTGCATTTTCAAATACACCACGCCTTTCCCTAAACTATTAACACCAATACAACATTACAGGTATAATGGTTTACGGCAGTTTCTGTGACTATGGTCTTTCTCTCTGAGCATATATCACAGTACTGCATTTATAGTGTATAACGCTGTCCTCCATCGACTCCAGGCAATTGAAATCACAATCTGTGTTTTCTGTTATGTCCTGTCTTGAGCGTCACTTCCTCGGCACCAGTGAGACGGTGAGACTGAGATGGCGAGAAGGCTCTGCCCACTCCCTACCTTGCCGCTCCTCTTCCTCAGGTACTGGACATCACTTAGCAACCTGGTGGCGTCGCTGCTCAACTCCATCCGCTCCATTGCTTCGCTCTTGCTGCTGCTCTTTCTTTTCATCATCATCTTTGCCCTGCTGGGCATGCAGCTCTTCGGAGGCCGATACGACTTTGAGGACACAGAAGTACGACGGAGCAACTTTGACAACTTCCCCCAGGCCCTCATCAGTGTCTTCCAGGTAGGCATTCTACCCACAAAGCCCCCAGTATGAGAAGTTCCTGAACCCTGCTTCAATTTCCGGGAAAACATCACCTCCGCCAGGAAGTCTTCTCTGACCTGTTGGTTGAACTCCTATCACCGTACTTTGGGCCACTATAATACTATATTTGTCTCTTTCCCTGGAGCTGTGACTAGCGATGCCTAGTCTGTCTGGTTTCTTTTGCTCTCTGGTGTGTGGCAGAATGCTATAGGAGCCAATGAGATACTCGGGGTAAGCCAAGAGTCAGAGCTGTGTTGCTCACATCTCTAGGGCAGAGTCAGTCAAGGTTACACTCCCTCTGAGCCATGGTTGTGATTCAAGAGTGACCTTCAGAGCCACAGGCTCTCAGAGGACCTTCCTTAGTGTGGAGCATGGGAATGTTCCTTTCATGTCACCGGGATCTCACAAATCACCCCACCACACCCTACTACAGGGGTGGTCCCATAGATGGCTTCCTCCTGCCGTTCTCCCATTCACTATCTCACAGACTGGTCAGGGATGGTGCTTTTCAAGGGACTTGACATTGGTACTATTTTTGAAGGGCAGGATGACAGAGGCCTGTCTGAATGCGATCCACTTCAGCCTGAGGATTAAGAATATAGTGGCGACCCCATGAGCAAACTCCTTGACCCTGGAGAAGCTTGATAAGACTTTTTCCAATCATTCCAGGCAGCTCTTCAGTCTGTGCTCCTCCCCCAAGTCCTCTCACTCCTCCCCCAAGCTCTCTCACTCCTCCCCCAAGTCCTCTCACTCCTCCCCCAAGCACTCTCACTCTTCCTCCAAGCCCTCTCACTCCTCCCCCAAGCCTACTCACTCCCACTCCCAGTCCCACTCACACCTTGGTAATATTGTAGCTCACTGAAAGAGGAGCAAGGAGGACAGCAGGGTGTGGGCACGGGAGAGTTGACAGGTGACAAAGGTTCTCTGGATGATACATCCTCCCATCTTATGCTCTCTCCACCTAGGTCCTGACAGGTGAAGACTGGAACTCTGTGATGTACAATGGGATCATGGCTTATGGAGGCCCGTCCTACCCTGGTGTGCTCGTGTGCATTTATTTCATCATCCTTTTTGTCTGTGGCAACTGTATCCCCTTTGGGCTGTGGTACAAAGAACTCAGTTATCTTAAAAGGGAGGATCAGGGCTCCCCATGTATCAGGCAGGCAGCCCCTTGTGCTCCCAGGCTGATGGTGTGGGAAATGGGACACAGTAAAGGTAATTGCGGGAGCAACAAAATAATTCTTTCACCCAGAAATGTTGGAGAGCATTGGGAACAAATGGTTGTGAGATCAGTGCACCTAAGGCAGGTGAGAAGAAGCCCAGGACTTAGCAGAGATGGTAGAGCAGCCTGGTCCAGACGCTCAGCGGCAGGCAGGCAGGAACCAGGGTGCCCTTCGACTTGAAAGAGACAAGGGTTTTTTGGCTTATACTTCCATATCATGGTCCATCATTGAAGGAAGTCAGGACAGGAACTCAAACAAGGACCTGGAACCAGGAACTGAAGCAGAGACTATGGAGGGATGCTCCTTACTGGCTCTATCCCTCTGACTTGTTCTTTTTATCATCCATGGTGGATTAGGCTCTCCTACATCAGCTAGCAGTTAAGAAAATGCCCAAGAGCTATACCCAGAAGCACAATCTAATGAAGGAAGTGCCTAAATTGAAGTCCCCTAGTTCCAGATGTGGCAGGTCGGCAACTGAAGCTGACACAAAGCTATGACCAGGGATCAGTCTGAGCTCTGGGACCAGGAGATTACCCGAGGATAGCCCAAAAGGTGAGATAGGCAGACTGGAGAATGAAGAGGATGGGCGGAGAGAGGCCGATGGTGTTCATGGGGCCTGGGGCCGGGCTATGGGATCTGACACCATGAGGAAGGAGTAGGGATGAAGTCAGTTTCTCTTGCTTTCCCTCGCTCCCAGGGATTCCTGTTCGGAAGCCAGGGGCTGTTCTGACTAGAAAAGAGTAAGAATCAGAGGCATGATGGATTCAGGTGCCGTCATGGCTACTTTCTGGAGGCAGGCTTCCCCGAGGGCTTGCCTATGCTCCTAGGCCTGTACCCTCCCTAGGGGTGTAGCTCTGGCAAGAAATTGCCCCCTCGGGGATTCAGGCCTGAAAACACACAGGCAGGCAAAATCTCTGCCCCAGAAACTGCCTTCCACCCGCAACTCAGGTCTCCTTAGCTGACCCGTAGACATCCTTCTCAACGTCTTCCTCGCTATCGCTGTGGACAACCTGGCAGAGGCGGAGAGTCTGACATCTGCCCAGAAGGCCAAGGCTGAGGAGAGAAAGCGCAGGAAGATGTCTAAGTGAGTGTTGCCCTCTCTCGGTGTGAGATGGAATGTCGGAGGGAGGCAATGGACTCTAGACTGTAGGCGGGGTTTCCTCCTAGAGCCACGTGGGGTCACGTGGCACCCGCTCCTGTGGGCAGGCTTCTCCAAGCAGGACCTGCTATTGAGTCACTGCTCCTCTTGGAGGCGGCCATTTACTTCTCAACTCTACACAGATCTATCCATCTGTGATTGGTCATGTCGCTGTGCGCCTGGTGCCTCTGTGAATAGACTTAAGATAGGTGTTCTAGACAGTATGTCTCAAACTCAAGCTGCGAATGAACAATCTGGAGGTTTTGTGAAATGTAGAGTCTGTGTCAATCGGCCAGGTGGGACGGATGAAGGTTTGAATATTCTAGCCAGTTCCCAGGTAGCGCTAATGCCGTTTGGGCCTGGGAAGATCACAGTTTAGGCAACGGAATTTCAGTTTGGTGCTTCTTGGGATGCATGTGCCTGCAAGAATGGGATGCCCATTTCTTGGAGGCAAGATGGAAAGAGCCAGGGAAAAAGGACCAGCAAAGGCCCCAGATATTTCTAAGATCGGAACTGTCTTACACAAGCCATAATTCCATCCTGAATTAAAAAGGTGCAAAGCCACTCTTGGCTCAGGCAACCAACACTGCTTATGGATGACCACTGAGAGTCTAGCCTGAGTAGAGCATCATGCCCTCTACCTTAGAGAAAAGGCTCACCAAGCCCACTGCCCTTCCCACTTGGTGGCCAGCACTGCTTCTTCCTCCATAGATCCCCTTGAGTCCTCGGTGTGAGAAGTTCCTGGGGGTGTTGTCAGGCCTGGAGCCATCCCTGTTGGCTCCCACCTTGGATTTCCTTGGTTTTTTTCACTTTAGAGGGCTCCCAGACAAGTCAGAAGAGGAGAGGTCCACAGTGACCAAGAAGCTAGAGCAGAAGTCCAAGGGTGAAGGCATTCCCACCACTGCCAAGGTGAGATCTAGCATGGGGAACCTTAGAGGCTAGCTGGACCGTCTCTGAGAGTTCCCTGACTCCTCAAGTCGCTCGGGGGAAGGCCTTGCTTCTGTAGGAGGGAGAGCAAACGTCTATGTCTCTTCCAGGGACTCCTGTGTGGAAAGACATAGGCCTTCAACCCTTAGACTCCTGTGCAGAGCAGAAAGCCACCCCACCTGCCCACACGCAGTGTTCTACTAAGAGCTTGGCTTTCCACTCCTCCTAGCCCTGCCCTGCGTGTTTCAGTTTGGCCCTGCTCACCACTGTGGAGAGTGAGGAAAGAGAGTTTGTGAGCCAGGAGAGTCCTAGGCCGCAAAGAAGCTGCCCAAAGTAGCCTGAGGAGCTCAGTTCCCTTGTGGAGAGCTAAGGGAGCACACAGAGAAGACAGGCTAAGACTGGCTAAAACCTTGGTTTTGCCCAGTGCAGGCTTGGACACCTTGTATACTTTGCGGGACCTGGCTTCTTATCTATAAGACATAACAATTCCACTACTACCCACCTCTCGGGTTGTAGGGAACATTCAGAAAAATGCACAATGGCTCCCCGGAGCATGCCCAGTAAGTTCAAGCATCCGTTTTTGTTTCCTCACCACCGTCTCTGTTCCTCTCTACAGCTGAAAATTGATGAGTTTGAATCGAACGTTAATGAGGTGAAAGACCCTTACCCTTCGGCTGACTTCCCAGGTAGGGCTCCTGAGCCTGTGCTGGAGCACGGTGCGGTTGAAGGGTCAGTGTGCTGATGCTGACTTCTCTATGTGGGTGTCTCTTGTGTGTCTCCTACATGGGCCTCTCCATGTGGAGGCCAGGACCCTGAAGGTGTCCCCTTTTCTGTGCAAAGCAGCAACCTGCAAGCCTGCCTCTCCCTGTGACATACATGGCAGCAATAATATTCCACACATGCTTCAATATACTTTTACTGAGTTCCAGCTATACGCTTCAGTATTGACACCCAGTTTTCAAAGAACACGGGGCTGGTGGGCATATAAGTCCTCCCTGCCCAGTAGGGTGCATCCAAAGAAAGGCATTTTCGTTCATATAGCGATGGGGCAAGTCGCTCCTCCCTATCCTGTATCTCTGATAAAACCATGACTGCCAGACTGTCACTGTGTGGAAATCCCCAAGGGCAGCATGGGAAGGAAGGTGTATAAAGCAGACCACGTGCAAGCATCTCCTGAATGCACGTCACCGCTGGCTGCTGTGTGAACCTCACTCATCTGGTCCACGCATAGCAGATGCAGAGCCAGGCTGGGTTAGCACCACACAGCCTGTCAGCTCCCTCGCGGGTCCTTCTGAGCATTTTACTTCTTATTGTAGACTTGACTGGCTAGCTTCGGTGTCTCTAACCTCCTGCTGGACTTTCTGGGCTCTGGATGGCGGTATCTGGCACACGGCAGGCCTTCCACAAATCAAACAGATGATCACATGAAATGATTTTGCAAAGTGTAGTGTGGAGAGTAAGGCTGGCAAAATTTCTTCACCTACCTAGCGGGAATAAGTTCTGAGAACACTTCCTGTGGAGTTGTGTTGTCTAATGACTGTCCACTCCTGGTGCTCGTGGCTGGCATGCAGGTGGGAGAGTGACAGCTCGGTGAAATCTGATGTGGCAGAAAGAGAAAGGGCTAGAGAGAAAAGAGAGCAGGAGGGAGAGAGCGTGCGCGTTGGAGAGAGGCCTCACCAAGGCCACCAAATATATTTATATCTAACCTCTTTCCAAAAATAAGTCCGGGTGGCTTATGACAAATGTTCTGTGCCATGTGGGCCTAATGCACAGTCCTATAATCTCAGCTCCCCTAGAGGCAGAGGCATGGGACTATAGGTCAGTGACAGAGCGCTTGCCTCCTGCACGGGAGATCTCAAGTTCAATAGCCAGTACTGAAGGAAAAGGAAAGGAAGCGAAGGGAAGGGAAGAGAAGGGAAGGGAAGGGAAGGAAAGGGAAAGGAAGGGAAGGAAAACGATGTGCAGTAAAACTAACAAAACAAGCATAAACAAAGGGATAAAGAATTAGGGAAGCTGCAGAGATACAAACACCAAGAATGAGCCCTCTTTGCAATTAAACAGCTGTGGCAGGCCAGGTAGATGAATGGAAGTGTCATGTTGGGGAACAGGGCGTGGGGGCTGATGGAATCAGAGAGGAGAGGAGATGGGTTTGGATTGGTTGAGGAATCCACAGGTACCCACCACAGAGACAGCAGACTCAGGCATTCTTGTCATCCCCGAGGGCCGTGGTAAGGCTGACAAGGTGGGGAGGAGGCACAGTCTGTGGAGGGAACCAAGCAGAACTCAACTGTAGGAATATGCTTGGAATATCTCTGCTCTCTGCTTCACCTTGGTGGTCACTTTCCTGGCCAAAGCTCAAGAGATAATGGCAGCCAGGCAGTGGTGGTATATGCCTTTATTCCTAGTACTAGGGAAACAGAAGCAGTTGGGGCTCTGTGAGTTTGAGGCTAGCCTGGTCTATAGAGTGAGTTCTAGATCAGCCAGCTCTACCCAGAGAAACCCTGTTTTGAAGAAAGAGAGAGAGAGAGAGAGAGAATGAGAATGGGTACATTCTGCTCATGCTAGAAATTCTTCAAAGATATTGTTTTTAGAATCCTAACCCAGGAAGGACCTCAAACTCCATTCTCTCAAAATCCTTTTCTCCTTGGTCAATTTTACGAATCCGGAAGGAGAAACTGAGACAGGATAATGCTCCACAAGGCAGTGGCAGAGCCAGACCCAAAGACCACATCTCTGTAGCAACCAACTACTGTTTAAGATGTCATGAGTCAGATTGGAGACACGGCTAAGCAGTTAAGAGCACTGACTGCTCTTCCAAAGGTCCTGAGTTCAAATCCCAGCAGCCACATGATGGCTCGTAACTATCCGTAAAGAGATCTGATGCCCTCTTCTGGTGCGTCTGAGGACAGCTACAGTGTACTTAGATATAACAATAAATAAATCTTTAAGCCGGAGCAAGTGGGGCCAACCGGAGCAAGCAGAGGTCCTGAATTCAAATTCCCAGCAACCACGTGATGGCTCACAACTATCAGTATAGTTACAGTGTGCTCATATACATTGAAAATAAATAAGTAAATAAATCTTTTTAAAAAAAAAAGATATCATGAGTTTAACCTTTCGACAGAAGATGCAGCAACCACAGTCCTTAACCTTGCTCCTGGCCTTACTCGCAGAAGGTTTTGGGGAATTTGAGCTAGATTCTGCACTATGCACAAAAAGGGGAAGGGCCAGGCTGTACCCTGCTAATACCTGGTGTCTTGAATTAGCCTTTGCTTAGCGGCTTCAGAGGCTCCTAGGAGGCCTCTGAGCACAGAAGCCAAGGGCCTGGAAAAGTTTGGGAAAACCCCTTCTTTCTTTCTCTCTCCCCACAGGGGACGATGAGGAAGATGAGCCTGAGATCCCAGTGAGCCCCCGACCACGCCCTCTGGCCGAGCTGCAGCTGAAAGAGAAAGCAGTGCCCATCCCGGAGGCCAGCTCCTTCTTCATCTTCAGCCCCACCAATAAGTAGGTCGTGCCTTGGCAACCATGAGAGCTGGGGAGGCTCTCATAGACAATGGCTTCCCTCCCTGAGGAGACCTACTCTTGGTTCTCCCCATCTTTGGTCACCATTTGCACAGTTCATTCCTTTAGGTTATAGTCTTGTGCTCTGTCTAAAATGCTAGCAATGAATTGGGGTAGCATTGTGACAGAGGGTTTGCCTAATGTTCATGAGGCACCAGTTTCAATGCCTGGCACATAACAATATTAAAATACCTTTAAAATGAATAAAATGGTAGTCTTTCTGGGAGAAAGAATACCTTTAGATTTTAACAGTTACTTGAACCTAAGAGGGACTGTGATTGCAAGCTCCTTTCTAATGGCAGATTTAGACAAGGCCAAGAGAGGTCTGGGGAAGAGCTGGAGTTGTTATTAGCATTATAATCTTCAGCCCTGGAATAAGCATTTCATGGAGTTTCTTCTGCCCCAGGGAAGGAGATCAGCCTGTCCCAGTCTTGGCTGGGGAATCCTCATGGTGGTGGGTATTGGTAGAGGGGACAGGTGATGGAGGGGCTCAGTTGGGAGATGTGACTAAGACTAAAGGAACCAAATGGGGGTTGAGTCATGCGTGTCCAGCCAGGGCATCATGCAGCTGCGAGGTTATACTTCCTCCCAGATGACTGGGGGACAGCAAGTAGATTCAGCGTCTCTCTATAGGACAGAAGTTAGTGAGTGAGGCCTGAACCTCCTGCCTCTCTCAGCTTCCATCCTCCCTACCCGTCCCGCCAGGATCCGTGTCCTGTGTCACCGCATTGTCAATGCCACCTGGTTCACCAACTTCATCCTGCTCTTCATCCTGCTCAGCAGTGCTGCCCTGGCCGCCGAGGACCCCATCCGGGCCGACTCCATGAGGAATCAGGTGACGCAGCGCCCTAGCTGCTTCAGCACCCACCCACTCTGGGGCTCACGTTCAGTTACACCCTCTATGTGGCCACCGGCATCAGAGTTTCGTAAAGTTTCTGGAGATCTGGGACCTCCTGCTGCAGTTTCTGAACAGCACTAACATAGCAGAAGCAAGAGAGGCCGGATTTACCTGCCTGCTCTGAATAGAGATGGGACTGGCAATTATAGCAGTCATAGCAGAAGTGTTGATGACAGTGATGGTCATAATGATGGGATTAATGGTGGCAGGGGACTTTAGTGGTGGCAGTGATTGTCATGGCAATGATAGCGATGGTGGTGATCACAGCGATGATGGTGGTAGTGGGTATTGTTGATAATGATGGTAATATGGATGGTAGTGATGTTAACAGCAATGGTGGTGGTGATGGTGATGGTAGTTATGGTAATGGTGGTGGTAGTAGTAGTGGTTGTCATGGTAACGGATGGCGACAAAGGTGGTCATGGTGCTAGTGATGTTGATGCTTGTGGTGGTGATGCTTGTGGTGACACCACTGCTTTGCCAATTCTCTCACTGGTTGCCTCTACCTTGTTCCATCTCCAGATCCTTGAGTATTTTGATTATGTGTTCACTGCTGTTTTCACTGTGGAGATTGTCCTTAAGGTGAGTGGGGACTACAGGACTCATATCTCTGGGTGTGAAGCTTCTCTGCACGGAGTGGCTCCAATTTACACCCGAGGATTCACTTGGGGGCACTGGGAAGGAATGGGAGAGAAAGGAAAGAGAGATGAACATGGTAGGAAAGACTCACCAGATCTAGGAGCCTACACAGGGCTTCTGCTCCTAGGCAAAGGGGATCCAGGCAAGGGAGCAGGTGACTGGACGGATGGCTAGAAACAAGAAATATGACCCGCTTGTGGCTGCCACCTCTCAGAAGAACACAGTCTTTTGCACAATTAACCTAAAAGTGGGCCTGGACATTGGGATTTACCCTTAGACCTTTACTCCATGAGCCTGGCAAGTTCTTGTCCTCCTAGAGGTTTCAAAGAAGTAACCACTGGGGAGTGTCCTGGAGAGCACTCAGTAGCCTTGTGTACTGGCTTTACTGCAGCTGCAGTGGTTTGTAAGCATCTTGGTCACATGCTATGAAGTCTAGCTGTTTGGAGAAGCAAGCCAGAGGTCTGGAAATGCCCTCTAACTTTGGGAGGAGGCTCTCAAGGCCACACCCTGCTCTGCCACATAGAGAACAAATGCTTTTACATTTGGTTTTCTCAGCTTTTGAAAGTCTGTTAAAAGTTTAATCTCACATGGACTGGGAATGTGGGTCCATTAATAGAATACTTGCCTAATATTCATAAGGAACTGGCTTGACTTCCCTATACTGTATAAAAGCAGGCCTGGTGGTATATTCTGTTAAAAGGCAGGAAGATTCCATTAAAAGGAAGTTTTAAGTTTCTCTTGACCTACATAGTAAATAAAAGGGATCCTGGGTTATCGACTAAGACAGAAAGCAAAGTTCTCTTATCTAAAGAAAAGATCACTGCCCTGGTTTGGCTGTTCCTGAGGTGGGCATACTGGGCTCAGGCTATCACAGTAGCAGGCTTTGAGGAGTGGGGTCCTAGGAGTTCCCTCTTCAGAGCTTCAGCCATTGACAGTGGAGCCGAGGGAGAAGGCAGCTGCCCAAGGTCAAGGAGAGTTTCACAAGTGGAGTGTTAGCATTACACCTTTAAATAAAGCGACACCAGTGACATAGCGAATATCACCAGTGAATAGAACTCCCTGGAGGACTTCTAGCCTGCCCCTTGGGAGGGAGGAGGCTTTCCACTCCTGGGATGGAGGAGTGGAGGAAGCACATGAAAGGCATCTGGGGGAAAGGACTCCTCCCCTGAGGGCAGAGGGAGCACCCTTGAGCCTGAGAACAGAGGGAGCACCCTTGAGCCTGGGGAGTTGGGTAACATGACGCTCTCCCTAGCAGACTGAGATAAGAAGCCCTCCTCAAGGAGGGGTACATCTGCTCCTCCAGCTGCTTGCTCCAGATGTTGCCTCTCTCCCTAGATGACCACCTATGGAGCCTTCCTGCACAAAGGCTCCTTCTGCCGCAACTACTTCAACATCCTGGACCTGCTGGTGGTGGCCGTGTCTCTCATCTCCATGGGCCTCGAGTAAGCAGGGGCAGGGCCCAGTTCCAGTACGTGGGTTCTCTGTGCCTGTACCTCAGAGCAGGAGTCCTGGCCCTGTGGGTGGCTGAGCTCCTGGCTGAAACCTGAGGGTGGCCAAGGGCCACCTAGGGTGGAACATCCTTGGGTGGTCCCCAGCTGGGCTGAAGGGCCAATGCTAAATGTTCAGAGCCTTATCTTAGAGACCAGGAGGGGAGGCAAAGAGGAGAAAACAGGCCAGGCCCCTGGAGTCGGGGGGCGGGGGGGGGGAAGCTGCATAGGTCCAGCTCCAGGTAATTTCTAGTCTGATGGAAAAGACAGAGTCTATATCCACAGAGGAGAAGTAAGCCAATGAGACCATTTGCAAATGATCAGGGATCAGCTTTACCCATGGGTGAGGGGGGTCACATGTGGAAAACTCCAGGCAGGAGTGACAAAACCCCTGGCTGCAACCCTTTGGCTGGAGCGCACCACTCTAGGCCCCACAGCAACTTGCTTCCTGCAGATCCAGTGCCATCTCTGTGGTGAAGATCCTGAGGGTTCTGAGGGTGCTGAGACCACTCCGGGCCATAAACAGAGCCAAAGGGTTGAAGGTGAGAGAGGGACCCTTTAGGGAGGGACCAGCAGTCCTGACTCCAGGTCCTCAACTCGGGTGCTCATCTTACGAGAATGAGGCAGGCCAGCCAGCTTTCCCCATGGGCCTACCTCTCCTAGCAGGCAGAGTCTTGGATTCCCAGGGTTCCCTGGGCGGGATGGTGGCGTGCGGTGGGGCAAGCCCCAGCACCCGCGGAACTGTCCCTCCCTCCCTAGCACGTGGTGCAGTGTGTGTTTGTCGCCATCCGCACCATCGGGAACATCGTGCTTGTCACCACACTCCTGCAGTTCATGTTCGCGTGCATCGGAGTCCAGCTTTTCAAGGTGAGGCTCCGCCTGGCCAGCAGTCCTTCCCTCCACACCAGGGTCACCTCAAAGGCCTTTGACAAAAGCCAGCCACTTCTTCTCGAGCAAGAGAACCCCCAAACTGTGAAAGCAACTGACCCTGAGTCTATGGTTTCAAAGGGAGAAAACATCCGTAATCCTGTTTGCTAGGTGATACTCTGATTCTCTGGCCACTGTGACCATTGCATCTACTCTTATCTAGAGTTAGACCCTATAGTTAGCTTTCGTCTCGCCATCTTGCCAGCCTCCACCTCAGGTCTCAGGTCTGCCTACAGCATCCCTAGCCCAGCCACCTTCTTTGCTGCAGCCCGGCTCTGCAATCCTAGGTCCAGGCTGGGATGACTGGCATCATCCTCACCTCCTAGACACCTCTGCCGAGGCCATATTCATCGTGAATTCATAGTTGACCTTGTCCTGCTGATACGTCCCTAGGAAAACACAACTATTCAGTTTCTCTCTAGGAACCTCCTCCCACAGAATTGTAACTCCTTAAAGAAGGGGTGCCCTGAAGAAATGACAGAGCCCTGGAGGGAGGCAAGGCAGCTGGGCCCCTTGACTGAGCCCCATTTCCCTCTCTGGGACTTCTAAGGAGCTAGACCAGAATTCACAGATTTCAAACCTAACTTAGTCATAGGCTCACCCTGCATCCAACTCTTTGTCAGACTAAACCTTTTGCAGGTCTTCAGTATGAGAGAGATCGATCGGGCCTTGTCAGGGGTGTGCTGGACCCCCATCTAACTCTGAAGGCAAATTAAATTCTCAGAGCCCTACTGGGAGGATCTGTCTGAAAGCTCTTGTTTCCTTAGCAGCCTCGGGTTTCCTGGGGACAGGAGAAGAACAGTGAGGGTGGGGCAAGCCCTTCCCCTTATACAGCGTGGACTGTGATGGGAGGAACCTCAGTGGCCACTTGGTCAAAGGAGCGAGAGTACTCAGGTCCAGCCTTGGCTACTCCACAAATGTCCATCTAAGACAGCAGCCAGGCTGGGTGGGAGGCAGTCGGGAAGAATGGATGATGATGGCCTTGCCTTCAGGGTATGTAAGGGAGGAGAGGTCTCCTTCCTCCAGCCAGCCAGCCAGCCAGCCCTTCTCCTCCCAGCCAAGTACCCACAGAGCCCGTTCATCCAACCCTATTCACATGACCATATCTCTATGTCTTCTTTGCTGTCCTGGATGCAGGGAAAATTCTACAGCTGCAATGACTTATCCAAGATGACTGAAGAGGAGTGCAGGTACCCCAGGCTTTGCCGGCTGAGGGATGTGGGAGGCTCCTATGAGGAGCACAGTGACCTTCAGGATAGGAAACCTTCAGTAGCAGGGGGAGGGAATGTCCAGCAGCATCCTCCATTTCTGTCCTAGAAACGGACCGTCAGTTCTCTGACACACTCACTACCCAGGGCCCAGGGGATGTGGGTGGAGTTGAGGTATTCCAGCCACACGGTGGAGTGACTGGGTCTCTCTGTGTCAGGGGCTACTACTACATATACAAGGATGGAGACCCCACGCAGATAGAGCTGCGTCCCCGCCAGTGGATACACAACGACTTCCACTTTGACAACGTACTCTCCGCTATGATGTCACTCTTCACGGTCTCCACCTTCGAGGGTTGGCCTCAGTGAGTAAGAAGACCAGGGGCTGTGTCCAGCATGGGCACGGTTAGGGTGGTGTCAAGAAACCAACCAATGGGAGGAACCCAGTGTACCATGCCAGTCTGTGACAGTGCTCCACAAACCCACAGACTCATGCCTGACCAAAGGACTCTGACAAAGTGTGCCAATTTCTCCCACAAATGCATGTCTCCCTGTTCACGGTGGACTCTTTTTTTTTTAAATTCACTTTACATCCAGCTCACTGCCCCCACTCCCAGTCTCCCCATCCCTCATCCCCTTCTCCTCTAAGCAGGTGGGGACCCCCTAGGTATCCCCCAAACCTTGCACATCAAGTTTCTGCAAAGCTAAATGCATCCCTTTCCCACTGAGGCAAGACAGGGCATCCCAGCTAAAAGAACATATCCTGTGGACATATAACCGCTTTGGGGATAGCCCCCACTCCAGTTGTTTGGGACCCACATGAAGCTGCACATCGGCTGCATATGTGTAGAGAGGCATAGCAGAGTCTTAATGGTTGACTGGGGTAGACGAGATGCCTCTGGAAAGGCAGGACCATGGCAGGGTGGGTTCTAACCTTCCCTAGACTAGTTCTGCCTTCTCCCCCACTGCTTGGCTGCTTATCCTCTCCTCTCTGCCCACCCCAAGGCTACTGTACAAGGCCATAGACTCAAATGAGGAGGACACAGGACCCGTTTACAACAACCATGTGGAGATGGCCATCTTCTTCATCATCTACATCATCCTCATCGCTTTCTTCATGATGAACATCTTTGTGGGTTTTGTCATCGTCACCTTCCAGGAACAGGGAGAGACTGAGTATAAGAACTGTGAGCTGGACAAGAATCAGGTACTGAACCTCCTGCTAGAGATAGAAAACAGAGCCGCACAGGCCTGTGAAGAGAGTCTCCATTGAAGTCCAGTTCTAGTCTATGTACCCCATTTATCTACAACCTGAAGCAGTTGACACCGGTACTGACCTATCCTGTTTTTTTGTGTCCTAGCGCCAATGTGTACAGTATGCCCTGAAGGCCCGTCCACTGAGGTGTTACATCCCCAAAAACCCATACCAGTATCAGGTGTGGTATGTTGTCACTTCCTCCTACTTTGAATACCTGATGTTTGCTCTCATCATGCTCAATACTATCTGCCTGGGCATGCAGGTAAGGAGACAGGGGACTGGCCATAGTGAGACCTAGGGCTTGGGCAGGGCAGGGACATAGAGAAATCCCCAGTTCACTCCAGTAGGTTTCTCTAGAACATCTGTTGCTTGCCGGCCACAGGACCCAAGACTGAACTAATCCCAGGCTCATCCCTTAAGGCTTATTTATTAAGGAGCTAATTCAAGCCTCCAGAGAGATAGGATGGCAGTTCTTCAAATAAGAGATGGCTGCTGCAGGAGAGAAAGATGTGCAGGAAGCTGAACGCATGCTGTTTTCCCTTCACCGTTGCCAATCTGAATGGCTGGATCGTCCCTCTCAGGAGAGGAGCAACCTCTCATAGATCATAGCATAGCTGGTAGGGTTGCTATCATGCTTTAATTAAATATCTGGTCCCTTAAACCCTATATAATACAACTTCACCCTAGGCACCCTGCTCCTAGGAGCCCAAGACATACTCAATATACTTTAGTTGCTTTTCCCATAACTGTGACCAAATACCTTATATGAAACATTTAAGGAAGGAGCAGTTGATTCTGGCTCATGATTGGAAGGGATACAATACAATCTGTCATAGTGAGGAAAGGCACAATGGCGGGCTGCTACATGGTGTTGGGAACACGAGACAGCTGCTTCCACCTCAGCAGGACAGGAAGCAGAGACAGGGCAGGAAGCAAGGCTTAGCTGTAAACCTCAAGGTCTACCCCAGTGACCTAGTTCCTCTCAAGTCACAGTCTGGGGATCATGAGCCTATGGGCAATAGTTCACATTTAAACAATAGCACAGTGAGAAGACCATACCCTGTAGGTCCGTGGAATCATGGGAGAAGACTCACTGAGCTATAGACCCTGGTCATGTAGAAGAATATAAACAATGGATTCTTTAGAACTGAGTCAGGCAGCAGACATGTCCCCAATTTTGAGGGGTAGGGCAGTCAGTAGGCCCCACTGCTGAAGGTAGGCCCTTTTCACTTATCTGGGAAGGTTCTGTAGAAGACGGTTGGGATTTTACCAACGAAAAGAATGAGAGTCTTAGGTGGTCCATAGCAACAGTCACAAAAGCCAAGGCAGTTGACTGAAGGGTGTCCCCATCCTGTCACTGAGCGTCTTAGGGTTTTATTGATGTGAAAAGACACCATGACCAAGGCAACTCATAATGAAAAACATTCCATTGGGAATGGCTTACAGTCTCAGAGGTTCAGTCCATTATCATCACAGCAGGAAGCATGGCAGCATGCAGGCACACGTGGTGCTGGAGGAGCTGAGAGTTCCACATCCTGATCCAAAGGCACCAGCCGGAGACTAGAATTCCACACTAGGTGGAGCCTGAGCATACGACCTCAGAGCCCACCCCCACAAGTGACATATCTCCTCCAACAAGGCCACACCTCTTAATAGTGCCCCTCACTGGGCCAAGCATATTCAAACCACCACACTGGGGCAGCTGGTATATAGGAATCTTAGCTAGCTTTGTTTCCCACCAGACAGATGTTAAGCCCAGAACCCCAGGGTCTTTTCTTTAGTCCTGTACCATAGTGACTATGCTAAGCCCCGCCTAAGAGACTCAGTTTTGGTCACCCAGGACTAAATATATAAATGGTATTTGTAGCCCTGAGCCATACTTGGTCAGACTTCTGGTTGTCAAACCTCCACATACCCTTCTACCACTGCTTATTGTGGATGGAACGGGTATGAAAGGCATCCCTGAGATCTGGTAGAAGACTAGATTACTGATCTCCTAGCTTGCTGAGATAAAACAGGTGAGAAGTGGGCCTAAGGACAGTGGGAGCTTCCCATGGAGAGGATGGATCTGGGATTGTGATCTGTAGCTGGTTACCCTGACCCTCCTGGCCAATCTCACCCATGTTGCCTCTCTAGCATTACAACCAGTCGGAACAGATGAACCACATCTCAGACATTCTCAACGTGGCTTTCACCATCATCTTCACCCTGGAGATGGTCCTCAAGCTCATAGCTTTCAAGCCCAGGGTGAGTGACTGGGCCACGGGAGACAAAGGAACAGCTGTGGCCTGGGAGGAGAGACTTTCTCCTCCTCCCACCTGAGGCCCTCCCATCTGCTGCTCTCAGGATGCTCATGTCTATGCTATGCCTCCTGTCAGACGTGGGCCCAGCAAGACTTCCAGAAATCAGAATGGAGGGGTGGCACACAGATGCTCGACACTGCATCTGTGAACCCGTTCATATCCCATGCCTTCCTTTCTGCTTCTGGAACACGAGCCTGGAACTAGGAGAAGATCTTGTTTCGTTTCTTAGGCTCTCAGATTTATTCCCACTGTCCCATCTTAGTCCAACTGAGTTCCGTTCTGTCGAGCTCTGGGCAGAAATTTTAAGTGGGGCTCTGGAGGTAAAAGCTCTAGACTAAGCTCCCAACAAACCTCTTACCACAGATGCTCCAGTACAGCACTTCTCAACCTGTGAGTCTCCTGTACAGTACGGTTCATAACAGCAATTTTAGAGATATGAAGTAGAAACAAAATAATTTTATGATCAGGGGTCACCACAACATAAGGAACCATGTTACAGGGTCGTATCATTAGGAAGGTTGAAACCACAGCTCAGAGATTGAGAATTAGAAACCAGAAAGAGAGGATTGGGATGCTGGAACCCCGGTCTTCCCAGCAGTTTAATGGATGCCCCTCCACCCTCCCTGGCTGTCATGGCTGCTTTCATCCACAGCTAAGTCCTTGCTCTTCCATGACCTCCCTTCCCAGGGCTATTTTGGAGATCCCTGGAATGTGTTTGACTTCCTAATCGTCATCGGCAGCATCATTGACGTCATCCTGAGTGAGATCGATGTGAGTACGGGATGGGCAGAGCCCTCACTGGGGTAGGGATTAGAACAGGACAAGTCTTCTGCCTTCGAGGAGCGACATCCTCTGGAGCAGAATGGCGCTTGGGGTGCCACACTGATATGAGTGTGCCCACACAGCAGAAGTCAAGAACTAGTGTGGCAAGCAGAGGCCATCAGGGGCTAAGTCAAGGAAGATGTAAGAGGTGGCTGTGGAATTGAAGAGGGTAGCAGGTCCAAGGGAGCAAATCTTCTGGGAGAGAATGTGCAGAGGTCAGACATGCTGAGGTGTCTCGGGAGATCCGTATGGACAGGCAGAAGAGAGAAGGGGTCTGGGCATGGCTGGGGAGGGCATGAACTTCATGAGCCCAGTCACTAATAGAAAGTCACCAGAGGTTTTGACCAAGCCAGGGAAGGGTTAAATCTCTACTTTGGAGATGTTAATCTAATGACCAGAAAAGGTAGATCTTCTCTAGGGATTCAGTCATTTATGGCACTTATTAAGCACCTACTGAATACTAACATGTGTCTTGGATGGCTCTGGGTGCTGGAGGCAGAGTGGGGTACAAAACTGTAGGGGGGCAGCAGACAGTGAGTATTGCTGCTGGGCTACGTGAAGATAAGGCGGGTAGGGAGGACTCCTGGAGGGGAACGAGAGGGTGGTAGCCATGTAGCCATGGGAGACACTGCAGTACAACAAAAAGAGAATATGCAAAGGGCCGTGGGAAGAGCGGGCCTGCTGCATGCAGAGACTAGCAGGAGGCCCTTGCAGCTGGAACAAGGAACAAACATACGAACACTGAACTCTGGGGTCAGATCTTCTTGAAGACCACAATTACACATTGAATTCTGTTCTGAGGTAGTGAAGAAACCTTTTGGAAGGTGTAAACACTGTCAGACGTTAGTTCTGATGGGATCACTGGGGCTGTCCTGTTGGGAGGGACCAGGGCTGACCCAGGGACAGCAGCCAGGAAGGGCTTGAGTGGTTCACATGGCTGAGGACAGAAAGGGGATTTGCTTGTAGGGATAGTGAGAGGTGATCACTTTGGGTGTGTTTTGAAGGCTGAGCAGGGAGAGAGAGGAGAGAGGCTAGAAGAGGAGATCCAAAGATCAGAGGCAGAAAGCAAAAGACACTGCCCCCCTTGGGTCATCACTGAGCCACACCCTGGAGCCAGGCAAGGGTAGTGGAAGCCAGAAGGAAGAAGAGACAGAGAAGGACACTCACCAGCCTGAGCTGCCTTAACTGGGGATTAGTGGGGTCCTACCTCAGGGTCAGCACATTCACGGCAGGCCACTCCTAGGAAGAGCCTCCTTCTGAACGGCACACCTCCTGGCCCAGAGCAGCAAATTGGTGGGAGAGACAGATATGGAGCCTGGAGATGTCTGAGAGAGGACCCAGCTGAGAAAAGCCTTAGTCTGTGAGGAAGAGGCCCCTGGGCTGAGTCTCCAAAAAGCTCAGCCCTGGGGGAAATGACACCTTCTGGAGACTTGGCCGTCACATCAACTGTCTGTTGTACTAGGGGAGGATCCTGGGAACCCTGTTCACCTCATCACAGGATGGTGACAGACAGCTCCATCTGCTCAGGGCTGATAGGGGGTGGGGAGTGGGCTCTGGGCAAAAGCCGAGGGGGTGGGGGGGAGGATAATGAGTCTTGTGCGCATGTGCTATGAGTTTCCATCCGTTCTCAGCGTTTGCCAGGAAAACATTTATTTGTGGTGTGAGAGCCTCACTTGTCACAAGCCGCCAGAAGAGAGAACTCTGAACAGCCAGAATGAATAGCCCCAATTCAAATAGTTACTTCTCCAAGTCTGAGGCCCACGTGCCAGGGGCTGTTCTCTTGGCTGCAGAGGCTGCCATGGTCTTTCTTCGATTTTCAGAAACGGAAAATATCCCTTACCGGGAATATGTATTTGAGACACATTAAAACTGATTTACATTCCCATCACACAAACTAGGGAAAGGCCTTGCCTGTCGGTCAGAACTTCAATGCCAGTCCCATGCTGTCCTGTCCTGTGTCCCTCCTGGGCCTTTGAAATGTAGCTGATGTCACTGAAGAGCTAATTTCCAGTTTTATTTGATTTTGGTTGTAATGCAAATGGCCAGCTGTGCTGAGTGGCTACAGGTCACATATGTCATCCGGCTGCACACGAGGCTCTCCTGGTGTGTGCTGGAACCTCTGAAACCAGGCCCTGGTCTACAGTCACTGGCTTCATCGGATGGGTGGGCCCCAGCAACGGCATGTGCACAGTACGATTCTCTACACGAATCTGACATGCAGCCAGGATTGAGGCCAGTGGTACAGGGAGCCTGAGTGCTGGGCAGTCTATCTGCAGGCACTTGGAAGTACAGCAATTTACTTTCACCAACCCAGGGCTCTAGAAGACTGGAAGCTCACAAAATGTGGCCAGGGAAAAGATAGCCACTCCCACACATCCAGCCATGTGCTCTTAAGGACCCAGGCGACTGAGATGTGAGCCTCGATCCTGGTTCTGGTCCTGAGTCAGGGGAAATCTGATGGGAGGAGGGGTCTCTAGTCTCCCCCACCCCCACCCACTTTGCCTGTGGAAGGTGGACCTCTGTGAGGACATCAGCTCTGGTTACTGGGGTGGGGGGAATCTACTTATAACGATGAGGGATGTTTTCCAGTGTGTCCTTGGCCAGGATGTTCCCTGTACCACACAACCCAGACCCAGAAAGAACCCAAGCCCTTGCCACCCACAGATGCATCTCAAAGATGAGATGGAACCTGTCTCTGTCCAGACTTCCCTCCCCTCACGTTCCCTTGCCCAGGTCTCTCGCCCTCTCCACCCCGACTGCGGCCACGTGAGGTCTCCGCCCCTTGCCTGTCTTTTTCTCTCTTTAACTCTCCTTGTGTCTGTCCGTCCGTTCTGACAGCTCTTCACCTCCCTCCCATGTGTTTCTCTCCCCTCATCTCTTTTCTCCACAGACTTTCCTGGCCTCCAGCGGGGGACTGTATTGCCTGGGTGGAGGCTGCGGGAACGTTGTAATCTCAGGCTGCATGAGCCTGTTCACCCTACCCTGCAGCTTGCATGCTGAGCTGGCTGCATGGATCGCATGGGGTGCCCCAGAAGTTAGGGTTCCTTTCCTTAGCGCAGGCCCTGTGAAGGTTGGGGTTTGGGTGGAGGTGGGGGCTCTGAGGTGGGATATGCATGGATGTGGCTTCCTTTGAGCCTCAATGGGTTGAGGATTGCCTCCAGTTTAGCAGGCACAGGGAACAGGCCCAAAAATGCCACATAAGGCACTGGACTAAAGCGGGCACAAGGGCAGAAGCTTGCCTAATTTACAACACTCAAGAGTAGTGTGGGGCAGGTAGAAGGGACCACACCGAGTGTGTGGCAAACAACTTGATAAAGCTACTGGACACCTCTGGGCGACATTATAGGCCACCAGGTACTTAGCTTGGTGAGTTTTCAGAGAAGGGGAGTTGAACAGAAAGCCAGCAGTGGGCCTTGCTACAGCTTCACCCCAGGAAGAATTCCTGCTCTGTTCCCAAGCACGGGCTTACTGCATAGCTTGGACCCCCACACTCGACCTTTTTGAGACACATGACCCCAGAGCCCCGAATCCCAGGGTAGTCCAAGGCTAGGAGGCAATCGGAGCTCTGAAGTGGGTCTGGAACCCTCCTGTTATGGTCATCACATAGACACACAGACACAGACACACACACAGACACACACACACACACACACACACACACACACACACACACACACACACACACACACACACACACACACACTGCGCGCGCGTGCACTGCATTTCCTGCCTGCCCTATCCCTTATCCCCGAGTGCCACCCCAGACTGACCTCTGGGGCTGCTGCCCCACAGGACCCGGATGAGAGCGCCCGCATCTCCAGTGCCTTCTTCCGCCTGTTCCGGGTCATGAGACTGATCAAGCTGCTGAGCCGGGCAGAGGGTGTGCGCACCCTGCTGTGGACATTCATCAAGTCCTTCCAGGTGCGCATGCCCAGCAGGCCAGGGCCAGGGATTCTGGAAACTGACCCAGGAATGCCACTAGCCCGAGGTGGGATCCCAAGGTCCCAGAGCCGGGAAGGTCCCTGGTGAGCCTAGGAGGCTGTGGTTCTGTGGGCTGCAGAGCAGGCAGGGGGAACCCTTAGCTGTGCCGCATCCTCCCACAGGCCCTGCCCTATGTGGCTTTGCTGATCGTGATGCTCTTCTTCATCTACGCGGTCATCGGCATGCAGGTGAGAGGCCGGCTCGGGCCAGATCTTGACTAGCTCAGTGCTGGCTGGAGAGAAATCGTCTACCCAGCCTCTGGATTGAGAGGAAGAATGTTACGGGACCTGGAAAGGAATCCAGTGTGTCTGGCTTCAGATCCGATGCGGCCTGAAGTGAAAGGCGTTGAAATGAAATAAGGGTCAGGGTGGGAAGCGGGTCAAGCAGGAGACTGGGCGGGAGACAGGAGACGAGCTGAGGAAACGCTTGTATCCTGGTTGTCCGCGCTTCGCAGATGTTCGGGAAAATCGCCTTGGTGGATGGGACGCAAATAAACCGGAACAACAACTTCCAGACTTTCCCACAAGCTGTGCTGCTGCTCTTCAGGCACGAGAGTCCCCCGGCTTCGCTGGGGTCTCCTCTGTACTCCAGACAGTGCTGGTTCCACAGAGGCCCTGTACTAGAGGGGTCTCCTGCCTGGCATAGTGCCCGGCTGTCACCGTTATGAAAACCTTGCATTGAGGTTTGGCACTGAATCCCTCCTGAGTGGAATGCTGCCCATTCACCCCACTGAAGCAGAGTTCAAAGGTCAAAGGTCCCTCAGAGAGTGGTGAGACCTCAGTGACCCTTGACATTGATCTATGACTCACTTTAGCTGTGGTTCTGATCATGGGTAAAAGTCACCCCAGTTCCAAGGTTTTCTGTATAGTTCAGCACTATTTTAGCCTTGCATTTAAAAAAGTTGGGGGTGGGGTGGGGGAGCAGAGGGGAAACAGCAAAGAGGGGACACTGTCACCAAGCTTTTGGGGATCCTACCTTGGGGAGCAGCCCAGTTCATCCCACTGGCTGTTCCCGAGACCCAGCAAACACGCACAGGCCAACGGCGTCTCTCCTCTGTTCAGGTGTGCCACCGGGGAAGCCTGGCAAGAGATCCTGCTGGCCTGCAGCTACGGGAAGCTGTGTGACCCAGAGTCTGACTACGCGCCCGGGGAGGAGTATACGTGCGGCACCAACTTCGCCTACTACTACTTTATCAGCTTCTACATGCTCTGCGCCTTCCTGGTGAGATGAACGTCTGCAGGCGCTGGCCAGGGCGGGACTTGTAGGGCGAGGTGGGGTAGAGATATCTCAGGGGCACTGGAAACTTCTGTTAGACTGTCCCTTGTTCTGATCTTTTGGGGTGTCTTTGTTTTGTGAGCTCCTTTCTCTTTCTCCAAATGGACCACCCGACATTTTCACTGTGTGTGTGTGAGAGAGACATCCTTACTGTATATATTATACATGTTACATATGTAGTTTGAGATCAGGAGGACTGGGATGAGGCTGGTTCTTAAGACGAAGCTTCCCGTGGAGACATTTAACACTAACTATTCCTCAGCACAGGAAGATGCTGCGTTACAAGACAACTGAGACTCTAAGTCTCCCAAGAGAACGTAGCTAGGGTCAGAAATAGCATCAAATCCCTTGGAGGCAGCAGGGCTGTCCACGAGGAATGCATCCTCTGGGCCCCTCACGCTGGTGTTCCTTTTTATTCCCTATATTCACCCAAAACCTTTAAATGTCTAATGTTTGCCAGATGCGGGGGGGAGGGTAAAAACATGAATGACACCTAGTCTGGACACTGATGGAGCGAGTTCATGTGTGAGTAAGCGTGACAATTCAAAGGACCCCCCCCCCAGTGTAGACAGGAAAAGTGAGCGGGGCATCAACCATACCCAGAAGAGGCAGAGTAGCTCTCAGAGATCAGAATGGCTCCCAAAGGGGTGACCCAGTTCATTTTTAGCAAATGGTCACCAGTACCAGAGCACATGCCAGGCAAGAACAGAGGCGGGGCTTGGCCTTACTTGTGTGCGGAATATAAAGGGTGCTGGAGGGAGGGATTGAGGGAGGAGCCCCATGCCCAGTCTGTCCCTGTTCCCCACCTCCACCCTGACACCAGTCCCTGGGTCACCTACCGGTGCTGTGGGAGCCCCTATCTTTTTGCAGATCATCAACCTCTTTGTGGCTGTCATCATGGACAATTTTGACTACCTCACAAGGGACTGGTCCATTCTTGGCCCTCACCACCTGGATGAGTTCAAGGCCATCTGGGCTGAGTATGACCCGGAGGCTAAGTGAGTATTTCTTTGTGCCGTGCTACATACCAAACTGCCCATCCTTCCATCCTAGTGATCTCTCTGGAGTCTTTCTGTTCTCCCTTAATCTACCCAAGGTTCCAGCCTGGGGAAACAGCATGTCTCAAAGGTAGAAGGGATCCCTTAAAAGAGTAAGTCCTTAATTTTCTAAGGAAGGGGTCACCCAGCTTCTAGTTGGCAGTTTAGTACTCAGGAGTGAAGCATGAGATCTCAGTACATCACAGGCGCACAGGGCCTGGCTGTTCACTATGGGCTCTACTGACCAGCTGTATTGGGGGCTGGTTACAATGCAGAATCCCAGGCCACACTCAGACTGTCTGAGAGTCCCCACTGCTGTTAGCTTGATCCTCAGGCCACCTGCCTGCACCTCAACGCTTGGGAAGCACTCTCGTCTCCTCTTAATAGAAGAAGTAGTAAGATCACATGTACTGGATGTTTCTAGTACTGTGTATGTTGGCTCATCTAATTCTTCTAGCAACCCATGGTGCAGATCCTCTGGTCATTCCAGCCTCACAAATGAGCAAACTGAGGTTTAGGGGTTACACAGTAAGTGAGGGCACCAAAACTCAAGGCAAGTCTGTCCAGAGTTCTTGGCAAGAGCTCTCTAAAATGCTTCCAACAGGGACAGTAAAAACTCCTGGGGGTTGAGTTTTAGAAAGCTGGTTCAGAGGTTAAGACCACTGGCTTCTCTTCCAAAGGACCCAGGTTTAATTTCCAGCTCCCATATGGCAGCTCACAAGTGTCTTTAACTCCAGTTCTAGGGGATCTGACCCTCTTCTGGACTCTGGGATACATTATACATGTGGTACACATGTAGGCAAAACAATCTACACATAAAATAAAAGAACAAAAACCTACCTAGGGACTGGAGAGACGGCTCAGGAATTAAGAGCACTTCTTACTCTTGCAGAAGACCCAAATTTGGTTTCCAGTATCCAGGTCCAATGACTCATACTGTAATGCCAGCTCCAAGGAATCTGTCACCTTCTTCTGACTTCCATGGGACCCGTACACATGGTATTCACTCACACACACACACACACACACACACACACACACACACACACACACTTTTTGAAATATACTAGCTTCTATCATTACCATACACTCCTAACTTGTGTATGGGGAGCAGGGATGTGGATCAGTGATAGAATACTTATCTGTCATGTGAAAGACCCTGGGCTCAATTCCAAGTACCAATGTATGTGCATGCGTGCGTGCATGCATGAGTGTGTCTGTCTGTCTGTCTCTCTGTCAGTCTCACTCAGTACTTAGTTTATAGACAGTGTGGGGTCTATGCCACTGCCATCAGCTCCACAATCCATGTGCAACAAGAAGGAAATCCTGTTCAACACGACTCAGCAGCCAGTGCTGGTTCTAACTTAAGAGTGGGCAGTTTATTTTAGGCATAGTTAAGTAAAGTACAGTTTGGGAAGAAAAGTTTCCTATGTGACATAATCCCATGTGCACAGTAAGACATAATTACATCAGAACTCTTCTCAAAGGACATGTCACTTGATCCCTGAAAGTGAGCTCTATAGACATGCTGCATGTATTATCTTTTAAGGGCCTACAGGGAGGACCTGGTGTGGTCGCAGGTAGGTCCTACATTATTAGCTACCTCCAGTTCTGCTTGTAGGAGTTTGGAGGTTCCCCCTGGCCATATAAATAGTGCAAAGGTCATGACTATTGGCAAGCTCCGGTCTCAGTGTGGGGGCTTGGGGGAGCAGGTATGGCCTGGCTCTACAGATAACACAGGGGTCACCCAAGCTATTAGGCACCTCCATTCCCAGCTTTCTGGGAAGAAAATAGGTTACACATTTTTTTTTTCATTGAAAAGGCTCCCTTATATATTTATCATTCCTGGTTTTCTTGGACTTATCTGTGAGCACAAGAACCTTTGTGCTCCCAAGAAGAAGAAATGTCTTTCATAGCCAGCTATGAGGATGAGGTGGTCCAGATACCCCCCCAAAAAAATGAGTGTTCTTAGGGTAACACTCCCCTACTGCCAGTGCCTTGGTAATGGTCCTGGTTGCTGTGTTCTGTGCCTACCCCAGTGGTCATGGTTGCACTGTCATAGTGTTCCCAGCTCTGGGGGACTCTCTGGAGTAGGATGCTACTACTCTCTTGATCTATAAACAGAGTACAACCCAAGAATCCCCCCCTCTTTCAGTTTGACCAAAACTTAAGGAATGTCTTAGCATGGGAGGAAATGAAATCCAGATCCCCTGCCCTAGAGAATAAACCCATGAAAGAAAACGTGTATCTCACGATATGTAGAGCCTCATTCTGTGGTGCGGGCCCAAGAATACAAACCTCGTCTCTTCTTTAGGGGTGTGGGAAGTAGTGTGAGAAGGATTAGGGGAGGCAGGGGCAGGGGTGAAGATGATCAAAGCACATTGTATGGAATTTACAAAGAGCTAATAATACAGATTTAAAGTACTATATAGAGATTGAAAGGCTTCTAGGCCTTTAAAACAAGGTTGGAAACTAGGAAATGTTCCTGGACCTCTGACTCCCTTCCCCCTTTGTCTTCTCTCTGAGTTAGGAACAGGGGTACCCTGAGTCACATTCCTGGGTGTCCTTGTCTATATATCTTCCCACAGGGGCAGGATCAAGCACCTGGACGTGGTGACCCTGCTGAGGAGGATCCAGCCCCCTCTGGGCTTTGGGAAGTTCTGCCCACACAGGGTAGCATGCAAGGTAACATCTCCCAGGATAATCCCTGACTTACCCTGCCTGAAACACCCTGACAATGACACAGAGGACTGGCCATCACCAAGGTCCCCCTGAACCTCAGAGATGCTTCCAAAACCCCTCCTGCCTCTGCTCCAACTTCAGAGCCAGCCTGAAACCCCCTTTTCTAGTTCCCTCTCTCTGTCAGTCACAGTCTCTTCATATGTGGCTTTCCCCACTTGCTACTCTCTAATTCCCTCGCTCTGTGTGTCCCTGTGGGACACTGACAGGATTCCTGGCTCTTCATAAGAGGGGTGTCGTAGGTCTTCTCACCTTCCTCCTACAGGTGACCCTCTGTGGTGGTTAAGATCCACATCCATACACGATCCACCTCCTTAGCTGTCAGGCTGAGCCACTGTGGCTCGGGGAAGGAAGATCAGCACATGCTGTGGGGATCGGTGACTAGAGAGAGCCTGATAGGAGGAGGTGTTTTTACAGCTCTGGTTCCCTTCCCAGGTCACTGTTTCAGTCAGCTGGCCACCTCCATAACAAAGACCTGAGACAAATCACTTAGAGAGAGAAAAGGATTATTTTAGTTCTCAACGTGGGGGTTTCAATCCATAGATCAAGCAAACTCATTGCATTTAGGACATATCCCACTCAGCTCACACCCCAGTCCTCATAGCCACCCCATCCTATCCCACACCAGGTAAGGGTGACTTAATGAGCTCGACTTCTTCCCAGTGCATTAGCAAGCCCTACCTCTCCCCATACAGAGGCTGGTGGGTATGAACATGCCCCTGAACAGCGATGGCACAGTCACCTTCAATGCCACACTCTTTGCCCTGGTGCGCACAGCCCTCAAGATCAAGACGGAAGGTGAGGGACTTCTCATGGATGCCCCTTTTCTCTGGGAGAGTGGATTCTTGCACAGATTTCCAGAAATGTGGACAGAAGCAGAAGAAACCTAGGCCATGGTCACCAACTATCGTGCTGTTCAGGTCTCGCAGGGAGGCTGGGGCTGTTCCACATGGAAAGGTCATAAGATTATGTCTCATATCCATCAGCTGTGTCAGGGCCAGGGGCATGACAGTGCTCACTCAGCACAGGGGCTCCCCTGAGTGACTCTAGGTGGGACAAAAGTAGGACTCAGTACTGGGCAGGTGTGAGAGCCCACACTTGACTCCACTAAACCTATAGGCCCCCAAATCAGGAATACACACATGGTGGGACCAGGGAAGAGGTGGGGTTGAGGTCAAGGTACTGTTCCTGAGTGCCCCTGTCAGGGCTCCAGAGGCTTCAGGGTCATCCCCCTACCCGGACCAATGATGTGTGAGGCAGCCATGGACAGGGAACTTGGGATAACAAGAAGGAAGCTGATATTCAGGAAGGAGCAAGTTAGAGCAGCAGGAGGACTGCTTGGGGACCACAGGACCCACTGGAGTGCGTAGGGACTTGAAATTTTTACAGAGAGAAAGAGAGACAACAGCCTACAGTCTAACCATTGCAGAACATGGGAAGTACAGCATCCAAGTGTTGGGCTGCCCTTGCCCTCCCCATTGCCAGTGTACAGCACAGCAGCTGCCGCAAAAGAACACTGAGCCAGGGAGTGCTGAAGAAATGTCTGCTCTCTCAAGCTTTGTCAAGTTAGGGCCGCTCTTACCTTTCACACCCCCAACTCCCACCCCAGGCAACTTCGAACAAGCCAATGAGGAGCTGAGAGCCATCATTAAGAAGATCTGGAAGAGAACCAGCATGAAGCTCCTGGACCAAGTCATCCCTCCCATAGGAGGTGGGTGCTCCCACGTGAGAACAGAGTCTAGGACAGACACATAAAGGTTGAGAAGCTTCCTCAAGAGGCCCATTAGGAATCTGACATCTAGATGCCATTAATACCATAGGCAGATGCCAAGAGCATCTAACAGAGACACACTGACCACCTCAGCAGGATGGGCTGAGTGCCCTCCCGAGCCTGCTGACCCCAGATCCCTCTTCTGAATCCCCCACTGGCCTTCATTGCCTCCCTTTTGGCTGTCTACAGATGACGAGGTGACAGTGGGCAAGTTCTATGCCACATTCCTCATCCAGGAGCACTTCCGGAAGTTCATGAAGCGCCAGGAGGAATATTATGGGTATCGACCCAAAAAGGACACAGTTCAGATACAGGTAAATCCAACCTAGGTGGGTTCCAAGGGTCATCCCTGCTGGCCCAAGCCCCTCTCTTGGTCCCTCACCAACAGTCAGGAATGGAAGCAAAGAGAAGGGAGAGCAGATAAATAGAATGAGAAGATAATTTAGGTTGGTCCGTGATTGAGGGTGTTTGGTCTCAGGAGAGGGTCTGAGAGCTCCTCATCTCTGAGTGATTGGATGAAAAAAATTTTTGATTTCTTTGATAAGGAGAACACTACAGCAAAGAAAGCAGAGCCCACCCCCACCCAGGTCTGCTCCTGGTCTGCTCCACGTTTAAACCTGAGTTCAGTTGCCTGCACCCACAGGGCAGCTAACAACCATCTGTAACTCTAGTTCTACAAGATCTGATGCCCTCTTCTGGCCTCTGCAGGCACTGCACACACATGCTACACAGACATATATGCAGGCAAAGCACCCATACATATAAAGTTAAATAAATCTTTAAAAACAACACACACACACACACACACACACACACACACACACACATTTGGGCTGCATGTTTAATAATGTGTTTGAATATCCTTTGTGGTTTTGAAATAACTTTTATCTTTTACACAATTGCAAATTTTGCTATGAGCCAGTTAAGAATAACTCACATGACATCCCATCAGCTCAGGATATTTTAGTGTAAATTTCCAGAAAACTTGACCTTTCCCTACATAATTCTCCTACATAGCCACAATACAACTGCTGAAACTAGGAAGTTAGTGTTGATACACAGCTACCCTCCACTCCTCACCTCAATGATGTCCTTACAGAAAAAGAATCCAACTCAGGACCATACACCTTGCATGCAAAACATCTTGCCTTGGTATCTTGCTTTCTGGAATCAATCACTTGGCAGTCTTTCCTTAAGATGACCTTGACTCTTTTGAAGACACAAGCTGCACGTTTCCTCATTTAAGACAGAAATGTACATTTTAGGTAAGAATGTCACAGACATGATCCCGTGTCCTCTTTGAAAATTATCAGCTGACATTCATTTTGATTTGTTTTTATTTCTTATGATACAAAGTTTCATTGGCTAAAAAACACATATCAACAAAAAAGATTTCTCCACTGAGAGGTTTGGGTGCAAGGGATACAAAGTCTCCACCTACACAATTACAGAAAAGCCCTTAGAAAGTTTTCAGAATGCAGATTATCTTCCCCAGACCAGAGCAGGACTGCAGGACCTCAGAACCCTGTGATAATAGTCCAGGCTGGACAGGTTTCGGGAGAGCTATGGGTTCAGGGATTTAGAACAAGTGGGGCCAGAGAAAGCATTTCTGGTCTCAATTCCTGGAATGAAAGATCATCCTGATTTTTTACCACCCTTAGGCTGGATTACGGACCATAGAGGAAGAGGCGGCTCCTGAGATCCACCGTGCCATCTCTGGAGACCTGACAGCAGAGGAAGAACTGGAGAGGGCCATGGTAGAGGCTGCCATGGAGGAGGGGATATTCCGGGTGAGTGAGGGCCATGGCCACTTCTAAGGGACCAGGCACAGCAGGTAGCAAGAGAGAGAAAGGCTAGAAGCCAGGCTGCACAGGAGATGGATTTGGATGCTGAAGTTGCCACCTACACCTTACCACCCATATCTTTCGGAACTCAGAATCTATGGCCCAAAAGTACTAAATATGATACACCCTTTCCTACATTCCCCACATCTAATTTCATTGCCCAAGAGTAATTCCATTTCCATTCAGGATAACCCTGATTTTTAGTTCTATGGAGAGTTGTAAGCCATGAGATCTTGACGATTCTTTGTGGACACCCCATTAAACTCTATTGGATTTTGTGAAATGGTGGCCCAAATAGATGACATGCAATGTCCCATATCACTTGATTAGAGGGGAGCCAGAACACAGTTCTGCAGACTCCCAATGCAGTGTGCCATGTTTCCATGTGTATGGTTCCTGTCTGTCCATCAAAGTTAGACCTTGCTGAGGGTGGACTGTATTCTAGTATTGTCTTCCAGTCCATTCTCTTCTGGCCTTATAGATTGCTTGTTCCTAACACTATCTTCCCAGGTTGTCAGCCAACCACCCAACCCCAAGGAACTCCATATCCTCACACCCACTCATTGCCTCCTCACTCTCTCCCTTGCCTCTAGAGGACTGGAGGCCTGTTTGGTCAAGTGGACAACTTCCTGGAAAGGACCAACTCTCTGCCTCCTGTCATGGCCAACCAAAGACCCCTCCAATTTGCTGAAATAGAGATGGAAGAGCTGGAGTCACCCGTCTTCTTGGAGGACTTTCCTCAGAACCCAGGCACCCACCCTCTTGCTCTTGCCAATACCAACAACGCCAATGCCAATGTTGCCTATGGCAACAGCAGCCATAGAAACAACCCAGTGTTTTCCAGGTAACAGTAGTAACTGCTGGCCACAGGCATATGAATTCTGAAATATGTTTAAGAGGGAAGGAAGCATCCTGAAATTTGTATAATGTCCTTTGTTTGCTATGTGCCCTTGGGGCCCACTCTTACACCCCTAGCACAAGAGGGCAAACCTGGTCTGAAGAGTTAACTTTGGCCAGCAGGGGGCAGCCTCTTGTCAACATTGGCCACAAACCTGAGTCAGCCTTTCTGTAATTTCTCAGTAGGGAGGCACTGAAATGCCTCCAGTTTAAGAAAGGGCCTCCAGCAGCAGCATACACTATAGGAAGCTGTAAATGATAAGGTCAGTTGTTGGATTTGGGTAGTTCTATCTTAGGTTTCCATTGCTGTGAAGAGACATCACGACCAAGGCTACTCTTATAAAGACAACATTTAATTGAGACTGGCTTACAGGTTTAGAGGTTCAGTCCATTATCGTTATAGCAGGAAGCGTGGCAGCATCCAGGCAGGCATGGCGCTGGAGGAGGAGCTGAGAGTTCTACATCTGTTTCTGAAGGCAAACAGAAGACTGATGTCTTCCCGGCAGCTAGGAGGAGGGTCTCACCTCCATAGTCCACACTTCCTCCAAGGCCACACCTACTTCAAAACTCCCTGGGTTAAACCTATTCAAACCACCACATTCCCATCACACCAATCCCAGGCTGTGATTTAAGTGGCTTAAAATGAAATAGTACGGGAAGCAGAGCCACTTAACCGTCGTAACACAGAGGCTGGGTTCCCAGTGGGATTTCTGCTCCGGACAGGCCAGCTGAGCAGTGGTCTCACTGGGAAGACAGGGCAGAAGCCAGCTGAATGGCTACTTCCCTAGTCAGGACTGGCAACACCTCACTCCAGTCCAAAGAGGCCTCTTGAATGCAGCCCAGATTGCTTGAAGGGTACCATGGTGCTAGGTAATATGGAAATACAGAAGCATTAGACCTGGGCTCTGCCATTGGTGGGTGTGTCATGTGGTACAATGATGACCAATTAGGACCCATTAGGTATAATGAGAATACAGAAGTGCTACTAATGACCGCGGACTGGAAAGGCCCAGAACAATTCTCAGTTTCAGTTGCACATGAACAATATCTGGAGCTTTCAAAACTGCCTGTGTCTAGAGTGGGTCCTAGCCCATAGTCTTCACAGCTTCCCAGGTGAGCCCACGTGTCATCAGGATTGAGAGCTAGGGTCCTAAGAGTGCTGAGGCCATGCAGAATGTGAGGAGAGTAGGTAGGAGGCATTGAGCAGGAGTGGAGTTTGGCTTCCTCCCCCTGAGTCAAGGACAGCTAGAGTTGAGCTCTGACACAACCAGCCCTGGCATGAAGGCTCCTGCACTCTGATTGGATGTTCCCTGGTACTTCTGTGGATGGGTTTCAGCCTGCTCTGCTTCCGTTTCAGCATCTGCTATGAAAGGGAGTTCCCGGAAGAGGCCAACATGCCTGCTACCAGAGAAGGACCCTTCAGTCAGCCCTGCAGGGTCTCAGGTCAGTCTTTTCTATGACTAAGAAGCTGAGCCTTCTCCTAGAGGGGTTTTGGGGTGCTCCCTCTTTCCTCAGAGCCTTGGAGGGTCCCTTAGAACCTCTGTGATGGGATGGGTCCTGGGAGGAGGAGCATTATCGCTGTGCTGAGGAAGGATCCAGAGGGGAAGCTGAATGGAATGGGTAATGGGCAGGTAAAGCTTGTTCACTCTAACGGGCCGTGTGCAGGCCTACACCTGCCTTCTGTGAAGCCTAGCCTGGATTTCCCCTTCACGAGGCTCCTGGAAGGACAACCCTTGCACAATTGACCCCTGGGTTGTGGAGTCCTCGGCAGGTGGCCATGCAGTCTCCCTGTGTGTCTGGGATCACTGTGTGACAGTGGTAACCCCAAGATCTCTGGCGTTCAGTAACAGTGAGGGTACTTCCATGCTCGCCAACACACTTTAACATGCGTGCACATAGCCATACTGAGGAAGAGCTTGCTGGCGAGGCTATCCCTCAGCCTCTCCCAAACCATAAGGACAAAGTGCTGGGCAGGGAGAACTGAGCCAGTTCTGTCTGGCCTGGAGTTGCTTAGGTTTCAACGTGTGTCTGCCTTCCCTACCTGCTGTAGCTGCCCAGGCAAGCTCTGATGACTTGGCCCATCAGCGGTCAGCAGCCCCATTGACCTTGCCTTACTTTGCCTACACACAGGACCTCACAGCAGATCCCATGTGAACAAACTGAAAAGACAGATGACCCAGAGAAGAATACCTGAAGGCCAGATGCATCCTTCCCCGTGCCAGGTAAGAGAGGCAAAGGCCCGGGAGGAAAGGCCGTATAGACCCCACCTGGCCTGGCAGGGGAAGGGCCCTGTGGGTAGCAGTCCATCCATAACAGAAGGGGCCTGTGTTCCTGCATCTTCCCCATTCTGTGGGTCTTGGTGGAGACTCCCTTGGAATAGTTAGGGGCTCCAATATATCTGTGACTCCAGGGTATCTGTTGGTTCTAGCATATCTGTTTTGGGGGGCATCTTGGCTTTTCTGTGTTTGATACAGCTCTCCCAGGCAGAGCTTCCTGTGCAGGAAGAGGGAAAAGGCCCCACGTCATGGTCTCTGGAAACACCCAACAGCAGGAACTTTGAGGAGCGTGTTCCCAGGAATTCGGCTCACAGGTGCACAGCTCCAGCTACTGCCATGCTGATCCAGGAGGTGAGGTGGGGCTGGAACAGAGCAGCAAGCCACACAGAGGGGTGGCCTTGTAATAGTCTGTCGTGGGGAGAGAGTAGGACCAATGGCGGGGAGTAGTGCAGAAGGCAGTTTGCCTGGTAGAACCACCCAACATCCTCTTCCCGCTGCAGGCGCTGGTTCGAGGAGGACTGGACTCCTTAGCAGCAGATGCTAACTTTGTCATGGCAACAGGCCAGGCCCTGGCAGATGCCTGCCAGATGGAACCAGAGGAAGTCGAGGTGGCAGCAACAGAGCTACTGAAGCGAGAATCCCCGGAGGGCGGGGCCATGCCCTGGGAGCCTTGAGCCTTAGGTCCTCCCTGGGCAGTCTGAACCAGCACTGGGGCCCCCAGAAGACCTTTATTGCTCCCAGATGTGAGGCCTATACAGAATGACACAAGCTTAGAACTGCCATGACCAAAAGCCAGAAACCGCTGGAGTGGAGAAGGGTTAGCCCGGCCTAGCAGCCTCCCCTCTCCCCTCAGTAGCCAGCTGCATGGACTGAGTAGCAGTGGTCGAGAACCACCTCAACCAGGCAGGAGGCCATGGGTAGGCAGGACCAGCCCTTCTCCTCATCAGCAAGAAGCAGAATTTGGCAGGGCTCGTGTGGCCATTCACAAAGGCCTGGTCGGTGCCAGGGTCTGTCTGTCATAAAGCCACTCCAACCAGCTGGACATTAAAGTCTCCAGGCCTGACTTTCGCACCTGGCTTCTGCTTGTCTATTTTATTGTTTTAGAACATGTGGGGACTCCCTTTACCCCCTTTCTCAGAGAACCTGGGCCTTGCAGAGGAGCACCAGGCAGGCGGTCTTCACCTTCCTCTGATGGCGTTAGAAGAAACGCCACACCCTGGTTACACCAGGGCCAACCTGTTTTGAAGCTGTGACCCTGTGACTTTGGCCAGAGTCCACTGCCAACGCCAACACCAGCCTCAGTGGCGGTAGTTTATGGCTATGTGTTCTGTGTCTCCTCTTCCACCTAACAATGACTAACAGCTGCTGTCTCCAGCCAAGGGCCTCACGAGCGAGCGAGCACCCCTTATATTCACAAAGCACTTCCACACAAAAGCCACTCGCTCCTCACCACTGTCACATTCAAGATGAAGAAAGAGGGGTTCGGAGAGATGACAAGACATACCTGTAATGTACAGCTAATGCAAGGCAAAGCTGGGTCTGCCTTGCCCTGCCCCTGCCCTTCACAGGACACTCTTTCCCTCTGCCCCTTCCTCCATTAAGTGTGGGCCAAGTGCCTGCTCCATGGCCGTTGCTGTGGTAACAAGGCTGCCCTGCTGTGCAGCCTCCTGGCAAACCCCACCATGGGTTTCTGAGCTTCTGGGGCCTGCCCCAGGATGTACATAGCACAGGGCAGACGTGACACTTTGTGACCTATACATCGGGGCCCTAGCCCCAGCTAGGCCCCAAAGCTTCCTGATGTACTGTCAGTGAAGCAGTCACACCACACACACACACACACACACACACACACACACACACAGTGCATACCCACACACATGCACACACCCACACACATGCACACACCCATACAAATGCACACATATGCACACACACACATTGTGTGCATACACACAATGCATACCCACACATACATACACACACATACACACTTACACACATGCATACACCCACACACATGTACACACACACATACACACACCATGTGCTCTTTTCCTTCTGGTGCCCTGTCAGTGAAACTCTTTCCCCTTTCCACAGACCGCAGCACCAATAGCTTGCCTTGTCCACCCCACTGATAAACAGAAGCCACTGGACGGTCCTTCCTCTCAGTTCTTCTAATCACACTGATCTACCTACCCCCTCCTTCCTTCTTGACCTACTGAAAACTGTCTTTGCTCCAGACATTTCCCACTCCAGCCCTTCCACCCTCTCTCTGTCTCGGCACTGGGTCCTGGTTGTGTCATCTTCCAAGTGTGGCTCAGAGCTACCAGACACCATCCTCAGGTAGGTGAGGCTCCTGCTCACCTCTGAGCTCCAGTGTGCCTCTCTAGAATCTTCCTGAGCCTCTACCTGACAGACCTCTAGCCATCCTTCAAACTTTTTTTGCTGTCATTTCCCAGGACATGGCCAAGCGGTTTAGAACCTGGCCCTAAGGACTCGCCTCAGGACACGCCCCAGACGTCTTTCTCATCCCAGAAGGCATAGCAGCATTGCTGTGACTGCATTTTACCCCAGCCAGAGGCTAAGTTCTCTGAAAGCTGGATCCGGGCCCGCCTTGCTCACAGCTGCCCCTCTAGGGCCTAGCACTCTGGTGGTCCAGACACTGCTTGTTAAACAGGTGTTACGACCAGCTAAGAAGCATAAACCCTTCCTGCTCGATGTCACCTACTCGGTGTCACCAGCTCAGCAGGCACTTCAGTCACCTTGGCCATCCAGGTAGGCCAGGAGCAGGCGAGAGGGAACATCTCTGCCTTATCAGCCATGGTGGCTCACTCTTTAGTCCCAGCACTCCAAAGTCAGGGGATGTGGCTCTCTCTGAGTTCAAGCCCAGTCAAGACTGAGTTTCAGACCAGCCAGGGCTACACAGTGAGAGTCTGTCTCAAACAAAACAAACAAACGAATAAAAGCAAAACCAAAGAACCCTCTGTCTCCAAATGTGCCAGGTGGGATTCCACACTGTGGCCTCCAGGATGGAGGAACCACCTAACCCACCCACAATGTCTCCCATTCATCTGACTCACAGCTAGTCATGTAATAGCAACCTATGCAAAAAACATTCCCTTTGCTATAAAATACTATCAAAGGGCATTAAACTTTGAGCAGCTGAGTATTTTGTACAGCATTTAGCATGTACGGAATGCTAACTATATAGCAAATCTTGTTTCAATAGTTTTGATTACATATTAATGTAATTAGCCTTCTGGGCAATTAAAAGAGAGAGATCATTCTCTTTATTTTGCAACTGTGACACAGAGATCTCTGATCTAAGCCTGTGCACCTAACAAGAGGCCCAGAAGGGAGCTAAACCTAGGCAGTTTGGCACTGCATTCCATGTTCTTAGCAGATACTCTATTTGTCAGGTCTCCTCTATCCTCCCATCCTGACTGACAGGTCCAGATGTGCACAGGCCCTGAGAAACTAAGTCTTCATCCCTTTGAAAAGTCCAAGCAATTTCCTATGCGAGATACACAATGTTCTAATTCATCGTGTGCAAATCCCGTCCTCTACCCGACTTCAACTTACCTAATGAGTGTTTTCCATCAGAGGTAGCCGGTCGGCTCAAATAAAGCCCAGGAAGAGAGGATGACAGAGGAGGAACAGGGCCGAGGAGTGAGTAGGTTTCAGATGAAACAGATGTCCCCTCAGAAGGACCACCTAACAGAGTCCATGTACCATAGGGACAGGTGGGGCCCCCTTCTGTCACTGGGAGGCACCAATGTACTTAACAGTTCCATGCAAATTTGGAAGCCAGCTGCTGGGCGGGGACTGTGCCAGAGGGGCAGGAGTGCCGTTTGCAGAAGGAGTGGGCACAAAATGCACACAAAGACTGCAGAGATGAGGGGAGCGTCTGTCATCCAGAAGGTGCAAAGCTCAGAGCCTCCGTGGAAAAGTATGCTCAGGTGACATCCCATCAAAGTCACAAGAACTCTCAGCTCTGGCTCTGGGGCTTCATGGGCCTGCGCTTTCAGGGTTTGTTTATTATGGTGCCAGGGATTGAATCCAGGGCCCTGTACATGCTAAGAAAATGTTCTACCACTGAAGCACACGCAAGCCCATCACTTGCTTTTTGTAAAGGGGAGAAATGCCACACTGCAGTTGTTAGAGCAACCTTGAGAACTGAATCTTATTCCCTGACTGCTATATCACATCAGGGATTTCACATTGCTCTGTAAGTCTATCTGCTCAACCTTAGGATACAGATGTAACAATGAAGGGCTCATGTCTTAGTTAGAGTTTTCATTGCTGTGATGAAACACCATAGTCAAAGCAACTTGGGGAGGAAAGGGTTTATTTGGCTTATGCTTCCAAATGTAGGAGATGCTCCCAGATCTGACCTTGACTACTCCCCACCCCGACCCCCACCCCACCCCCGGTGTCTTACAGAGACTGACCCCTGCTCTTCCCAGTCTTGGGGCTGACCGCTCAAGAATCCTAGGTGGCATCACACCATGCTCTCGTTCCTGGCCTTTGTGTTGAAGCTGTTTACACCTGTTCTGACCACCCAGAACTGCCTGGATGCCAGCCCACCAAGATGGACGTCCTGTGCAAAGCATTCTGATTGTTTTGATTTGATGTGAGTTTTGAGACAAGGTCTGGCTACGCCACACTTCCCAGGTTTCAAACCCATAACTTCCTTCCCTCAGTATCCAAGTACTGGTATTGCAGGCATGCTCCCTCTCAGTCTCTTCTATGTATGTGTGTGGGGGGTTGAGGGAGGCAAAGCCTCATTCAGACCTACGACATATGATTTTATGTTAGCCACACCCTGCCCCCATCACCCACCTCTAGCACCAGGAACCCACATCAGCCCAGGAGTAGGAAGCTGCGACACAGAGGGCTTCTTCCTTGGGTCTTTTCTTTTTTGTTTTGTTTTTTATTTTGTTTTTACTTTTGTTGTTGTTGTTGAAGACAGAGTTTCACTGTGTAGACCTGGCTGTCTTGGAACTCACTCTATAGTCCAGGCTGGCCTTGAACTCAGAGACTCTCCTGCCTCTGCCTCCCAAGTGCTGGAATTAAAGGCGTGAACCACTGCCACTAGTCCTCTGGACTTTTTCTAATTTTGGTTATGACTTAAGCTCTGTGCTCCACCTAGTCTGAGCCTTCCTTTTGGGTCCTTCAACTTACTTTGTAGATTACAGTGAAGAGAGGAGAAAAAAGGTCTTTTCAGACTTGTCTTCATTCTCCCTTGACCTTCCTGACTCTGATTCTGCTTAAGGCAATGTATTCTGTCTACTGCTTCAAGTTTCAGAAAACATGGAGCTAAGAAGGGACACAGACAAACTTTTTAAGAGTGATATCACTTCAAGCCAACTCGACTGTCAGAGTCAAAAGGGCCCTTGAACTGTTCCTAGCATGGGCCACGAGATCCAGCATACACTACTTGGGGACTGACATCCACCTCTGTCCAGTAACATCCTCAGACTGGCTGGGTTTCTGGAGAGCTGGCGCCATTGAGGTTAACCTAGAATGGAAAGTGTTAAGCGCTTCTTTGTTGGCAATTGGCTGGGTAGGGCCTGTCTCAGGCAAATGTCTCCCTGAGCTAAGGAAATGATGCATCCAGGGAGACTGAAAATCAATAACTCAAGGACAGGAGTGGCCTTTGTGAACTTCATCAGAGAGGAAAGTGCTGTTGACAGAGGAGGGGCTAGCTTCTCTGGAGATCCATCTTGGAGGCTTGCTGCCCATCTTTGGGTCCAGGGGGCCTTTGTTACCTGCCTCATCTGTTTTCTTTCTCCTCTTTCCTCTCCTGGCTTGCCCTAACTGACCTCCCCTTGATGCTCCTCTTGGGACCCCTCTCCTGTTCTATGCCAAATTCTCTGTCACTGCCTCTCTCTGGCAGGTGGGGGTAGAGGTTCTCACTTTGAGCCCCAATACCATGTGGCACAGGGGAGAGAGTTCCTCAGGGGTTGAGAACTGTTGTCCTTTGTCTCTATGACCCCAGATAAGCCATCCAATCTGCCTCTGTGCAAAAGGGAAGCTGAAGTAAGCTACCTTTTAAAAATAGCTCCATTGGGCTGGAGAGATGGCTTCGTTGGTAAAGTGCTCACATAAGCATGAAGATTTGAGTTTAGATTCTCAGAACCCATGTAAAAAAAAAAACTGGGCACTGTGACTATGGCACACATAGGTAATCCCAGTTCATGGGGTGGGACAGGAAAGCGAGATTGTGAGCTCGTCCCTGTGACTCGTTGGCCAACAGCCAAGCTGAATAGGTGACCTCAGCTCAGTGAGAGACTCTGAAAGCAATTAAGGAAGATACCAGATGATGACCTTTGACCTCTACACACAAAGCAGCATTGTTGATGTAAAGTTAACAGTAAATTGCACATATCCAACACGTACAATGGTTTGCTTTGCCTTGAGAAATGTATACGCCTGTTAGGCCGCCTTTGCCTTACATATATACTGACCACCCAAAAGACTTTCTTTGTGTTCCTTGCAGCCCCTCCTGACCTCTTCAGGCCCCCTACCACCTCTATATCCCCCCCTTTTGCCAGGAAATCACTGATCTGTTTTCTGACACTTTAGGGTCACTATATTTTCTAGGCTGTTCCTATCAGCGGGATTAGACAGCACGTGCTGTTTTCTCTGCTTTTTTCGGGAGTACAGTTAAGATTCATCTACTCCGCATCAGTAACATACCAGTAGCTCATCCCATTTCCTCGATGAATAGTATTCCATCTCCAGTAGGCCTGTTTCTGTACCCACTCCCGCCAGTGAGCATTTGGGCCCATAGCAAAAGCTGTTGTCATCACCCCTGTACACACCCAAAGCAGGCGACTTCCTAGGGTGCTCTGCACATTTCTTAGCCCATTGACTGTCAAGGGGCAGATCCAGTCTCTTCCGTCCTTCCTTCATGACGGTGACAAGATGGGGTCACCGTCAGCTTGCTTGGGTTTGAATCCTGCTCTGTGATTGTGGCATGACTTCACTACTGGTTTGTTTCATGGAGATAATTATTCCTCCTTCCTGGAGCCGTGAGCATTGCACTGCAGCACGAAGCTCAAATGTTCACCACCACGTGCTCAGCACAACGTTCAGAAAGGGTAACTGTTAATATCTTGCCTGTGCCTCTGAGGTCTTTATGCTTTAGTGTAACCATCCAGCAGCCACGGGGCAGTCATGGGCAAACTGGGTTTACCTGAAAGGGAGGCTGGAATTAAGGTAGGGACGTGAGAGAAGGACGGAGCCAAAAGTTCTGATCAAGGCTCAAAGTTTATTTTTCAATTCTGCGTTTATGTAGGTAAAGACCCATCCTTAGTTTTAGCCAGGTTCTTGTTTCAAAACAAGTTTCAGCAGGCAGTCTTTTCTTTGCTGAATACTGTGGATGTGGTAAACAGGAGACCCCACTCCAGGTGGGCTAGGCAACTGTGGCAAAACAAGGTCTGATTAGCCCGCTCAAGGCTGGGGAAGGGTACACTTTAGAATAGGTTAGTCCTGGGATAGCTGAGAAGCCACCATAACTCTTTGCAGTGGCTCCATTTCACCTAGGGGTAACTAAGTCCCAAGGGAATGAGTGACCTGAACAGGGCTAATCTTTGAGCTAGAGACAAGTACAGATATGTCCTGAGATCCAACCTGGGAATTGTTGCTACTGAGATGACAGGCAGAGGTAGAGGCCCTTAGTGGTTTTCAGTGACTTCCCCAGGTGGTTCCTGAAGACTCCTGGGTAGCAGTGTATAACTATGGAACCCCAAAAAGTTAATGTTTAGCCACATATGTCTTTAGTCACCACAACCCAGTGACCAGGAAATTTAGTAAAATCTTAGTCAAATCAAGGTATCTAGAGAGGGGTGGTGAAAGACTTCTATCCACCTCCAAGCAACCCCAAATTCAAAGGGTCTTCTACCTGTTTGCGGGCTAGGTCCCTGGAAATCACTTGGGCCCTTTGGCATCTTTACAGATAGGAGATCTCCAGACCTGTGTCTGCTTTTACTAACCATGTTAGAGTAGGTTAGGCTATGCCTGGACCACACACGGCCTACAAGTTCAGTCACTGGTCACAATAAAAGTTTATTTCTCATGTACGGTCTGTGAACAGCACAGGTATGACAGTAGCCGTGGCTCCTAAAGCTTCACTTTTTATTGGTTCAAGTCACATGGCCACTCACTATCAAAGGAGTAAGGACTTGTAGTCCTGCCCTGTGCTGGAAAGGCAGAGTGCTGGAAATACAGGAACAGCACTAATGACTACTACCCTAGCCAAGGGACCTTTGAACCCGTTTCCTCTTTCGAAAAACAGGCACGACAATTGTGTACCTCAGAGATGATAGTGAGGGTTAGATGAAAACGTGTGTGACACCGTCCAGTGTGGTTACAGGCAGACCAGGATTACCTGTGTACGGAAGGGAGAACAAGGCTAACATCCTCCTGGAAAGCACCGTGGCTCCCAAGGTGCTACCATGTCATCATCGGGGGTAGATAAGTTCCTGCAGACCTGCCTATCCACCCAGCAGATCTCACACTGACTGCTTAGATGATGAACCTAGGACTCCATACATGGAGGGCAAGCCTCCTACCACTGAACTCCACCCCTGCCCCACACTAACGGCACCTCATCCTCACAGCCTGTCCCCGTCAGCCTTGTTCTTGCTCACTCCTGAGAGTCCCTCTCCATTCTGGTATTCTCTTTTGCAAACCCACCCCTCTGTCCAAACAGAGGTGGAGTCTATTGGAGAAAAGATGGAGACCCCGCAGACTCTGTGAAGGACTGACATCTATTTTGAGGAAAGCACTGGGTGGAACTCTTGGTGCTAGTCCTCTCATTGCAGCTCCACAATGGTCCTGAGATGAGGACGTGATCCTTCTTGTTTTGAGATGTGGGAGCTGATGCTGAGCATGGTTACATCACCGACTCAGGGTTACACAGCTCATAATGTGGATGTGAGCTCTGGATGGGAGCCCAGACCTCCATGACTCAGAAGATCACAACTCAGCCTCTGGGCTGTCTTTCGTTATTTCACTCAGACCAAAGTTTTGTCAGGACTATAAACTCACGACAGTCTGATTTCAGATGTTTGGCCTCAGGATCCTTATCGTGCTGCCAGGGGACAGCACAGCAACCAAACTTCCAGTCTTGCAGCTCAGCCCCTACTTTACCATCCTATGCAACTTTCGACAGATCTTGCTACCTTTTGGGGCCTCAGTTTCTTCATTTTAAAATAAGGGGGGTGAATAGTGTGGCCTGGGGGTTCTTTTTGAGTCTAGTCGTTGCCATGGAGACTGGCAGCTGCGGGAATTGCCACTGTCAGCAGGCACAGCAAAGGGTGGGTAAAGTCACCTTGCTTAAGAACAGTCGGGAGGTCGTGGTGCATGCGGTTAACTGCAGGATTCGGGAGGCAGAGGCGGGTAGATTTGAGTTTGACCCCAGCCTGGTCTCCAGAGTGACTTCATGGTAGCCAGGGCCGAAAAGAGAAATCTTTTCTCAAAACAAACAAACAAACAAACAAAAAACCCAAAACAACCAAATAAAAAGAAACATGTACAATGTGTATGTCTGTAATCCCAGTGCTCTGGAGGCTGAGGCAGGAGGATCATGAGTTTCAATACTAGCCTTTGCTTCATGGAAAGACATTGCTTTAAAAAGGAAAGAAAGAAAGGAAAAAAGAAAGAAACATGTCTGACGTTACATAGAGCATTAATTAAATCCTAATTATTATTTGAAGCCAAAAATAGAGTTTGTTTTAAGAGTGATGGATGTTTGAAATCCATGGGCAGCTCTCTGCCTTCCTTTCTATTTATAACAGGCTCTGGTTTCCTCTGTGGCCGAGTCTGTCTCCTTCTAAACACAGGAAGTGAGGCTCAGTTCACGTCTGCACTCCGATCTCCTGAGTCTGCAGCTCAGTGGAGCTTCTCTGGGGTCCTGAGCTTCTTGCTGGTGGGAAGGGCTGGGCCCTGCCTCTGGCTAGACCTGGAGCTAGGAGCTGGACATCTGCTAAAGGACGCCGTTAGAGGGTAGACTGAGGCCCGCTCCCATGGAATCAAGGACAGTGGCTGGGCTGGGCCTGGGGTTAGAGCTTGAGGTCTTCAGCTCTGTATCCACCACCACCATTTACACTAAGGCTTATTTAGATTTTGCAATGCTGTCCCTGAAGGAGCAGGTAGGGGCCACAGAAAGAAGACACAAGTTCGGACCTCCTCTGGGGACGTTCCTGGTACCTATGGGGTTCCCGTCCGTGTTTTTAATCTGTTCCCACAGCACTGCTGTTAAAAAAGTGGAATGTGTCTAAGAGAGCTCAGGCCAGATGGCTGCCCTAAACCACTGCTGGAGTATTTTAACTGCAGTCGCGTGGGAGCTTCCTGATTTGGAGGGGGCTCCCCACACCTCCCCTAGGTTCCCATCTGCCCAGACGCCCACAGCTCCTGTCAGGAAAAATGATGGAGGACCCAAGATGCCTGGGGGGAGGGAACTCAGCTTAAAATAGAAATTGGGGCTTATAGTCTAGTCCAGTTAGGGGCTCAGCTTTGCACCCGCCCACCCCCTGTGTGTGTGTGTGTGTGTGTGTGTGTGTGTGTGTGTGTGTGTGTGTGTAAAGCACTGAGGGCTACATGCAGTAGTTGATCCTAAGAAACATTGTGTGTCTGTGTGTGTCTGTGTGTGTGTGTGTGTGTGTGTGTGCAGCACTGAGGGCTGCATACAGTAGCTGACTCTGAGAAACGTGTGTGTGTGTGTGTGTGTGTGTGTGCGCGAGCAGCATCGAGGGCTGCATACAGTAGCTGATCCTGAGACACGTCAGGGTTCTGGAAGGAAGGCAGCTGGGAAGAGGTGGGAACACAGTAAAGAAGTGATGTTGTTGCCAACACTGGAGAGAGCTCCAAAAGGGCAGAGATTGTCTCAGTCTTTCCCTGAACTAATCTAAATCTCTCCAAGCGGTAGCTTAAGCCTCTTTCTCACCTTGGCTCCCCACATGACCTCAGCCCAGATAGTCCCTCACTCCTGAACAGCAGAGCCTAGGAGTCAGGGTCTGGACCTCAGCTACCCAGCTGCTGCTTGGTGGCCCCAGAGGAAGCTGCTGGGGTGACTGGGGCAACTGGAACCTTGAAACCCTAATGGCTAGGAGGCCCGAGTCCACAGCCATGTGCCTCCTTGCTTAGCCTAGCTGCACACCCTGGATGTCAGGAGCTGCAAAGAAGAAAACTCTGTTGGCATTTCCCAGCAGCGGAGCTGTGAGTCAGAAGGTCACCTACTGTTGGAAGTCCGAGCAGACCTAAGGCAAACAGGAAGCCAGAGCGAAGTACCAAAGAAGTCCAGGGATGGGAGGGTGGGACTCATTTTTGGTAAAAACACATCATCATCCAGGAGGGCTAAGCCTGTTGCTTGTGGCACTCTCAGGCAAAGCCTGGCCAGTCCAGCTCCCTTCCCTATAGGGCTGCCCTCGGAGGAATCAGGAAGCCTAGAACCACATGCATGAGTCCAAATCCTCTGTGTGTTGCTTAGGAGACTATTTCCCCACTTGCAAAATTGAAAAAAAAAGGGAAAAAGAACACTAGAACCTGGCTCATAAGGTTAGGAGGACGAATAATAACATAAGCCCAGAGTACATGCCTACCTGTGCAGGTGGTTCGTAGGTATCACTTAGCTCTCCACATCCTCGAATACAGGAGGGTCTCAATTCCTCAACACTGTGTCTCTTGCTCTACAGGATGTGACTCACTGGCTTTGGGTTTCAGATGCTAATATTAATAAAATGTGTAGGATCCCACCAGCACCCCTTGCACACCACCACCACCAGCAGCAGCACAGCTCTGGGGCCAAGGCTCTCCTCCTGTTTGCTATGAGGGTAGAATGAATGAACTGACCTAACTTTCAAATTTCTCCTTAAAATTATTCCCAACAGGAACAGATGGGGGAGTGGGCATGGGGAATGATGCCAGCAAGAAGTGAGACCCTAGCATCCACCCTTGCCAAAATGTCTCACAGGGTTTCATCATCTGAGGCTGATGCAAGAAGCTTCGAGTCAGACTCCCCTGCCTCCCCTCCCCCAGAGGTCTCCCTGCACATCTTGAGCTGCAGCTGGGTCCTCCTCTTGGGCCTTTTCCAGAGGAAGGAGCTGGGTGAAGTCTGGGAAGGGAGGGCAGCTGGTGAGGGGCCCTGTGAATGGTCCTAATGTTGGGAGTTGGGGGGCAGGGAGAAGAGTGGGGCTCAGAGGGAGGGGGTGAACTGGAGAGGGAATTGACTTCACGTCACTGGTCTCCTTTCTCAGGGCCCTGTGCTGAAGTCTCCTGGGCTAATCCTTTATATACATTTGCGACGACGGCAGCGATGGCTGTCTCCTCCCCTTCCACCCACCTTGACATCTAGCCTCTCCCAGGTATCTGGAGTCAAGTGCTCCTGTGTTCCTACTACTTCCAGATCTGACCCTCCGCCCCCACTGTCACAAAGAGTGTGAACCAGGCCCTGTGGATCATAAAGGTTAGTGGGACCCTAGTCTAGTAAGGCAAGACTGAGGCGGCCAGCCATCAAAGCAAACTACGAGCTTAAAGATGTCGCAGGGTGGAGGTGGGGAAATTTACTTAGGCATCAACAAGAATCCCCTTCAATAAAGGTTGGCGGATTTACCGAAATAAATGCAAAAGGGACATTTTGCTGGCTCTTTCAAAAATGCATCTGTGGGATGCTTTGAGGTGCAGCACACTGCCCAGAGACCAGGTTCTTACCCATGCCTAGCCACAGATTCCCTGTATGACCTTGGGTTGTTCCTCTTTGAGTCCCGTTCCTCATTTAGGAAACGATGATCCCACTGAGACTGAGGTGCCATGACTTCGAGGGCCGTGGTTCCCGAATGGTCTGCTTACCAGGGACGAGTCCATCATGCCACTCCCGCTTTCACCCCGCAGCCCTCCAATCCTACCCCGCCCCTCCCAGCAACCCGCTGGACGTGAGCCAAGAGGTCTCTTTAAAGGCTCAAGTCCCGCCTCTGCTGCTCGTTGGGGCCTTCTATTGGCGGCTCTGGGGAGGGGCGGGTCCCTGCGCCTCACTGAGGGGCTGGGGGTGGGTCCTGAGGCGGCTCGGCCCCCGCCCCCTTTGTTCGCGCTGCGGCGGGAGGTGGCGGTCCGGGTGGGAGGTGTGTGCGCGGGCGTGTGCCGCGCGGTAGGGAGCTGCGGGTCTCACTGCCCGCTGTCAACGAGCTCAGCACCTCCGCGCAATGGCTGGAGGAGAAGAATGGGACCAGCCCCGTGGGGCCGGCCGCGGGTGAGCCCCTCTGCCGCCTCCTGCGAGCATGTCACCTCCAGCCTGCGAGGTCGCTTTCGCTAGCAGTGTCGGTGCCTCCGCCTTCTGCAGCCGCAGCCGCTGCCTGGAGCAGTGGCCCCCGGACCCCCGCCTCTGATCCGCGCCCAGACCCTGGTGCCGGAGGACCATGGCTGGCCAGGGCGACTGCTGCGTCAAAGTGGCCGTCAGGTAAGGGTCGATGGCGAGGAAGGGGCGTGCGAGGAGGGGTTCGAGCTTTGTCTCGCGTGTTCTCTGGGCGGGGGGCGCGGGTACCGCTGGAGCTGGAGTCTGCAGTCCAGGAGGAGGGGCCGACGCGCGCTAGCCCGGCTGCCGCAGGGGAGCGGCGGCCCTGTGGACTGATGGAAGGTGGCTTTGTTTGGGTGGTAATTTCTGGCCCCTCTTGGGAGCACTTAATGATCAGAAAATCGAATAAACAAGGAAATCCGGTATTTCACACCCAGCTTTGGCCCAGGCCGGAGCGTCTGTGTGTTTCCTCTTGTCCTCCCCATGAGGCTGCTGTCTCATTCTGGGGTATAGGAGGGAATCCCCCCTCCCCCCATCTACCCCAGTTAGCTAGTTCTATGCTCTTGATCCTGCTTACCATCCTGGGAGCGGATACAACAGACAAAGATCGGTTGTGGGACCCATGAAAGGGTTGGAATGGTGCCTTGGCTTTCCACGGGGTGCCAATGGCCTTTGGAGAAAGCCCTGCTGGTCCTGCCCCAAGAGGAGATGGCGCTAGGGAGGAAGAAAAAGGTATATCTGAGGGACTAATCCAGAAGGGGTGAAAGGGGGTGACAGGACCCTAATGCTGCATTCATAGGCACATATGTGAAACTGAGCAAGGGGGAAGAGCGCCTAGATTTACCTCGAGTCCCATTCCGAATATCTGTAGGTGCTAGAAGTAATCTGGTAGACATTAAGAAGAAAGAGGACACAACTTCGTGAATTCTTTTCCTAGGGGCACACAGGTGCAGGGACAGGAAATGCTGCAAAGTTGTACTCTCTGTTCTTTGCTGTGAGTGAAGATACCTTCCACCAGCTCTCCTAATATTTTTTTGTGGTCTTCTCTTTAAGAAGACCATATTGGGAGAGTATTGGTGTAGAAGCTGGTCACCAACTCAGAGATGCACAGGGGAACGAACATACATCTCTGTTCTGGTCTTGTAGAGTGGGGGAGGGAAGCAGTCAGATTCTAGGGTGGGTCCCTGAGACAAATGTTCAAATCCCCTGGGTCACAGATGACCCAGATTCCAGGGATCCTGGGAAGTGGCTTCTAGACAAGATGAGAGAAATCTATTCTTCCTGCCCCAGAGCAGATGCCCCCCGCCACCACCACCTGACCATCTCTGTGCAACCCAGAAAGAAGGCACGGAGGCTTAGTATATAGCTCAGGTGCCAAGGGAGGGAGATTGAGGGCCGCCGGTCCAGCAGCTCCTATAGCACTTACAATATCACTTGTGCACACTCTGCCTGGCACTGAACAGCCTGAGACAAAGAGGAGCCCTGCAGGTGCCTGGTGGGCTGGTGGGCGGGGCCAGGCTGCTACTGAGGCTGACATTGCAGCAGGAACCCTTGGAGGTCGAGGGAAGCGAAGCGCATGGTCCGGGTGGGAGTGAGGCATGTCAATATGGCATCTCCAGCAGATGGGGAGAGGGGAGCTACCTACCATAAAAAGAAAATGGAAACCCAAGCCCCAACCAGTGTGAACCAGGACTGACAGGACAGGAGATGGGGTGCCCTATCCATGGGGGCCTTCCTTTAGACTCCATTTTACCGGAGAGAGCCAAACAAAGGCCTTCCCCTTGATTCTTACTCCCAAGTCTGGGCCTGGCATGGTAAAATATTGGGGTTCCCACTTCAAGAGCCTAGGGACATGGGCACCTGTATAGTATGGGGAAAGCTAGTGGTCCTTCCCCTTCGACCATCAGAATGTTTCTGGGACCTTTACCACAGAGAAGGGATGGTGGCTGCCTTCTGCACCCAGGGCTTTGGGATGCTCTTCCTAACTGGAGTCAGCTGTGTATATGAAGTTGTGTGGAAATTGGACATCTGAAGAGCTAGCCTTTCCAAGGGCTCCAAGAAGGTGAGAGCCCCGCCCACTCATCCCGTCTGGCTCTAGATCAGCCAGCCCGGCACACGCCAGACCTCAATGGGCAGCCGGCCGTGCAGGCGGACAATGCCTGGACAGAGCCCAGGTTCTAATCAGAGAGCTGAGGGTGGGACTGGGCTGGGAGAAGGAGCAGATGGTGCCAGTGATGTGCTTTAGGGGGACTTCTCCTTGGTTTAGCGGCTCTTTCCATGCCCCCCATGTGCAGCGTCACCACCTGTGTCACTGAAGGGACTGGGTGTGAAGCTGAAGTCAGTGACACATTTATGAACAGCAAGGATTTGGGAACTACCCACTACTGTAAGTTTCCTAGCTGCTGACAAAGAGAGCTGTCTTCCTGACTTCCTGGAAGTCCTCTCTGAATTCCCATGAGAGTCACTTATGGTGAAGAAGCTCTGGGGTTTGGCCCTGTGAACCGAAAGTGAGACAGGGCTGCCCAGGGGTGTGTGTGGAAAGAAAGCCTGGGATGCTAGAAAGAGGACACTGGGGCTCCTGATTTACAACCCGGATGAAGATAAAGCTGTCTAAGTACAAAGTGCTCCTTGGAGGACTGGACTCCTAGAATCAGAAAGAAGGAATCTTCAGGCTGTGGGAGAGAGGGCCAGGTGTGACCAGGCCCCCAAATCCTCACACTGGTTCTCCCCTGTTAGGTAGAGTTAGACCCATCTGCCTCTGAACCCAGGTCAGTCCACCTCACACTAGAGATTCCCAACCCGTCCCTCTGCCTGCCTGTGATCCTTTTATCCTCTAATCCCTGTCCTCTAAAGACTGGACTGGCCTTTACCTGGGGTAGGGGAGAAGGGTGTGCATCCCGGCCAGAGAGAGAAGGCTGAGCGGTACCTACCATGCTGCAGAAACAGAGGCCTGGCAAATGGGGGCCATAAGTGGGGGGTGGGGAGTATCCAAGAAACCTAAGTAGGCAAAGTTGAAATTGGGGAAGGAAGCCAGGCTACATGATAAGTTTACTTAAGACCCTTTCAGGCCCCTGGCTCTGAGCCTCACCATAAAGAGAGTCCTCGGTGTTGCCTAGCCCCTTCCCCTTATCTCTGCCTGACTTTGCTCAGCTTCCTTCCTTTTAGTGTGCTGGGGAGGGGGAGGTGCCTTGGCCAGCCCCACAACCAGTCAGGGACCCAGGGGACAGTGTGGATTCCATCCCTGCCCTCTCCTAGCTGGGATATCTCACTTCAGCTACTTCCCAAGTATTAGCCTTCCCTGGAATCTCACTCAGTGACTGCCTACATTTGTAATCAAGACTTTGCCAGGACGGGAAAGAAGAGTAAAGACAGAAGACACTGTGGGTGGCTATGTGGAGGTGCCTTCAGGGTCCCAAGGCTAAATGGTGCTAGCCACTGCCAGCCATGCTCTGTGCTGCCCAATTTATAGATCTGGGAAACCGAGCCCTCTATGGGCTGTGTAGAGACTTGAGATCTTGCTAGTGGCCTCCCGTTTGAGAAACAAGGCTTGTATCATCACAAGGAAGTGAAGTGTTGTAACTACAGGCCCCGGAAATTGGCCCCTCCACTACCCAGCCAGCCTGTTTGATTGGATCTTAGCTTTTGAAAACAACAGAGCCGAGGTAGGGTGGGGCTGGGGCCAGGGAACCAGCAGAGGTGATACAAGGTTGACACCCTTATTATAGCTCTGGGGACAAAGGGCAGGGCAGAGCCCATGTAATTGTCTACCAGGTGGGACTTGTGGTCCTTTCCCTCTCTTGTCCTTCTGGACCTCATTCTACCCATTGGAGATTGGGAACACTTGGCTGGTTCTCATCTGCTCCCTGTGCAGAGAGGTACTGAGCATAATGCCTTGCAGGAAACAAAACTCGAGAAGACTCCTGGGGCAATGAGAATGAGGAAAATGTTTAAACAGACATCCCTAAGTTAAGTGCTTAAGAGATGTCTCTCTGGTTTAAATGATAATATCTATTTGGTAAAAATGAAATCGTTTGCAGCCAATCTATTCATTCTTTTTGTCTGTGACCGAACACCATAATTGCTTTAAGTTTTGCTCAGTGCTGGGCACTGTGCCTGTACTGTCTTGCTCAGCTGACCAAGTAATTGATGCTACTCTCATGAGCAAACACAGGGAGCAGGGATGTGAAAGGCTGGATCTGAACCCAGGGCCGGCTCCTTTGCAAGCACATGCTTACCAGACCTCCCTAATCTGCCCTAACTGGACTCTCAGTCCCACTGCTGGTTGGCTGAGTGCCGTGGTCATGGCTTCCGTTCCTTCAGATGCTTTATTGCCCTGCCCTTTTGTGGTGAAAGGAGATGAAGGAAATACATACAGTACCATGCAGATGTGTGGCAAAGGGTGACATTCTCCTAGTGTGCCTTAGCTGTAGCTGGGCATAGCTGCCTGTCACCACCGAGGCCTGAGCTCCCAGATCCTTGCTGTTTTCTTTTGGGTTTAAGAAGCTGCTGTTCTCCTGTTCCGAGGTCCTTGTGACTGTCTCCTGCCTGAGCTCCACCTCGCCACCCTCCAGACAAGGATGCTCTAGCAGAGGCTTCTCAACCTTCCTCACACTGCAACCGGTTAATACGGTTCCTCATGTGGTGGGTGACCCTCCAACCATGAAGTTATTTTCGGTGCTACTCCATAACTGTAAATTTCACTACTGTTATGAATTGTAATGCAAACATCTGTGTTTTCTGATGGTCTTTTTAGGGTCACAACTCCTGTAGGGTAGCCACCCCAGTCAAAGGCAGAGCCCCAGGTGTCCTGGGTCCCCAGGCCTCTGGACGTTAGTGCTTTGAGGACATTGAGGAAAGCAGTGTCTCTTGTCCCTCTACCTTGGAACAGCTGGACCGAACTCTGCAAATCAGCTGCCTCAGCTGAGAAGATTGGGGGTTCGGGTTCTGAGGGCTCTGAAGCCTTGGGGCAGGCGGTGGCCTGTTGGATGCATTGACCCCATCTCCATGCATTGACCCCATCTCCGGTGGGCTCCTTCTTTTACCGCCGGCTTCTTTAGGATATGGAAAGGAGAGTGTGCTATGGTGGCTATCCCCAAATGCCTGGCTTTCTACCTTGGAGACACTGCAGTGGGGCTAGCTACCTGTCCTTTCTCTATGCCAAGCTACCCTATTTCAGCGAGGTGCACTTCATCAGAGAGCCGGCTGCCTGAAGACTTGCCATAGGGAATGGTAACAGACCCAGTGTGGTGGAGGGAGGCTGGCGGCCCTCCGTCCCAGCCAGCCAGCCAGCCAGCTGCCTGTTGCTTGGCATTCCTCAGCTGGGGAGTGTCCCCTGGGCCCAGCCCCTACTGAGCTGCCCCCTCCCAGATGCAGATGCCGGCACAGCTCTGGGATCTGGGCTACGCCTGATGCTGCAGTGTCTCCTGTCTCTTGGGAGGTCATGGAAAACCCCGACCAGATGCCCTGAGATGGGGGTAGGACAGAGAAAGCATGGCTGAGTAGCAGCTCCCTGGGATGGACTTGCCCTTTTTCACAGGCTGCAAAGACAGAGGGATCAGATCCAACCCCATCTCAGGAAGCGCCTGGCGCTGCTCGCAGCCTGACCAATCCATGGGCTGGGGTACCTCCCTCAGACAGGGGCTAGCCTTCTCCCAGCCTCCTGCTCTCTGGCTTCGGACTTCTCATTCATCTGCTTGCTGCTCCCACCCCTGCCCGTGGTTCTGACCCAGAGGACCCAGACAGCGAGGTTCTCCCCAAGAGCCTCGGAGAAGGTGTCCTCTCTGCTTCTGCCTCTAGGCGTGACTAAGAATCAGTGGTCAGGACTCTAGGATAAACTGAAAGTAAAGTTGAGGACATCCCCTTTGGAGGGGGTGGGGTTAGAGCCTTAGACACCCCAGTGCCTCGTGAGGTTGTTGTGGAGTGTCATGTCCCCTCCCCATGATCGCAGAGGCAGAAGTCAGGCCGAGAGTGTTAACTGTCCCTTTTCACCAGGTCTGCTGGGGCCTTGTAAATCCATGCCCTTTGACCGCACAATACAAAGCCTTCTTGTTTGGGGGTGCAGCCCCATCTTTTTCCTGAGGGCAACCACAGGAGGGCTAGGCTCCAGATGCCTATGAAAAGCCAGGGGAGGTTCCAATAGGCAAATGGTGATATGGTCCTGGTGGCTCTGCTCCTAGTACAGCTGGGTTTTCCCTCACTCTGCAGAAGAGTTAGCACTCTGAATTAGATCTTGCCACCCTGATGGAGAGAAGACCAGCCCCTGTGGGAAGATGCCTTGTCTCGGCTAAGTCAGCTAAAAGCCCCTGGGCGTCTGAAAGCCAGACTCCCCTGAGAGAGCAAGGATTTTGCTTCTAGCAGCCTTCCCCAGAGCTGGCAGGTTGCCAGGCTGCCTAGGAGAAGTGTGTGTGTGTGTGTGTGTGTGTGTGTGTGTGTGTGTGTGTGTGTGCAAGCATGTGTGTTGGAGGGAGGGGGTGCTACAGAGGGCAAAAGCAGCCTGCTTTCTACAAATGGCCCAGCTCAGCCTCCTTAGCTACAAAGCTTGGAAAATGCTTTCCCTCCCGGTAGGCAAGGGCAGCTGCTGGTGGGATCAGCAGGGATTCTAAAGGGATTGCTTTTCCTCCAGCCTGACCCCTCAGGCCCTGTTTAGGGGTGGCCCGGTGACTGCAACAGGATTGGGCATACACGAGGAGGCTGCTTTAAATCTCTTCTGCATCATTATAAATTGTAGGGACTCCGGGCTTGTGCAATGTCACCTTCAGGATTTCAGTAAAATGGGGCATGTGTCCCTTGCCCCTTAGTGTTGTGCCAACACATAGAGTGCATGACACCCAGGCTCTCAGATGCGCAGTAATGTCCTCAGATGAGGCTAGGGGGTGGGGATAGGCTGGGAGGATGGCAGACAAGACTGCTGCTCCCAATGAGTGGTTTCCAAGCTCTCGGGCTTGTCTTCCCAGGATTTAACCATCTTTACCGGCAGGAAGTTCTTTTTGCTAGCTTATCTAAATCCCTCTGGCTGTAGCTAAGTTCCCCTTTGATCTTGCCCAGTCTCTGATGAGGAAGAGCATGTCCTTGGCAGGTCACGTAGCCTAGCAAAGGCTGGAGACCCTGAGGCTCCTCCGTGTCCCTTCTATGTCTCTTGCATGCATGAGCCAAACACATACCCTGAGGAACACAGCAGCTGGTCCTTCACTCTGCCCCACCACCTGTGGTTGGAACTAGGCATGGGGATTCAGGCTGGGCATGAGCCAGTGGGTCTAAGCTGCCTTTGGTTTCTATCAAGCTTAGACACAGCACAGCCAGAGGCTGGGTTATAGGGCTCCTTTATAGTCCCTCTGAAGCTCTCCCACCAGCCACGAAGGGCTCCTTCCAGAAAGGACTCCTTACAATAAAACAGACATGCTTTTAGTCCCAATAAACTCCTTCTGAAGGTTCTATGATGATGATTGTGGCCATCTGAGGGGTAACTCTAGTCCAGGTTTCTGGTCCCGAAAGCCTGGGGGCGAGGGAGGGGGTAGGTCTGGGGAGAGAGCGACTCTCGGTCTAGAATTCCGCAAGTGCAAATCTTACACAAGCGAGTGTTTGTGTGCACGCTAATTTGCTCAAACCTCTGGAAAAGGCAGCCTTGTTCCTTATCAGTCAAATGACCTTGAGCTCAGGACAGGAGAGAGACAAATTGTCCATCATAAACTGTGTGATATACCGTGATGGCCCACCGTGGCTGGGTGGCTTCTATCAGGGAGTTGTCTCGCCCCTAAGTACTGAGTCTATTGTACTGGGTGAAATGAGTTTCAGATAAAGCCCCAGCAGAGAAAAGACATTAGGTATCAGACTCAGTATCATCCTTAGGTAGCTTCTAAGTGTTTGGTTTGGACCTGGCCTGGGACAAAGAACTCAGGTGCATATTTTACATATCAAAGCAGACCTGGCCTCCAGGTTCTCCCAGCATCCCTCAGTCCCTACCTGGCACACCCTGCCCGCAACCCTGAACTTTCCAGACCCTTCCTGCAGGAGACTCTTACTTATATAATCCAGACATTTTCCACACACACTCTCTCTCCCTCTCCTTCCCCTCCTTCTCCCCATCTTTTGGTCCCTCCCTCTCCCTCTTCTTCTCCCTCCTTTGGTCCCTCCCTCCCTCACCCTCTCTCCTTCCCTGTCCTCCGCTCCCCAGGTGACTTCCCTGGCCTTGGTCCTTGGAGTCAGTGAACTCACCAGAGAGCGGCTTCCCAATAAACCTGCCTTCAGTATATTCTAATCCGGCTTGAACTGTCTCATTTCACTGGCAGAGAAATAATCTATCACTAAGGACCAGAGAGATGGCTCAGCCTGTAAAAGTACTTGATGCTGAGCCTGATAACGTAAATTCAATTCCCAGGACTCAAATAGTGGAAGAAATAGAGATTCCAGTGGTTGTCCTATGGCCTCCACATGTGCATCCTGCCATACATACACCTCCACACATTTATTACTTGCATGCATGCATACATACACACATACAAAGATAAATGCTTTATTTTTTTTAAAGCTTCTGGCTCTGGAACAAATATTGGTTATTTTAATGTCACTGTCTATTACTTCCCATCAGCGGGAAGTCTTTAAGTGTAAAAAGCTGCACCCTTGGAGGTCTTGTGCGCGAAGACTAGGGGAGACTAGGTTTGGAACTCTGGGAGATACCTAGCCACTAGCTGAGTAGGTGGAACACTAGTTTTACCAAAAAAAAAAAAAAAAAACAAACACAGCCCCGAGGAGCCCAAAGTCACTGGGCGGAGCTTCTGGGAAGGGTGATTGGCTGCCTTTGTGTGATGTCACTAGAGGCCCTTAAGGTGAGGCTCCTCCTAAGCTTCGGTGGTGGCTGTTAGGTCTCAGGCACGTACCCGGGTTCACCTAGCCATTACCCTCTGCAGAAAGCGAGTTTTGCCCTTGGCAGTCTCTCTGCAGCCCCTGGCCTGCCCCCTCGCTGTGTCCCCTGCCCTTCCCTTGCTGCCGCCTAGTCCTGCGTCTGATGAACCAAGGAACCGCTGAGCTCAGCTCTTCCCGCGGCCCTAGGCTCCGGCTGGCTGCCTTTGTCTCCTCCTCGCCCGCCTTTAAGTCTCTCGGCTGTGGCTCAACGCTGCGGGGGTGGGAGCAGCCTCCCACATCACGCCAGCCACTGTTCGTTTGTGAGCGGAGGAACCGTGGTGACCTCGGCCACGGTGCCAGATCCTGTCTCTGAAAAGCCTTGGCTGCGCCACCCTGCCTGCCGTTTGCCAAATGGCGAATAGGCCAGCTCTGTTCAGCGAGATTCCGGGGGCCTTTCAGAGATGGACTCTAGTCATCCCTCCCAACAGGGCGGGGAGAGAAAGGATAGAGAGAGGGTCTGCAGTGAGAGTCACACTCTCCCTGGGCAGAAATGTCACAAGATCTTTAGGCTGCCAGCCTTCACTGATAATAAATAGGCAACTGGCTTGCCAGTCATAGTGTGCCAATTTCATTGTTTTAAATGTTGCATCTTTCCGCTTCCAGATTTTCTATTTTAGGATATATTCTAATCATTCAATGATGGGTTTCAACACGCCTGTCTCCTGTACTTTGATCTTACACCCACCTCCCTTTTCCGTTCTTGTTTCCTCCTGACTTCGGGTCTCCCCTTCCCCTCCAAGTCTTATTTTTTAAGTTTAAATACTACATATGCGAGAAAACATGATTAGGGTTTCCTGTGCCCCACTTAGCAACCTCTTGGGTCATTAGTCCATTTCCTGCAAATAACATCATTCACTCTCGGCAATGGCAGAATAGGATTTTCTTACGTTACACATACTTTTTTTTTAAAGCTATTGATCTACTAATGATCACATGGGCTAATATTCATAACTTGGCCATTTTGAAAAAAAAATCTGTAGTGAACATGGGTGTGCAGGCGCCTCTGCGGTCTGCTACATTTGATTCCTTCTGGAATATACCTAGGAGAGGCATATCCAGTTCCTAAGATAGTCTTTCTTGCCTTCTCATGTTCTGTCCTTACGGTGCATACCCCCACTTGCCTCTTCCTAGTCCTGGCATAAGTTGGTAGCTCTCAGGGGCCCATGGTACAGTTGGAAGAATCTGGCAACTGACCCCTGACCCCTGACCCTGACCCTTGACCCCTCCTTCCATGCCATTGAGAAGGATACAGTTTTGAGTGGTTGCCATCCGTGCCCATCCCGCTACAGAAGGGAGAAATTTCTCCCTTCTGTAGGTCACTGCCACTTTGAGGACAACCCCCAGAATTGACCTCATCCAGAGTGGGACCAATGGAAGAGGCTGCTGGAGGAGAGGGCGATGCAGTTCTTAAAAAGCTAAAACCATATAAATCTATATAACCCAAGTGCAGGCTGAGGCTTAGGCCGTGAGAGGCAGGACAGAATCTCCTAGAAGGTTCAAAATCTCCACCAGGCACCAGAGATGAGCTCAGCTGTCACATGACACTGTGCCCTCCAGGGCAGGGCAGCCCAGTTCCCTGCTCGGTGCCTCCTGAATGGACATGGGATGAGCTCTGACAGTGGCACCAGGAGGAAGTCTGCAGCAATGTGGGGGTGGGGTTTTAGAGGAAGCAGCCAGGGAGATGGGAGTGTGCCTGTAGTCTCAGCCTGAGTGACTTCGGCATGGGTCCTGCTGGGAAATGGGCATGAATACCCTAGCTCATACGCCACCAAGGTCAAGTGATGGTGCTGGCTGGCCCACTACCCACACACACGGGAATGTCTGTGAGATCTTCGTTCTTTGCTCCCACCGCCCCTCATCCACAAGACTGACACACTGTGCCTTGTCCAGATCAGTTGTTCTGAGAATTAGTGACTCAACCACTTCTCACAGATTGCATCCTGGTGTTTTGAATAGGCTAGTAAGAAGCTAGATGGCTCACTGACGTATCAGGATATGTGGAACTGAAGTAATAATTCCAGGGAGACCCCACAACTCTTGGTGCCTAAAGTCCTGGCTGACCCTCCGTATATCCTCCCAGACAGCTCTCTCCCCTTTGCTGTCCCCTTAGAAGCTCTGGCGACTGGCTACTGAAGACCTTGGGAGGGCTCTGATAACAGGCCCACTCCCTCTGTCCCCGGAGACATTGATTCAATCTTTTCCAATCGCCGGCATTGCCATCTGCCTGCAGTAATTAAATGGTATTTGAACTGGATCCAGAAATCCCATCACAGGCTGTCACGTGGTGGGGAGGGTGTCTTCAAGAGCTCATGCTGTCTACGTAGTTGGAGCGTCCTCCCAGGCCGCTGCGATGTCCCCTCAGTTCACCAGAGAACACCCATGTGCTCTGGGAGGAAGTACACAGTTGTAGGCCCCTGCAGTCCCAGGGCAGAGCCAGAGTTCTGATTTTCATGCTATGCCGTGCCTCACTCTCTGCAACTGCCCATGCCCTCCTGGTGTCTGAGGCTTCCCTCCACCCTCTGAGCCCTGGTCCTCAGTGGTGATGTATGTACTGCAGGGTTGAGGAAGGGCTAGTACGTTCACCCTGCCTGGGTTTGAAATGGCTCCTCACTGTCTGTGACTGTGAATGACACCATCCTGGCTTCCTTATCCGGCAACAGGACACTAGTAAAGACCTCCCAGGGGTTGTCGTGAGGTCAAGAGTTAAAGATGCCTCAGTTCCTAGGCCTGGCCTGGCATGCTGTGGTGAGCCCTGTGTGTGTCAGCCGCAGTGGTTAGGGCGGAAGTGGAAGTCAGCGTCGGGGCCTGGGATGGGGGTTGAGGGGGATGGGGGAAGCTTCTGGTCTGGAGGTCCAGAGAGAATGAATAAGAATCAGTATTGCTCTTTCTGTCATAAACCATTTCATTCAGGCGAACAGGTGAAATGACTGGGCTCCCGTCCTGGTACGGCTCTTAACAGTTAGGGAAGAGTGGGAACTTCTTTGGGCTTCCATTTCTTTCTGGAGAGAGCCTCTCACCAAAGTGACTGTTGACACCTCCAAGGAAACACTCCCAAAGAAAGCCAGACTCCCACATATGGATAGAGTCTTGCCCAAGTCCCCGCCTCTCACACAGACACCTGCCCCTCCCCAGCAACAGGCTTGGGCGTTCCTCACCCAGCTGACAGCTCTGAGCGGGGACGAGGACATGATGGTGATTTAGAGGTGCTGGGGTCTGCAGCTAGGCACCTCTGGGCCATCAGTGGGCGCTGGCCTGGCCCTCTTCTCTTGGTAAATGTGGGCTTAGAGAGAGGGGCCTGACAAGCAGCTCATTGTAAGTGCACAGCCGATGGGGGCACTGGTGTGAGTCCATGGCTGTGCAGCCCTACCCCCACTCTTGCTTTGGGATGTCTGAAGCGTACTTTCTGCCAGTCCTTGCACGCGCATGCTTACTGACTCATGCTTGGTTGCCATGGGGACCTCATCCCAGCGATGCAACTTAGAAAAGGGAATGAGGGGTGGTTGGATGGAGACAGTTTTGCCCATGACTGGCTCCCCACTCAGTACTGATGCCACTTACCCTCCATATAGAAGCTCCTCCTCTGAACCAGTATCTGGGATATAGGTCAACCCTGTGGCCCCTCTCGCCGCCTTGACAGGGTAATTTCCACTTGACCTAGGCTGCCGGTCTTAGTCAGGGTTTCTATTCCTGCACAAACATCATGACCAAGAAGCAAGTTGGGGAGGAAAGGGTTTATTCAGTTTACACTTCCATGTTGCTGTTCATCACAAAAGGAAGTCAGGACTGGAACTCAAGCAGGTCAGGAAGCAGGAGCTGATGCAGAGGCCTTGGAGGGATGTTTCTTACTGGCTTGCTTCCCCTGGCTTGTTTAGCTTGCTTTCTTATAGAACCCAAGACTACCAGCCCAGGGATGGCACCACCCACATGATCACTAATTGAGAAAATGCCCCACAGCTGGATCTCATGGAGGCATTTCCTTAACTGAAGCTCCTTTCTCTGTTGATAACTCCAGCCTGTGTCAAGTTGACACACAAAATCAGTCAGTACACTGTCTTCGTTGTGTTTGGGCTGGTCCTTCAGTTCTTGGAAAGAACTTGTGTCTGAGAGTGCTACTGAGCCCTGGCACCTGGGAATGTGGTTGCCACATTAACGACCCTTGTAGCCTCCACAGGCCTCTGCCTTGGTTCTAGCCTTCTCCCAGACTGGCTCCAGAGTTGTGGGGTGCTGCCTGTCCCGTCCTCCTCTCTCCAACCTTGGCCCTAAGCTTTATCTCTCCAGACTGGGCTAGCTATCACCTCCTTGTAAGAGGAATACTGACTTCCAGGCCTCCGGGGTCAGCGGTGGTGGTATGCCTTTCCCCAGGTTTGGCCTCTTCACTCTCCTGTGTGCAACCTTGGGGTACTCACTGTAACATTCTCATCTGGACAATCAGTCGAATAGATACCTTATAGGTTTACAGTGAAGAGCACATGAATTAGTTTATGCAGAACATACAACATACATTTGGGGTACCAAGCGTTCAATCAATGTTAGCTACTACTGGTTTGGACGACATGCGTATGTGTTACTGAAGCCAGTTCCTGAGGTTTCCTTTCTTCCTTCCTTTCCTGGCTTGTGGAGTAAACAGAATGAGGTAAACAGAATTATGGCCAGTAACATGAGAGGATGGTCTGTCACTCCTACCCAGTCGGGTCTGACACAGGGCTTTTCTACCCTGAGCAGGATCCGGCCCCAGTTATCAAAGGAGAAGATTGAAGGCTGTCACATCTGTACCTCCGTTACCCCTGGGGAGCCCCAGGTCCTGTTGGGGAAGGACAAGGCCTTCACCTATGACTTTGTCTTTGACCTGGACACCTGGCAGGAGCAAATCTATTCGACCTGTGTGAGCAAACTCATCGAAGGCTGCTTCGAGGGCTATAATGCCACAGTACTGGCCTACGGACAGGTAAGCCATTCCTTTCCAAACAAGTAAGCATTTCAACCTCAGTCTCCCTCCACCCGACGGGGAAGATAGGCCCATAAGAGAGCAGTCACTCAAGGCCCAGTTGTGTGGTTTTGTCTGGCATCTGAGTTATGGCTGCATGGCTGGTTAGCAGAGGCAAGCTTTCAGCAGGAACTTCTGTAGGGTTTGTCTCTGGGATAGGATAGGTTCACTGGTCCTGGGTAAGAGGATTTGGCCCAGGCTAAGGCTTGCTGTTTCCTCAGAGGGGACCGGTTACCACCTGTACTCTGTCTTTACCCATGCAGACAGGGGCCGGGAAGACATACACTATGGGCACCGGCTTCGACACAGTGACGTCAGAAGAGGAGCAGGGCATCATCCCAAGGGCCATTGCACATCTCTTCAGGGGCATCGATGAACGCAAGCGGCGGGCACAGGAGCAGGGTGTGACTGGGCCTGAGTTCAAAGTCAGTGCCCAGTTTCTGGAGGTACTATGGCCTTGGAGGGTGGTTTGGAGGGACATGTGTTGGAACCTAAGACCATGGAAGCTAGAGCCCCCACCAGTGTAGAGAAATAAGTCTAGGGAACCCTGGAGATATCTATAGGAGATGAGTTTACTGCTGCTGAGAGTGTCCAAGCTAGGGCTAGAGAAACACTTGGTGTGAGTAGCTGAAATGTTTCCTGCTTCAGAAGGGGCCAAAGACCTCAGACCTTGACAAAGCGGGCTTGACATCTCTCTTTCCTTAGGGGCTAGTAAGTCTGGCATGGAAGCCTGTGCCTGGCACATACATGGTGAGAACCCTGCTTCTGTCTCTGGCCCTCATGAGGCCCTTCCTCTGCTCCCTAAGTACCTACATGTATCTTTTGAACTGAGATGCATCCTGGCTTCTCAGTACAGCAGGGGCTTTCCATCATCTCTGGTCTGCCAGCTTTGGGAGGTATCAGCCGGAGCTGCACAGCTGTGAGCTTTGGAGAGTGCACGAGGGGATGTCTGGATGTGCTGGAAACTCAGTAGTTCTGTAAATAGAGGCTCCATGCTGGAGATGGCCTTCTTGGGAGAAGGCTCCAGAAAAGTGAGTCACCTTGGTATTTCTCACAGGGATCTGGCCAGGGTCTTTTGAAACATGTGGTCGTGCAGTCTGATTCCTAGCATCTAGTTTCCTCTACCAAAGAGCCCTGCTCTGGTGTGTTTAGTGGGTTTGGAGCCACCCTACTCTCTTACCTCCCAACCCTGATGCTTTTCCTGGATCTTGCTGGCCCTCAGAGGGATGGACAGGACTGAGGCTTGTCCCTGTATACTGCCCCAGTGTCTTTCCTGTGCACCCATGGCTGCTGCTTTCCCCATAAAGGACCTGTATTTTAGTCCTTTGGGTTACATCTGTGTATATATGCACATAAGTGTGTACGTGTGTGGTTGTGTAAGTGTGCGTGAGCCTGCCCGTGTGTATATGAGTGTTTGTGAGTGCATGTGTGGACATATATGTATGCATGTTGGTATAGGTGAGTATGTGTCCCTTGCTGTCTTGTATAGCATTGACAGCAATGATATACTTTTCCCTGTTTTCTTCCCTTTGCCATTCTGTTGCCATGAAGAACTTCGAAGAGCATGCTAGCAAATTCAGGCCAAAGAGTGAACCACAAGGGGTTAACCGATGCAGTGTGTCTACACCAATACAAGACACACAGACACCACGAAACTCGTCTCCTCCATCTCTTCCTTCTGTTTCCTCTTCCCCTTCCTGTGGGGTATTTTTGTCCCCTTAAGGTCATCAAAGCCTCGGATGCCTGAGGGCTGCAGTGCCCCCTCTCTGTCTCCATAGGTCTTGGCTGCTGCCCTTCCCTCACCCCCGCCCCACCCCATCCCACCCCACCCCACCCTACCCCTAGCTTTTGACATCACAGCCTTTTTGCAGCTGAATTTCCCACAGTTCCACTCTTCTGACCCCAGGAATCGCCTTGGCAGACACCGTCTGAAGTGGGCTGGCACAATGGTCTTGCAGAAGGCTGCGTCTTCTTGCTCCCTCTGCTCCTGGGCATCGAGCAAGACACACATCCATTCGTCCCCCATCTGAAGTTGCTATCACTTCTACCTCAGGCACCATGGCGCTCAGAGCTTCAGTGCTCAGGGTGCCATCTCTTTGGTCTCTTCAAGCTTTGTCTTCCTTCATCTGGAGTCACAGCCTCGTGCCATCTCTGCCAGCCTGGCAACAATGATGAGATCCTTTCAATTCAGGCTCATGGCTTCCCCATCCCTCAACACCTAGGACTTGCATCCTTTATCCTTGTCCTGGAGCTGAGAAGCTGCTGGATACTGTTCCTTGGGATGGGGGGAGTAGAGCAGTATGTGCAGCCTCAGGATAGCACTGTTTGGAGGACCAGGGTTCAGCAAGTTAAATTCCAGAGCTCGATTCCACTTTAGCAAACTGAGATGCCCTTGGGGCTCTGGGCATGTGCCCTATGTCCCCAGCCATGGTTTCCTCTCCATCACAGCTCTACAACGAAGAGATCCTTGACCTGTTTGATAGCACCCGTGACCCCGATGCCCGCCACCGCAGGTCCAACATCAAGATCCACGAGGATGCCAACGGTGGCATCTATACCACGGGTGTCACTTCTCGCCTGATCAACTCCCAGGAGGAGGTGAGCATCTCATACACGAGCATCTTAAAGGCCAGGGCCCTACAGCACGTGGGACCTGAGTCCTCTCCTCTGCCTCTGTCCCCAGCTGATCCAGTGCCTGAAGCAGGGCGCCCTGTCACGCACCACAGCCAGCACCCAGATGAATGTACAGAGCTCCCGATCCCACGCCATCTTTACCATCCATCTATGTCAGATGCGCGTGTGTGCCCAGCCTGACCTGGTGAGGTGCTCTCGGGGACCCAGGAGCTACGTGCTCTAGGGATGTCTCAGGGACAGGACGGACAAACATGGGGGTAGGCTAGAACTCCAGAGGTGGGGCTTGCCTCTATCTCTGTTTTTATTTCTCTTCAGCCTCTCACCCCATCTATGCAATGGAGTGAGACGGAATAATGTTAGTGTGTCCAAGCAGTGTCTGCTCTCAGGCGCTGAGCACACATGAGGGTTGCTGCTGTGAAACCTACCCTCACTCTCATGGAAGGTGGTACTGGGGAGGGTGGAAGGTTAGCAGAGGAACAGGAAGTAGAGTTTGAGTGAGCCAGATGTCACCTTCTGCTGCAGGTGAATGAGACGGTGACTGGGCTTCCGGATGGAGCGGCCCCCACGGGCACTGAGTATGAGACACTCACTGCTAAGTTTCACTTCGTGGACTTGGCTGGCTCAGAGCGGCTGAAGCGGACAGGGGCCACCGGTGAACGGGCCAAAGAGGGCATCTCCATCAACTGTGGTCTGGTAGGCACACTGAGAGCCACCGGCCCCGGGGGCCAGATGGCACAGACTGAGACAGGCCGTATGCTTCAATGGCTACCACCCAGTTCTCTTTGTCCAGCTGCTGACTGGAGCACACAAAGGACCCTGTTGGATCCTCCCTTTACCCTCAGGCCTCAGTTTATCAGATCAGTCTATGAACCCACCCAGGAGCCTGAGCGTTGCTCAGCTCGCTGCCTTCCTTGCGTGACTCAGACTCGTTCTCCCACAGTTGGCCTTAGGCAATGTGATCAGCGCCTTGGGGGACCAGAGCAAGAAGGTCGTGCATGTGCCTTACAGGGACTCCAAGCTCACTCGTCTGCTCCAGGACTCTCTTGGAGGCAACAGGTATCTGATGACCGAGTCCAGGGAGGATGGGGGAAGTTCCTGGATGCAGAACACTGACTTAGGCTTAGGTCCTGACTCCCAGCCTTCTCAACCTAGGCTGCAGACTCAGAGGCAGGAACCGTGAGGGGTTCAGTGACTTGTGGCTGGGTAGACTCAGTTTCATTGTTTCACAGAAGTGAGAGACAAGGCTTAAAGGCAGCCATACAGTCCAATGAGACAAGAAATGGGAAATGCCAGGCTGACAGAGAGGCCATGACACACTTTCGTCTCCAAGCAGAGGGCTCTGTGATTAGGCATCACCCCTTGTTTACTGTTTTCAAGGGTTTTCCTCTCTTGCTATGGAAGATCTTAGCCAGGTGGTACAGGGTCCCACATCCCAGGTTCTAGGTCCTTTAAGTGTTAAGTTGCGGGGAGGAGGGTCAGCGTGAAACAGAGCCTCGGCTGTGGAACTGTGTTTCTGGGTCTGGCTTTGTCCTTCGTCCTCACCCAACCCGGTTGGACTCTTAGCCAGACCATCATGATCGCCTGCGTGAGCCCCTCGGATCGGGACTTCATGGAGACGCTTAACACTCTCAAATACGCCAATCGGGCTCGCAACATCAAGAACAAAGTGGTGGTGAACCAGGACAAGACCAGTCAGCAGATCAGCGCGCTGCGAGCTGAGATCGCACGCCTGCAGATGGAGTTGATGGAATACAAGGCGGTGAGCACTCCCCTACCTCAGGCACGCCGCCCACGAGGAGCCGATGCCCTGCTCCACACCCTGCCCTTTAGCATCCCACAACCAGATTCTGAGCCGGCCTTCCGACTTTGCAGCACCCATCAGTCCTCATGTCTGCTAGACATCGCTGCGCATCAGATGTGGGTCCCAGTACTGGGTTTTATGGCAAAACCCGTTCAGGCTGAGCTGTCTAGGATTAGAATACACAGTGTAGAAATTAGAGCTTTGGAGCGTGGGTGTTTGGTCGAGGGAAGGTGGGTCCCAGGTGCTTTGTTTTGTCCACAGTCTGTATTGCGTTGGAATTGATGAGACTGCCCCCCTGTGGTGGAGTCATTGACACTGGAGTCACAGGAGTTGTCCAGTGTGCTGCAGGAGGTCAGCAGGCATTCTGGGTAGAGAGCAAAACATAAATAATAAATAAATAAAATAACACAGAAAGGAGGAAAACAGGTGCTTTGAGGGGCATGTCTAATTCTAATATCCGAGGCTGACGTCACCCACCTGGTCTGAATCCCGCACACAGATGGGTGGGTTTGTACTTGACAACTTTTCGGAAAGTCAGGAAGTCTCAACATCTGTGGAAAATTTGTCTCTGCCAGCAACTGGCATTGAGTTGGCTGGAGTAAGTAGGAATGTCATGATTTATTATATGAAGAAATCTCACAAGTCACACACAAACAAACAGTACGTTTACAGTCATAGCCTGTTGGTAAGCAATCAAGGGCCACTGACCTCCTTTTGGTAACTCAGAACATAGACAGCTAGGATCAAGGAGAGGAAGTAGGTGGTAGCAAATTCTTCACAGCTAAAAATTTACCCTTATAATAAAAGTCTCTCTTATTTGACTAAGCAGGGAGTATAGTAACATCTGTAGGCAAAAAACAGAGGGAGGGTTTTAAAAGGTGAAATTCATCAGTTTATAACATTTAACTTTTTATTTATACAACGGACAACTCTGTAAGCCCAATGTCTTGGTGATGTTATACACAGTTACTGTTTCAGCTTTAAGGTAGACGGCAGAGATATCAAAAGAGTGTTTGCCTCTTTTACATGTCTATGACTTTTCTCCACTGCAGTCCCCACCACTCCTTGTTGTCTTGCACCCAGCTGACTCACCCATGTATGCCTATTGACTGGCCCCGGTAGGGTTTTGTCACTTGGACTAGTGTTCCAGGATAATGAAGGCGACTGATAGCTGGATAAGTCAAGAATTTGCAGATTTTGTTGTCAGGGAGAGAGCTATTTGTTTGTTGTTTGGCTTGGTGTTGCTTTTAGGAAGAAACTTATTATGGAATCCAGGTTTGCCTGAAACTCATTTTGCCCAGGCTGACCTTGAATTTGTGATCTTCATGCCTCAAACTTCAGGCACTGAGATTATAAGGCATGAGCTCCCCATGCACCCTCATATCCCGTGCTATGTAAGGCTTTGGGGCCTTAGGAGACAGGAGCTACATTAGGAAACTTGGAGATGAAGACCAGAGTCCCACCCTGTCCTGGGGAAGGCTGAAGGTGGGTGGAAGAGGATTGTCACTGTATCCTCCTGTGAGATTTAGCGCCTGACTTCCCCCTGCCTGTCTCCATCCCAGGGCAAGCGAGTAATTGGGGAGGACGGTGCTGAGGGCTACAGCGACCTGTTCCGGGAGAACGCCATGCTACAGAAGGAGAATGGGGCGCTGCGACTCCGAGTGAAGGCCATGCAGGAAGCCATCGATGCCATCAACAACAGGGTCACACAACTCATGAGCCAGGAAGCCAACCTGCTTTTGGCCAAGGCTGGTGAGTCGGGTACGGCAGATTAGCTCCGAGCAACTACATGCCCCCACCCTTGCTATCAAGAGGGCCGAGGCAGCCAGCCAATGCACAGATTAGTTCATTTACGCATTTCTCCAGCAATATAGCATGACACACGCACGGCCTTCTTCTTAAACATGTAAGAGACATAGTACATTAAGCAAAGGATGAAAATCCCTCAGCAGACTGTCCACCCACATCCTCTCTGCTTCCAGAAGAATCCTTCCTGAGCAGCTGAGTGTGTTTCCCACGCTTTCTCAGTACATTTGTTTTGAGTATAAATGCATTTAGATATATATCATGTGTACGTGTGTGGATATGCATCGCATTTTCTCTATATGAGGTCATACTTTCCATTTTATGACTTCCTTTTTTTGTTTAGCAGCATGTCTTATAAATCTTCATATTCAAAGCCACTTAATTTTCAAATGATTGCACGATGGTCCATCTGTGATGTTGAATAATTTATTGAACAGCCTCTATTGATGGGTGTTTAGATTGTTTCCAATGTCATGCCATTATCCAACAGTGTTTGGATACAACTCTGGTCATGCTCAAGTATTTCCTTCATGTAGGTTCTCTTATGGAGAGGCCTATGTGAGCTAGCACACTAGGAGCTCATGCAAGTCTCAGGGCCACGCCCCAGTCCTTGCTGTTGCTGCCTGCTCTCTTTATTGTACCTGCCTGTCCTCTCCATCCAGGTGATGGCAATGAGGCCATTGGGGCTCTGATCCAGAACTACATCCGGGAGATCGAGGAGCTTCGGTGAGTGGGCCTGTCCAGTATGATGGCCTTGGCCATGCCAGTTTTATGTGACTCCCCTGGCCCCACCCACTCATTTTGTCCACACAGAACGAAGCTCCTGGAAAGCGAGGCTATGAATGAGTCCCTCCGCAGAAGCCTCTCCCGGGCCTCCACTCGGAATCCCTACTCCTTGGGAGCCTCTCCAGCAGGTCCAGGCTTCGGAGGCAGCCCGGCCAGCTCCATGGAAGATGCTTCTGAAGTGATCCGCAGGGCCAAGCAAGACCTGGAGCGGCTGAAAAAGAAAGAGGTCAGGCAGCGGAGGAAGAGGTGAGTGGATTGTTACCACTTCCCCCGACAGCCAGAACATTCAAAGGCGGACCCCCCACACACATACCCCAACACCATCCAAGGAAGACTGCTCCCCACCCCATGTACGGGAGGACCACTCCTACCCCGCTCCCCCGGGGTAATCACCAGTAATGTTTGGGAATTTCTCAAGCATTTACTCAATCTGGAGGAGAGATACTTCTCCAACCTTTTCTGGTGTGCATCTCCACCAAGGTCAAGTTCAAGGGATAGAGCAGGGGAGGGATGGATGCTGGAGAAGAAGAGCCATTCCCTACAAAACAGGGACCTCCCACCAGCATCCTGTGGTATTGGTCCCTAATCTGGCTTCATTTTCCTTCCAAAAGCAGCCCGGAGAAAGAAGCCTTCAAAAAGAGGGCAAAACTCCAGGCTGAAAACAGTGAGGAGACAGATGAGAACGAGGCTGAGGAGGTGAGGACTACCCTGGCCTTCCATGGGCTCACCAGCATGTCCTTGTTGGGGTAGAGACTCCATCAGTGCTATTAGGGGCGGGGCAGGGAGTTGCCTTTAGTTGATCCTTGAGTTTCTTGGTGATGCTGACTTGTCGCCATGGTGATCTCCATCCCTTGGGCCTTTACCTCATCCCTAATGGATGATGCTAGCCTGAGCATCACCCACAAGGGCCGTGCCCAGGCTACCAGGAGTGAATGGTCTTCAAGAGGAGGGTTTGGCTAGCTCCCACCCCTGCGGTCTTGTGTCTGTCCCAGCCTCTGCCTCGGGGCTCCCATCTCACCAGGCCGGTGCAGCCCTGATGGTACTTTGTGCCTAGGAGGAGGAAGAGCGAGATGAAAGTGGCTGTGAGGAGGAGGAAGGGCGTGAGGATGAGGATGAAGATTCTGGCAGTGAAGAGAGCCTGGTAGACTCGGACTCCGACCCTGAAGAAAAGGGTGTGTGGGCTGGGGCCGGGGAGAGGAATCGCTTGCGGCCAGTCGCCATGGTGGGACTGTCGATCAGAACTGGGCTTCCCAAGAAGAAATTCAGAAGGACCTGGGTGGGGTCAGGCCTTCTGATGGGAGGGAAGCATTAGCTGTCCTTCCATGCCGGCCACTGTACCTAGGCTGACCCTTCAGAAGGCCTGAAGAGTCCAGTGCTCACTACTACCTTGGGCTAAGGTATTAGGATCCCCTGAATCACCACTGAGCATGTTCAGAGAGATCCCTGACCCACTTTGGTGGATTCAGAAACAGGGCGTTTGAATGGCTTTGACTGGTGTCAAGACTCCCTCCTTCATGTGGAGACATCTGTCCTTCAGCTCTGTCCTGTTATCTGTCATCTCTCACCCACAGCCCTACAGGGTGCTCTGGGCCACTTTACCCTCCCCCACCCAAGCAGTCCCATGTCATCAGTCATGGTGACATAGGCCTATGAGCTCATCAGGGTAGGAAGGGTGCTAGACTCCCTCCAAGCTCCTGAGCCCAGCTGCGGATTTCTGAGACTGCTCATTAAATGCATTGCCCCGCCTGGCAGCACGCTGCCTCCCTGCCTGGTCACTGATTGGTCACTGCCAACCAAAGGATGCCCCCCCGCCCCCCCGCACTCGAACTCCAGTCTGCTCCCTTGCCCCTGCCTGCACCTGACATGGGGCTGAGTCTGCCTCTGTCTGACTCTGCAGAAGTAAACTTCCAGGCGGACCTGGCGGACCTGACGTGTGAGATTGAAATCAAGCAGAAGCTGATCGATGAGCTGGAGAACAGCCAGCGGCGGCTGCAGACGCTCAAGCACCAGTACGAGGAGAAGCTCATTCTGCTGCAGAACAAGATCCGAGATACACAGCTGGAGCGCGACCGCGTGCTGCAGAACCTCAGTGAGGCCAGAGCCGTGCACCTCCTCCCTGACCCCCTGCCTTGTCAAAAGACCCCCACCATCGCACTAATGATACCTGGCCTCCCGCACAGGGACCTCTGAGCGAAGCACTGTGACCTTTTGCCCATAGTTAAAAAGTTCTTGTGTCTCACCCAGTTCCTCTGCTACTTTTGTTTTAAGATGTGCATGCATGTGTGTGTGTGTGTGTGTGTGTGTGTGTGTGTGTGTGTGCGCGCGCGCGCTTATGTGACATGGCACACATGTAGACGTCAGAGGACAACTTGCAGAAGAATTCTCTCCTTCCACCATCTGGGTCCCAGGGATTGAACTTTGATCATCAGGCTTGGCAGCAAGTGCCTTTATATGCTGAGCCATCCTGACAACTTGGTCACCCCTTTTTTGAGACAGAGTCTTGGCTTGTAGCTCAGGCTGACCTTAAACTTGTAGCAATTTTTTCTGCCTCAGCCTCCCTGGTGGTAGAGCCATAGACAGGTGTCACTATGACTAGCTCTCTCTCTCTCTCTCTCTCTCTCTCCCTCCCTCCCTCCCTCCTTCCCTTCTCCCTCTCTGTCTATCTTATATATTAAACCTCTACTCCTTTATCTCCCTAGGCATGTGCTAAGATACCTCCCCCCCTTACTATATTCAGTTTATAAGACTTCTCAAATTGTGTCTTTTTCTACTGCTCTGCAGCCCTCTCAGCCCATGATTCATTTCCTCATCCACTTATTAAGCAAATGTTAGCTGAAAAGGTGTTATTTTAGGGACTAGAATTGTCTTAGTGTGTAAAATCTCTCTCCTGGAGTGCACACTCTGGCAGGGGTGACAGCATAAAGCAGAATTGCTAGCAGGGGTGGCACTCCTGAGTTTTTTTTTTTTTTAATATGGCAAGGAGGGAGTATAGGGAGCTTAGGAAGGCTGGGGAGGGCATGGAAGGCTACGTAGAGAAGGTGGCCTTGGAGTAAGGCTTGAAAGAGTAACTAAGGCTCTTTCTTGGTACATCACAAGAGCAGAACTAGCAATGGAAAGAACATTCCAGGTAGAGGGAACGGAAGCTGTGAAGGCCCCGAGACGGCTATGTACCCGGCATGGTGGTAGAATGGTGGTCTAGACGAGTGGGAGAACAGGTCATATCTGTCACTGTAATATGACAAAGAGTTGAGATCAGCAGGCTTGTCAGTAAGGGAGTAAGTGTGGCGGGGAGAGGATACAAGACACTTAAAAGCATTTTATAAACATCATTTTTGCAACTGTGTAGGAGATTCGAAGTGGAAGCTTAGGAGGCAGATTGGGCTGGTGGTAAGATGTGGTTGGGCTCAGGTATCTTAGAGGTTGAGCTCAAGACTTGACATATGGACAGGAGGCCTCAGGGATAGGGGAGCCGGGTCTCAGGCTGCGCGTCTCAGGCTGCGAGGTTTTCTGAGATGGAGTGAGAGCTGGAAGTTGGGTTGGTCTTGGACCTGCTCCGGCAGGGATGTCTGTTTGCAGCTCAGGTGGGAGAGTCTGGGTGAGGAGCCAGCTTACTCCTGCTGTAGTCACACCACAGCGGCTCTTGTTAACGCTCCGCTTCTTGCGGGCACCGCCTTTCCAGGGACCGAAGCCTCAGTCTGCGCCTGTCTTCCCAGAGAGCCCGTATTTAGCGGGAGCCCTGGAGCCCGTGCCTCTGACCCTGCTTTCCGCTGTCCTCAGGCACTATGGAATGCTACACAGAGGAGAAGGCCAACAAGATAAAGGCGGATTATGAGAAGAGGCTGCGGGAGATGAACCGGGACCTGCAGAAGCTCCAGGCCGCTCAGAAAGAGCATGCCCGGCTACTCAAGAACCAGTCTCGCTATGAGAGGGAGCTGAAGAAGCTGCAAGCGGAGGTAGCTGAGATGAAGAAGGCCAAGGTAGGCAGACGGGTATGAGGAGTGGGGCCTAGAGACCTATACCGTGTCTTAGAATCCATATCCACGTTGAATAAATATTATCACTGCTGTTAAGTGAGAATCGTCCACCCGCCCCCGCCCCAGCCACGCACACCCTCCCAGCAACCTCATCCCAGCACTGGGTTCATTGCAGGCACCCTGCTCATCGCTGCCCCCTCTGGTGGGAAGCTGTACTACAGTCTGCACAAGGAAGCCATGAAGCCTCATTTGTTACAACCCTTGCCTCTAATCACAGTAATAATGGCACCATGGCCAGCTCCCATTGTGTTTGTGGAGATTTGAAGCTCAGGGAAGGAAGTTCCTGCTACCAGAATGTAGTGTTAGGATGCAAATTCTGCCCTGGATGTTCCAAGCTGGTGTGTGTTCTTGGTGGCTCTGGGCTCCCTTTTCTACCTTGGCACAGCCCACGGGGCACAGTCTATAAGATCTGCTCTAGTGATGTTGGCGGCTCAGGTCTTGAACTTCTGGTATCTGGTATCTGTGGTTTTAGCTCCTTCCTGGGGCTCGCAGATCCTTGCTCTGTGAACTTTATCACCCTCAAACCTTTCTGTCCTGGCCCTTAGCTTCTGTTGTCTCTCAGCTCTCCACAGCCCTGGGCTAAGTTCTGGGGCTAGACCCCCCCAACAATGCCTGGCAAAGGCGGTATCCCCTTGGGGACTCAGGAGCCATTAGTAACTGTGTCTTCACTGTTGCCCTGACTTGTGCTGATTAGTGTGCACAGGAAAGAGGCAGTTATCCATTTTAGAGGAAATGGAACTGTACCTGGGAGGGCTCTATCCCCAAGCAGGTCCAGAGCCTTTATCTGCTGAAGTCTCTACCTTGCTGAGATCAGCCCAGCATGGCCCCCGAAGAATCCCATGGTCCCTTTTTACTTCAGTGCTTCCATCCTATAGACATGAAGCCATTGACAGTAAATGGCACTGGGATTCAAATACCCATAGATCTCTGGGGCCCCTGGAGCCCTTTAGTAATGAGCTTTATCCCCAAGCTGTCTGTGGTTCACTGTGATCTGGGCCTTCAGCAGGCACTGCTGAAGCAACTTTGGCATGCTTGCCCCATCGTCCGTCTGTCCATCCATCCATCCATCCATCCATCCATCCATCCATGTCTCCCCATCCTCCTGCCCCCAACTTCTTACTGGTACCTCTTCAGGGTAGTCCCAACCTCTTCTTAGTCAGCTCTCATCTTGAGTGGGTATGACCCTGGAAAAAACTCACAAGGGAACACTCTCATGGGGTTCTGAAATTTGGAAGAAAAAAAAAACAGTCAAATGCCCAAGATGTGGTACAAAAGACAGAAGAATTCACACATGTACGTGTTCCTTGTTCTTGGACTCTGAGGCCGTTCATCTAGGACTTAGTTCTGTCCACCTAACTACACTCTTGTGATCCCAGGACTACAAATGAAAGAGAAGAGTCTGGGATTATCCCAGGGGTGCCCTAACAGGGCCCCGATTCCTCACTAGATGGGGAGAAAGAGGATCAGCCAAAGACTGCAAGCAGAGCCTGTGTCCTGGGGGTCTTAATTGGTGAGGCACAGTTTCAGGGTCCTCTGGTAAGAAAGCATAGTGACTTCTGTCTTAGAACAGCTGAGCAATGCTGTCAAGCTGCCTCTGGGACCCTGAGATCCTGGTGTGACCAAGCTCCTGTGATCCTGTGATCCTGGGCGTGTTTGAGCCCTGGGAGTGGCGCTTCCTCTGGGCAGTGGCCCATTTCAGCATTATCCTGGGCCTGGAGAGCACTCACTCCTCACAGTCCTGGACCGAAGGATGCAGCCACTCTTGCTGGTCATACAAATGAGCCTGGAGTTGGGAAGTTAAGATGACCCAGGCTCCAAGTCTAGCCAGCCATTCCTAGCTCTGTGACTGTTAAGTCATTTTGTCTCGAAGGCTCATTTCTGTCTTTCTAAAACAGGAGAGATGTGTTTCTCATATGAGTGTCATAAAGATGGGGCCTGCCATGTGGGCAGCTCTCATTATGCCGCTATCACTTTGAGATTCGCCCTGGAATCTTCAGTCAGGCTGAGGATGGTGGTTAGGATAGACTTTAAGTGGTAAGGCCAGTTCTTTAGCAGCCTGTCAATGTATGAATATCTTAGCCCCTGAGGATGGGTGGGAAGGAAACCTTATGTTTCAGAATCCCCAGTCAGTGCTGCCTAGAAGACCGCTCCCCTGGCCAGTGCCCCCACTACCAGCTATTGACTGAGGTACATGGGCCACTCCTGCCAAGCCCTACCTCACCTCTGTTACCTCTGCTACCCCAGGTAGCCCTCATGAAGCAAATGCGTGAGGAGCAGCAGCGGCGGCGACTGGTGGAGACCAAGAGGAACAGGGAGATTGCTCAGCTCAAGAAGGAGCAACGGAGGCAGGAGGTGAGAGGCCTCTGGGAGCTCTCAGCCACCCCTCCCTACCGATTACCCTTCCCCCACCCCCAGTTCCTACTGTTCCAAGTGACAAGAGCCATGCTTGGAGCAGAGTACAGCCCATCAGAAAGGCAGAGCTACGGTTGGCTTCTGTCCCAACCCTTACATGGCCAAGAAGATAACTTGAGTCCAGAGAAGGGCAAGAATTTGCCCAAGGCTACCAGCAGAATCAAACACATGGAGCTCCAGGCCCAGGAGAAATAGCCTAGGAGAACAGGGCCTCTAGCTCATATTCATATTCATGGTAAGAGGTAAGACCAAGAGAATTGTCCTTATGGGCAGGAAATCCTCATGGTCACCCCTGGTAGAAGGGTATGACTCTGGATACCATCTTATCTACAGTTTGGCTGGGTGAGAATCACCCCACACAAGAAAATCTTGAGCCTTTGGCTACAGAGCTGCCCACCCTATCCCCATTCCTGTCTGGACAGAAAGTGGTTACACACACCTTTACTCCCAGCACTTGAGAGGCAGAGGCAGAGAAGGCAGGCAGATCTCTGAGTTCAAGGCTAGACTCATCTACAGAGTGCCAGGACAGCCAGGGCTACATGGAGAAGCCCTGTCTCGAACCTCACCCCCACCCCAGAAAAAGATTGCTGTTGGTGGCTGAAGGTGGCCCTACCCTTTTCTTTCAGTTTCAGATACGGGCCCTGGAATCTCAGAAACGCCAACAGGAGATAGTTCTGAGGAGGAAAACCCAGGAGGTGAGTGTTCTCAACAGGCAGCCAGGTTGTACAGGACTAGCCCTGGTTCTGATGTTTGCTCTCCTCTGAAGAAGTGGGGGGAGGGGTACCCCATGCTACTACTTGGGGACTGGATCTTTTTTCATTCAGTGAGCACAGCCTTGCCAATTTGCAGCACCCTGTGAGAAATGGCTTCTCCACCAGTCAGTTGTGCCTAGAGGGCAGAATCCACATCCCATCCTGGTCATTTGCAGAAGAGTGAAGAGGGACAGAGATGGCCCAGTCAGTAAATAACTTACCACAGAAGCATGAGGACCTGGGTTTGAACCCCAATACCCACATTAACAACTGGGGCACGGTCAAGACAAGTGGATCCCACAGCTTGTGGGCCAGACAGTCTGGCTAATTGGCGAGCTCTGGAGTCACTGAGAGACACTGTCCCGGAATGTAAGTGGGACAATAGTAGAGAAAGACACTCCACACCCTTGGGGGCACATGTAAGTGCATATCTGGATGCACACATGTACACATACCTATAAAATACAGAGGGAAAGAGAGGGAGACACACACACACACACACACACAGAGAGAAAGAGAGAGAGAGAGAGAGTTTTATGTTTATTTTACATCACAGACATCTTTAGCCTTTATAGCCCTAAACTAGGCCTGCTCAGAGCTGCCACTATTCTCCCCAACACCTCGTTCCAGGCTTCCTGTCCTTCCAGGCTTCCTCTCTCCCTGGGTCCCCCTCTTCCTGTCCCTCCAGGCTTCCTGACTCATTGGGTTCCCCTCTTCTTGTCCCCACTTTCCCAGGTTTCTGCACTGAGGCGCTTGGCAAAGCCCATGTCCGAGCGAGTGGCCGGGCGTGTGGGATTGAAGCACCCCAATATGGATTCTGGGGCTGAGGTGTCTGCCAGCACTACCTCGTCCGAGGCTGAATCGGGAGCCCGCTCTGTCTCCAGCATAGTGCGTCAGTGGAACCGAAAAATCAACCACTTCCTGGGGGACCACCCTACAGCCACTGTCAATGGCAGCCGCCCAGCCAGGTGAGGAGTGCTCTGTGGGCGGGACCAGGGGGAGGAAGTGTGAAGGCCAGCCCTGGTGTCTGGGCTGTCTGCTTCCGGCTGGCCGGTGGCCGTGGGGAGGGGCCTCAGCAGAGCCGCAGAGAGAGCTTCAGAGCAGTCAGCCAAAGCCCCCTTGCCTCTGCCTCTGCCTCTGCCTCCCAGGAAAAAGTTCCAAAAGAAGGGGGCCAGCCAAAGCTTCAGTAAGGCTGCAAGACTCAAATGGCAGTCCCTGGAACGGAGGATCATCGACATTGTCATGCAGAGGATGACCATTGTCAACCTGGAGGCTGACATGGAGCGTCTCATAAAGGTGGGACCTACCTCCCCGTCTCTCCCACCCCACGCTCCACACGTCCCATCACTTCTCCGGCTCCTCTCTCCTCCCTGTCTTCCCCCTCTGCCCCTCATGCCTCTTCTGATCTCTGGACCACCCCAGACAGGTGGGTGGCTTGGGGTAGGAACTGTGGGCAGTGCCCGAGCCTGAGATGCATCTTCCATCACTATCCTCCACCTCCTCGACCCCTGCCCTCCCGCTTTCCCAGAAAAGGGAGGAGCTCTTCCTCCTACAGGAGGCACTGCGGAGGAAGCGGGAGCGCCTGCAGGCTGAGAGCCCGGAGGAGGAGAAGGGGCTACAGGAGTTGGCTGAGGAGATCGAAGTGTTGGCAGCCAACATTGACTACATCAATGACAGCATCACTGACTGCCAAGCCACCATCGTGCAGCTGGAGGAAACCAAGGTGCCCCTAGGGCCCGACCTGGCTGGGTAGGGGTGGTGACAGTGAGTGTGTGGACAACCCTGTGTGAAGGGATTTCTGCTTTTCGCTCTTAAAGGAGGAGCTGGACTCAACAGACACGTCAGTGGTCATTAGCTCCTGCTCTCTGGCTGAAGCCCGCCTACTGCTAGACAACTTTCTCAAGGCGTCCATTGACAAGGTGAGCTGGCAGCTTCCCTGGCACAAGACAGGCAGCGCATACCCTGGTAGTGAAGCCCACGGCTTTGACTCCTTCCCACCTGCGTCATTCACAGGCTGGGACAAGCTACTGAATCTGCAAGCCTCAGGTTCTGTGGCTATAAAACTCAGACGTTGACAATACAGAACTTGTAGCTGGTTGAACAGAATGCTACACGTCGGGCCTTGGCACACTCCAGAGCTTCAATTAAAGGTGTCCGGGCCTGGGCCCGTCTACAGCAGGACTGGGCTTGGGTCTGTTGGAGGCAGAGGGAGAAGTGTGTACATTAGGAATCGGGGAACAGGAAACAAAAATTATATTCCACCCTCTGCCTACCAGAACATCAAGAGTCTTTTGGGCCCCTCTCCTTAATCAATGGTCAGAGAATAGATTTTCTTCTATCCTAGGATCTGAGTCTTGGGGCCAGACACCAGCCAGTGTACATATTGTTAACAGGAAAGAGTTGGGAGGCCACACTGCCTGACTCTTAGCCAAACCCTCAGTGGCTCCTCAGTGTTGCCTCGTGTCTCAGGGGACTGTTAGTGTTCTAGGGTTGTCATTGACAACATGCCACAGACTGGGCAGCTGGGGCAACAGGGCTTTACTTCCTTCGTCTAAGATCCAGGCGTCAGCAGGGTGTTTTTTTCTGTAGCCTCCCTCCATCCCTCCATAGCCATTGCTTCCTCCCCGTGTCTTGACATGATCTTCTGTGTGGCTTATTATTATAAGGACACCAGCCATACTGTATTAGGAACCACCCTATGACTTCATACCATCCTAGTTCCCGCTCTAAAGGACCTGACTCCAAGTACAGTCACATTTTGAGGTAACAGGGGTTGGGATTTGTGCATATGAATGAGGGGTCACAGTCCAGCCATAACAGAGTATATGCTAAGGTGACTGTCCCTAACGTGTATATAGAAGTCTAGTGGCTACAGCATCAACCACAGCCAGAAAGAGTAAGCCCGAGTCTTGTTCTTTGCCTCCAGGGACTTCAAGTAGCGCAGAAGGAGGCCCAGATCCGGCTGCTGGAAGGACGCCTAAGACAGACAGACATGACAGGCTCTTCCCAGAACCACCTGCTCCTAGACGCTTTGCGTGAGAAGGCCGAGGCGCACCCCGAGCTGCAGGCCCTCATCTACAATGTGCAACATGGTATGCATAGGCGTAGGGAAAGTCCTCCAGCTCCCAAAACTCCCTGCCTCAGGATTCCCTCAGAAACCTTGGTCTGATCCTAGTGGGTGATGCCGGAGAGAGGTCGTGTCTCCTTTCCCATACTCTTATAGGGTCTCTCAACCTCCTCCTTCCTTCCCTCCCTCAGAGAATGGCTATGCGAGCACAGATGAGGAAGTTTCAGAATTCTCTGAGGGGAGGTGAGTTTTCAAGCAGGGGGCTTCCTCACAGCATACACGGGGCGGGGCTAGGGGGGCGCCATAGGGCCCCGGGGCTGAGCTTGGATTTGCAGGCTTTTTGGGACCCAGATGTCCAAAACTTAGAGAGAGACTGTGTAACTAGCATAGCCCTAAACGTTTTTGACTTCTTCCCTAGCTTTTCCCAGTCATTCACCATGAAAGGCTCCACCAGCCATGATGACTTCAAGTTCAAGGTAAGCCCTGCTGGAAAACAGGCTATAGGTTTTCCTGTCAGGGCCAACCTCCCAGCCTGATCTCTATGCCTGTAGTTCCACTCCCCGAGCCCCAATTTATCCTCATCAGGAATGGAGGTGCCAAGAAAGATCTTGCCTGGAGTTGGGGGCGGGGAAGGAGGAACTAACCCAGGATTTGCTATGTAGACCAGGCAGCCCATTCTTTTCAAGATGGGAGAAATGACTAGAGCAACTAAAAGCTTCTTTCTCCTCTACCTGACGGTGTGACCCTGCTTTACAGAACACCTCCTTCCCCACTGAACTCTCAGGGTCAAAGCTGACTCCTCCAGACCCCTGGTTATCTTTCCTGCAGCTATTTGTTCAACCTCATGAAAGTCACAGGAGGAGAGTTTTCTTAACAGCAAGGGGTTAGTGATTAGAATGGACCAGCACTCAAAGCTTATTAAAGTCAGCCTCAGGAAGCTGCAGACTTTGCTGTGAGGTCTGAGTCGTGCCTAGTCCTGGGCGAGCTGACTGGAATTCAGTCTGGGCACTCTGTGGTTTGTGTAGTCCAGCAACTCTCCCTCAGGCCGGGCAGTATCATTTTCCTCAGACCTTACCCACCTCTAGGTCCTCTGCTCTGCTCTGCTCTTTTCCCTACAATCTCAGCCTCGTGTGTACCTGGGGTGGCAGGTCACGTCAAGCTTTCACTTTCCCTTGTAGTCTGTCAGTTGGACTAATTGGTTCACTCATCCTTCCCTCCCTAGGGTGAGCCCAAGCTATCTGCACAAATGAAGGCCGTGTCTGCGGAGTGCCTAGGACCACCATTGGACAGCTCCACCAAGAACATCACCAAGTCCCTGGCCTCCCTGGTCGAGATCAAAGAGGATGGGGTGGGCTTCTCTATCCGGGACCCCTACTACCGGGACAAGGTCTCCCGCACCGTCAGCCTGCCCACCCGGGGTAGCACTTTGTAAGAAGGGGATCCCAAGTACATGGGGTCAAGGTGGGCAGAAAGTTAGGTCTCAGATTCACTGGAACCTTCTTTTCCAGCCCTCGGCAGTCTCGAGGTGCCACGGACACATCCCCTCTGACCCGAAGGAAGTCTTACGACCGGGGACAGCCCATCAGGTAAGAGGTCCTCTAGAATATACTCCAGAGTCACTGCTAGGCCAGGCCTTAGGTGCATGAATGGCTGTGAGATCCCTTCTGTGTGGACATCACACACACTTGCTATGGCCCAGCTGGCCTCGGTCATTCAGCTTTGCCAACCATGTCAGGTATGGGCTCGAGAGATGCCCTCTCCACGAGGCACCTGAAAGCTAAACGAGAGGCTGGAAACTCCAATGCACACTCCATCTAGATGGCTCACAGCAGCTCTGACTAGAATTGTCCAAATGGGCTTAAATCCTTTGTAGTTTCTATTCTTTCAAAGGCTCTGTCCTATGAGGGAAGCACAGACTAACAGAGACGTCATGTAGGAGTCTCCAGCTACTGGTCAGGCACACACGGGCCCAGCTCTGCAGAGTTTCCACATAGATGACGCTTTAGGGATCATATACTTAATCCTAAGAGGTTTGGTGGTCTTTCCAGCTAAATGGTGAGACATTGGGGCTCAGAGGAACCATTGCAACCTGCCTTGCTGAAAGGCAGGAAAAGAATCTGCACCAGACGCCAGCCTCCTGTCCTTAGCACTGGCTTGCGTGTGGTGCTGGTGGGAGGAGTTGAAAGGACATCTGTACGCTTGGACCCTGACGGACTTCATCTTCAGAGAACACGCTGAAGTTGTGGTCTGAGGGTGAAGCCGAGCTCATGAAGCCAGTTCAAAGGGAGGGGGATGTAGCGACAGCTTTCCAAAGAGAGGAATGAGTGGGCCAGCAAGGTCGTAGACTCTTCCTTGAAGGAACCGTCATTTCTCCTGGCTCAAGTGTTCCGAACACTGTGTCGGTGAATCAGAGTCGCTGGTCTCGGGGAGGATGGAGGGCCGGGTTCCTGTGAGGAAATGACTGTGATGTCAGCATCAGCATCACATCTTTTTTTAGGTCTGTCTTTATTTTCTTAGTTACTGGATCCTATTGCTTGTTAGTACTAAGCTCCACCACAGCACGGTGGCACCGAGGAAGCCTTTGTAATCTTTCCCATCTTTCTAACACTTGGCAGCATCCAAGAGCACTGTCACATTATGCCTTGGGATGGTTTCAGTAATCAAACCTACCAGGTAATTGGGCCTGGTAGCCCACACCTGTAATCTTAGCACCCAGAAAATAGAGGCAGGAGGATCATTTGCAAAGTCAGGGCCAGCCTGGTCAACATGTGTCACAACACAAACACAAATCAAAAGCATCATTAAGAAGCACAAAAGGCAATAAATAATAAAGGTCGCAAGCAAGGCACCATCAGGACACCTGCTTCCAGGGTCAGGGTAGAACCAGCCTCTGCAAGAAGCCCGCATGCCAGTTACTCAGGATTTTCACTGCACTGCTTTTTGGGTTTGATTTTGTTTTTGTTTTTTAAATGTATTCACCATTGCTCTCTTCAGACACAGCAGAAGAGTGCATCAGATCCCATTGCAGATGGTTGTGAGCCACCATGTGGTTGCTGGGAATTGAACTTAGGACCTCTCTTAACTGCTGAGCCAACTCTCCAGCCCTACACTGCTTTTTGTAAGTCTGAGATTCACACAGAAACTTGACTGTGGGATTACAAGCAGATTTCAAAAAGCAGGTGAATCTCCAAATACACCATGAGGAAGTGATTTTAAGAACAGCATCTAGGGGCCGAAGAGATGGCTCTGTGCCTAAGAGCACAGACTGTTCTTCCAGAGGACCTGAGTTCAATTCCCAGTTCTCATGGGGCTCACTACCTATAACTCTGTAACTCGGGTTGTAAGGTGTTTGGTGCCCTCCTCTGGCCTCCACAGGCACGACACACACATTGTGCTTTGCCACACACACACATCAAATCTAATCAAACAAATATTTAAAGGAGGTCACTACACAACAGACACCTTCCTCTGGGGCTCTGCGGTGGGACAGAAGCTAGGTGGACTTATGGGCGAGGATATGATTACCGATGACGATGTCCTCTTTACCAGATCTACAGACATGGGATTCACACCTCCTTCATCACCTCCCACTCGACCCCGCAATGACCGCAACGTCTTCTCTCGTCTCACCAGCAATCAGAGTCAGGGCTCAGCACTGGACAAGTAAGGGCCTGTGGAGAGCCAGGGAAGGCATTGATGCCGGGGGGGAGCCTGTGTGGGCGGGTTAAGAGGGTAGACTCCAGCTCTCCTCTCCCGGCTCTTCTGAGCCATGAGGTTCAGACACTAGCATCTTTTCTGTACTGACCAAGGCTCTCCCCTTCCCGTCAAGCATGCTGGGATGCCAGGAATAGACAAGGGGGAAGTTACCTCTGAGGGTGGGACAGTTAGGCGTGGTGGCCTTGTGGGGCAAGTCTACCAGAGGGTACTCTAAAATGTCCCTTTTGTCTGCTTCTGCTGTCTTTGCTGTTCTTGGAAGCCCTTTCTTAAGCTCCAACTACTTTCCTACCTTGTTGAAAGAGCTTTACACAAGGCCCCATGATCCTTGAGCACTATCCAGTGAACAGAGACCTCGGAGTCATCCCCATGTGGCAGCCTCACCTGCTCCTGTTGCTATGCTGTGGTTACTATGGGGTACTCAGCTGTACTCACAGCTCCTGTTGCTATGCTGTAGTTGCTATGGGGACATTCTGTTCACAGCCATCCCTATTTTCAGAAGTTGCTTAACGTTGCTCTGCAGCCTGCTGTACGTGCATAATTCCATTTGAACTGTCAGTCAGCCCAGGGATTGTCTGTCCTCCCAGGTTTGCCTAAGAATATGGTCCAAAGCAGAGCCCAAGGGCTTTTGCCTAGAAAGTGGCCCAGAGTCGGAGGCTGCTAACCCTGACAGTGGGACTTTGCCTTGGGGCAAACCCCATCATTCCTGAGTTCATCTCTGTGCTCCCCCAAGCCCACTGTGACCACCTTCAGTTCTGTAGATTCCCAAGGGGCGCCTTCCTTTTCCCCTAAAAGCTTTCCTTTCGTGAGGAGCAATGATACGCCTTCCTTTTCCCCTAAAAGCTTTCCTTTCATGAGGCAATGATATTGAGACAGATCTTCAGGGGAGCCTAAATTGTAGACTGTTTGTTGTACATGATTCATGGCTCTGCCCAGCCTCTCACAGAAGTATCCCCTTCTGGCTCGAAACGCTGCTCCCTAGTTGATAAGACTAGGAAGGCAGACCCAGAAGGAAGGTCAGCATCCTGGACAGGTCAGTATCCTGGACACTGTCCTTCCTCGGGCTTGGGTCAGCTCAGCTCCTACTGAAGGAGCAGTGCACATATCTGACCCTCCTTATCATAATGGGTATCTCTCCCCCAGTGCCATGCCATCAACTTGACAGGTCACTTTGTTTATTACTTATTTCTTTATTCTATTTTTGAAACAGTATCTTGCCATGTGTCTAGACTATCAAACCCTTGTTCTTCTGCTTTAACCTCCTGGGTGCTAGGATTGCAGGCATGTGCCACTATATCCAGCTTAAAGTTGTCTCTCTTTTCTCTTTTCTTCCTTCCTCCCTTCCTTTCTTTTCTTTCTTTTCTCTCCTCTCCTCTCCTCTCTTTTCTTTTCTCTTCTCTCCTCTTCTCTCCTCTCCTCTCCTTTCTCTTCTCTCTCTCTCTCTCTCCCCCCCCCCAAGAATTGGGCTAGGATCCTGCCCATCCTAGCCTGGTCTTTAGGCTTTGGTTCTATCCACTGGTCCAGTGTGGGGACCCGCATGCAATAGAGTTAGCCTCTAGACATGATCTCAGCAAGGGAAAAGAGCAGCGGGGCCTCCTTGTGACCATGGGCCGGCTTGAGCATTGCTGGGTGATGCAGTCGGCCAGCCCCAGCTTATGCAGTGTGGGCCAACCAGAGAGCTTGGAACTAGCAAAGAGACCTGGAACCATCTTCCCAAGAGTGGGCTGGCCTCCCACACCTCCTGTGGCTCCCTCCTCACCCCTACCCTGCTAGCTGGGAGACCCCCCTGGTGGTCCACTGCTGGGGGACTCTCCCAGCTCCCAGGCTGTTTTGTCCCCACCCCAACCCCACCACTCTCCTTGAAGGCCTTCTTCCTCTTCCTCTCTCTGCCTTCCCTGAAGAGAATAACCGCCCTCTGACCTCCCTGCGTTCTTGCTGCCGCTGCTCCTGCCATTCCTATGTGTGTTTTCCTCTCTCCCCTAATCCAGCTAATTTTCTGCCCTTCCCAGGTCTGATGACAGCGACTCCTCTTTGTCGGAGGTCCTGAGGTACACACAGAATGTCTCTCGTGTTTGACTCCTGCTCTCTTCTTTTTCTCTTTGCCTCATGCCACACCAGCCCCTCCTGCCTGTTCGCCTGTCCTCCGCATGCAGCCCCTCCTCTCCTAGCCCCTGCCTCTTCCATATCCATGTCCCTCCCGAGATCTCTTCTCCCCCCATGGTTCCTTCCTCTCATGGTGACCCCATGGCCTCAGACTATGCAATGCCTGGCTAGAGCTAAGGGCTTGCGGTGGGGGAGGGTGCAGTTGCTTGTGGCCAGCCCTGTTCTCTTCACCCTCCTGCCCTGGGCAAGGTGGGGAGGGACATGGAAGCCTGGGTCCGGATGGCGTTGAAGCAGAGCTTTGCAGAGCAAGAGGTACCATGAGGACGGTGTCTGCCTGCTAGTCTTTTGTTGAGTGTCCCTGGCTAGGGTGGCAGTGCTTGCAGTTCTTCTAAGTTAGCTTTTGTTGGTGGCTGAATCTTGCAAACTTTAGCTCCAAGGGAAGTAGTGCCCCTGCTTATATCTCTTAGCGTGCAGTTTGTGGGTGTCTCCTCCCCCAGCCCATGGGACAGCCAGAGGCTGGTCCTCAAGCCGACTGAGCACAGATCCCCTACAGCAAGGGGTAAGACTTGGGACCCTGGCAGCAGAAGGTTCTCTTCTAAAGGCCGAGAGCTCCCTCTAGCTCTCCACGCATGCTCTCTGCTTACCACTGGTGTATCCTCCTGTGCAGTGAGGCCTTGCCAGCAGCCATAACCTGTACATAAAGCACCAGTCTCTTCAGAGTGCAGGCTCCTTATGATACATTTTCACAACGATCTTGGCCTAACTCAGACTAAACCAGCATCACAAGCTAGGAGTAAAAGCAGCTCAGAGAGCGACTTCTACATGTGTTTCTCTGGCAAGCAGTCATGCCTGACTAGTATTCTGGTGTTGCACCAGCCGTGAGCAAGTCTGCCATGCTGTGTAGGAGTGCCACAAGTGGGGTCTCAGCCATCTGGTAAACCCCCAGCCACTGTGCTTCTGTCAGCGACAGCGTTGTCTTTTGACCAGCTTGAATATGGTTTTAGAGGTAACCTGGCTGGGTCTCATCCTAAAACACCTTCCTGAGAAAGACAAAGTCAGCCTCAGAACCCCAAGAGGTAGATATACCAAAACCCTCACACTTACTTGGCTTTATTCTTGCTCGTGGAACACTGTGTAGAACAAACAGGTGCCATTCCAGGTCCAGAGAGGCCCAGCCCCAAGCCAGGCTGTGGTCGCCTAAGGTTATCTATCCCTTTGAGATCTGAGGGGTGGTTATTTGCTAGTTGGTTTGTGTTTGATAAGGTTTTCCTACATTGCCAGGCTGGCCTTGAGCTCCTTTTGTAGACCAGTCTGGCCTCAAATTCACAGCAATCTTCCTGCTTGAGCCTACAAAGTGCTGGGATAACAGTGCTGATTTATCCCTTTGTAAGCGATAGGCGTAGGTTTGACTATGCTGGTCCAACTAGGGGCTCTGTGTTGATGTCCATCTACCTCACTGCCGGCACCTTCCAGCCCCAGAACGCTGACTGGCAGATGAAGTTCAGGGAGGGTAGCAGCCTAGACATCCTTCCCTCTCTCCTTCCCTTCCCCCATTTTTAATCACCAAAGATGCATGTAGGCTGATGGGAACTACAGAGGCCAATCCTAACACTTGGGCCTCTGCCCTGCCCCACCAGAGGGCTGCATGCTTGTCTCTGGCTTCAGGTTAGGTAGCCTTTCTCCACCCTGTTCCTTCCAGCTTGCCTGGCATGGGCTTCTCCTGCAGTGCTAAGGCTGGCAACCAGAGCTCTTGCTTCCTCTCGGACATTGGTGACGTTTTGCTAGCAGCCTCAGAATCTCTCATGATTCATTGTCCCCTCTCAGCCCAGACCCCTCTCTTCCATGTGCCTCAGTCAATCCGGCCCCGGTCTCCGTGGCTGACTGGCACATCCTCTCTCTCTCTCTCTCTCCTGGGAAGGGGCATCATCACCCCCATTGGCGGAGCAAAGGGAGCGCGGACGGCCCCGTTGCAGTGTGTCTCCATGGCCGAGGGCCACACCAAGCCCATCCTCTGCCTGGATGCCACTGATGAATTGCTTTTTACGGGATCCAAAGGTTCGTGGAGACTTGAGGGGCCGGTGGGGTTAGGCTCAGGGCTCACACACCCAACCACACCCCTGGCTGAGCCTTCCCTCCCATGTGATCCTTTTGGCTCTACCACTATCACATTTCTAGAAGCTACTCTGAAGTCCCAACCTCTCAACTCTCTAAAACCATCACTTCCTCCCCAATATTACCCAACACCCACGTAATCTCTACAGCTGTACCCAGGCAGTTTCTCTGGTCTCAGCAGCAGAAGTTTATAGTCCTACAACCAAGTCACAACAAAAAGTTAAAGACTTGACCAGAAGAAAGAACAAGTTTGTATCAGACACACATAATAGGAAACCTGTGTATGCATATGTGAATATATGTATGCGTATATATACATTTATACATACAGATGATGATGAGGGGTTTGCTATCAGCTGAGGTATGATTGATTGGCTCCAAGTTTTTTCATGTTTTCTTGATACTTGGTCATTTAATAAGCAGTAGATTTGTAGGAATTTTATTTCAGCCCAGGACACCTCACAACGATCAGAGAACTCACCATTATTTAAAGCTCTCAGCCCTTTCTTGGTCTCCTGAATTGTTATGAGACTACACAGGCATGCGTGCGTGCTTCTCCCTCAGACTTGTTCCCCTGTCTATGGCAGACCGTAGCTGCAAGATGTGGAACCTGGTGACAGGGCAGGAGATTGCAGCTCTCAAGGGCCACCCCAACAACGTGGTTTCTATCAAATACTGCACCCACTCAGGGCTGGTGTTCTCTGTGTCCAGCTCCTATATCAAGGTGTGGGACATCCGGGACTCAGCCAAGTGCATTCGGACACTCACGTAAGTCTACCACTGCTTGAGAACAGTGCTTCCCTGCTTAGGTGAGCACTAGGCACAGCGCAGCCTGATTGGGTGGGCACGAAGGTCCTTACTAGAGTTTCTTTGACTCCAGGGGGTAAGGTGGCTTGGGGAACAAGTTAGTGAGCCTTTGGCCTACCTTTGTCTCAGTTGTCCAAGCTGTACCATTAGAGATGGACTGCATAGATCCCAAGGAATCCAAAAGACCAGCAGGTGGCAGCAGCCTCCAAAGCCAGGCCAGCCACCTGCCTCACAGATGCCACCCAGCAAGGTCCTGCTGGTAAGGGCATAAACCCTCCAGAAGTCAGGTTTTGTCCTTATGTGTGCACTATAAATCACAAATTGTTTAGTTTGACGGTTGAAAATCAGACTCAGAGGGTATGTAGGGCCCTGAACTTATTCTGCCTGATGCAGTAGTCACAGATAACGGCACACAGTTGACTGAACCTACAGAATCTAGAACACCCAGAATGATCCCCGCATGTATGTGATGAACTTGGGTGATAGTGTGTCTGTTATAGTTCATCTGCTGTAGCACAGGCTGTGTCATGGGGTGTTGACAATGGGTAGGCTGTTCACGTTGGGAAAGAAAGAGGCATATAGGAGAACTCTGCCTTCTACTCAGGTTTGCCGTAAGCCTAAAGCTGTCCTTATTTATAGATATCATTTGTTTGTTATGTATTTATTTATTTTAATGAAGTCTGGGGGCAGGGATGAGAACACGGAGGCTCAGAGAAGTTAAGCGATTAAGACATGAACCAGCCAGCTTCAGAGCCTGTCCCTGGACTCTTACAGTTGTTCAAACCCACCCATGCACACCAATAGGTCCTAGAGACACGGTGGATTGAGAGTAACTCTCACCTTGGCCCTTCTTCTGAGGGAAGCTCTTCTGCCCAGAGAGGGAAGGAGGCATCCTGGAAGAAGTGACTTTTCTGAGCTGGTCTGAGTGAAGTTTATTTGTTTCCTGGCCTTGTGGGTAGACTCTTCTGACCTCTGGCTTTACTTTTTTTTCCCCCTCTGGGTAGGTCCTCAGGCCAGGTGATCTCAGGAGACGCCTGCATAGCCACATCCACCCGCGCCATCACTGGTGCCCAGGGGGAGCATCAGATCAACCAGATGGCCCTCAGCCCCTCAGGCACCATGCTATACGTTGCCTCTGGCAATGCTGTCCGCATCTGGGAGCTCAACAGGTCTCTGAAGTATCTGGAGAAGAGGCCCAGGGAAGGGCCGCAGGCTTCTGCATGGGGTGGTCCACTCCAGGGTGGGCAGACCCTCAACTGTGTCTCCAGTCCCCCACTCCTTGTCACCTGCCTCTGAAAATCTTGTTCCTTGATCTTACTTTGAAGGGGAGACAGAGTAGACTGGCAGGGCCTATCTTTTCCAGATCAGATTCCCTCCAGTCCCCGGAGCCAATGTAAGTGCCCTCTGACCCACTCTCCTTGCCTGGGCCTCTCCCCACTGCAGGTTCCAGCCCATTGGCAAACTGACCGGTCACATTGGCCCAGTGATGTGCCTAACAGTCACCCAGACTTCAAACCAGCATGACCTCGTGGTGACGGGCTCCAAGGACCACTATGTGAAGGTACCTACAACTGCCTTGACATGAGCTGGGGCCACCTCTGCTCTGAGGCCCAAGTGGTGTCGTTTACCGGGAACACATAAAAGCCAGTGAGACTTCTGGGACTGCGGCTGGAGAGGGAGTCTTGGAGAAGACAGGAAGATGTGTGTAGATAGAGTTATTCTGTAAACGGTGAAAACTAACGACCTCAGTATAGGAGGGATGCAGGTAGAGCCTCTGAATGATGCGACCATTCAAATGATACATACAAAGTACACAGAGCCCAGTGATTTGGTTTGCTCTCTGCGGGTATGGTTGGACACTTGGTGGCCAGAAAGTAAAAAGAAGCAAATAAATGGAGACAAGAGGCCATGGGACTAGGGCAGTGTTCCTCCAACAGTGCTCCAGGCCTGCCCCAATCCATCATGCCCCTGTTTGAGCTCTGCCCCTCTTCGTCTGTAGATGTTCCAGCTGGGCGACTATGTGACGGGCACCATTGGCCCAACCCACAACTTTGAGCCCCCTCACTATGATGGTATCGAATGCCTGGCCATCCAAGGAGACATTCTGTTCAGTGGCTCCCGAGACAACGGCATCAAGAAGTGGGATCTGGAACAGCAGGAGCTCATTCAGGTTCACAGGGAACTGAGGAATGTGCCTGGGGCAAGGCTGAGGCAGACCTTAGCAGAGCCCCCACCCCCAAGCCTGCCTGCTGTCTACGCTCTTCCCTGCTGTCCCCACGTCCCTCTCCCTGTAGCCTGCGGTGATTCCATCAGGGCCCTGTATACCCTGCTCTTAACAAAGCCCTTGTGCCCAGTTCTTTGTGGGAGCTCTTGACTTTAGCCTAGCTCTTCTGTGGGCTGAAGATTTCTCCAGCAGCACAGATTCAGACGCTTGAATGTGGGAACTGGGGAGAAGAACACATCTGGGCTTTTGAATCCCCTCAGCCTGGCTCCCAGGAATGGTAGAGTCTGTCTGCATGATTGCTAGAGCTGCCAGGAGCCAGGCGGCATCCCTCCACTGCTAGTAGGGTGTGTGTGTGTGTGTGTGTGTGTGTGTGTGTGTAGGTGGCGGTGTTCCTGAGACCCTGGGGCAGGCCCTCTCCCTTCTCTACACCTTATCAGCCCCGGTCCTTCCACAGCAAATCCCCAATGCTCACAAGGACTGGGTGTGCGCCCTGGCCTTTGTACCAGGCCGGCCCATGCTGCTGAGTGCCTGCCGGGCCGGCTTCATCAAGGTCTGGAATGTGGACAACTTCACACCCATTGGTGAGATCAAGGGTCACGACAGCCCCATCAATGCCATCTGCACCAACAGCAAGCACATCTTCACGGCCTCCAGGTAGGTGCTAGGCAGAGAGAGAGCCGCTTTGCTCCCCTCCTAGGGTGACTGGGTTGACAACTGGCTCAGGGCTCTGGGCGCAGCTGTCCCCACACACAGATCCGATTCACCGAGCAGAACCCCACCAAGCACTCCTCTCTATACCTACTGCTCGTCTTCACTGAGCTCTAAGCACCCAATGTCCTGGGTGCTGCACTAGGCAGGGGATCAGGGAGCCATTGGGCCTCAGACCAGGACTTGCCCCTGCAGCGATCCCAATCGCTCTCGCCCCTGCGCAGGAGCTAAGGACTGCCCCGCCACTCCCACACCTCTGCCCCTCCAGGGCAGCTCTGGCCCCTGTGCAGGCAGTGCCAGGCCCTCTAGCCCAGGGACACTACTCAGCCGGGTTTCTTCTTTTCTCTCCTTGTTTCCACCATGTCCCTTCTCTCTCCCCCACCCCACCCCATCTCTTCCTACCTCTCTTCTCTGCCTCTCTACCTCCCCTCCCCCCAAATAGTGACTGCCGGGTAAAGCTGTGGAATTACGTCCCTGGACTCACCCCCTGCCTTCCTCGACGAGTCCTGGCCATAAAGGGCCGCGCCACCACCCTGCCCTGACCCTCCCCCTCCCTCTCTCACTCTCCCCCCTCTTGCCTTTTCCTGTCTTTCCCCACCTCGATCTGAGCTGCTTCTTCACGGTATGAGACTGTTTTACTCAACCTTCTTACTTCATGCCCTGCCTGCCGGGTCCCACAGAGCGCCCTCCCCGACCCTCTAGCAAGCATGCGCGGTGGGCCAGAGAGCAGAGGGGAGGCATTCAGACCTGGACACAACAAAACAGGAAAGTCCAGGACACCAGTCTAGCAGGGTCTTGGCGACCATGACCTGGGCCCTCCCCTTGCCCAGTACCCCTTTCCCACTTCGGTCCCCACTGGTCCTAAGCAGTATCTGCCTTAGCCCAGCCATATGTGGTTTGTGCGGGAGGTGGGAAATCTGCCCGACCTTTACTTTTGGGGACAACCAGCTGGGCCCACATCCTCAGCTGAGCACCCCCCACCCCTGTCCTCCCCAGTGACCTGACAGTAAAGCTCTGGAGCCTGCGGCGGCTACCAGCAGCCCACCCTTGAAGTTAGGACTGACGGTGGCCAGACCCAGCGCCCGGCAGGCAGCCTACCCAGCATGCGCCTACCCAGCATGCGCAGGAAGCTGTGGCCCGACCCTACCGGACCAGCCAGGTTCACCGAGGACACAGGGTGTGGCTCTTCTCTGACGCAGCTTCCTCCACCACCCTCCGTCCCTCCCCTGCCTCCTGAGAAAGGAGAGGCCGAGGAGGGAAGACAACCTGTGAAGCCAAAGGGCGTGATGCCCACGCTGCCCTGCCCGCACCTGCTCCCTGCCTTCCTCCCCGCTGGCCACCTTGTCTCCGGCTGAGGCAGCCCTGCCCATCTCCCAGACCCTCAGCCTCGGGTGAGACCGAGGGAGAAGCGGGGAGAAGCTCCCCCATCTATCTTCCAGTGAGCTAGCCTCCTCTGTGTCTCCTAGCCCCACCTCCGGAGCCACTGCACCTGCCTCTGAGCCCGCCAAGGTAGTTCTCAGGTAGCCATGGAAACCAGATGTAAGCAGCTGACCCGATACCCTTCAGCCACCCACAGCCAATCCCAGTGGGGCCCAGTCGTTCCGGTGAGGTTCTCCTCTGCGTGGCCTCGGGAGGGAGCAGCTCAAACGGTTCCCTAGGGGAGAAGACAGCAGTACTGCAGTCATTTAATATATTGATTTTTATTTTTGTGTTCTGCTGTTCGCCTCCTGGAAACTGACTTGAAGTTTCTTCCCATTCTTCCCTCCGCTCCTGGGGGTGGGGGTGGTCTTCTCTCTGGCTCTCCAGGGCCCTCCCTCTGCTTGCTCTGCAGGCGAGGGAAGCCCTCTCCACCCTTTGCAGCTCTGACCCTTGCCCCCGTCCCGCCCATCCCGGCATCCCTTGTAGGATAGACCAGGTCTCTAGGCCGCCTGATGCCGCAGTGCCTTTCTCCATCCTGAGGCCTGGCATCGTGCTGGGCAGCCTTAGGCTAGCCATGCCCGCAGCCCACGTGTGTCTTCTACTCCTGGGCCTTGTGCCCACAGCCCCTGAAGGTCAGAGCGTCCACCCCAACAGCCCAGGACCAGGGAGCCCATGCTCCCTAGAGTTCTGTGTGGTCTCTTGATGGACTGTCCACTAGGTAGGCTTAGGTAGTAAGGGTACCAGGTCCTTTGCCTAACTCCCCAGTCAATTGTTTCCACCCACAAGGGGACGGGGAGCACCCTCAGCTTCTTTTCCTTTAGTTGTTCCAGAGACAGCCTTAAAACCAGCCTGGGCCAAAGGCCCTCCCTTTTCCATTAGCGTGAGGAGGCAGCGACTCCTTGCTTCTTCCCTTGGTGCTGTGGATTCAGCTGCTGGGATGAGGTGAAGTCAGTGTCTAGCGCCCCCTACTGGAACAACTCTGAATTTATAGAACTGGGCCAGAGAGGGGTCAGCTCCATTCCTCACCCCTGGCTTCCCCATGCCCTTAAACTGGTCCACACTTATTCTGTTGCTTCACTGGTCTTGTGCATCCTGGTCTCCTTCTGGGATCCATGAGCCCCAGCTCCATTCAGAGGACGTGGTGACTTGTGGACTTTGGAGAGCTAGCGTAGAGCCTCTGCACTCGGCTCTTCTCCTCCTTGGGCGAGTACGTTGGTACCTATCCCTGAGGCCCTAGGATGGGAGAGTTACGAACTGATAAGGCCAGACCCTCTCTGTACCATCCCAGAGCTGTGTCTGAGGCTCAAACTAGGAAGATTGTCTCGCTTATTGGTGGCTCCAGCCAGACGCGGTGTTAAGTCTGGGTGAGTGAATATTTAGACCGATGCACCAGGAAAGCGGGTCATCCGGAACCGTCTGTCTGCAATGACCAGAAATTCTCCTTCCCCTGATCATCCTGCAAGTGTTAAGGAATGCCCTTAGCACTCAGAAGTGACCACATCTTCTCCTTTACCCCTCTCCACCTGAATGGAAAGCCTGGACCTTACACCCTGTAAGAAAACCCGGAACCTGTCTGCATGACTGTTTACAAACTACAGAAACACATGAGACTTATGTCCTGACCCCACAGGCTGGGTCGTCCCAGCCTGTGGTCCCTGTACTGTATAGCTGCAAGGCCAGTTCTTGCACAGAGAGTGTGTGTGTGTGTGTGTGTGTGTGTGTGTGTGTGTGTGTGTGTGTGTGTGGTCTTACAGCCCCCGTGAGAGGTGCTCACCGGCTTTACCCCTTCTGCCATTTCTGACGGGTCACTACCTCATGGCGGGGCTGCTATGCGAGTGTCATTGACTAAACTTGAAATCGGAGCTCTGAGCTCATCGTCCTGAGCCATTCTGAGCTGTGTTCTGGGGACGTTGGCGATCCTGTCCACCCACCCTTTCAGGGATGTCCAAGGCACACAGTCAGGAGCAGGCCCCCCGCTCCACTCATTGCACAGGCCTCCTCCTTGTTGGAAGCACAAACTGGTTGTGATTTGAGCACAATAGCAGGTCTCTGGGTGGACAGTATGAGCAGACTTGGGCCCAGGACGTCTTTCCCAGATGGGCTGTCTTAGGTTAGACCAGGGCTGCCTGTGTCTGTGGCTGACTCACCGCATGCTTCTGGGAATTATTAATCTACTCCTTGTGCCCATCTTGGGACTTGAGGCCCAGGCCACATCTGTATACTGTGGGGGTCCTCCCTAGACCCCCACTCCCCAAGACTTTAACAACCAGAGTATAGCTGGTACCCCACCATACTGATCCTGAACCCAGACTCCCATCTCTTGAGCTAACCCCAATATCCATGCTTCCAGAGACTGATTAGCTTTCATCTGGATGGAAAGTGTCTACTGTCCCCACTCTCTTAGGCCTTTTCTGTGCACAATCCTGGGCCAGGACTCATTCCAGTATTAACCAATTCAGTGTTTGGTCTTGTTGGAGAGACTTGATTCGACCGCAGCCAGCTCATGGAGAGGCTGCCTGGAGCAGCCTTAGAGACTGCAGAGGAGACAGAATGCAAAGAACGAGAGGCTGACCCAGCGCAGCCCTTGATGTGGTCAGAGTACCACCACAGCTACTTGAAAAGGGACAGCTCTGGATCTGGGAGTAGCCTCGCACCATTGCCCCCAGCTGCAGGCTTGGGATTGTCTTAGGCTGTGTAGCTTGGGCAAAGGGCAGTTTAAAGCACAAAACCATGTGGAGAAGATGCTGCCTTGCTGGAGGAGTCTCACGCTACCCATTGTGGTGATAGCTCAGGCAGGAAGCTGCTAGGAAGGCAGGACATTACATCTCTGCCCTGCCCTCTCTCTGATCTTGGAAGCTTCCCCTGGAGTCCGGGCTGGGTGCTGCAGGCACACCCCCTTAGCTGGGCCTGGTATGTTTGTGTGGGCAGGACCTGCCCTGCAGGAGCGGTGAATTCCTTCTCACCATGTGGCCCAAACCTGCCACATCTGTCCCTTTGTCCTTTCAAATTGCTTGCTGCTGCTCTCTTTGCTGAGCACAGTGGCCAGTGCCCCCACAGACCTTCCTGAGCCCAGCCTGTCACCTCCTGACTCCCAGGTCTTCCCTGCTCCTTGTGTGCAAGAAGAGAATCTTTGGGGAGAGTTCGGTTTCTTTGACATCATTGTTCTATCCCCTGTGTGTTCCCTTCATCTCCAGCACCAGACTGGCCTCCCTAAGCCCTCTCCCTCCCACCTTCAATCCTGTGTCCTAAAGGCTTTGTCAGAAAGTGGGAAGTTGGTACTGCCAAGAGTCGGAAAAAAGACCACTGATGTCTTGGTGTCCTGCCCTGCCCTGTCACCAGCTCTTATGATGGTTGCCCCTACAGGGTCTCATTTGGCTCATGCGTTCTCCTGTGACGTGGTAGCACAAGGTGTGTATGTTTTGTACCTCTGATGATGACTGTATATAGTGTATGAAAGTTATTTAAGCCTCCTGCTGTACATTTCTGTTCTGGAATCGGATGTGTGTGTTCTAAGAGCTTGTCATAAATAAAACCATTGTCCACGGAGGTGTGGCTAGTGGGCTGTTGGCCTGTGGCTGGGTGGCTCTTTCTTGGGCGTGGGAGGTCGTTTAGGGGTAGGTGTATGAGACTGGCCTTTGTGACTGTGCCCATAGGAGGGCAATACTCTGCACTGAGTTTACGGTTCCCTTCTCCTCCCAGCCCTCCATGTGGCCTGGGCTCAAGGCAGGTACAGTCATTCAAGAGCGGGTTCAAGCACTGAGCACACCCCACGCAGGTGCTGTTGAGGGTGTTCTGTTAGATCATCCCTATCCCTGGTGATGGTGTCTCTATGAAATGAGACTGGTCATGACACGGGAGGGACTCACCAGGACAGAGCTGAGATTTGATCAGCCCGTCCCTCCAAAGGCTCCATTCTCCATCACTAACATAGTGCATGCCTTCTCTAGGACTTGGGACTCCCCATGTGTAGTACGTATTGGACATATTTTGTTTCCTTGCCACTCACAGAAAGAAGAGAGAAATGTAAATATCCTGAAAAATTCATGTACAAAACTAGCTCTGGCACGGCTGTGATTACTAGATCCGTACTTTTCTGTCTTCAGAAAGCTGTATTCTCCACTACCCTTTGTTAGTCTTTGGGCTGGGAGTGGAACCTGGAGCCCCGTGCCGCTAAGCATCTTTTGTTGCTTTGGTTTCCAGGTGGAAAACCAAGTGGCTTCTGAACCCCTGCTGCTTACACTGACCCAACAAGCCTGAGTCCCATGCTGGGTGGGGAGGGATCCTGAAAGAGATTCTGCTACAGTGGAAGAGCAAGTGAGAGGGGACCCTTAGCCACAAAAGGAAGACGCTGTGCACAGTCTTGCCCTAGGTCCCCAGCCTCTTAGGCAGGGACAGAGCCTCCTGCCTTGGAGAATGGGGTGACTTCCTGCAGATCATTGATTTTGGCTGAGCAACTGAGTCCCACCTCATGCCAGTCTCCTGCCCCACCCCTGCTCTCCAAAGTTTGTTTTACACAAGATCCTATTCTACTGGGCAGACAGCAGCAGCCCTTTATGATACATGGGGAAGTGACACTGGCCAACAGCTTCTGGGTTGGGTGTGCAGATGGGCGTGGGGTGGGGAGGGGGACGGTTTCCTCCCCGTGCACCGACTCCTCTTGTCCCAGAGAGTTGGCAACAACAGTTTCTCAAACTTAGGTCAGCCTGTGGGGACACCAACACCCTTAGCAAAGGACCCAGAATTAACAGATTTTTAAATATGGGGGGCAGGGGACTAGAGAGATGGCCAGTGGTCAAGAACACTTGCTGTTCTTTCTAAAAACTTATTTAAAGCTGGACATGGTGGTGAACACCTTTAGTCCCAGCACTTGGGAGGCAGAGGCATGTGGATTCCTGAGTTCAAGGCCAGCCTGGTACAGAGCAAGTTCCACAACAGCCAGGACTACACAGAGAAACCCTGTCTAAAAAAAATAAATAAATTTACTAAGTAAATATAAAAATAAAGTTTATTTAAGGATTTCTTTTTAATTGTGTACGTGTGTGTGTCCTATACGTATGTGTACAGGTATGTGTATGCACATGGAGGTCAGAAGTCAATACCAAATGTCTTCCTCAATCGCGCTCCACCTTGTTTATATGTGCATTGGTATTTTATTTATTTTTGATTTCCTGAGACAGGGCCTCACTATATAGATCAGGCTGACCTCAAACTCACAGAATGGTACTTGCCTCTGCCTCCCAAGTGCAGAGATTGAAAGCGTGTGCCACCATGCCTGGCTTCCAACTTTTGAGATAAATCTCACTGAATCGAGAGCTTGCCGATTCAGCCTGGCCAAAAAGCCCTGGGCATCCTCCTGTCTCTGCCCAGCAGGGCTTGGGTTACATGTATGGATTCCAACATTCTGCTCTCTTCTGTGGGTACTGGGAGGAGGAACCAATGATCGCGCTTGTGCATAGACTCTAGCCACTGAGCCACTCACTGCCTAGGCTGGATAGCACCACAGAGACACAGTTTTCCAAATCCCCTATTTTATACACAAAGGGAATTGAGGCTCAAAGAGGCCAACAGAATTAGCCAAAGGGGTAGCAGAAGAGAAGTTTCTAGAATTATTTTATCCCCGTGTCTGGGTTTGACTAAAGAGAATGGGATGACATGAGGACACCCAGTCTCGGGGGAGGTTTCTTTTCCCCGGAACCTGTTACTAGCACACCTGTTAAAGCCTTTAGGTATACGCAGAGAGACCCCCATTTGATTTTATTTTTAATATAAGATATACTATCCTTGCTTATAGCAAGGCGTATTTGCCCTTTGGGGTCAAGGAAAGGGCTACAAGGTGTTACTGAGTCTTGGGTATTTCTACTTACTTCCATGTATAAAAAACTTTCAGCTCAGGAAGCTTCCTAATGGTAACTGGCGACAGCTGATGATGAACCGGGAAACAGACCAAGGGGAAATGAGAGACAAGCCTCCTAGTCAGTCAGAGACTAGTAGGGCCTCTACTGCCACCCTGGGCGTGTTTGCAAGCCAGTGAACTCGCAGGATAATGCGAGAAAGATGTGGGCCTGGGTGGGGGCCACCCCGGGTTCCCAAAGCCTCGTGTGTAGGAGACAACTGGGAGCTTCGAGGCCTGAGCCTGTGGCGCTGAGCCTGCTTCACAGTGGACAGGACTCCAGCCAAGCCCGAGCATACTTGCCCACTGTAGGAGCTTGCGTTTGTTCTGGGAAATTAGATTGCTGTTCTATAAGCTTTTCCCAGTGACTGAAGATTAGGGTACTAGACAGAGTGGTGAGGTGAGAGGAGCTACTGAAACCTCCAATGACCCTGTATAGACCTAGCACACCCCAAGGACTCACTGCCGGACAGATCTCACTAAGACCGATTCCAACAGGGGCATGAGAAAGAGTAGGCACTGACCTAGTCCCCCCCAGCACGGCAGGGGAAAGAAACTCCAGCTCTTGGGCAGAACGGAGAATATACTTCTAATATCTGGGCCTAGGGGCCCTTTGGGGCACAGCCAACTGTTTGGGCAATGCCCACGGGCAGCCACAGTGCTGCTTTTATAGAATGATCCTGCCTACAATGGTTCACACACTCTCTGTGAGCTCTCTCTCTCTCTCTCTCTCTCTCTCTCTCTCTCTCTCTCTCTCTCTCACACACACACACACACACACACAGAAAAAAAATACCCTAAATCGCTTCAACTAGTCAGAAGGGACATTGTTGTCTATCAGCAAGAACATTGTGCAGCCACTAGGAGAGTTCAAAACCAGCCTGGACCACCTAGCAAGGCAAGTATCTCAAAATAAAGGCTGGATATTGCAAGACACACCCCAATCCCAGCATCCGGGAGACTGAGGCAGGAGAACATGAGTTTGAGGCCAGCCTGGGCACACACATAGCAAGACCCTATATAAAAACAAAACCAACAGCTGCCTAGTACAAATGAATTCTAGCTACCTCAGGTGTTTAACACACAGTCTGTAATTCAAGTTGGTTTAAAACAAAAAACAAAAAACTACCTACTCTGACTTTAAATCACATGGCTAAATGGAGGTAGGCAGGAAACAGCAGGGCCAGAGAAGCCAGTCTCATCCAGATGCTTTCTACACACAAGGCTGCTCGTGACCACAAATTAACATCCATCTCCACAAAAATCGTGATTTCTATTTTTATTAGCAGAGTTCCACAGAGACACACCATTTTTAGTGCAGGACTCAAGGGTTAGCCTGCTGTCACAGTGTTGATGGTGTGCCTTTGTCTTGGACCCTAGTGTGCAGACTCAGAAGCATCTCCTCATCCTCCTTATGCAGAGGTAGGAGGAAGAGGTCTTAGCCGGCATCATCTTCTCCTTGGCCTCTAGGATGTAGAGAGTCTGCACGGTGAGGCAGCTGACTATGGGGTCAGGATCTCTCTGCATATACCTGAAGGCTTTAACAGATACAGGGGATGGCACAGTAAACAGAAAAGTGGCCAGACTGGACCAAGAGGGTCCTAGCTCTGCTTGCAGAAAGGAGGCAAACTGGCAACTTTGACAGTGTAAGCAATGATTTCTTCTACAAGTCCACACTGTTAATTACAATAAAGACCCCAAACTTGCCCCAGGTTCAGGGAAACAGAAAACAGACTGTTCTTTTGGTCCCTCCCCGGAGTCCTCTGACCCCGCAGGAGAACTGCGGCCCAGTATTCATTGTGTCATGAATACAATATGGAGGGATGGGGTGGGGGGAGAGACAGAGACAGAGACACCGAGATAGAGAGACAGAGAGACAAAGACAGACAGAGGCAGAGACAGAGACACAGAGAGAGGCACAGCGTGCAGAGGACAAGTCTCGGAGACATAGGTTCCCACAGGATAACATGAGCAGGGTTGCAGCTGAGTGACCGGGGCTGAGGACCCTGTGGTACCCCAGGGAAGAAGGTAGGTAACTCTTTCCTAGGGAGAGTTTAAGGGACCAGCCTGGCTGACAAACAGCCTGAGGCTCAACAGCAGTAAGTCTGAATGAGTGTGGGAAGCAGAGGCGCTCTGATTGATAACCCAGACTTCTGTGCCTTGGGGACGATTATGACCCCCGCCCCCGTCTTTACTTCCATGACACCCCTCTGATACCAATACGCCTAAAAGATTCAAGCAGTAGGCAAGGGGTGACCACTCACCTGCAAATTCCCCTTCAATTTCCATTTCCTCAGCCTTATTAAGGTTCCAGATGATCTGACCTACGGCGGCACATAGGCACACAGGCACTCAGCAGCCTCACAAGGGCCAGTGGGCCCTAACTGTAAGCTTTCTGATAAAAGTCCTCATCCTGACCCTTTGTCTTTCCCACCCTTGCTTACCAGTCTTAGGGCTGGACTTGCTTCATGAGGCCAAAGTGCTTCTCCAACTCTACGAAGGCCTCTAGGCAATTGGACCAGGTAAAGGCTTAAATAAACACCACTTTAAATGTACTGTCCAAAGGGTGACAACAGGCATTTACCTGTCCTTGAACTTCTTCCACTAGGAACAACCCACAGGCCTGGTGCTCCACCCTTCAGGAGCTATGCTGCCGTGGTTTCTTAGGAGTTGCTCGTTCTGCTAATAGATAGGTCATCCCTTCCCAACCAGGGGTTCCCTGTGGTGGGAGCAGATGGGTGTCCTTACTAGGGACTCTTTAATTACCTTGGATCCTGTAATTAACTCCTCACATGCCCAGCCCTCAATTGGTTTGAAAAACCCAACTTCAAGGGGACAGTGGCTCCAAGAAGACAGAGGGCCATCCTACCTGCAAACCACACAGCCACTTGGCGGATGGGGCCCTGCGGACTCTTAAAGAGGGCCACACTCTGCTTCAGAAACCAGAGCGCCTTGCTCCTTTCCTGCTTCAACTGGAAGAAGCAGCATTAGATAACCAGCTGCCAATTCTCTTGCCTCTTAAGCTAAGCAGGATGGTAGGTAGATATTATCCCAACCTCAGAAAGATCTTCCAGAACCTCCTATAAATTTACCCCTCATGTCCCAGCTTCTGATGCCTTACTTCTTCCATGAAGTCTTCCTAGATTGACCAAGCCACAGGAGTGGCAATGTATACAAAGGCTGTGACACACTGAGTCTTCAGTTCTACTGGTGTCTAGGTTTACATGTAACGATAGTCTCGGGCATTTGAGTACTTGGTCCCTAATTGATGGCACTGTTGAGGAGGTTTAGAAGGAGAAGTTATCACTGGAGGCAGGCTTTCAGAGTTTAAAGACTTGTGCCATTTTGAGTTTGCTCTCTCTGCTTCATGTTTGTAGTTCGAGACATGCATCTTTGGGTTCCTGTTCTTGCCACCATGAACTCTAACCCTCTGGAGGGAGGGGTTAAGACTGACTCCCTTGCACAGGCAGAATGACGCATCCGCTGCTGACTTACCAGGGCATTGAGGATGGTGAATACGTCTTTCTTGGCGAAGACCACTTTGAGTTTGGACCAGTGCAGGATGGTAGCTATGTGGCAGAGGGTGAGCCCACAGACCTGGGGAGATAAGAGGCTCAGTCCGTGGAACCATGGGAATGAGGTTGGGCAAAGATGCAGAGAGGCCCAGGAGGGAGACAGGGAGCGGCTCATTTGGCCTTGGTGGATTGGAGACTCAGAAACTGCAAGAATCCAGGCTTAGAAGAAAGGTAAAGCCTGTCTAGGCATCTGCCTCTACTGAAAATCTTCCCCCCACACTGAAGAAGTTGAAGTGACGGGTCTAATTCTTTTTCCAGTAGAAATGCTGAGTCTCACAGCAATGGCTTTCCAACCCAAAGTGGTCTCTCTGAAAACAAATGTCCCTATTTTTAGCCTCCCTTGAGACATGCTTTTGCTATGGATCCCAGGCTAACCCCAATTGGCACATTAGAATCTTGAATGCTAGGTTCACAGAAGTATACCACCTCACCTAGGTCTTTCAAAGTCCTAGTATGCCATCTGGGTGGTCCCTGCTTTACAGAAAAGTTGACTTGGCCAAAATATCCCTGAGTTCATCAGAGGGGACCCATTCCTTTCTGTCATGTGCTCGGCAGCATCCTTGGATATATCTAAGGGGTCTCCTGTTACAAACCAAATCAGGAGTTTCCAAGTGTCTCTCTGCGGTACATGCTTCTAGGCTCCTGAGCTCTGAACCGGGCCTGTTGTATAGTCCAGGTCTCTATGCTCTACCCAGCATTTAACCCATAACTGGAGCTCTCCTGGCTTGAGAGCCCCATTTCTTCTCATTGGTAAGGCAAGAGCAGAAAGCAGTCTAGAGAAAGACTACAGGGGCCAAGGCAACGCAGCAGAGATAGAGGAACTGGTACCACCATGAGACTTCCTGCATCAGTTTGCATGTCCACAAACTTGTACTGGAGTTGTTAGCTAGCTGGTATAGACTCAGCACAACAGCCAGTCAATAATCTCTACTCAACCTCCCCAACAGCAAAAGTCTAGTGTCCCCCCCCCTCAGTGTCACATGATCCTGTCACAGCCCTGTCCAAGGGCTTACCATGTTCTGCATTAACTTCCAGTGAGAACTGAATGCCAGGCTCCACGGTCCGGCTTCTCACCTCCGCCACGGTGGCATTTACATCCTTCAGGTGTAACACTAGGAGGATTAGCAAGTTGAGGATCTGGTGCCTCAAGGGAAAGGCAAGGGTCATCCTCGAGACCTTAGCCAGGATACTTTCGTAGATCTCAAAGGTTATCAGACGCAGCTGCTCTGACTCCTGGGTAAGAAGATACACATTTGGGAAGACACAGACGCCTCTGCACCTGCACTGGCCACCCAGGTCAGAAGAGCTCTGAGCTCTTTTCCCACCAGGCACCTTCCTGCACGCATTCCCTATCTGCTTGGACTGCTCATCGACGCAGCTATCATGCATTGCTCTCATCGGCCCTCCTCTTTTGACTATTATCAAGCAAGGGTGCAGATGCAGTCAGTCCCCCAAGAACACTACTGGGCTTGAGCTTTTTACAATAGCTCTACCTTTCTCATTGGGTCACAGCCCCCTACGGTAAGAGAGCAACCTCTTGACCCCTCCGGGGCTTTACCTCCTCAAAGAAGTGTACCAGAGTGAAGGTCAGCTTAATGATGAAGGAAGAGGAGTGATACCAGGTGAGGTTCTTGAGGATGCGTTGCAGCAGGTGGAAGGTCTCCATCACCAGGTCGCTGATGGATGAGTAGCAGCAGCTCAAAACAAAGGGCTGCAGGATGTTGAGGTGCTTTATCTACAGAGGAACAGCCACTCAGAAATACAGTCAGGAAACAATCCCCACCAGCATTTCCCTGCAATGCTGACCCTCAGGCAGACCAGTAGGCACAAGCTCTCATGTATTTTACTCTGGAAATAGAAATGACCCCAAGATCAGATGGTGGTCAAACTGGGCTGCCAATAGAGTACCTGGCCAGGAGCCTTCTGTCCTTCATGGGCAGAGGTGAGAAGACCAAGGTTTTTCTGTTTCCTGCACCATAAATTCCCCTTCTCACTGTCTTCCTTACCCTCAATGATACCAATGTCAAGAGACTTGGATGGTACCTCTGGGATCCTGGGATTGGCTGGACCTATTTTCTGAAGTGACTTATGGACAAAGTTCCTCTGGGACCTTCCCTGGATGGAAGCATGAATGGCTCAAGCCAACCTGGATCCTGTGCTTGGAGGACTGGCCTCAAGAGGACCTATATTCTAATTCCAAGCGTGTCACGCCCTATCTATAACTGGCCACTCTAGCTCTCCAGGTCCACCTATCCCTTCTCTATGGTATGTCCTTTACCCCTGTTTCATTCTCACTGTGTTTTTGTGCTTTGCAAAGGCTTCTGTGATCTGCAGGAATACATGCGCCGTGGCTAGCTCGTCACAGTTGAACCAATCTGCCAGAATCTTGGTGGCACCTTCATCCACAACACCTGCCACATCTGGGCAGCAGAGCAGCTGGCAAGCAGAAACGAGGAATGACAAAAAGGTGGGCAAGGGAACAACTGGGTCCAGATTCTGCCTAGGACCTTGGCCAAAGCTTAAAGGACAGTTCACACCCTGCCATTCACTCATGGAGCAAGTCTTCCATATGCATCTTTGAGAGGAGTGATGAGAGATAGACAGAAGAATGCACAGGGCCCTCATGGACCCTAGTGCTTTAGTTGGCAAGCTGTTAAAGACATGACCATGAACTTCCTGGAAAATATTCCAAGCTAGGAACAAAGTGCCACAGACTGAAAGCAGCTACAAAGTATTGTGAATGGGAGTTCGTAAAGGAGGGAGAACTTGAAATAGACTTGAAGATAGAGGACCTCATGAAGTCCAAGTCTTTAGACAAGAAGGCAAATAATTTAGTAGGAAAATAGGCAAAAGACATGGAAAGAATTCCCAGAGGACAGAGGACTGTGCATGCCTCTGTGTGTGTGTGTGTGTGTGTGGTGTGTGGTGTGTGTGTGTGTGTGTGGTGTGTGTGTGCGTATGCATGTGTGCATCTGTGTCTATGTGCCTGTGTGTGTGCAGGTGTGTGTCTGTATACATGTATATGTGTATTTGTGTATATGTGTGCATGTATGTGCATATGTCTGTGTATATATGTATGCATGTGTGTGCCTCTCTCTCTCTCTCTCTCTCTCTCTCTCTCTCTCTCTCTCTCTCTCTCTGTGTGTGTGTGTGTGTGTGTGTGTGTGTGTGTGTGTGTGTAAAACCATGTAGACCTCAAGGTGGCCCATTCTTGTCAGGCCACCAGACATGTCTACTGCCACTCAGTCAGAACCTCTTAAATTCTCTGAGCCTGAGTTTTGTTCTCTAAAAAGTGAGAATAAAATACCAGGGCTTAGCTTTGCCAATACTCTGAATTAAAGCACACACCCCTATTTTAAATTCTTCTGCCTGTGACGGCCTCTGGATGGAGGTAACAGTGAGCGAGGAACTATACGAGACTGTAATATGTTCCTGGGTGTCAGATGTCAGCATTCTAAGCTCTGCCCCATAGTTACCTGGCAACAGTCAGGTAGGCCTGACCCACTATGAAAGGGGCTGCTTGCCCCCTCTTGCCCTCTTGGTCTCTTGTTTCCCTTTTGCTTTCTCTTGCCTTCTTGCTCCCACTCTGTCCCCTCGCCTCTTCCCCCCGCCCCGTCCTTTTCCCTCCCCCCCCCTCCGCATGCTCGTAGCAGGCCTCTACTCTTCTACTTCTCTACTCCCTCTCTCTGCCTTTCTCTGTCTCTACTACCCTCTTAACTCCCCTCCTCATACCCTGAATAAACTCTATTCTATACTATACTGTTGTGTGGCTGATCCCTCAGAGGGAAGGGAGGCCTTGACATGGGTCTGCTGAGGCACCCCCTTCCCCCACACCTCACCACCGCCCCATAGAACATATCCCCTTCTCTCTTTACCTTTTTATAAACATATCAACAGACATGGTCTCTCACCTACACATCTGGACCCACTTTCTCAGCTGGTACCTAAATCCCACTTATTCCCCACTTTAAAACTGTCAAACTCCCCTCCAGTTGCCGAGAATGGGCTTCCCCCATCCCTCTCCCTGAAGGCACTTCTCAAGCACGCTAACCCCATTCCAGCCTGAAACTCCAACAAGGGTGGCTTCTGAGCGAGTGCTTATGTGGGTGTCTACATTTCAGCTGGGCATCAGCATTTGAGGGAACTTCTAGAGTATTCCGCAGTACCAGCTGTTTCTAGATCATAGCTGTAAACTAGGGATCTTAGGGCAAACTAGTGCCTGGGCCCGCCCTAGAGCAGTTCTGAAGAAATAGGCACTGAGTAGCAAGAGAATGTGGTGAGGGGTTTAGCATCCCTAGAACATCAGTTCTCAGCCTATGGATCACAACCCCTTTGCGGAGGGGAGGGGGGTTGTCACATATCAGATATCCTGCAAGTCAGTTAGTCACATTATAATTTATAATAGCAAAATTGCAGCTATGAAATAGCGACAAACTAATTCCATGGTTGGGGGTCACCACAACCTGAGGAGCTGTGTTCAAGGGTCACACCATTAGGAAGGCCAAGAAGTACTACCCTAGAGGATTCTCATTTGCAGCCAGGGTTCAGAACCACTGCAAAAGGAAATCAGCTTCTGGCTGTGTATTCGACCCTACTGTGCTGTCAAAACTAGGCTCAGAGACCACCTGCCTTACAGCCAGCCAAATGCTTTAGAAAACAAAGGCTCCTGTAGACCCCAAGTCTGCTGAGCTAAGCCTCTCCTCTCCGGTAAGGACCCAAGTATTTATCGACCTTGTGATCAACATCCTCAGTGGTTTGATTACACCAACTCCTGAGACCACTGCATGAACGCACTCCCAACTAGTCAGGCCTCTGCATCCTCCAAGAGAATCCTTCGCATCCTTATCAAGTGTCTGCTAGCATCTTAGAATGAAGATCACTGTTTATATCCTAGTACTATTGCTATTGTATTATCTTCTGTCAGGATTTAAAAATAATCCATATATATATATTTGTAGGTAGGGGCCAGTGAGCTGGATAAAGGCTCTTGCTGCCAAGATTGAGACTTGCTGCCAAGATTGAGACCTGAGTTCAGTCTCTGGGACCCACATGATAGAAGGACAGAACTGACTCTTGCATCTTGTTCTCTGACTTCCAAGTATGTGCCCACATACACACAATCAATCGATCTATTAATAAATAGATAAATAAATGTAATAACTTTTAAACAGGTAGTTTGAATTTTTAAAGAAGTTGATTTAAAGTCAGGACAGGGCAGATCTTAAGAAACCCGCCCAGCCCCTGCTGGTGGAAGCCGAGAGTGCTCCACTTGTGCGTCACAATCGAAAGCCAGAGAAGGCCACTCACACTTGAAACTCGCACTTCCACATTCTACAGTCAGTTAAGGCCATAGTCTAGAATACGGGAAAGATTTTGCATAGGGGTGTTTATTACAGTATTGTTTGTACTTGTGTTAAATCAGAGGCAGAGCATGCCAGCAATTATAGAACATTGGTGTTAAACACCTGTCACAAAGAAACCCATTTCCTTATAGACTGACCAAAAACTTAATTTAAAAACCAAAAATGCAATGAAAAGAGCCAAACAGAATATTTGAGAATGATTTCAACCTTCTATACACACACACACACACACACACACACACACACACACACACACACACACACGAGAGTGGTTCCTTTTCACCACTGTAAAGATTAATGGTTTTATACAATGTATAGATATACACACACATACACATACATATACACATACACATATACATACATATACACATATTTCTAAATTCTCTACACATGTTTCCCTGTCCAATGACTAAATTGTAGAGTGAATTAGGGTGGCTAGTCAAAGCTGAAGTAACAGCAAGAGAGAAAATTGGTGCTCCGCAAAGTCTGGGCGGAGTCAAAGCCTTGAGATTGAGGTGGAGAGAGGCTTGTGACTCAAAGAAACCTCATCAAGAATTCTTACCCCTGTTCCCTGACCCATCCACGGGCAGGGGTAGACCAGGCCACTTCTCTCCCTTGGGAGCCTTCTAGAGGGGTCCCCCCGGGTACAGATGCTTCCCAGGAAGCTGTCCCCACTGCCCTCCGCCCACCCTTCTGCAGTCACCTCTGCCAGGAACACCAGGGCTGTGAAGTAATTGGTACAGTCTGGGTTATGGAGGGTCTTAATGAAGAAGCTGAAGACAGGGCAGTTGTGCCAGCAGTTCTTGACAACGAGAGATCTGAGATAATGACAGAATGCTCAGAGTAAGACTGGGCCACAGGAGAGGCCCAAAGCCCCGAAGGTTCTCCACCCAGGGACTGGACCCAGCTCACCTGGCCAAGAGACTGACTCCTTCATAATGTCTTTCAGGGTTGACAAGCAGTTCCCAGCCCCCAAGTGTCTGAATATAAGACAGGTGGTCTGTGTACCCCGAGCTGCGCATCAAGGTCTTCAATGCCTCTATAGAAGAGCTGGGGACACAGCAGGAGGCAGGGAGTCACTGCCGGCCATGGTCTCCTAACCCATGTGACTCCCCCTCCCCCCATCCTGTGACTAATAAACCTGGCTATGGAACGCTTACAGACCAAGAACATCTCACAGTTGAATCAGACAAGGGTTATGAGGGTCTCCCAGGCAACACAGGAAGCCTGCAGAGACTGAAGGAACCTGAATCTAGGTTGTGGCCCACGAAACTTGCTTTGATTTTGCTTTAGTCCAGAAAACGCATCCACCCACTGGGGCAACCACTTTAAAGTCTTTTCAAGGAACTCTAGGGCGGCTTATTGAGCCAGTGTGTGTCATAAGCTAAGTGTGGAGGGTGTGAAAGACCAAGTTAGTGAGGGAGCCAAGGCGCTGTACGCAGAGCATAGCCCTTAGCGCACTGGTCCTAGGCCCCAAGGTACCTCACAGTGTCCACGGATTCCGTTTCAGGTAGCGCATCCTGAGCAACGGTGCTCCCTTTAGTCACCAGGGAAGAGATTTGGAAAAGCAGTGCCACGAACAGGGAGGCGAAGAAGGTCTGCACCTCAAACTGCTGATTTGGTACCAGCAGCAGCTCGTAGATAGCCCTGGTGGCCTGGAATGACGAAGAGCAGGTCACCTTTACCGTCACTGATGTTGCCAGCAAGTGAAGACTGAAATCAAGGCAGACTGTGTTCTCCGGTAACTATGGGTCCGCCTTAGCCTCTCAGGGTCCCTCAGCAGTCAGGCTGTTTGCCTTACAACACTGTGCCCCCACCTCCAATACCAAAACCTGTTTCTTCTGTCCTAGCCAGTCAATTGGCTAGAAACCCTCTTTCTAACCCAGCTCGGGGACTCTGCTATTAGAATGCCCAACAAAACATGGGCCCTAAATGGTACCAGTCCATAGAACCCGAGCGAGCCCGACAGAAATCCCAGTGTGTTTCCTTCCCCGCTCCCGGCCCCGCCATACAATCAGTGTCGAGAGCTCTGTTTCATGGTCAGCCTTCTGGTCCTCGGGGGCCTGGGGTGAAATTATCCTCTGCAGAAGATACTCCATGATCACTTGGTAGGCTTTCGGAAAGGAAGCCAGGATTTCCCAGGATTTGTGAGCCCCTCTGTAGAGTCAGAAACCACCAACAGTTATAGGTGATCCATTTTTCTGCTGTCCTACAATGCTTCCCGGAAGGCTCTTTTACTTCCTTAGGCCCATCCTGGCTTCCTGCTGTCATCTTCCCTGTGTCTCCTCTTCACTTTTCCTTTAATTCTTTCCACTATCCCATTGCCTCCAGACTCCAGTGCTCCGTTACATTGCATAGAGGCAAATAGGCAAGCGTTCCCTTAGCGCATGGGCCTGAAAACATCAAAGCTTGCTGAGTGCCCTTGAGTGCTTCAGGTCAACCCCGTGGCCATGTCAAGCACTCCTTAGTCCCACCAACACTGCATCTGCGCCTGGGGATACAGCTCAGTCGGTTGCATGCTTGCCTAGTATGCATGGTCCCTGGTTCAATCCCCATCACTACATGAACTTGGTGCGGTGGTCCACACAGGTAATACCAGTCCTTGGGAGGTGGTGGCAGGAAGATCAGGAGTTCATGGTCATCTTAACCAAATAGGTAGCTAGAGGCCAACTTGGGCTACATGAGACTTTCTTCCACACCCATTCAAAAAAAGAAAGGAAAGAAGGAGGAGAGGAGAGGGAAGGGAGGGGGGAGGGGAGGAGGGGGGAAGGAGAGGAGAGGAGAGGAGAGGACAGGAGAGGAGAGGGGAGGGGAGGGGAGGGGAGGGGAGGGGAGGAGGGGGGAAGGAGAGGAGAGGAGAGGACAGGAGAGGAGAGGGGAGGGGAGGGGAGGGGAGAGGGAAGGACAGGAGAGGACAGGAGAGGAGAATATCTCCCAGACTCCTCCACACCCACCCTACCCCCCCACCCCCACCAAGCCTGTAATCATGTCACTTTGAGCCCAGGGCTGGTGGCTTCCCTTCACAGTGCCCACTCAGCCTCACACCCCACACTGTCCTCTCAAGGCACACACTCACAGATTTCTTTGCTTTCTACCTGGCGTATCCTTCCACATCTGGATCTGAGAAAGACACACATAGCAGCAAATGTCTGAAAAATATTTTCTACACGTAACTTAAAAGTTTTAATTAAATCCGTTTAATATCCTCTAGACATCACTTGGGACTTGTTGAAACTTTAGAAGAGCCAGGAATAATGGCACAAGTCTTTAATCCCATCACTTGTGGGGTAGAGGCACAGGGATCTCTGTGAGTTCAAGACCTTGTCTCAAAGAAAGAAAATATAGGGGGGGTGGGGAAGAAAGAAAGAAAGAAAGAAAGAAAGAAAGAAAGAAAGAAAGAAAGAAAGAAAGAAAGAAAGAAAGAAAGGAAGGAAGGAAGAAAGATCAGAAGAAAGCAACAAATAAATGAAAGAAAGGTGGGATGGCTCAGCTGGCAAAATGCTTGTCACTAAACCTGACAACCTAATTTCTATCCCCAGGACCCACAAGATTAAAGGAGAAAACTGACTCCTGCACATTGTTCTCTGGCACACACACACACACACACACACACACACACACACACCACACACACATACACACACATACACACACACGTTAAATAAACATGCACATTAAGTAAACACATGCACATGCTAACATATATACTCATACACACTAAACTAACACACAAACTCTCTCTCACACGCATAATCATAGTTTTCAAAAAGAAAGAAGACTTTCACTGCTGCCCACATGGCACAACATGTACCCTAGGGACAAAGGCAAAGTAAAGAATAGCCAGGTACAGATGCCAGCAGTCAGACCGACAGCGACTTCCTAATGGTGACAATAGAGGGGCAGACAAGAGGTCAGGTCATCCAGGTTGAACAACAGCAAAATGTCAACCTAAGGAAGAGTTCATGCATGAGCAAGTGGATGGTTTACAAATGGACAGACTCTTACTAGAGGATACAGGACAGACTTCGAGGGAGAAGAAAACCTATTCACAGGGAAAGTGTGGGATGCAAAACGATGGCATCCAAATAAAGTGATAAATCTAAACTTGGTGTCAGCGTAAGAATGTGGGGACAGCACCCTAGGAATAGCAAAGGCACTGAGCACAAAAAAGTGAGCAAGTGTGGAACAACTGTATGATAAAATGTTATAAAACCCTCTAAGAGACTGATAGCCAGTTCTAACAAACCAGATGAAACCAGTATTAAGAATTTATCAGATCAAATAAATGCAAGTTCATTCATATGCAGAGGATTTACTAATACATTTTTAACCAGTCTTGTATAAAAATTTTTGCATGCAGTAGAAAGCACATTTTATTTTAAATATCCATTCAACCTATAACAAAGTTGATAACCAGAGTTGACTAGTACATACACATCAAAAATCTTACTCTAAAAGGGGGGGAGCTTGAAGATCATCTTCCCCAATTGCTATTTAAAGAGAAGAAATTGATCAAAATGTCTGACATGTGAAGACTATGTTCAGTTTAAGACCCTGGGACAAGGGAAGGAGGTGCACATTTTATATATCAAAGCAGACAACCTCCAGGTTCTCCAACATCCCTCAGTCCCTACCTGGCACAACCTACCCTCAACCCTGAATTTTCCAGGCCAGGACATGAGCTGCCCTTCCCCCAGAGATTATATAGGCTCCTCCCTATATAATCTAGACATTTTGATCTCTTTTCTCCTCCTCCTCTTCTCTCTTTCTCTCTCCAACCTCTCCCCATGGTGACTCCTCTGGCCTCAATCCCTGGGGCCATTAAACTTACCTGAGAGCAGCTTCCCAATAAATTTATCAGCCTTTAATATACTCTAATCTGGCTTGAACTGACTCATTTCACCAGTGGAGAAATAAGCTATCAGACAGAAGTTGTTTAAGATCTATATATAGGGCTGGGGAGATGGCTCAGTGGTTAAGAGCACTGACTGCTATTCCAGAGGTCCTGAGTTCAATTCCCAGCAACCACATGGTGGCTCACAACCATGTAATGGGATCCGATGCCCTCTTCCGGTGCCTCTGAAGAGAGTAATCACATACATTAAAATAAATAAATAAATCATTTTTTAAAAGTTGTTTTAAAAAAAGATCGATACAGATGTATCATTGGATATTTGGTGAAATTTAAAATTGATCTGTGTTCTTTGTTTTGTTTTTGTTTTAATTCGCAGAATAAAGTAGAAATTTCCCATGAAAAGAACATTTATTAGAAATTAATAATAAGCAATTTAAGTTTCTGTTGTCCACCAAGAGTGGGCGAGCCCCACTGTAGTCCAGCTATCTTGCTGACTACAATGGAAAACACAAAAAAATCTTTCCTCCCCCTTTCTCAGCGGTTCATAGACAGAAATCAGTAAGGATACAGCTGGGTAATGCTATCAACTAGCTCGATCTAATTTATAAAACTCGAACTGGATAAGATCCTGAAAAGTTAATAAAAGCAGGTAGGATTGGTGACCGAAGCCAGAATAAGGAAAACTAACCAATCGAGTAAAAAGCCCCAGATTCTGTTCTTTCTCTTTTATCTCTCAACTTTGACCTACACATGACCCAGAACAAAACTGTGCACCAGACACTGGCAACAGAAGCTCTGGGTGAAATCCTGTCTCCCCGGAGCAGGAGGAAATGCCCCATGAGTCAGGCGGCATGAGTGGGCCTTTGTTCATTGTGCTCTTTCCAAACCCTGTCTGGGTGACTCTCCCCGCAGAGTGGAAGCCGTCCAGCTGCCACACAAAGATGACTTGGTAGGTAGGGCGAGGGGGAAATCTCTGCTACTGCTGTTGAGGGTTCGTTTTATTGTTCTAACTCGTGTCTGTGGCGCTGGGGATCAATCCGCAGGGCCTTGCCAGAGCCTTGTAGGGCCTCCACCGCCTGACCACAGGCTAGCACCTCCCTATTACGTCCTTGTTGTTCCAGGTCTTTCCCCACACAACCCTGTTTCATCACCCTAGTAACTGCTGTGTACCAACAAAGAGAGCTTAAAATTCCAACATGAACCCAGTTTGACAAACAGCAGACCTGGGGAAAGATCCTTCAGAGGCAGCAAGTGAGGACCTGATTGTGTGTGGAAGCCAACACAGGTCCCACTCTCAAGTGACCCAGGTACCGAAGAAGGCTCAAGTAATCCCTCGACAGAGGAAGCCACGTGGGAAAGAAACAGAACTATCAGCCCGGAATTCTATATTCAGTGAAAATAATTTTTTAAATGAAGGTAAAATAGGAAATAGTCTCATATGAAAAAATAAGGGAAATTGTTACCCAAAGATGTGCTTTCGGTAAAATTTTAATAAAAAGTCTTCATCTGAAGAGAAATTTTATTATAGGAAACTAAAAACTTCAATAATAAAAAACAATGGAAATAGTCAATATTTGGGTAACTTTCATGGGTCATTTGCTCCTCTTAGTTTAAAAATATGCATGACTGTTGAAAAGTAAAACAATAACCTTTGACAGTTTATTCAATATACGTAAATGTGAGATGGATGACAGCCATCGTATGAAGCAAGGAAGACAAAAGAAATTGTTGGATCTTCCTTTTCCTAAAGTTATTGATATCAGCTATTATTAGACTACAGTGTGGCCATATAAACTCTTAATCACCTAATAAACTAAAAGTAAAGTCTGATCTAATGAATGTCCAGGTAAAGAAAAATGTAATAAATGAAAGAATTCAAGTAATTCAAAAAGTTGCAGAGAAGTTCCTATAGATATTCACAACAGAGAAACAGAAAACAAATAGTAAAACTGTGCATAAATGCAAATAAACCACCAATTACATTAACTGTAAATGGTTTAAATATATAAATTAAAAGGGAAGAATTTTCAGATTGGATAAAGCACATGATCTAGCTTTGTGGGAAACCATTTGGCTCAACATGCATGAGACTCTAAGGTCAATTCCCACTACCACAAAAAACCAGCATGAACACATACAAACACCCCAAAATATAACTGTATATTATGTAAAAGAAACTTATTTTAGACATAATAGTTAACATAAAAGAACAGAAGAGCAAATGATGCCCTAGTTCAAAAGTTACAATTCATCATATTAACAAGATGAAAAAGAAAAGTCACACAATCATTTTAATAGATGTAATAAAAGTGTTTAACTAAATTTAATTTCCATTTGTGATAAGCACTCTTAACAAACTATAACTGTAAAGGAACTTTCCTTAACACTATTTGAAATACTTAAAACTTTATCTTGTTTGGGGCTAGAAAGATGAGGGAACTGGAGAGGGTGGTCATGGACTTGCCCTCATGGTTGGCAATGATTATTGTGACTATATATCTAGAGAATTCATATAACTATATGTTAAGATGGTGAGCTTGCTACATGTATATTAACTTTTTAATTAAAAAAGAAAATTAAAATTATAATATAGTATAGCCGTACAATATAAGACCAAGAAGCCATTAAAACTTTGCCTATTAAAGGTTTCAACTTAGAAAATTCTGTAATAAAACATTAAATGAAAAATACACAAATTGGTAAATACGATATGGGCTTAACTATGCATATCTATTATATATAATATAACATGTATTGTATATAACATATTTATATATAATACATATATGTTATATATTATAGTATACATATATATATGTATATATAGTTTTTCTCCCTGCTTTCAGTAGATAAACAAATTATAAATTATACCCAAATGATAGCAGAAGGTGCTATTGGCCAAAATTTAATACATTTTCTTTGCTTTGCTTTTTCTAAATTTTACATGCTTCCAAGGTTTTCTGTGGTAAAGCTGTTAGAATCACTCTTCCTTGAATAAATAAGAAAATATTAAATATTTGAATACATTGTAAGAATAAGCTAGGGACTGGGAAGATGCATTTGGAGCCCCAGCACCCACACATAAAGTTGCATACAGCAGCGCACATCTGTAACTCCAGGACTGGGGAGGCAGAGAGCCAGGTCCTGGAAGCCTGGTGACAAACTCATCATGCTGGACTGGTGAGCTCCAGTTTCAGTGAGAAACCCTGTCTCAGAGAAGGAAGGTGAAGTGTGGTTATGGAAGATACACACCGTTGTCTCTAGTCTCCACACAAACACACACAGACATACATGAACATGTACATGCACACATGTGTGCATGAACATGCACACACAAATAAGCTATTTAAAGGACAACTAGTGTCGTGTAAGTTTGTAGCTGACGGGGTGGCTCACCTTTGTGACTGGTCCTTTATTTTGAACAGCGTCAGGATAACCTCATCTGTGTGGGCTTGGACCAGCAGTTGGAAGACCTTCTTTATGGTATACTGGGCAGTTTTCTCGGTGACTCTGTCTATGTGGTAGTAAATTAACTTGATGATTTCTGGCACCTGAAAGAGCAGGATGGGGGCTTTTTCTGGACTGCAACTCTAGGGGAGCAAGAGTCACAGGTCACTGAAGTGTGTGGCTTCAAACAATATAGTAACATAGTGTCAGGTCCAAGTCCACCTCTGTCTGCAGCACTCGGCTCTGGCCAGCTGATCCCAATGGACCTGTAGCTCCAGACTTTCAGAGGGGCAGACAGAACGCAGCCGTGGGGGCCATACCATGTCTGGAAAGCATGGCAGGAAGAAGAAAGGAAGAATGACTTGGGAAATGGAAGACAGGGGCATATATATGACCATTGCCTCAAAGGAGCACCGTGGAGAGGGAATGGCAGGGTCGTCCTTCTGTTTACAGGCTGTGGCACAGGCTGCTTCGTGTTGAATGGCATGGACTCGGGATCGCTGGATACCACTGGAATTTGAATGTTACTTACTGCCTGTGTGACTTGGAGGAAGACTTTCGTCTTCCGTGTGTTTTGTGCCCTCACTTAGAAAACAAGACAAAACATTTTATCTGCGACAGCATCTGAGTTAGCACATCTTCACTGACTAGAGCGGAGTTGCTCTCTGTGGGTCATGACCCCTTTGGACGTTGAACGGCCCTTCCATAGGGGTCACATATCAGATATTTACATTACAATTTGTAATAGTAACAAAATTATAGCTATGAAGTAGCAACAGAAATAATGTTCTGGCTTGGGGGGCAGTCACCAAAGCATGATACAATAATGTTGTATTAAAGGGTCACATCATTAGGAAGGCTGAGAACCACTGAGCTAGAACATTACCTGTCATACAAGAAGTCCAGGAACTTTGATCTCCAAGGCTTATGACCTCTTTGGGCCTTTCTTTCCTCATCACTTAACATTGAGAGAGAGAGAGAGAGAGAGAGAGAGAGAGAGAGAGAGAGAGAGAGAGAGAGAGAGAGAGAGAGAGAGAGACAGAGACAGAGAGAGACAGAGAGACAGAGAGAGAGAGACAGAGAGAGAGAGAGAGAGACAGAGAGAGAGAGAGAGAGAGAGAGAGAGAGAGAGAGAGAGAGAGAGAGAGAACCCTGTGGAGACTAAAAGCAAAAGATCTCCCGGAGCTGGAATTACAGGTGATTGAATAACCAGAACAGCTGAGGTGAAACTGTCCTGCCTTCATTTTATGGAGACACGGGAGGCTCTGCCTTTCACATCTATTCGTGGCTATGTCTCCTGAGTGCGTATCCACAATGGGCACATAGCCAGCTCCGGCCTTGCAATTCTCCAGCTTCATGATGGCAAGAAAGCAATACACATTCCTTCAAACAATGCTCTGAACTAACTTTCATCTTCTCAGGGAAAGGATATGTAGGACAGCATTCTCTCAAGGCTGGGTGGCAGCAGGGAGCTGTAGTTTTGTTAGCCCTCAAATGACAGAGGAGACACCCGACGCAGCCGTGTGCTGCTAAGCCAGCCTGTTTGGTGGGCTGAGTGTTCTCAGCTTCCAATATTTTCAATGAGTTTATTAGTACACCCCATCATCATGAGGTCTAGACGTACCTGCATGTTTCTATGTTGTCAAGGTATGAGTCAGAAGTGTTCCCCATGGGTCCCCCATGCCTTCAACACTTGTTCCGCAGCTGATAGCATTATTTTGGGGGTCTGTGGAACCCTCAGGGAGACCTCGCTAGTGAAGATAGGTCTCTAGCATCAGGCCTCTGAAGGCGAGATAGCCTTAGCACTGATTCCTGTAGCCTGCACTAACTCTTGATCTACTGCCGTGGGACCAGTCTCCTCTTCCACACACCCCTGCTGCCAAGTACTGAGATTCTTCTCTGCCATGTGTATCTTGTCAGGAACCAAAACAAATCTTCCCTTCTGTTTTGTTTGTTTGGAGAGAGAGTGAGTTTCTCTGTGTATCCCTGGCTGTCCTGGAACTTGCTCTGTAGACCAGACTGGCCTTGAACTCACAGAGATCTGCCTGCCTTTATCCCAGCACTTAGGCCCGAATGCTGGGATTAAAGGTGTACACCAGCTGGGCTCCCTTCCTTCTTAAAACTGTACCTGCCCGGCATTTGGTTTGTTGCGAACACCTATCTTTGTCCTTGATCAGGCATTCCTTACCTATATGAAGGAGCAGCTACATACATAAATCATACATAGTGTGTGGAAGTGGAAGAAATGACCAAGTTCTCTCCTGGTCCAGGGAGGTCATAGTACTCCTCCTCTCTATCTTTGACCTAATTCTCTCCATCCTAGTGCAGATGGGGGCCTGGTCATCACTACTTCATTCTTCTCAACAAAATAGCTTTTTCACTATTTTGAAAACAAGGCTTTTCGCTTTGGGCTTAAAGGATTTGGATTTCCTCAAGCTCAGGTTGATAGAAAACAAAACCAGAATGCCCCCAAACAGAACAGAAAGACATTGAAGCAGGGAGTCCCCTAAAAGCCTACCTTGGCAACTTCTATAACAGAGTACCTCAGGATCATCTTTAACATCTTGGAGGCTGCTAAGACATCATTCGTGTTGCCATTGATTATGGACTCCATGGCCACCAAAAGCACATCGGCTCTCTCTACAGGGGTCAGGTATTTCCTGAAGAACTGAGAGAAGAAAGACACTCTCCATTCCAGCATCCACGCGAGGACTGCCTCACAGCATCTGGCATCCATCCGCAGAGACCCATCAGGCATGGTTCAGTTAGGAGACAGTCGGGGAAGCATCTACGGTGTGAGGTCACCTTCAGGGTGCCACCGACTCTGATGTCCCCAAGAGGGAGCAATAGTCCAGACACTGTGACACAGAGGAGGGTAGCGAAGGCCTTTCCTTTCTAAACATGAAATGTGTTTAGGTGAGCCCTTCGGAAACATGCTCTACACCTAGTGACTTTGCAGTATTCCAAAGCAATGGAAAGGCAGACATGCCTGACACAGGAATCTGTAAATGTGAAGCTTGTTGCGATCAACCAATATTGGTACCAATGCTGTGTGTGGCTTCATCATTGGGAGATAGGGAGGAATGTGAACAAGGCTCGATGGCTTTGCCCTCTGGGTCCTCACCATCATCCCGAACAGTGTGGAGGGAAAAGCTAATACTGGCCATGATGGGGCACTGAAACTACCTGAAAGACTGAAAAGAGGCTTCCTGGAGTCCAGTCCTGAGGAGACTGGGGAGCAAGTCACGGCAATGACGTAGACTAGGTGGTGGTGCACAGGACCTCAGTGTGACTAGAGTGTCCTGCGAGGAAGACTGGGGTCAGCAGAAGAGAAGACTGAGGAAGGACAAGGCAGGACAGGTAAGGGAGGAACCAGACCACAAGGGCCTCTCTGGACCCACTGAGGAGGTCCAGTCTGCAGAGTAAGGAGAACAGAGTTTGTACTCGCTCTGAAGGGAACACTGAGAGGTTTGTATTTTAGAGGCATTTTCCCGGATGACAGAGAGATGGTGGGAAGCAGAGCATTTAGTAAGAGGCTGCTGTAGGTAAGAAGCGATAGGGGACTCAATTACAGTAACTGATGCAGGACTGCAGCAGGGTGGACAAATCAAAGAGCCAAATGGGAGGCAGAGGCAGACAGGTGTGGGGTGGAGTTGGATGTGGAGAGGAAGGAATGGAGGACGTTTTCTATGTAGCTGGCTGAGGTGATGTGGGTTGACTGAGCTGGGGAGACATCAGCACTTCTTTCTAAAACCCTCTTGGTGACCTCCAAGTTCACACCACTCAAGTGTCACTAGGAAAGGTTGTGCCTCACACTTTCAGCCACCTGTCTCTGAGAGCCTGGACTTTGAAAATGCTTCTATTTGTAGAATCTACTCCCCAGCCTTCTTTCTCCCCCACTCACTTCCCCCCCCACCCAGGACATCCCATGCACGTGGGTATCTGGGTTACCAGTGTGAGATTCTGCATGTTGGCCATCAAGTTTCCCCGGAACTGCTTCTGTAAGTCCTTCAGGATGGCCTCCGTCTTCGGTCTGACACCTCCAATCCAAAAGCAGCACGTAAGGGGCTAGGTCTTAATGGCAGGAAATGAACCCACACTCCCATCTCTCCTCTAAGCTTCTGAGGGCCATGGAGACAGACGAAGAGGCACAGGCCCGGAAACCCAGAGGGACTTCCTTAGCACTCTAGGGAGGCGAAGGGAGAATGTGGGTTGGGAGTCAAGTTGACCCCCGTTCCAAATGTGGACCGAGTCATTCCTGTGACCCCCCCCCCACTGTACCTCCACTGAATCATAAGAAGCCAGGGTCTCTGAAATTGCTTTTGGGGGGAGTTTGAAAATTCCCTGGTCCCTTTGTGATCATGGCTATCTAAAACAGAAGGGCTAGATTGGGAGGGGGAAAAAGTCTCCACATTCGTTCTGCAAGGAAACTTTCCTGGTGCTATACATATGGTTGAGATGGGGCAGCTGGGAAATATTGAGAACCCAAGTGGATCCCATAAGTGATGGCAAACCTAACTGCCCCTCCCAAGAATGTCATTGAAGAGGACACAGTATCAGATATGGGGCTGGCATTTATCCAAGTAAAGGTTGTTACTTTCATCAATTGGTCTCCTGGTCTCTTTGCATCATGGTGTTTCATGCCATCTCTCAGATGCCCCTGCTAGAGGGAGCGACCTTTTGGGGTATGTCTGAAACAATGGCTATGCCCACTGATTCTGTGTATCCAGCTTCGAGTGGCCCCCGAGCGCAGTTCACTTACTTCTCTGAAGCACCAGGATGATGAACAGGTAGTGCAGGGCCTCTAAGGCACCTGTGCAGATGTCTTGGCTGGGATTCAGGCAGAAGATGCTGAAGGTGCCCATCAGTTTCCCAGTTATGGAGAAGGACTCCATGTGCTGACAGGAAGCAGAAATGGTTGCCTCTCCTCATCCTGAGGGAGCCTCTCCCCATGCTGAGGTCCCCACCCCAAATTTCTTCCTTCCACTATTATCTCTGTGTACCCTGTCCCTTCTATCCTACACGGTCCGGGCCAAGAAAAGCTTCCTGGCCAACATGCAAGGAAAAGGACAAACAGAGCCCTGAAACACACTACCTCGAAGGTACTGGGCTCTATCTAGCTGTATAGGCCAAGGACCCCAAGCGGGCTCATCAAAGCCTACTAGGTTCAGGATAAACCCAAGAACAAATCAAACTTCTTGGTTGTCGGGGACAGAAATAAACCTTGAAGCAGAAAAGTGGCACATACTCTGACTACATGCCTTCCAGTCACCCCTCAGCCAGTGCCCATGCCAGAGAAGCAAGGCATGCTGGGTCAGTCTTGGGCCAATCCGCAAATACTCACTGACAGTTCAGAGAAATTACAAATAAACCTCAGCAACCGGGAAATAGTGCCCAAGGCTCGGATCTGCTCTTGCACTTTGTCTGACAGCATTAACCATGGTAAGATGATCTGCAGAAGGGACAGAGAGGATCATCAACATGGCAGCGGAACAGCGCTCCCTTCCCAGCTTCTCCTGTGTCTACAGCCGACAACCAGAAGGAACAGCAGGAGGAAGCTATACTGGGCAGCTGCACTGTGAACTTGGAAGGGAAGTCCTAATTCACTTGATCTGTTCCCCTTTGAGTCTCTTCACACAGGAAATGCAGAGACAGAGACAGAGACAGAGAGAGAGAGAGAGAGAGAGAGAGAGAAAGAAAGAGAACTACCCATACCTGGTATCTAATACAAACTCAGACATGTCACAGATACCCACGTAAGATCTAGAATTAAGCTGGTCTTGTCTGGGTATCTCGCACCTATAATCCTAGCATTCAGGAGACAGAGGTAGGAGACTGCCTGAGTTCAAGGCAAACCTGAGCTTTATTTCTTCATGTGCAGTGACCCAAGGATGCAGTGTTTTTAATACCTTATCATCAAGTTCTGCTGGGTAGCCTGTATTGTGAGGGGTCTATGACAGTCCCCTTGGCCGGTTGCTTGAAGGAAGGTAACTCCCACCAGCACTGGGTTTTTATTTGAAAGCCTATTGTGTCTGGTAGAGTTATTATCCCTCTATATAGGGGAACACCATTTAAACTCTTTATATATGGTTTTTATGCAGAATTTACCCTAAGCTCTTTAGTATTATTCTACTGTTCAAAGTCAAATTAAAATAAATTATGTCACATTATGTTACCATAATTTTATAGGAAAAATAATTTGAAACAAAGTGGCAAATATAATCCAAATTTTGCTGCATATAAAATCGCCTGTTTTCTGATCATCCTACCAAAAGCAATTTTCAACCCAATCTCCATCAAAATCGTAGCACAAATCTTTATGGACCTTGAAAGGATAATTCTTAACTTTGTATGGAAGAAAAAGAAAGCAGGATGGTTAAAACAATACTGTATAATAAAAGAACTGCTGGTGGTATCACCATTCCTGATTTCAATTGTACTACGGAGCTATAGTAATAAAAACTGCATGGTATTGGCATAAAAACAGACCTGTTGTCCAACTGAAACAAATTGAAGAAAAACACACTTATGGACGTCTGATTTTTTCTTTTTCTTTTTCTTTTGTTTTTAATGAACAACCCTGAAACACACACTGGGGAAAAAAGACAGCATTTTCAACAAATGGTGCTGGTTAAACTGGATGGCAGCATATAGAAGAATGCAAACACATCATATTTACCAACCTGCAAAAAAAAACCCTCAAGTCCAAGTGGATCAAAGCTGGCAACATAAAAGCAGATACACCAAACCTAATAGAAGAGAATGTGGGGAATAGCCTTGAACACATTGGGAGAGAAGACAGTCTCCTGAACAGAACACCACCAGCTTAGGCACTAAGATCAACAATTAAAAAATGGGACCTCATGAAACCAAAAAGGTTCTGTAGGGCAAAGGACACTGTCAGACAAAGTGGCAGCCTACAGGATGGAAAAAGATTGTTACCAACTCTACATCTAATAGAGGACTAATATCCAAAATATATAAAGAACTCAAGAAACCAGATATCAAAAAAACATAATCCAATTAAAAATACAGTACAGGGGTGGAAAGATGGCTCAGTGGTTAAGAGCACTGTCTGCTCTTCCAGAGGTCCTGAGTTCAATTCCCAGCAGCCACATGGTGGCTCACAGCCATCTGTAATGGGATCCAATGCCCTCTTCTGGTGTTTCTGAAGACAGCTACAGTGTACGCATATAGATATAATAAATAATTTTTAAAAAAAAAATAGAGTACAGATCTAAACGGAATGCTCAATAGAACAATCTCAAAGTGGATGAGAAACATTCAAAGAAATATTCAACATCCTTAGCCATCAGGGAAATGCAAATCAAAACTACTTTGAGATTCTATCTTATACCTATCAAAAAGGCTAAGATCAATAACAGAAGCAGTGAGAATGTGGAGCAAGAGGAACACTCTTCCATTGCTGATGGGAATGCAAACTTGGACAACCGTTATGGGAATCAATATGGCAGATCCTCAGAAAATTGGAAATCAATGTGCCTCAAGATCTGGCTATATTACTTTTGGGCATATACCCAAAAGATGGCTCCATTATACCACAAGGACACTTGCTCAGCTATGTTCATTGCAGCTTTATTACTAATAGCCAAAAAAAGGAAACAACCTAAATGTCCCTCAACTGAAGAATGGATGAACAAAATGTGGTACATCTACATAATGGAGCTGTTAACAAAAATGACATCATGAAATTCACAGGCAAATGGATGGAGGCAGGAAAAAAAAACCCATCCTGAGTGAGGTAAACTAAACTTAGAAAGACGAATATAGTATGAATTCACTTATCAGTAGATATTAGCTGTTAAGTAAATGATAACCAAGCTACAATCCATAGACCCACAGAGGTTAGATAAAGAGAAGGAATCTGGGGATGGGACTTATAGATCCCCTGGGAAGGGGAAATAGAATAGATTTTTTTTTCTAGGACAGGATTTCTTTCTGTAGTCTTGGCTGTCCTGGAATTTGCTTGGTAGACCAGGTCGGCATCAAACTCAGAGATCTTCCTGCCTCGGCCTCTCCAGTGCCAGGGTTATAGGTGTGCACCACCGCTACCCAGCTAGAATAGATTTTGTGGATGAACTAGGAGCAGGTGAGGATGGGAGAAAGAAGAATCAGGTGTGAGAAAGATGGGATGGAGGGAGAGGGCATGGAGAGAGACGGCTGGAATTTTGGGGGTGGTGCAGAAATCTAGTATAGTAAAAATTCCTGGAATCTATTAAGGTGATCCTAATGAGAACTCCTAGTAATGGGGTTATAGAGTCTCAACTGGCCATCTTTTATAGCCAGGCAAGGCTTTCAGTGGTAGGTCTGGATTGCATTTAATTGAGTTGTTGGCCAAGGTGGGGAGGTCTCATTGAAATCTCCAAACAACTCAGGCTGATGCTCAGACAAAGGGTAGCGCTCCACAAACTGATGATAGGGCCCCAGTGCCGAAGACAACATCCATACAACTCATCGAACACGGAGGAGCTGGGCTGGCGCCTACATGGAGACCTCGCCCCTAGGTTCTACTCTCTTTGGTGTGGGAAGGTCCTCTGCAGGCAACTGAGAGAGAAACGTGGACACCAACACAGATCTGTCTTGCCTACAATCAACCTACAATCTGTCTTGCCTGAAAATTATGCTAGGGCAATGGTAACACAGAATGTGTTGGAGTACCCAGCCAATGTTTGATTTGCCCTAAGGCCCACTCTGTGAGAAAGAACCGCACCCGAAACTGAGTAACCAAGAACCAAAGACCAGATATCCCGAAGACCTAGGATAAAACCACACATGACTGGTCTAAAAACAGCAACAAAACAAAACAAATTAATAAAAAGAACCTAATGATGTCCTGCTATACTCCTAGACCAGTGCCTTATCTTGCCATCACCAGACAGGCTTCCTCTGTAGCAGATGGGAACACATGCAGAGTCACAGATAGACATTATGCAGAGAGAGAGTTTAAATGGGATGTCTCCATCAAATCCCTCTCCTCATAGCTCAGGAAATCCTACAGAAGAGAAGGCACAAGACTATAAGAGCCAGAGGGAGTGGAGGACACCAGGAGAACAAGACCATTAAATCAACTAAGCAAGGTACATGTGAGCTCACAGAGACCAAAGCAGCCAGCACAGGGCTGCACCAGTCTTCTGAATATATAAGCTATTTAGCTTACTAGTCTATGGGACTTCTGACTATGTGAGCAAGTGAATCTTTGACTCTCTTATCTACTCTTGGAACTCATTTCCTCCTGTTGGGTCGCCGTATCCAACTTTGATATGAAAATTTTTACTTCATCTTACTATATTTTATTTTGTCAGGTTTGGTTGTTATCTCTTTGAAACCTGTTCTTTTCTTAAGAGAGACAGAAAGTGTGTGGATCCTGAGGAGAGAGGAGATGGGAAGGAACTGAGAGGAGGAGAGGGAGGGAAAACTGTAGTCAGGATATACTGTATGAGAAGAGAAACTGTTTCCGATTAAAAAGAGAGAGAAACAAAGTGCAGAGAGCTATTTTGAAATAAATAATAAAAAATAAAAACAACCCATTTTCTATGAAAGGTTGAAAACTTTAAAAAAATATTTATTTATTTACTTTATGTGAATGGATATTTTGCCTGCATGCATATTTATGTGCACCATGTGCCTGCCTGGTGCCTTAGATCCCCTGGAACTGGAGTTACAGACAGTGGTGAACTGCCATGTGGGTGCTAGGAATTGAACCCCAGTTCTCTATAGGAACAGCCAGTGCTCTTAACCTCATCCATTTCTCCAACTCTGGTTGAAAACTTTTGCATGGTGCTATTTTATTTTCATATATATATACATATATATATGTTTTATACATATACACATACATATATATATTTAAGGCAAAGTCTCCCCATCTAGCCCAGATTGGCCTCAAACTCATTGCAATCCTCCTGCTTCTGCATTTCAGTGTTGTATTTATAGACATACACACTATGCCTTGGCACCATTTATTTTTGGAGAACAAGAAGTCTAGTAATGAATCCTGAGGACGTCACGCTGACCAGGACTTGAGTTTGGTGCCTCCCTTCCCCCACGAACTCAGAAGATAACAGAGGGTTTGTTATTGCACTCACAAAGAGGTGTCTATAAAGCATGGAAATGTCTCTCGACAAAGACACCAGTACATTCCAAAGCACTGTGTCACTCTCTTGCATAGGAATAAATATCTCCTCTGGTTGAAAGATACCTGGACACTCTTATCTCTTTATTTGTAGTCATATGGTATTTTATGCAAAATATCATATCTCAGGCAATAACCATTTTGCTCATGAATGTTATTTTCAAGGGAATCCAAGCTATATTCCTAATTCAAACTTGTTTTCAGGAAGTGAAAATTTGTCAAAACTAAGAGTATTTTAAATCAACTAAAGAAAAAAAAAAGTGGTTTGTAATGCTTTGAGTCTCCGATATTCAGGAAATAAAGGAGCAGCCTAAGGGATCAACACGGATTAGATCGCAGAGCAGCGACACCACATGACAATACACTAAGGAGATTTGAGGACATAAACATGATCACTGCTAACACTGCAGCATACCAGAGGTCTAGACGGAAAAGGGTCCTGATCACTGTGGCTCCCAAACAACATCCTAAGAACACCTTGGGGGAGACACGGGACCGCATCCTCACTGACTCCTGACATAGTCCCACCCTGCCTACCTAGCATAGAGTACAGGAAACAGTGCGGGCTTCTGGTTTCTGCAGACACCTACCTCCACAAAGTTTTGCAGTATAACCATGTTGGGGCTCATGCCTTCCATCACAAGAGCTTGGAGCATGTCATCCAAAGCCTGGATCGTCTGGAAGTGAGGAGACATGGGGTGTGCACTAGGATGACTGCCACGTGGTGGGGTGTACACTAGGATGACTGTCACATGCTGGGGTGTACACTAGGATGACTGCCACATGCTGGGGTGTACACTAGGATGAGTGCCACATGCTGGGATGTACACTAGAATGACTGCCACATGCTGGCTTAGCTTCCTGACAACACTCTCTTCATCCCCTCCACAGAGCCTCAGCATTAGAGAGTGATCCTACCAGCTTTTAAAACTTTTTAAACATTCATTTGTTTGTTTGTTTAATATAAGTACACTGTCGCTGTCTTCAGACACTCCAGAAGAGGGCATCAGATCCCATTACAGATGGTTGTGAGCCACCATATGGTTGCTGGCAATTGGATTCAGGACCTCTGGAAGAACAGTCAGTGCTCTTAACTGATAAGCCATCTCTCCAGCAACTCCTGGTCCCAACTTTAAAACCAAATATCCTTGGGAAAATTTGGCAGTCCCTTTGACAATTATTTCCTATAGTCCATGGGTTTTGTTGGTAGACTATCTAAAATTATAGAGGACATGTGAGCTTCAGAGAGAAAAGGTAAGGGTGTAACCATTCTCCGGGAAGCTAAGGATGACAGTAAGCTGAATGGAGGACAGAGGAACTTGGGCTCCTGAGGGAGGAGTCAGAGCAGGAGGAAGTCCAGGAGGCCAAGCAAACAGAGGTGGTCCCCAAGACAAACTCATCCGCATGGAGATCTTCAGCAGGACACATATGAGGGTTACCTGCAGGTAGAGACTTGCGCTCTCCTTTCGGTCTAGACTGGGCATGATGAGAGGCAGGGAGAATATGCTGGTGATGCTAACGTTGACCAGATCCAGCTTCTGGCATAAGTGGAAGGGTGGCTTCACCTGACTTGGGGGAGAAGTGGTGATGAACAAGGGACTTAGGGCATCCTGTGTGAGGCTGAGGGATAGTTTCAAACCCTCTGGGGGAAACTGCTCGACTACTCTCTGAGGTACAGAAAGCCGTGGGCCACTTTCCTGTGACTCCTTGTTAGAGAGGAGAACATTGATCAGGCGTCCTACACTAGATTTCCTAATAGATTTCCAAAGAGTTGCCCTGATTCCAGGATGCAGGCAGATGAATTGGCAACCATAGACTCTGCCACTTTTATCCTCCAGTCGAGTTCCCAGACTTTGTCCTCCCAACCCACATGTTCTCAGGGTCAGAGCCCCAGAAGGTAGGAGAGGGTCCATTGGGGAGGAACCTCAGGGCCACGATGCAGAGCATGGCTTGCTGACGCACACCGCTATCCAAGATCTCGGTGGGTTCTTCCAGGATGAATGTCTAGAAAGACCAGGAAAAATGAGAATTTACCTGAAAGAGGAATACCAACCCCAGGTCTAGGATGAAGATATGTTTGTTCTCACCTCAATTTTCTTGGCCAGAAGGGTTTTAGGATAGTAGTTATTCATGTTGCCATTAACCTGGTCACGCACAACGCCACTCAATGTTGCCACGGCATTCAGAAAACTGAGCTTGTCTATTTGGGACTGGGACAGAAGACAAAGCCAGTCTCAGGGCAGGACCTGATACCTACACCCCACCCTCTGCCCACTCCCTACTCAACTAGACAGTGCTACACACCACTGGTACCTTGAGCCTTTGTAGCCTTTTGGGGATAGTAGGGTCAAGAGTCTACAAGGAAGATCCTTTGACAGAAGGGTTACTGCCACCCTGTCTAGTGGCCTGGCCTCCAAGATTTCCCCAGATCAAGAGCCACTGAGAAGCTGACATTCAGGAGGCTTTGGGGCAAGGGCTTAGGGAAGCATTGGCCTTCGAATTTTCCTACTGTGCTCCTTGGTTCCCAAAGAGTCTCAAAGAGTTTCCTTACCATCTGTCCTGGTTCCATAAAATCCAGAATTAACTGGTAGGCTTCTTTTTCTGAATGGCATAGTCCTGAAAGGGGATGTCGTTGGAGGAGATCAGCTGGTTTTATCAGGTGGGCTAGGAAGGGACAGTTCCTCTTCCCCTCCCCCTTCACTGAGAAGACAAGGTGTAGTATGGGAATTTGTAGCACTTCTCATGAAAACATGGAGGCCAACACGGAAAGCATCCAGGTGTGGACTGGAAGAGACTTTCTGCATCAGACATGGCCACTGATGCAAGAATGATTGGGAAGAGTCACTCTCAAGTGTCCCACAGATTTCTGGGACTGTCCAAAACTGGCTTTGAGATTATTGATTGTGAATGGACTTTGAGTCAAGTCACTCTCAGTGTCCCACAGATTTCTGGGACTGTCCAAAACTGGCTTTGAGATTATTGATTGTGAACGGACTTTGAGTCTCAAGTCAGTCTTGGGAGTCTTTCTTGTCAACTAAGGGGAAATGTGTATAGCCTTAAGGACCTGCTGCAATGAGAAGTAGACAGAGGTTAGGAGGGAAGGCTATGGAAAAAGCCTGATTATCCCAAGTTGAGTCCAGAAGGGATAAGACAAATGAATGAGAGCTATGGCAATGGAGGGGTGTGGGGGCACAAAACAGCATAGGTAATGGGCCTGAGTGTAGGCTTCTGTTGTCCCTACAGACACAAGGTTCCAGGCAGGGTTTGAAGCCAAAGCACAGCCTTTCCATTCATTAGCCCTGGGGCCTGCTGCAAATGAAGCTCTCCACTCGGTTTCCTCAACTGTGCAATGGCAAGGATAGACCTCCATGTGGTGGGGTTCAATGAACTAATAAAGGCAGACAGATTCTTGGTAAATGAAACCACACCCAGTGCAGTAGTGCACACCTTTAGTCCTAGTGTTTGGAAGGTAGAGACAAGAGAACCAGGAGTTCAGGGTTACCCTCAGGTAATAGTAAGTTCAAAGCCAGCCTGGACTCCATAAGAAGAGCCTGTCTTTTTAAAAAGGATGGAATCAGTTAAGAGACTGAAACAATAAGGTGGAGGGACAAATGGTAGCTTTCCCGGAGGGAGGTGATAGCAGGAAGTAGTCATATCTGGTATATACGTTGGTGATCAGTAGAAATAGATGATGAAGATGTGAGCCTGAAAGGTAGAAAGAAGTCAGGATTTTCTTTAGGGTTAGGAGTGTAGCTTAGTGGTAGAGCACTTGCCTAACATGCTGAAGGCCCCGGGTTCGACTCTCTGGTACAACTATTAAACAAAAATTAATTAGGCATAATGGCATGCACCTGTAATCCAAGCACTTGGGAGATAGAGATAGGAGGGTCTTGGATTTGAGGCCATACTGAGCTATATAGTTGAGTTCTGAGCTGGCTTGAGCTACACAGTAAAATCACACACCAAAAAGTAAAATTAGATACAGAAGCAAAGAAAATCAAATAAGTGTGGTGGCACACATTTGTAATTCTAGGTTTCGAGGCTGTGGTAGAGAATCAGGGTAATTGCGAGGCCGGCTTGATCTACAAAGTGGACTCTGAACCAGCCAGTGCCACGGCGCTACACAGCAAGACTCTGCCTCAAGAAAAAAAGTCAATTTTTGGCCTGAGAAGCCAGAAGACTTGGGCTGTCGTTTGCTGACCTGAGGGGATCTGAAAATGGTAATAAACCAGGGTTCATTTGGAGCATGGGCCATGTTGATTCTGAGATCAATGTGCAGCTGTCAATAGGCTTTGGGATGGGGCATGACCGCACATCCTTGTGATCCTAATTAGGAGGTTGAGGCAGGAGAATCACAAGCTTGAGTAATTTTAGCCAGACTCTGTCTAGAAGAGGAGGAGGAAGAGGAAGAGGGGGAGGAAGAGGAAATGGAAGAGGAAGAAGGAAGAGGGAAAACACCAACAGAATAACATAGCAGGTAAGTTGTTCTTTGACCTCCACACATATGCTACGGCATGCATGCACATTGTACATGTGTATGCACATACATGGTAAAGAAATAAAGTGAATTTAAGTCTAGGGCTATAAGAACTTGGGATTTGGACACCTCTGGTCTAAAACTCAAGTGTTGGTTAAGAGGTTGTTAGCCTGCAGGTGGTATGGAAGATCAGCTCTGAATATCTAGGGCTCCTCTGAACATCTAGTTGTCTCTCGGTGAGCTTTCAATATCTCAGACCATATCAGCACCCAGCTCAGCTCCAGGCCTCTGAGGGAGGCTCATACTCAAGCTGCCCCCACCCCCCGAAAGTTTCTATGTGTAAAAGGAGCAGGCCTGTAGAGACTAGAGTTACGGAAGGGATATCCTGATGTGTACCCTTTGAGTGATGTCTCCGGCAAGGGCCAGAGAACCATCATCACTTCCAAACTGCCGCGGTAAGATGAGTGATGCCCAGGCCTAGAGAAAACTGCTTACCTGATAAGCTTGGCTTTAACAAGACATCGTACATCAATGGCCGAAATGACACCCTGCTCAGATTTCTCTCCTTGGGGTATGGATTCATCTGCACACCCAGGACAGGACCCTACAGCTTGTAATGAGACCAGCAGTCAGGCCCGGGGAGAGTCTGGTCTTCTTAGCAATGCAGGTCTAGTATGGGGGAGGCTGCAGGAGGCAGCCTGACCATTTCCAAGGATAGGGTTGGAGATAGCAAAGTACTTGCTCACTGTCTCCTGAGGCTCTGCGTTCATCCACAGCATAAGGTCAGAGTCCAAAACACAACAGAACCACAAGAACTGTCCGCACAGTGCCTATGCTAGGTCCCGCTCACTAGCTTCCCACTTTATCTCCTGTTTCAGGGGAAAGTGTACGACCCTCTTGAAGAATCCTGCTTCCTTATGGGTCATGCAGGCACCAACCAAGGATCTCCTGTGGCAATCTCAGACTCAAGCTGGCTCCCCAGGAAGTTTCTATCTATGTACAAGAACTTCCCTATTCCCTTTTTTTTTTGTAACACTCCCCCTACCCCCACACACATAGACTTCAACCTGCTTTGCCACCTAGGCAGATTATCATAGCTGAACCCTCTGATATTGCGTCAAGCTTTTCCTGGAGTTGTAGGTGGGAGCTGGAGCGATGGCTCAACTGCTAAAAGTGCTCATGGTAACTCTGGTTCCAGCGACTTGCTGAAGTGGGCACTGCACACACGGTGCACCCATATACATTAAAAAACAAAAACAAAACCCTAAAATGTATTTCTCTGGGCCTAACGGATAACAAATGGATATCATACAAAACCAAATACTTGCCTAACACGTATAAACCCTGGGTTCCATCCCCAACACAGAAAAAATAAAGTTCAAACTCACCACAGAATAAGTTAAATTCAAAATCAAGTCCTTACTAGCCACAATTAATAGTTAAATTGATGTTCGGTTCTGAGATAAAGATGCCACAGCTTCTCTAGAGGCCCTGGAACTCTCTTCCCTTCCCACCCAACCCCTAGCGTGGAACAACCCCTCCCCCCCCCCCCGGCCTAATAAAGCCAGGCCCTTGAAAGCCAGATTCCTACAGTCTCTAGGGTTGGCCACCAAGTGCAGGACTGGAGTCACCCCTGCATAGCCATCTGCCTGACCCTTTGTGACCTACCTCTTCCTTGACTGGAGAGGGATAGGCGAAACAGAGACCCCTTTCTGTACCTGACACAGGGCTACCTCAGACTCAGGCCAGAATCTCTTCAGAAACTGTAGCCATAGCAGGTGCTCTGCTCTCAGGTCCTGAGCACCCCCTACAGGGCAGCAGAAAGAGTTGCAGCAAGCCCCCTCCTCCCACCCTTTTCAAAAACACAGAAGGGGTCTTATATATAGCCCCTCCTTACCCAAAGAAAGCCTTTTTGTCCAGTCATAAGAACAATTTCAGTATTTCAAAATACTGCTTGGCCTGGGCAATCTGAAGCCAGAGATGATGCTGTCACAAAGTATCGAAGCCTTCCCAGGTAACTTCATGGAACTGGAGTAAGTAACCACGAGCTACGATGAGGGTGAGGGTGCTGGGAATGAAACCTGGGCTTTCCATTAGAGCAGCCAGCGCTTTTAAAGATTTATTTATTTATTATATGTAAGTACACTGTAGCTGCCTTCAGACACTCCAGAAGAGGGAGTCAGGTCTCGTTACGAGGTGGTTGTGAGCCACCATGTGGTTGTTGGGATTTGAACTCAGGACCTTGGGAAGAGCAGTCAGTGCTCTAACTGCTGAGCCATCTCTCCAGCCCCCAGCCAGCACTTTTAACAGTTGAGTTAAAAGTTCAGTCTCTGGAGACCTCCAGGAGCTTTGCTGGATTCCCTTTGGTCAGAGAAGCAGCTGGAGTTTCCATCTGCCGTTCTGCTTACTCCCTAGAGTCGTGGCCAAACCAGTTGGAAAAGTGAGGCAGGCATCTCAAGGAGCCCACACAGCGCTTGCTCAAAACAAAAACCAAACAAAAACAACTCAGCACACACACAGAATCCTTCATTCTCAGCTGGGCCAATCAGATTTTATTGAAGTATTTGGTACAAAGTTGCATAGTCTCAACCCTGCAAATGTGGGCACTGTCACTGTGCAACCACATGAGACAGCTGTTAGGTTAATGTGAAGGATGCTCAGGTGTATCTGGGGAGGAGGGGGACTAGCGCTCCAAAGTCTCCCAGCTCTGTGACTCAGGATCTAAGGCACTTAGGGACCCAGAGAATACACTGGGATGGGGGGGGAGCGCATCTATGCACTGGGAAAGGGGCTCGGAAGCCATACAATGTGGCAGGTGGAAGTGGGACTACTGTAGGGTGTGGGAAGAACACCGTGACAGAAATGTCCTGTACCCTGGGTGTGCGTCATAGAGCACATAAAGGGGAGAGGAGAGTTCTGCCCAGCATCTGGGAAACAAGGGAAGAGGAAGAGTCCCTGCTGAGGGATTCCACATCCTGCCTCGAGCAATAAGAAGCAACAGCTATCTTAGAAAGAGGCCCAGAGCATCTGGGGAGTCTCAAGGGGCCCTCTACGCCACTTGTCCTGCATAAAGAGACAAATGCTGTCGATTAGTCCAGCACGACATTAGTCCAAAAGGCCAGACTCTGGGGGATAAAGCATAATCACATTAAAGAACCTTGAAGACAAATCACAGATATAAATCCTCAGGTCAGTCAGGACTTCTGGAAAACACATGTAAAAAAGCAAAGGTTTCAGCTCGGCGTCATCGGCCTGCGATGAGGGTGGGAGAGCCGAAGGAAGCACTGAGGGGCGAGGGGTTCTAGACCCCAGCCCCAATATAAAAGTCTTTTCCAGCACCGGGAAAGGCGTTCAGAGGAGTTACACTTGGCTGATGATCTCTCCATTCTCAGGCACAAAGACTTGCACTGGGGCCCCGTCTGGCGACCTCCGGAGCACGCACACAGGGGGCACCTGTGACAGGCGGGAAGAGAGGAGAGGAGGATGAGCAAACTGGGGAGAAATGTCAGCACAGAAACTCAGTCACACCGTTCTCTTTGCTTAAAGGCACAGACCATCAATAGTGAAGCCCTGATGCTCTCTGCTCCTGCCCTCCCCAGGAATGATGCCCCCAGGTACCACCCCTGATCCAGGTTCTTTGGGGTGTGACAGGCACCCTGACCTTCTTCTCCGCCTTTCCTGGGCTCATGTCTCATCACCGTCCCTGTCTGACAGGTTGGGATGAGCCAAGCCTAGACCAAAGACAGGTCCAAGCTCGCAGGAAGGGAAAGGCGCGTCAGCTAGAGCGTGTATAGCCTGGGACTGGGCCAGGGTGCTGCCCGGCCAGGGATGGCAGCTGCAACAGCCCAAAGGGTGGGGGTGCGGGGGGTGATGCAGCTGGGCTGCTTGGGAATCTGGGGTCTCAAAGAAGCAGCCTGTTGGTAACTTCTAGAGCGTGTCCCCTGCATAGCCTTCTGAATCAGGACAAGAGAATAAAGAAAGGATTCAGGCCGGCTAGCCTCAGTCCCAGGATGAAGAAATGGGGCTTACAGAAGCCAAGGCTGCACCCCTACCCAAAGTCAGTGTTCTGAATCCTTCTAACTTCCGATATAACCTAATACACACACACACACACACACACACACACCCCGCCCTCTGGGAGCCCCGGTGACAGAGTTATTGCTGATCTAGTACTCTCGTACATTGCTTTAACCATTTCAGTCTCTTATCCACCCCATGAGAGGGCTCATTTACTATGCCTATCTTTGAGAGGGGTAAACAGAAGCCATGGAGTTTAAGTGGGGCTAGGATCAGAACCTGGTACTCTAGCTGTTAACTGTGAGAGCATCTCCTTCCCAGCCTGGCTACAGGGTGTTGTTTTCTAGAAACCCATTTTCCAGATTCTCCCTTTGTCCCTGTGCCCTCGAGTCAGGAAATTCCAGGGGTTAATTTGGGTTGCACATTTGGTTCTGAGGAAGTTTATCTGTTTTGTGGATCATCCGTGAAGCCATTAGGAAGAAATCTCCAAGCTATCTGTGTGGACAATCTCTACCAGGGCACAGTGGTATGCACTTTTGCATAGACATTAGGCACAGCAGGCACAATTAAGAGGCACCCCCAGGGAAGGCACAAGTGCCTTCCAAAGCCAAGAGGAAATATTCTTTTTTGGGCCTAATTTTCCTAACTGGTGATTACTCAGCCAGAAGTCTGCTGGTCTAATTTCTTCCCCCCAGGGAAAGCTGTACCTGTGTCCGGGGTCCCGAGGCCCGCCCGAAGCTCTCCCTCCCAGGAGGCAGACTCCTAACACGGAAAGCCCCTTGGCGGTCCAGCGAGTGGGGGCGGCTGCTCCGGAGACGTGCTCGCTCATGCCACCACTTGAGCTCCTCCGAGACTGCCGCCTTGCTGAGTCCCCGGCCCACAGGACTGTCCTTTAGTGAGGGTGTGCGCACAATGCGGCTGTGGGAGGGCACCAGCCGCTGGTAACGCAGGGGTGCACCTTCCTCGTCATAGGCAGCACCCATGGCTGCACGACACAGCTCCCACTCGCCCGGCGGCAGGTGGCCCTCGGCCACCATCACGTAGCGCCCCGTTGGGAAGTAGCCAGCAGGCAGCAGAAGTTTAGGGTAATGAGTGGCCAGCTCTCTGCCACAGGCTGGGCCCCAGGCCCCGTGGCGGCGAGATGGCTCAGGGGGACAGAGGGGCCTCAGAAAGGAGATGTCTGGACTGCTACTGCCAGGTGAGGTGGGATGGGAGATGCTGGAGACGTCAGAGCCGCTGTCTTCAGAGCAGGAATGGCAGGCAGGGTGTGGCAGCGGGGGCTTGCTGGGTGTGAAGCAGGAGTCTGGCACAGTCACTGTGTAATGAGTGGGGCGGCGGCGGGGAAAGGCACTGCGACCTCGGCCCTCCGCGCCTGCTCTGAAGGAGTCCACCCTGAAGAGGAAAAGGGGAAAGCATTGAGTTGGGGAGGGGCCATATCAGAGTGATGAATTGTGACCCTGGATGCCAGTGTTCTATCTCTAGGCCAAAGCAAGGAGCAGGTCATGCCTCCGCAGAGCACCCAGTCCAGTCTTGTCCTATGCAGAGGTAGGACATTCCCTCCCGGACGCCATTGTTATACTGCTCTTCTTCCCTTCCAGACTTTTCCACATCAGGATAAGTTGGTTCCTGAGCCACAAAATTCAGGTCACACAAAATAGGGAAGTATTACATACAATATGCCCCGTAGACTTTAACCTCTGGAGTATTTATAATTCCTAATACAGTGCAAATACCATGTAACTAGTTTGTGTATCATACTATTTAGGAATGATGACAAGAATCTAAGGGGCGGAGAATGTGGCTCAGATAAGAATATTTGCTTAACGTGAATGAAGTTTTAGGTTCAACCCCAGCCTTCCAAAAAGAATTGGTACATGTTCGATACATATGATGATTTAAAAAAAAAAACGAGCCGGGCGGTGGTGGCGCACGCCTTTAATCCCGGCACTTGGGAGGCAGAGGCAGGAGGATTTCTGAGTTCGAGGCCAGCCTGGTCTACAAAGTGAGTTCCAGGACAGCCAGGGCTACACAGAGAAACCCTGTCTCGAAAAACCAAAAAAAAAAAAACCGATTTATTTTTATCTTATGTGTGTTGGTATTTTGCCTGCATGAATGTCTGTGTGAGGGTGTCAGATCCCCTGGGACTGGAGTTACAGACAGTTGTGAGGGGCTATGTGGGTGCTGAGGATTGAACCCCTGTCCTCCAGAAGAGCTGCCAGAGCTCTTAACTGCTGAGCCATCACTCCAGCCCCGATATGTTGATTTTTTTTTTAAAGTATCTTGGTTTCTCCGTCCAATAGGAAGAGCCCAACATTCTGCTGTATCCGTGTCACATGTCCAGCCAGCCAGGGTACAGTATGTTACTAGCACTCATTCAGACTCTTAGTGGTTAGGCATCATCAGGCATCTAACTTAAATATGAAAAGCTTCCATGTGTTCCAAAGGGCAGGTGCTTGCGGCTCAGGACGAGGGAGGGCTGAAATCTAAACCCCGTTTTGCTTATATGGCGGGCATGGGGCTGGGTTGCCTTTTAAAATTTTTGCAAATGTTTATAAAATGACCTTGGTAAGTAGGTAAAATATAAAGTATGTTGTTTTACTTCTGAACTGTTCAATGATAAGGCTTTGGTGGTACCAGGTCTCTATGGAAGATGCTACCTCTCAGACCTCACTGACTAAAACGGTTACCAGATAGCTTGAAAAGAAGCATACAGTGATTTTCATTATTCATAGGTTTAGTATATGCCAGCCCCACCACGTGCTAAAATTGACTTGCTAAGTCCAAAATCCATATATACCATGTTTTTACAATGACTACTCTTGTCAGCTCAATAGACTCTAGAATCACCTGTGAGACAGACCTCTGGATATGTTTGTGAGAGGGATTCCATACTGGGTTATTTGAAGTGAGAAGACCCTCCCTAAGAAATGGGTGGCACCTTTCCATGGACCAGGGTCCACTCCCTGTACTTAGTGTACCTGGGGGGCAGACCACTATTTTATTGTTTGTGTGTTTGTTTGCTTGCTTATTTGTTTTGAGACAAGGTCTCTCAATGTAGCTCTGACTGTTCTGGACCTCGACACGTAGACCAGGCTGGCCTGGAACTCAGAGATCCGCCTGCCTCTGTCTCCTGTGCTGGGAGCACCAGACCTGGCTACTTTATATTTAAATGGCCCCACAAGTGATGCTGAAGTGCTCTCTGCAGTTTCTAAGCACAAAACCACTGTGAAGTGCCTTGTAGAAAAGGTAAGACTGCTAGGCCGACTTCACTCAGACTGAGTTACAGTGTCATTGAGTGTCCTTCAACATAAACTGTCTTTAAACAGAAACTCAGGCTCGACCAGGATATATTGGATATATAGGATGTGTGTGTGTGTGTGTGTGTGTATAAATATATATATATGTATATATATATGTTAATGATCAACACTGTCTCCCAAACCTGTATTTCCTTATAGAAGAGTGGTTCTAAACCTTCCTAATGCTGTAACCTTTTAATATAGTTCCTCATATTCTGGTGACTCCCTAACCTCAAAATTATTTTTGTTGCTACTTCATAACTGTAATTTTGCTGTTATTAATCATAATGTAAATCTCTGCGTTTTCCCCCAAAGGAGTTGTGACCTACAGGTTGAGAATCACTGCTATAGGAAATTGTATGTTTACAGAAATGTTATAGACCATAACTACCCTGAATAATGAGAACCAACTGTCCATCAACCGAAAAAGAGAGAGCTATGCATTGTCAGAGACCTACAATAAACCACTATCATCTACCAACGCAAGAAAGCAGAGCAAGGCTGGAAACTTCAAGTTCTGCTTCCTTCATGGATGAGCCGCTTTGGGTTCTGCTAAAGAGCAGCCCCTTTGGAGAGGCACCCCAGAAAGGGATGCAAAGGGGTACCCAAGGCACTAGTCATGTGTCACCCAGGGTGTCTCAGCTGTACCTTGGGATGAGAATGGGATGTTCCCTGCACCTCTGGGGTAGCTGTCTTACCTCAGAGACTGGGACTGGCCCCTCCTGCCCTGCATCTCAGGGGTGGCTGGGGCACTGGTGTGGCCCTGACACTGGTCAGGAACATTTCGGATGGGGACCACGTGATAAGAAGCAGCACCCATCACCCACAGGCTGGAGGGGCTGGGCTGGTCCTGAGGAGTGGTGGCCGGGCTGCTGCAAAGGGGTTGAAGGTAAGTCAGTGACAGCAATGGCTTTATTTAAAGACATTGAGACAGGGAGCCCCAAAGGGAGCAGTACAAAGTGCCAGTACCCCAACAAGCTGCCGTTTCTCACACCTCCAGCACTGCATAGCTAAGGAGTGTGACTGCCTGCACATCGTCCCCATCCATGCCTCCAGTCTGGACCACTCTGTCACTTTCCCCCTGTTTGGGGCTCTCCCCTACTTCCTTCCTCCCCAGTCTGACCTGGACTCGCTACTGAGCTCAGAAGCCTTCCTTGGCTTCTCATAGGGGTGGTCCAGGCTGGTCTCCTTCCAGGGACTGTTTTGGATGGGAGCCCGTTCCAGGCCACCAGATTCAGGTCCTGTTGGCTGCAGGCCCTCAAGGCTCTGGGGTGGGAGAGGCCGTGAAGGTGGTGCCGGTGACTCTGGGGGAGGTTTTGGCACTTGGGAGTCTTCTGCAGGGGTAGAGAAGGCAGAGGCTGGGGAAACCGGATCAGCAAGTCCCTCCACAGCCCTAGCCTTGCACGATCAATGCCTTGACCTACTGCCCTAGGCCATAGCCCCAATCCCAGATAAGAAAAGTTGTTTTCTTCCTAGGGACTCCCCGACTCCCTCCCTCCCAGTCCTATTTTAATTTACACCTGCTTCCTCTCTGGCTCTCTTTATCCCACTTTCTAGCATTTGCTTGTGGTGCCTTTCTGCAACTAACTAGTTTTCCTGTTCCTGCCTCACCTAAATGCCCTATTTCCTTATTGGCCTGGGCACACCCTGGCCACGCCTGCATCACCTTCTTAGTCCACTTTGACCTGACATTCTTAGTGTTTTTAAACAAGGTCCTTAACCCACAGCCTTGTACTTCCCCAACTCTGCCTTCTTTACAACCATGGCAATGATTTTAAGTAGACCATTCCTTGGCTATAACTGGCTCCACCCAAATATAGCCTCAGAGCGAGGGAGAGACACCCAGGCCAGGCTAGAGCTCACCTTTCCCTTCCTCATCAAAAGGATCCATTCAAAGAGGAGCTTAGGTCATCCCCAACCCTCAATGGGGCCTGTGCCCAGACAGACACTGACATCAGAGCTCAGAAAGACCCTTTGCTAGTACCCTAAACCTTCTGGTCCCGCTGAGAGTCCTCACCAGGAAACTCTGCAAATCCTGCACAAATCCCACACCATCTTGACCAAGTCCCCAAACTGTCCATCTCACCTTCCTCAAGGAGCAGCCCATCTGACAGGGAGCTGTCATCAGAGGCACTGAGCTCTGGAAGGAGCAGAGGGAGAAAAGAGAAGTGAGACAGTTAGCCCAGGGTTGGGCAGCAGTGAGCAAACCTTAGTCCAACTTCTCTACCAGGACAGCAGCTGAATCCCCCCAGGAAATACCGAATGTGCTAAACAATGCTTCGGGAACTTAGTCCTTAGAGGTAGAAAAAAGGTCGACAGGTTAGAGACGACGCTGGGAGACAAGAAATGTGACTGTAATGCAAAGCATTTTGCCAGTGTGTCTATCATCTTCAAACATTACAAATACAACCCGCTTCCACGGTCTCAAAAACAAGAACTCCTGTGGTACCCACAAGAGAAGTCAGAGTAGAAAAACTGGGCTGTGGGGACTCATGAGACCAACTTAGGTCGGGGTCTGGCCAGCTGGCCCTAAGATGAGTCGTGTCAGCAAGTGATCTGCAAGTCGCCTGAGGGAAATGGAGCACGGGGCAGCTTCAAGCGAAACAACTGCAGCTCTCACTAAGGAAATTGGGGGAGGGACTTATTCTTGCTTTTGCCCCCGAACAGATACAATGCTTTTGGAATCTGAGGCTAAGTCTGTGTGACCCACATGGAACCCAGAAGTCATTTTCAACTGTTTGAAGATAAGAAAACATTAATAATGGCTAATATTTCTACTGTGCCAATGCTTTCCTAGATATGTTGCGTACACACTAATTCATGTAATCCCTTAACAGCTAAGGTAGATGCTATCATCCCCATGTAACTGAGGAAGTTCTGTCCTAGCCCATCCAGCAAGGATATTTTTGTCAGTGTACCAAAAAGGCTACTGATGAAGAATTCACACCCAGACAGTCTGGGGAGAGCCTGTGCTCTAAGTAACCCTTGATTTGGCTCTCCTATCAGCTAGCACAGGTCACTACCAGAACGTTCTAAGAGCAGACAGTCTTAACCATGCTGAAATCTTCTGTTAGGAGAGAAGCTAGCATGACTAGGCAGTGGGGGTGGACACCTTTAATCTCAGCACTCTGGAGGCAGAAGCAGGTGGATCTCTATGAGTTCAAGGCCAGCCTGGTCTACAGAGAAAGTTCCAAGACAGCTCGGGTTACACAGAGAAACCCTGTCTCGGGTAAAAAAAAAAAAAATGAGAGGGGATGGGGAGCTGGCAAACTTTGGCCCTCAGACCAAGTCCAGTTCACCAAACTAGATCCGATTTCACCAATAAAGTTGTATTGAGATGCAAGTTCAGATTCGAGATGTCCACCTGTGTCAGTGCTAGCATGGCAGTTATGATATGAGACCGTACAACTCACAAAGTCTAAAATTACTCTCTGTCCAGATCTTTACAGAGAAAATCGCCAGGGCAGTTCTTCTCATCTGTGCTGGGCTGTCCCAGTAGGAGCCAGCCAAGGCTTAGCATAGCTAACAGTTCACCTTTGCTCTGGGGTTCACTGGAAGAGAAACTCTCTTATTGAATTCTCGTTCTCTTGTTGTTGGTTTGTTTTTTTTTTTGTCTTTTACAAAATCTTTGAAGCATTTTATTTTTGGCAAATGTCAGGTTGATGTTACCCACATCTCACAGTCCAGTAGTATATTATGGTTCAGATTGTAGGCTTTGGTTAGAATGTAAAGGCCTGGAAGGAAGACCTTAGTCTCCATCACCTCTAAAAGCCACATAAACAAGACAATCAGTTCTGTGGGCCGAAAAAGCTGCTCGCAGGCGGTGAGAGGGAAGTCTGGAGACAAACCCCGAATGGCACCTGAGATGCTCGCTGTCTCAGCCCCATCCCAATTCAGTCCCCGTTTGCTCTGGTTCGGCTCTCTATCCACATGACTCTCCCCCGGCAGCCATGGCACAATACCCCAGGGCAGAGATGAAGCTACGAGACCATTCTTACAAAGTTACCCTGCCCAACGAATCAAACCACACGACATGAGGCCACGCTAATTCAAATTAATAATTCAGCTCCTCAGTGACTGGAGGCATGGTTCAAATGTTCAGTAGCTACATGCAGCTAGCAGTCGCCATGTTGGACACCCAGCATTTCTATCATCACTGGGTTCCTATTAGACAGTGTGGCTCCAGACTGATAAAGTCAATCAACAAACACAAACAGAGCACCCATTCCCTCAGAGGAAGGAGTACACGGGGTGGTTCTTGGGCTCACTCATAATAAAAATTAGCTCGATACCTGTCTGCTCCTTGCCACCTGCAGAGAGTTGACTAATTAATTACCCTCATCTGGCTAATTACTTTCTCGAATTGAACAACCCTTGTGTGCGAAGGGGGGTGGGTGTGGGTGGAGTTTTGTTTTGACTTTTTTTTTTTTCTTTTTGGTTTGTTTGCTTATTTTTCCTTTTTAATTCAAAACACCCTCTAGCCTCAAAGTAATTATTAATCTCTCTCTATTTCCTCCTTCCTAGATGAGCACAGCTGACAGAGGAGCCGCAAAACAGGAACAACTAGTCCAGAACCACCTCCTTTTGAGCTCCCAAGTCAGGACACTAGAACCCAGAACCTCAGGCCCGTCTGGAGGGCGGGGTCCGTGCGGCAGCCGCACAAGTCACCGGTTGTACCAGCTGGCTCCTCTGCCCTCTATCTTCTCTCAGACTAAGGGCCCTGAGAATATCAGCCTTTCCCCTCCTACACAGGGCTAAGCCAGAGCCCTAGGCATGTCCTGGCCTGCTTCCCCACTTCCAACAAGGAGTGTCATCAGTCACAATGGCAGCAGTAGTGACACTCCCCCCCCCAAAGCCCCGCCCTGCACAAAAGCTCCCAGCAATGCCAGCACCTGTGGGCAAAGGAACTTCTGAACAGAGCACGTGGAGAGGGACTAGGGGGGTGGAGACCAACTGAGACAGGTCACATCTCTACACTAATGGCTCCTTCACGTACTGAAGTGGCCCTTGGGGACCATTATACCTCCGTCAGTCTTATCATTCCCAGGGCCTGTGGGAAATGAAGAGCAGAGAATGACTTTTTCCTTAGAGTCTTGGCGAGGGACAGTGACATCCTACATTAGGGCCAGAGCCACCGAAAGCAGAATAGGGTCTGGCCACTAGGCTTGGTTTTCCTGGTCAGTCGAGACATGGAAGAACACATTGTTCCCTGCCATCTGCGCCAGGCTCCCAAGGGTGGCCTTGCTGGTGTCTGTTCACACACCTCCTCTTGTCACAGGTACTGAAAGCAATGCCTGCCTGAGGCACACAGCACGGGGGCCACGAGAACCTCAAGACTTCTACTGTGTGTCCAGCCAGGGAAGAGAAGAATGGTTGGGCAAGAACCAGCTGGTCTTCGATATGGACAGGGGCGTGAAGGAACCTGTTGCTCCCCAAGAAGAGCCCAAGGCGCTGGGTAAAGGGCGGCTGGTCCCTCAGACACAGCCAGGCAAGAGACTCCAGGGAGCAGGGCTGAGCTGGGACTGGAGGAATGGAGGCTACAAGTCCCAACCTGACAGGATTTGGGTCAGGACAAAGAAAATGGTCCCACCTCGGGGCTCAAAAGCACTAGCAGCTCACCAGACCGGACACACTGAAGTCATTTGGCTGCCTCTGGTGCTGAGGTACCTCACAGCCTCACCTCTGGGTCAGGGCTCAGTCACTAGGCTACAAGAACAATTCAGCACTCTTGACCAGTTGCAGACACTGACGGGACTGTGGGGGTACAACTGGATTTCAGTCTAAACACCCCTGAGTTTGTGGCCCTGAACCCATCAGTCATTGGCTACCTACCCATAGCAACAGCCAATCCCCAAAGATGCCTGACTTGAGCTAGAGGAAAGCGCATCGCTGCAGAGCCTTCCGCTTCCTGCGCTTTTCCCTGAAGGTATTATGTGAGTTTGAATAAACACTTGGATTACAATCAGGCAGAGAAATGCCTTTTGTCTATAAAATTTTGTAGAAATGGTATACTATGCGGGAGATGCAAAACGGGGAAACGGAATGAAGAAGGTCTCCCAGAGTGGAGATATGCCTTGTGGGGTACATAGGTAAGAAAGGAGCTGCGTGGACCCGGGAAGGAATACCCTGATGGCGCTAATGTGAAACATTAGGGCAGGTGCTAGCCAAAAGCTTAGTGCCGGGCTGCGCTGGCCGTCCCACAAGAGCTGTGTGAGGCGTGCCTGGCTTAGGACAGTGGGCTCACCTCTGCCCAGGGCGGGCACAGTGGTAGGAGGGGGCTCACTGTTCCGCCGCCGATCACCCAGACAGCGCTGAAGGTCCCGCAGCTTCTTCTCCTCCTGCAGTGCAGCGTGCTTCCGCTGCCTGCGCGCCTGTCTGCTGAGGTTCTCCTCTGCACACAGCCTGCGAGCCGCCTCGGTGATCTGAAGCTGCAAAGCCAACTGGCGCTCCAGGCTGCTCAGAGGGTCCTGAGGGAGGGGGTTGGGAGTGAGGGCCAAGAGGGTCCTCGGCGCTTGGGGGACAGAAGACTCCAAGCGGCTCTGACCCGGTTGTGAGCAGACTACAGTGTCCAAGGGATACATAGCAAAGGGTGGGTGGGGCATTGGGAGCGGCCCAGAGCCAACTGGTCACCATGAAAGTTGGCACAATCGTCCCACACCCTGCTACCTGCTGTGCCCGACAGGGAGAAGATGTAAGTAGGTCACTTTCCTTCCTGACCCCAAACGACCAAGCATGTCAACCCATGGGAATCTCTCCAAGAGGAAGGTCATCTAGGGTCAGAGCGACCCTACCTCCTTCCACCTAGGCTGAGAAAGGACAGGCCTCATGCCACACGGACCTCCCTGAATAGCCAGCTATCTCTTTGAGCTGGTTATTGGTATTTTTAATCCTCTGCCCTGCCCATGGCGACCAAACTGCTGAGGTGGCATACTTACTCAGAGCCATCTGGACGACTCCTGAGAAGCTTGGGATTGGCATGGCCACCACCCACACCGGATGACAGGGATTGCCAGTGCCCTGGACTGCTTCAGTGGTCAGCCTTTGGGGATGAGGTAGAGCGACCGCTGAAGTTCGCTCCTCTGATGTTCCTTACCTCTCTGTGTAGGGCCCACTCATCCAGCTTGTACGCTGCTCCGATCCTGCGCCGGACCTTGGGGGCCTTCTCACCAGGCTTAAGGGGATATTCTGCCGGCAGAGTACCAGTCAGCTCCTAGAGGGGGCAGAGTCAAGTCAGGCCCCTCCAGCCCTCTCCACTTGCCGAGCCCTTGACCAACCCATTAAAATTTGCCGTCCAGCGTCACATCGTGGGCCGGCCATTCCAGAGGCTGGGCACGTACCCCTGCCCGCCTCACCCCATCTGCCACCGTTGTCCTCCTCCCATCCTTGAAGCACATGGCGTTTCCTTCCTTTGCCTTCTCATTCCCTCCGGTCACTTCCTCCTGAGGGCCACCCTGACCCAAGGTACGGTTATCAAATGTGCTTCTGGCATTGTGGCCCCTCTGCATCTCCTCATCTCTTTCTTTCCAGTACTTGAACCCCTGCTCAAGGTCTACCCAGTGTCCAGGTCAAACCCACGTGACAGAAACTCCAGGCCCACACCTCAGTCTAATTTCCAGTCCCCTAAAAGGGCTTCCCCCTTGACATAGTTTCAGGGCTCCTCAGATGAATGCTAAGTTTGTGGGGGAGGGACTCCAGGAGCCTCACCGCCTCCCTCAGGCAGAGTCTGCGCAGCTCCTCCAGGCAGGCCTCCAGCCTCGCTTCCAGAGCCCTCTGCTGCTTGCGCACTGCATTGGTCAGCTCTTTCATTGGAGAGACAGGGCTGTCCGGGCCTGCAGGGACATAAGGGACACTTGCTCAGGAACGCTGAAGCAAGGCATCCCTAGGACACTGTTGGCCACTTCTGGGGGAATACACACCCATACCGTCTCAGACTTGCCCACAAATTACAGGCTAGCCATTATGGTTTCTGTCACAACCACATCATGTCTCCTGGCTGCCCAAAGGTTGGTAACACTATAGTTCAAAGGGAGAGCTGTCCCACCAAGTGATCTGGATATGGGAGGGGCCCGTGGGCAGAATTGTGTCTTCTCCTCCTCTCCTGTCCTCTATCAAAACCAGGCCAGACTAGACCCCACAGGCTCAGGCTTAGCCGAGATGGCACATTAACACCAGTGAGATACGGTTTTTCAACTTCTTAGTAAGCATTGGAGCTGAAGGTGGATGAAGCAGATCCCTGCATCAGATAGGACAGAAACTCCTGGCCGGTTGGTGCCTTCCAGCAAGGAAAACTGCAGTTCCTTGAGGTGCCAGATCTTCCAGTCTTTCCATTTCTCCAGCAGGAGCCCTTCCATTCCCTCCTTTCCCCAGCCCTTTGGGAGTTTTAGCCTAACTAGCCCAGGACCTAGGGACTCACTTTGGAGTCAGGGACCAGGGCAGGGGAATTTCCTAGATCCACTCACCAGACTGCAGGATGATGCCGCTGTCGGAGTCACTGACTTCATCCTTACTCTCCATGATGAGTTTCTGGGAAGAAGGGGCACAGAGGAAGGAGGGGCTGCACCGGTCCCAACCTGGGCCAGGATGTGTAGGTAGTCTGGAGTTTTCCCAGCTTTTAAGAGAACATAACAACCAAAATGCTCTATAAAGCCTCCTGTGGCTTGATGTTTGGGGGGAGGGGAACGGAAGTGCGGAAAGATCTGGGATGAGGGGTTCTCAGAGCACTCTCTGGGGTGAGAGGACATTACAAGGGTGCAGTCTAGCTCCTTCCCCCTCATTAGGCCTCCTCCCCAAAAAGTCCTCTGGGTCCAAAGGGGTTTACTGCACAGATGGTTGTACACGAACAAGAAAAAGAACAGAGAGATGGAACAGAAGATTGGACAGGATGACAAAGCAAGGATATGCCAAGGACTCTGCACGAGGTGTGGCTGTCCTCAGCTTGAGAACATGGGAGACGTGAGGCACGGCCTACTGGCCCACTGGTCTAAAGCATGGTGAGAAAATGCCTGGAAGGCGAGCACAAACCCAAGGCTGGTCAGGGTTCCAAGGACCAGTGCACCATGTTGGCTAGACCTGGTTATTCACCAGGCGGGGGAAACAGAGAGTTGTACTGAATCCCAAGTCATCAGTATCCTAGGAGACTTCTCAAGGGGTAATGCCGACAGACCCTACACCCCACAGCTAGGGTGGAGGGGGTCTATCAGATTATTGGTAGAGACAACAGCAGACTAGAAGTTACCAAGGACGGAAAGGAAAACACGCGTTTCTCTGCCTCCCTGCCACAGGACGGGCACTTTGATGGTGTAGGTACAGCCCAGCACACCACTCACCAAAACAACACCTGTGACCACCCCTATCTCTTTCCCAAACCCACACCCCCGGTGGGATCCCAGCTGGCCGGGGCTGGCAGCTTGTTGGCTAGAGCAGGGGTGGGGAAGGGAGGGCGGAGTCCAGGCGGAGGTCTGGAAGGAGAGGCCAGCCACCTCCTCACTGAGTCAGCCCATTGAGCAAGAGTCCAAAAGTCCTTCCTTCGGAGTTTCTGTCTAGGGCTCATCCTGCTGCTGCCACCAGAGCACCACGGCTGCAGGGAGGGGGGAGGGGGAGGGGGGAGGGGGAGGGGGAAGGGGGGCTCCGTCCCTGCATGACAGATGCCTCCGGAGCGGAATGGTAGAGAAGAGGGCCACTACTGTCAGCTAGGCTTCCCATGTCTGCCAACTGAGCCCCAGAGAGGGTAAACAGAACAGCTTATCAGGGCTCTGTGGGCAGCAACAGTGAAAACCACGGCCCTGAAATTGACATGTACTTTTTACACTCTGGAATTTCGGTTTTCCGAGCAAGTCTAGAGGATGCAAAGGAGAATAAAAGAAATACAAGTCGAGGTGGCTTTGCAAACGTACTGATGACTGGCCATATGACCCCTGGAGTTTCCAGGAGCTTAGGGTGATAGCTCACACTATCCCTTTATCTCAAGTCCTTTCTAGCACAGAGAAGCAGGCAGCTGGGCCTTCCTCCCACCCTCCCCAGAGGAGGGCAAGATGATCTTAAACCAGGAAGCAGGACCGACCGACCAACCTGGGCTCTATCTAGCAGGGCTGGCAGCTGGCACCTGAAGCCGTTTGCTTTGGACAGAGGGAGCGGGTAAGTGGGAGGGAAGCTATCAATTAGTCACACTTGTTAATTAATTATTAACCACTAAGAAGTTGCCTTGAAAGGCTGAAATAACTTGGGCCCTCCCTCGCTCTGGGTGGGGGGGTGGGGTAGGGAGGGGGGTCAGACTGTAGCAGACAAGAGGGGCGTTCGTTCTGAGACTAGGGGGTGTTTCAGCATGCCTCTGCTCCAGCTTCTCGCTCCTCCAGACTCTGGTATTCACCACAGACCCAGTATCGGACCCAGTACCATCACAGATCGCCAGACTCTGGCCTTCCAAGCCCCAGTTTCCCTCATAAAGACAAGGACAATCAGAAAGGCCTAAGACCCTTCTCAGGCCCTGTGTCTGAATTCGGACCTTCTGGGCAACACTAAACAAAGAATAATATCCATACAGACACAGAACACAGCTCTCCAATATAAGGAACTTTTCCCCAGAGTCCACAAGGGCCGCCTGGACCCACCCAGAAGGGATCGGGCCTTGGTGTGAAAGTTCTTACTTTAGATAAGGGCAGTTCAGGTAACATCCCCACCCCTCTCCAACTCAGGAGTGTCTCTGTCCCACTGCTGTTCCCAAGCAGCCCAGACACTCAAAAGCTATCCCTAGCCGCTATCATCCGCTCAAAACTATCCCCAGACAAAGCCAAAGGGAGAAAGAAAGGCTTAGAAGAAGAAGGGGGAAACTCCAGCATCCTTAACCTCAGGGAAGGCATTGGGAATCCTCCCCATAACAAACGCGCCTCCAAAGCCAGGTCCTCTCTGCCCCAGCTCATCTCTGTTGGAAATGTAGGTCTGCTCACAGAGACAGGCTCCCTGTTTCCAAACCCACTAGCAGTGCCCTATTACCCCTGAGCCCTGAAATGATCTTAGGGGTAGGGGATGGTGCCATGTCTGTCTGGGGCTCCCTCCGTTTCCTGGTCTGCCTGCTGCTTCACTGCCCTTACCCCTCCCCACTCTCACCTGCTCCAGAGCTCAGTCCAGATCAGGGCTTTGAGGCACCTCTCATGCCACCTCTGGGTCTCCCAGGTCACAAGCAGGCCATGGGTGCTCTTGCTCCCAGGAAGCTCACTGCACGCTGCTAGCCGCCCCCTGGATCTCTCTCCCTCTCATCAGGTCCCGCCTGCCAGTTGTCCCTCCCATGCTGCCGGGCCAGGGGAACCAGGTTACCTGTTATGACTTGAGTCAGAGGGGAGGAGCAGGTGAGCAAGTCCTTCCCTGAACTAATCCGGCCGCTGGCAGTCGCCGGCAGGCAGCTCTTAGGCCTCTGCACTTCCGGGCCGAGGGGAGCAGGGAAAAGGGGTTCCCCGTGAAAGAGAACCAGAAGGCATCAGAGTCAAGTTTCTGTAACCACAAGGAACCCTAATACAGTGTGCTGAGCTACGAAATGTCCTCCAGTCCACTCCTGTCTGTGGTTCTTCCTCACTCCCTTGTCCCACTTTCTCTTTCTAGAAATTGAGGAATAAGCCCCTCCCCCCACAAACAAAACAAAAACAAACAAACAAAAACCAAAACAGAGTAAGAAACTCTCTGTCCACAGGGAGCATCTTGGAAAACCTAGACTCACTGAGTCGCTGTTCTCCTGACACACAGGAATGAAGATCACAAGGGCTTCAGTCTTTCCCAGATTAGGATCTAAAAACCTCATACTGAGTTGGGGATTGTGGCGGGCACCACTAGCAACTTGCGGTTCCAAATACTTGTGATCTGAGGCAGGAGGATCACATGAGCCCATAGACTAAGGATCAGTCTGGGCAACAGAGGAAGATGCTATCTGAACTAACAGACAAGCAAACAAAGACAACAGAAACAGAAGGAAAAGGCAGCCGTGAGTTTATGGAACTCATTGGGAGACTACAAGGCAGAGGTCTTGGGTTTAAAACCCAGGACCTAGAAAAGAAACAAAACCAAATGGACAACAGAAACAGGCCAGGGCTGCTTTTGCGAGGACTCTATGGGGCTAGGGAGACGGAGGACAGCGCTGATTTCTTTTAATCTTGGCCACATCAAGATCACCATACCCTGTTTGCAATCTACATGCACCCCAAACAATGTTGTCCACGGGGCACTGATCCACACGGCCTAGCCATCCCTTATTCCACACCAGAGCAACAGTAACCTTCAACCTTAACTCCCTCTCCATACTCACTGAAATGGACCTTTATCCTTGCAAAAAGTCAACCTCCGGGCTGTGTCCACGGACCCTCAGGCAAAAAAACAAAAAAGTTGCTTGGAAGACATTGCTTTGGAGTGGCCAGTAGAGCTGAGGCTGACTGTTGCCTGCTCCCAGAGGCTGGAAGGATACAGTAGACTGACCTGCATCTTTCAGATCTGTGTCTCATCACCTCTCATCCACCACCTCTGGGACCCAGGTCTCAGGACTCAATACACACCCAAGTTCCTTCCTTCTCCCAGCCCCTACGGACCCCGTCGTCACCCCCTAGCTGGCTAGTAGGCATCTCCTGTGCACAGTTCTGTCACAGCTGCCGCCACCCTTCACCAACAACCCCAGTCCTTCTATACACAACCCCCTCCCATACCTTCACATTCCTGTACACACCCTCTTCCCAAACAATGCCAGCCCCAGAGTCCTGCAGGCTGACCACCTCCTCCAAGCAGAAGCTGAGGGGCCCTCACAGGGGACAGACCCCCCCCCACTGTGGGGAGCATGCTCTCTGAACCTCCCAAAGAACCCACAACCCACAGCCCTTCCCATCCCCCCCCCACAAGTCCTCCACAGCACTGCAGTCCCTTCCCATCCCCCAACAGGTTTCCGTGTTCTTCCAGTGTCTGAAAGGGCTTGAGCTGCCCTGCCCATCCCCCAGCTCCAACCGGGGACTGTGGTGGAGTTTCTAGAATCAGCTCACAACTCAGCTTTTAATGTATAAAATAAAGACACCAATTACGAAGTCCAATTATGCTGAAATACAGTTCTGAAACCATAAGAACGTATCATGTATATACTTCATTATTAACATCAAACAGGACCCAGCAACGGTTCGTTTCGTTTCAAACAACCGATGAATGAAACTCTTTACATATACATTCCCTCACGGGAAAGTCACAGGTACTGCTGCTGCTGCAGTTGCTGCCTGGGGTGTAAGTTTTAGACTCGACTGAGAACTCTGGCCTCAGGTAAGCTCCTCTGAATTCAGGGACCAAAAGCAAAATCGGGTTAAGGCCTGTACACACCGGGACATAAATTCTTTAAACTGTCTTCCAGGAAAAGCCTCCAGGCCTTCACTAATGATTCTCAGTGCTTGAAAACCAGCTTTTCAAGAATGGACTTGAGCAGAAGCCAGGTCACCGAAATCACAAACCCAAACCCCCTCACGCAGAACAGAACCACACACACCCCTACCCCACAGCCCACCCCAAGAAATAGGCAACCTGCAAAGAGGCAAGCCCGGCAGCCAATCAGCAGCTTCCTCACTCCCCGCTGCCCACCGGTCGGGAGGAAGACTTAGCCTCCTAGCCTCTTGCAGGGCAGCTGTGCAATGGAGCTTTTTCTCTTTTTGCAGAAACTCAGCGCTGGCACAGGCTTCCATTAAAGATGGGTAGCAATCCATTGCTCGGTAATGGACTTACAGACCAACCTGCTTGTACTGATCCTTAACTGTTAAAGACTCCAAGTACACACCCAGCATCTCCCCCAAGTCACTAGAATCTAGGGTTTGGCTAGAATTAGCCCGACAAACCAACAGTCCTCCTGCCAAGATGGGTGTTATGGGACGACAACACCAAGGGATAGGTGGGCACTCTCCGGAGGTAGCTTGGAACCTGGAACTCAGCACCCAACTCTAGGAACCAGGAAGCTGACACTTTCCTGACCCCAGGTCCCAGGGCAACTGGCTATGCGGACAGGAGAGGAAGTGAGGTTTTCTTGCACTGGAATCCCACCCAGGTGGAAGACAGCCCTTTCCACGAAAACCACTTCTTCAAAACCTAACGGGTCCAAACTCTTCCACAGACCTGTAACCAAACATACTCCACTCCCTCCGCTGTCCCCGAGGTTTCTGTGACACTTTAGGAGCCAAAGTTTTTAAAACCAAGTCCTTCAACCTGACCACATCACCCCAACAGCACCCAACAAAGTACAGCCACCAGCATTCCCACAATTACTTAATGAATTAACAAATCAATGGCCAGCCGCAGGAGCTCACAGCCGGGGATAAAAAGCACGGGAAATAGTCGGGGACTCTGGGCAGGAGGGCTGTAAGATTGTGTTTTCTTTCTCCACTCTTCTCTCTGGCCACTAGGAAAGATGTTCACCTCAACTAAGCCAGGGTGGAGAACTAGGGGTAACAGAGTATGCACCCTGAAATCAAACCTCTAAGGCTCTCGATAAAAAGCCCTTTTGTCCTGTCCCCCCCCCCAGCCCCTCCCCCACCGCGCCCTCTCCTTCCAGGCCGGCCTGGGACTCCGGCTCCTTTTGTTTGCCTGCTTTCTGCCTTCTCGGAACCTGGCCAGGAGATCCACCGGCCCGAGGAGAGAGTCGAAGGAGAAAGGTTGGCCGTTGGAAACGGCTTTGGGGTAGAAATTCGGGAATCCTCGACCCCTTGGTAAAATTACCCCCTTTCCCTGCAAGACTCCCTCTGCAGAGGATGAAGACCGAGGTTCAGGAGCTCGATCCCCCCAGTTCTCCCGCGCTCAGTTCACTAAGTTTCCGCCTTACCTGTCCCACCGAGCTCTGGCTCGCCGCTCCTGCCCCCGCGCCCCTCGCGCCCGTCGCGCAGCTTCAGGACCTGTTGGTCCCGCCCATCTTCCCTCTCCCCAAGGCTCCCCCGGGCCTCCCCTCCCCGGAGGTATTTCATTTAACTTCGGCATTTGCAGCATCCCAAATGTTAAAGATCCCAAGACATCTGTCCCCTGGGGCATACCAAAGGCCCAGTGGAGAGAGGGGAAGATGCTAGAAGTGATTCGAGATTCTGATCCAAGAGATGGGGCGGGGCCTCACGTTGGGTTGGGACAGTGCCAGCCCGAGTGTGCATCCTGCGGGAGCAACAGCGCGAGGGGCGACGCTGCCCCCTATCTCCCGCATTCAGGCGGCCTCGTGGTGGGACACCCCCGGCTAGACCGGTTTCTGAAATCTGGGCGGGACAAGGCTCGACTAGAGGTCTTAGGGGCCGCCTTTCATCCCCTTGCTCTGGCCCGGCTGGGGACAGTTTTCATTCCGGAGACCCTAGCGTGGAAGAATGAAAGGAGACGGCACGCCCCTCCCCCTACTCGCCTATCCCTTCTGGCGGCCGGGGACTGCGGCGCGATCAAACCGTGGTCGCCTCTGCTCCCGAGTTCCCAGCCTTGTCCCTTTTGGGGGCGGCGGGCAGAGCTCCGGCTTTGGAGGCAAGGCACACACTTCTAGGCAGCGCCTCCTGCTGCTTGTGACGAGTCCACTAAACCATCCATTCATTCAAACTTGCGCTTTCCTCCCCCCCCCCCCTTGGTTCTGTTTACATTTGTGCTGCTCTTGTCAGGGCCAAGCACGGCGGCGGTTTAAAGTCCAGCCTCCTTCACTAGAGGGTTCTTAAGTCTAGATCTAGCTAGTATAAGTTTGAAGACTAAGAACCAAAGGATAGTGGAGGCTGACTCAGGCTGAGGGCCTGGCCAGAGAAGTGTGCTCTCTAAAGAGGGACCTAGACAGGCAGGATGTACAAGACATCTTGGCAGAGGAACACAGCAGGACCTACGAGCTGTAGGGGATTTAAGATAGGGGTGGGGAGGAGGGAGGAGGTTTTGACAGTTATAAGGGTAACTTGAGCTCTGGAGGGAAGAAACAATCAGACTTTTCTGAGTCTGTTGGATCCTGGTTCTGAATTGACACTGATCCCAAGAAACACTGTGCCCTCAAGTTAAAGTAGGGGCTTATGGAGAACAGGTGATTAATGGAGATTTGGCTGATGTCCAACTCACAATAGGTCCCCAAACTCATCCTGTGGCTATTTCCCCAGTTCTAGAATGTATAATTGGGATAGATATACTATACTTAGAAGTTGATAAAGTTCTCCCATTGGTTCCCCTGACCTGTGGAGTGAGGGCTATTATGGTTGGAAAGGCTAAAATGGAAGTCTTTCCAGTTGCCTCTGCCTAAGAAAATAGTGAATCAAAAACAGTATCGTATCCCTGGAGGAACTGTAGAAATCAGTGCCACCACCAAGGACTTGAAAGATGCAGGGGTGGTGGTTCCCACCACATCTCCCTTTAACTCGCCTATCTGTCCAGAGCAGAAGACAGATGGATCGTGGAGAATGACAGTTGACTATTGAAAACTAAATCAGGTAGTAACTCCAATTTCAGCTGCTGTGCCAGATAGTGTACTTGTTTGAGCAAATTCAGATATTTCCTGGTATCTGATATGTAGCTATTGATCTAGCAAATGCCTTCTTCTCAGTACCTGTCCTTACGGACCACTAGAAGCAATTTGCTTTCAGTTGGCAAGGCCAGCAGTATACCTTTACAAGTTTGCCTCAAGGATATATTAACTCTCCTGTTCTGTGTCATAATTTAGAAGGTATCTTGATCATCTGTCTCTTCTATAAAATACCACACTGGGGCACTACATTGATAATTGATACTATGCTGATTGGACCAAGTGAGCAGGGGACGGCAACCACTTTGGACTCACTGGCAACACATATGGGTATCAGAAGATGGGAGATAAATACAACCAACATTCTAGGATTGTTTACCTCAGTGAAACTGAATACCTCAGGAGTCCAGTGGTGTGGTGCATCCAGAGATAGTCCTTCTAAGTTGAAGTTATTGCACCTGGCCCCTCCCACCACCAAGAAAGAAGCACAACATTTAGTGGGTCTATTTGGATTTTGGAGACAGCACCTTTCTCTCTTGAATGCATTACATAGGCCTGTTTACCAAGTGACTTGCCAAGCTGCTAGCTTTGTGAGGGGCCTGGAACAGGAGAAGGTTCTTTAACAGATCCACACTGTTCTACCACTTGGACCACATGATCCAGCAGGTCCAATGGTACTTGAGGTGTCAGTGAGAGATAAAGATGCTGTTTGGAGCCTCTGGCAGGCCCCTGTAGGTGAATCACAGAAGAGACCTTGGGATTTTGAAGCAAGACTCTACCATCATCTGCAGACAACTACTCTCCCTTTGAAAAACAGCTCTTGGTCTGCTATTGGCCCTTAGTAAAACCTGAATGTTTGACAATAAATAGGCCACAAGTTACCATGTGACCTGAACTGCCCATCATGAGCAAGTGTTACCGGACCCACCAAGTCATAAAGTAGGGCGTGCACAGCAGCAGTCTATTATCAAACAGAAGTGGTATATATGTGATCAGGCCCAAACAGATCCTGAAGGCACAAGCAAATTACATGAAGAAGTTGCCCAAATACCTATGGTTTCTATTCCTGTTTCAATGCTGTCTGCTGCCACCCAGAAGTGGACAGTTGCAGAATTACAGCCCCTTTCTGGGACAACTCTGAAAGACACTGGTGAAGATAAATCTTCACCGTGGGCAGAACTTCAGACAGTGCACATGGTATTACAGTTTGTTTGGAAGAAATGGCCAGATGTACAATTGTTCAGTGACTCACAGACTGTAGTCAAATGAATTGACCGGATGGTCAGGAACATGGAAAGATCACAATTGGAAAATTGGTGAGAAAGACATCTGGGGAAGAAGTATGTAGATAGATCTCTCCAAACGGGCAAAGTATGTGATATTTATTTCCCATGTAAATGCTCACCAAAAGGTGACTTCAGCTGAGGAGGAGTTCAATAATCAAGTGACTAGGATGGCCTGTTCTGTGGACAGTCAGCCTCTTTCCCCAGCCATCGCTGTCATTGCCCAATGGGCACATGAACAAAGTGGCCATGGTGGCTGAGATGGAGGTTATGCTTGGACTCAATAACACTGACTTCCACTCACCAAGGCTGACCTGGCTACAGCAGCTGCTGAATGCCAGATCTGCCAACAGCAGAAACCAACACTGAGCCCCAGATATGGCACCATCCCCCAAGGTGACCAATCAGCAACCTGGTGGCAGGCTGACTACATTGGACCACTTCCTCTGTGGAAAGGACATTTTGTTCTTACAGGGGTAGATATTTATTCAGATTATGGATTTGCCTTTCCTGCACATAATTCTTCTCCCAAAACCACCATCCATGCTCTTACAGAATACCTTACCCACCATCATGGTTTTCCACATAGTATTATATCTGACCAAGGAGCTCATTTCACAGCCAGAGAAGTGGGACAGTGGGTGCACAATCATGGAATCCATTGGTCTTACCATGTTCCCCACCATCCTGAAGCAGCTGGTCTGATAAAGATGGAATGGCCTTTTGAAACATAGTTACAGTTCCAATTAGATGGCAGTGTCATGAAGGGCTGGGGCAGGGTTCTTCAGAAGGCAGTATATGCTTTGAATCAGCATCCGATATACAGTACAATTTCTCCTATAGCCAGGATCCACGGGTGCAGGAATCAAGGTGTGGAAAAGGGAAGAGTTCCACTAACTATCACTCCTAGTGACCCTCTGGGAAGTTTTTGCTTCCTGTTCCTCCAATCCTAAATTCTGCCGGCCTAGAAGTTTTGGTTCCAGAGGAAGGAGTGCTCCTGCTAGAAGCCACAACAAACATTCCATTGAACTAGAAGCTCAGACTTTCCCCTGGTCATTTTGGGGTTCTAATGCCCTTAAACCAACAGGCTAAGAAAGAAATAACAGTGTTGGGAGGCGTGATAGCTCCTGATTACTATGAGGAAATTGGATTGCCTCTCCACAATGGAGGTAAGAAGGATTATGTCTGGAGTGCAGGAGATCCTTTAGAAAGCCTGTTAGTATTACCGTGTCATGTGATTAAAGTCGACAGGGAACAACACAGCCTAATCCAAGCAGACCCATCAGGAATGAAGGTATGGGTCACTCCTCCAGGAAAAGAGCCAAGGCCTGCTGAGGTGCTTGCAGAGGGTGGAGGAAATACAGAATGGGTAGCTAAGGAAGGTGGGTATAAATACCATCTGAGACCACATGACCAATTGCAGAAATGAGGATTATAAGTTACATGAGTTCTTCTGTTTTATTTTGTTACTAAAAGAATGTTTCCCAAGGGACTTTAACCTATTCTAAATGTACAATGCATTTGCATTTGCATGAGGGGTAGTTATATGTTAAGCATTATTATGACCTGATTATTGCTTATATATTTACAGTTATACAAGAGATAGTTATATCATGTTAGGCTTATTTATGACCTAGTTATTGTTTTCATTTGGACATGAAATATGATTTGTGTTAAGTTGACAAAGGGTGGATTGTGAAAGCTATTCTCAATTGTCAATTTGTGTTACGGGTTTGTATATGCTCAGCCCAGGGAGTGACACTATTAGAAAGCGTGTTCCTGTTATAGTAGGTATGGCCTTGTTGGAGTAGGTGTGCCACTGTGGGTGTGGGCTTAAAACCCTCACCCTAGCTTCCTGAAAGTCAGTCTTCCACTAACAGCCTTCAAATGAAGATGTAGAACTCTTTTTGTTTGTCTGTTTAAAAATTTATTTACTGTTATATGTAAGTACACTATAGCTGTTTTTAGACACACCAGAAGAGGGCATCATGCCCCCCATTACAGATGGTTGTGAGCCACCATGTAGTTACTGGAATTTGAATTCGAGACCTTCGGAAGAGTTACTACACAGCTCTTAACCGCTGAGCCATCTCTCCAGCCTGAAGATGTAGAATTCTTAGCTCTGCCTGTACCATGCCTGCCTGGATGTTGCCATGCTCCCCCCTTGATGATAATAGACTGAACCTCTGAACCTGTAAGCCAGCCCCAATTAAATGTTGTTCTTTATAAGATTTGCCTTGGTCATAGTGTCTGTTCACAGCAGTAAAACCCTAACTATGACAACTTGACTGAATCTGGAATGAATATAGAATGTATCTACAATCCAGAAATAGAGGGCATACCTGTGACCCAGATCTTGAGGCTGGAAGACACAAGCGTTTGATCTAGATCTTGAGGTAGGAATGACACATGCTCTTAATCCAGATCTTAAGGCACACCTTTAATCTGGGCCATACCTTCTGCTGGAGGCCTACGTAAGGACAATAGAAGAAGGAAGGATTCACTCTTCTTCAACTGCTTGCACTTACTTGACAGCACATCTATTGGGACCTACTTCTTTAGGATTCTGGCTTATACAGAAGACCAGTTAAACTATCCAGCCATGTGGGACTGAGCAACTACTAGAGTCTTGAACTTCTCATTCATAGCTGCTCATTGTTGGGTTAGTTGGACTGAAACCTGTAAGTCATTCCAATAAATTCCAAATATATGTCCATCCCATAAGTTCTGTAACACTAGAGAACCCTAATATGAGACCCAAGAGGAGAAATGTGGGGAACTTTTAAAGCTGAGGCAAAGGATACCTTTGGAGTTGCCATTATTATTTGTGAGTGTTCCTATTGATTGCAAACTTGACAAGATCTAGACCCAAACACATGAGTCTATGGGAGCCAAACCCATTCAAACCTTCTGAACTCCCACCAGAAGGGCAGCAGAACTTGGAAGCTTCATTTGTAGAATACTGAATTAACACATGTGGAAGATGCAAGAGTGGGGCTTGCACCAAGCCAGTCAGGCCAGGCAGTGTGTGGAAGGGTCAGAGTCCCTGCAAGGAGGCCTCAAGATGCCATTTCGACTAGCTGTGAAAGTGAGGCCTAAATTGCTTGCAGTGGAGCCCCTGGGATGTTGGAGATGCTAAGACCATGGGTGTAATTGCTATTCTTGGTTGTCAATCTGACTATATCTGGAATGAACTACAATCCAGAAATGAAGGGCACACCTGTGAGTGATTTTCTGCTTGGTTGGACTTGGGTGAATCCACTTCTAATCCTGACCTTGAGGTAGGAAGACACACAGAATTGGTCCAGATTTTGAGGCAGGAAGACATATGCCTTTGATCTGGATCTTAAGACTGAAAGGTACACCTTTAATCCAAATCTTGAGGCGGGAAGACGCATCTTTAATATGGGCCATATCTTCTGCTGGAAGTATAATTACGTAATGACATAGAAGAAGGAAGCTTTTGCTCTCTACCTGCTTACCCTTACTTTGCTCACACATCCATTCCTTCACTGGCAAAACCTAAGAGCCTGTTTCTCTTTGGGATTCCAGAATATATAGAAGACCAGCTGAGACTGATCAACTATTAAATTCTTCTCATCCACAGCTAGTTTGGACTATAAGTCATTCCAATTAATCATATATTCATATACACATACATATACATATAGAGAGAGGGAGAATTCACTCCATAAGTTCTGTGACTCTAGACAACCCTAATACAGTAAGACATCTGCCAAGAAGTAGAACCCAGGAGAGAGGTACTATGTGTTTTACAGACAGAAGAAATGGAAAGGCAGGGCTACCCAAGCCCTATGGAATCCAAAGATTCCATCAGGAGCCCCAGATGTCAGACCTGTTGCTACAACATTTGGAGTTTCCCTGATGGGATTTAGTCTTTCTTTCCCAGAATGTCTTCCTATGACCCCATTCCTCCTGGCTGAATATTTGTTCCATGCAATTGTATATTGGAATTATATAATTTATTTTTTATTTCAATGGTACTCAAGACAGTACCTTGAATCTCAGAAAAGACTTAGAATTATAAATAGTATTAGAACTGCTAACAGTTATGGGGACTTTTGAAGTTAGACTAAATGCACTTTTCATCATGAGATGACCTTGAGCCTATAGGGGCAGGGAGTAGAAAGTTATAACATCAAAATGGTAATGTTTGTGTCAAGGTGATGAGGGGTAGACATGTGATGGCTAATGTTGTTAGCTTGACAGACTCTAGAATGACCTGTGGGAAGACCATTTGGATTAACTGTACAGGAGTGTTTAGACAACCCTGACTAATACAGTAGGACATCTGCCAAGAAGTAGAGCCCAGGAAAGATGACATATACACATACACACACATACACATATACACATATACATACACATACACATATACATATACATACACACATATACACATACACACATATACACATACACACACATACACATATACATACATACACATATACACATACACATGCACACACATACACATATACATACACACACATACACATACACACATATACACATACACACATATACATACACATATATTCACATACATATACACATACACACATATACATACACATATATTCACATACACATACACACATATACACATATACATACACATACACATATACATATACACATATACACATACACACACATACACATATACATACACATATACACATACACATGCACACACATACACATATACATACACACACATACACATACACACACATACACACATACACACACATATACATACACATATATTCACATACATATACACATACACACATATACATACACATATATTCACATACACATACACACATATACACATATACATACACACACATGTACATACACATATATTCACATACATATACACATACACACATATACACATATACATACACACATATACATATACATACACATATATTCACATACACATACACACATATACACATATACATACACACATATACATACACATATACATACACACATATACATATACATACACATATACATACACACATATTCACATACACATACACACATACACATATACATACACATATACATACATACACATATACATACACACACATACACATACACACACATATACACATATACATACACATGCACATATACATATACACACATACACATACATACACATACACACACATATACACATACACACACATACACATATACATACACACATATACACATACACATATATACATATACATAAACATATACATACACATATATTCACATACATATACATATGCACATACATATACACACATATACATACACACACACATGTACATATACATAAACATATACATACACATATATTCACATACATATACACATATGCACATACACATACACACATATACATACACATATACATACACACATATTCACATACACATACACATATACATACACACATACACATACATATACATATGCATATAGAGAGAGGGGGAATTCATTCCATAAATTGGATTAACTGAATTGGGAAGACACACCATAAATGGGGGTGGCAGTATTCCATGCACTGTGGTCTTAGGCTGGATTTAAATGAGAAACCTGAGCACCCACACTTCTGTGGTTCTTCACTGTGGATGCGCAGTGCTCAGCAGCTTCACACGCCTGCCACTATCTCGTCCTCAAATTGTCAGCCAACAAACCGCTCCTTCAGTTGCTTTTGCCAAGTAGTTTATCACAGCAGTAAGAGTAACTATAACTACTCACAGAAGACGGTGGTTTGTGACACACAGAATGGTGACCCGGCCCTGGATCCACCACATAATCACCGATACCTTTTCTATAGATGAGAAGTAGAATCTTCCTGAAGGTACAAACTCTGAGCTCATTTAAAAAATGCCAGCTGCCCACATGGGCAGAGGCAGGGATGGGAGTCGTTGGGAGGTGTATTAGTCAGGGTTCTCTAGAGTCACAGAACGTATGGGTAGTCTCTATATAGTTAGGGAATTTGTCGATGACTTACAACTTGTAGTCAAACTCCCCAACAATAGTCAGCAGTACTTGTGGACGGAAGTCCAAGGATCTAGCAGTTGCTCAGTCACACCAGGCAGGCCAGGAAAAGCCAGAGTGAATCTTCCTTCTTCCAATGTTCTTATATAGGTCTCCAGCAGAGGGTGTGGCCCAGATTAAAGGCGTGTGCCACCAAGCCTTCCAATTCTTGACTAGTTCTTTCTAGATTTAGTCAAGTTGACAACCAGGAACAGCCACTACAGGTGGTCAAGAGAGTAATGAGAATGGGAGCAAAAATCCTGTGTCCTGAGCACCACATCACAGCATAGCCTTGGAAAGTGATGGGACCTCAGCAGGGATGGGAGTGTGGGCCCCGGATCTCCTGCTGATGGATTCTGATATCCCAAGTGTCTAAGGGGCAGGTTTCTTCCGTGTACAAGAGACCTCAGCAGCCTAGAGCTGGAAAGATGTGGGTCCCTAACATACCAGCCTTTCCTAAACCTTTAGATTCTTCATTTTTAAAAATGGATTTTTTAAATCCAGATTTTTTAAAAATCTGCCTAGGTCAAAATCAAAGTAATTTATATGTGCTATAGGTTTTTTTTTTCTTTTTTTAAGATTTCTTTTATTTTATGTATATAAGTGCTCTATCTGCTTGTACACCTGCATGCCAGAAGAGGGCATCAGATCCCATTATAGATGGTTGTGAGCCACAATGTATCTCATAGGAATTGAACTCAGGACCTCTGGAAGAGCAGCCAGTGCTCTTAACCACTGAGCCATCTCTCTAGCCCCTTGTACTGTAGTTAGAATAATGTGCCCCCCTCCAAAGTTCATGTGTTGCAAAGGCTGATATCCCAATTTGTAAGTTGGTGGCTTTGAAGGTGTAGTCTTAGGTAGTAATCAAGATTAGATGAGGCCATGAAGGCAGAGTCCTCTGTGTGGTAAATACTGGCTTTGGAGGCAGAAGACCCCCCCCCCGATCTCCTGCCTACTCCAGCTCACAGTGTGATGCCCTTATCCCGCTGTGGCAAAAGAAGAGGGCCTTGTCAGAGACCAGCACCATGCTCTTGAACTTCTCAGGCTCCAGAATCAACCCTAGGGTTTTTGTTTGTTTGTTTGTTTGTTTGTAAAATGCGTTTATTTGCTTTGTTTTATACATGGTCTCAGTATGTAGCCCTGACTGGCATAGAACGTGCTATGTAGACAAGTCTGGCTTTCAACTTACAGAGATCTGTTGCATGTAGTTTTATGCTCTACCCTCCTTTACTCCCCGAGGTGACAGTACTACCAGCCCCCACCAGGCTTCCCTTGAATCCTTGGACAAAAGGCACATACACACACAGTTTATTCCTTTACAATTTGCCTTCTTGGCATAACTGCTGGGCAATACTATCTCCCACCTGGAAAAGCATGCCCTTGTGGGAAAAAAGGGAGCTCGGGCAGTGGTGGTGCGGGTCATGCATAGGAGAAACACTGGCAGGCAAAGCCTGCATGAGGGGATAGGGGGACACTGGCAGGACCGTGCATTGCACCACGATAGGGAGTGCTGGCACCAGAGTACCTGTGGAGCATGAGACTGTCTGGCTAGCGGGGAGGGAGGTCCCTCTCAGAAGGTGGTGCCGTTCTGGCATAGACCTACCGGGTACCTGTTGAGGAAGCTACTTGGCTGAGATGTGGCTTGGCTTTGAGGAGGCTCGATCCTTCCCTGGTGGCTAGAAACGCTGAGACCTGTTCCATGCTTCTATACGGCAGATTTTGATAAGAGACAGTTCATAGTTTTAGTGTTTTATTATAGAAAGGTAGGAAGAGAAAAGAAGATAGAAAAGTAAAGAGAGAAAGAGAAGATAGAGGGATGAGGGATGGCCATGACCACATGGAAAGAGGGAAAAGAATGGGGGGGGGGAACAGAGAAAGAGGGACAAGAGAGGGCAGAGAGAGAGATAAGAGAGGGCGGAGAGGGGAAAGAGAGAGCGAGGCGGGACAAGAAGCCTTCTTTTATAGTAGGCTGGGTTACCTGGCAATAGCCAGGTAACCAAGGGGTGGGGAAAGCCTGGCTGTAGCCAGATGACTGCAGAGGTAGAGTCCAACCAGAACACTAGGGGCCTGGAGCATGGCCACACGTGACTGATGGCCACAGGATTATGAAGTTGAGCAGTCAGCAGTCTGGGAGTATAGCTCACGGGTTCTGTTCCTTGTATCAAGTCTCCAGAGTGGCCTTGATCAACCAAGCTACAAACTGTCTCACACCACGGTCCCACTTGCCTTTACCAATTTCTTATCTCAGTCCCACCTAGCCCCTGCCAAACATCCCTGACCACCCACCTGTAGACAGGCCCCAGTTCCTCCTGAGACCTCGCATGGCTGCTACGTTCTTCTGTTTCCGAAGCATGACGAACTCTCATCTTCTCCCTTGTGTCTCTCTGCCTTTCTTCAGAGACCTGGAAATCCTGCCTGTACCTTCCCCCATGGCAATTGGCCCAAGCTTTCTTTACTGGCAAATCAAGAACCAATTGGGGAATCTGTCCCCTACAGAGATCTGCCTGCCTCTGTCTCCCAAGGAATTAAAGTTTTATATCACCACACCCAGAAGAACTCAGTTGTTTTTATTTGTTTGTTTATTTTTAACAATTACCCAGTCTCTGAAATTTGAGTATTGCAGCCAAAATGGTCTAAGGTGGTTATGCTAGTTATTTTTTCAATACTGGGACAAACATGCCTGGCAGATACAACTTATGGAAAGAAGGGTTTGTTTGGACTCATAATTCAAGGTAATTCAGTCCATTGTGGTGAGGAGGCATGGTGGTAGGAGCCTAAGTAAGCCAATCACATTGTATCCATGGTGATGAGCAGGTACTAGCTTGTTCTCTTTTCCATGCATATGCATTCTAGGACTCCATGCCACAGGATGGTGTTATCCACATGTAAGATAAGGCTTCCCACTCTGTTAACCTAAGTCTATGAGGACATAGACTTGCCCAGAGGTTGGTTTGCCATGGTGATTCTTACCCTCATAAACTAGACAATCGAGGGTACCCATCACAGGGGGCTGTCTCGAAAGCCTGGGTTTGTAGGGTGACTGGGTTTGCTGTGCTACTGTTATCATCATTTGGCAGATGAAGAAGCTGAGGTCCAGAAGCACCCAATGACTAAGTTGACCCAGAATGTGAAGACAGCACTTCTGTTACCACAGCTCTGCATTTGCTGAAAAACTTTACATGTCAAAAGGACCAAATGGTTAAGGGATAAAATATGTCAGAATAAAATATGCAAGAATTCTGGGAAGCTGGAGAAATGGCTCAGAGTTTCAGAGCACTGACTGCTTTTCCAGAGGTCCTGAGTTCAATTCCCAGGAACTACATGGTAGCTCACAACCATCTATAATGGGAATCCAATGCCTTCTTCTGGTGTGTCTGAAGACAGCGACAGTGACAGTGTACTCATATACATAAAATAAATAAATAAATCTTTTAAAAAAAGTTCTGGTCCTTGAGCATCCTAGTATTTTGCTTATGGTCTAGCGACTCATTCTTAGCTTTGGTTTGAGTTGGGGAAAGGAGGCAAGATGAGCCCAAAAGAGGATGGGGGATCAAGGAGATCATGACAAATTATAAATGCAAGTTGCCTTAAACGGCAGTCACTGCAAATGTTATCACAAGAACATGCTTCTGTTTTAAAAATAAAAGCTGGCCTGGAGCTGATCCTGTGCCACAGCACTCCATACCCAAATATCGTCAGGAGAGATCTGATCTCCCAGGAGTGCTGACTCACCTGTGAGCACAGGTAAGACCACCACTTCTGTTCAAATTCCTGGCCTAAGAGGGACCCTCCCTAAGCCATCAGGACACAGGAACCAAGGAACAGCTGGGGACAGGATCCTTTCAGTTTCTGTCTGCACCCTAGAGATAATCCTGTGCCACAGCTCTCCATACCCAAATTTCTCTGAGAGAGAACTGGTCTCCCAGGAGTACTGACACACTGGCTTGCAGGAAGGACAAGCCACAGAGACAGCAAGACCAGCTAAAACCAGAGATAACCAGATGGTGAGAGGAAAGGGCAAGAACATAAGCAACAGAAACCAAGGATACTTGTCATCATCAGAATCCAGTTCTTCCACCACTGTGAGCCCTGGATACCCCAACACACCAGAAAAGCAAGACTCTGATTTAAAATCACATTTCATGATGATGATAGAGGACTGTAAGTAGGACATAAATAACTCCCTTAAAGAAATACAGGAGAACGCAGGTAAATAGCTTGAGGCCCTTAAAGAGGAAACACAAAAATCTCTTAAAGAATTGCAGGAAAACACAACCAAACAGGTGAAGGAACTGAACAAAACCATCCAGGATCTAAAAAATGGAAATAGAAACAAGAAAGAAATCATAAAGGGAGACAACCCTGGAGATAGAAAACCTAGGAAAGAGATCAGGAGTCATAGATGCAAGCATCACCCACAGCATACAAGAGATACAAGAGAGAACATCAGGTGCAGAAGATACCATAGAAAACATTGACACAACAGTCAAAGAAAATGCAAAATGCAAAAAGCTCCTAACCCAAAACATCCAGGAAATCCAGGACACAATGAGAAGACCAAACCTAAGGATAATAGGTGTAGAAGAAGAGTGAAGATTCCCAACTTAAAGGGTCAGTAAATATCTTCAACAAAATTATAGAAGAAAACTTCCCTAACCTAAAGAAAGAGATGCCCATAAACATACAAGAGGCCTACAGAACTCCAAATAGATTGGACCAGAAAAGAAATTCCTCCCATCACATAATAGTCAAAACACCAAATGCGCAAAACAAAAAAGAATATTAGGACTGGAGAGATGGCTCAGTGGTTAAGAGCACTGACTGTTCTTCCAGAGGTCCTGAGTTCAAATCCCAGCAATCACATGGTGACTGACAACCATCCATAATGAGATCTGATGCCCTCTTTTTGTGTGTCTGAAGACAGCTACAGTGTACTTACATGTAATAATAAATAAATCTTTTTTTTTAAAAAGAAAGAATATTAAAAGCAATAAGGGAAAAAGGTCAAGTAACATATAAAGGCAAACCTATCAGAATTATACCAGATTTCTCACCAGAGACCATGAAAGCTAGAAGATCCTGGACAGATCTCATACAGACCCTAAGAGAACACAAATTCCAGCCAAGACTACTGTACCCAGCAAAATTCTCAATCACCAAAGATGAAGAAACTAAAATATTCCACGATAAAACCAAATTTACACAATATCTTTCCACAAATCCAGTCCCACAGAGGATAATAGATGGAAAACGCCAACACAAGGAGGGGAACTATACCCTAGAAAAAGCAAGAAAGTAATCTTCTTCCAACAAACCCAAGAGAAGATAACAACACAAACATAAAAATAACATCAAAAATAACAGGACGCAACAATCATTATTCCTTAATATCTCTTAACATCAATGGACTCAATTCCCCAATAAAAAGACATAGACTTGGGCGGTGGTGGCACACGCCTTTAATCCCAGCACTTGGGAGGCAGAGGCAGGAGGATTTCTGAGTTCGAGGCCAGCCTGGTTTACAGAGTGAGTTCCAGGACGGCCTGGGCTACACAGAGAAACCCTGTCTCGAAAAACCAAAAAAAAAAAAAAAGACATAGACTAACAGACTGGATATGTAAATAGGACCCAGCATTTTGTTGTATACAGGAAACGCACCTCAGCGTCAAAGACAAACACTACCTCAGAGTAAAAGGCTGGAAAACAATTTTCCAAGCAAATAGTCCTAGGAAACAAGCTGGAGTAGCCATTCTAATATTGAATAAAATTGACTTTCAACCAAAAGTCATTAAAAGGAAATGGAAGGACACTTCATACTCATCAAAGGAAAAATCTACCAAGAACTCTCAATTCTGAACATCTATGCTCCAAATGCAAGGCCATCCACATTAATAAAAGAAACTTTACTAAAGCTCAAAGCACACATTGTACCTCACACATTAATTGTGGGAGACTTCAACACCCTACTCTCATCAATGGACAGATCAGAAAAACACAAACTAAATGGAGACACAGGAAAACTAACAGAACTTATTGACCAAATGGATTTAACAGAAATCTATAGAATATTTCATCCTAAATCAAAAGAATATACTTTCTTCTCAGCACCTCATGGTACCTTTTCCAAAATTGACCATATAATTGGTCACAAAACAGACCTCAACAGATAGAAGAAGATTGAAATAATCCCATGTCTCCTATCAGATCACTACGGATTAAGGCTGGTCTTCAATAGCAACAAAAACAACAGAAAGCCCTCATACACATGGAGGCTAAACAATGCTCTACTCAATGATACCTTGGTCAAGGAAGAAATAAGGAAAGAAATCAAAGACTTTTTAGAATTTAATGAGAATGAAGGCACAACATACTCAAACTTATGGGACACATTGAAAGCAGTGCTAAGAGGAAAACACAGCACTAAGTGCCTCCAAAAAGAAAATGGAGAGAGCTTACACTAGCGGCTTGACAGCACACCTGAAGGCTCTAGAACAAAAAGAAGCAAACGCACCCAAGAGTAGACAGCAGGAAATCATCGAACTCAGGGCTTAAATCAACCAAATAGAAACAAAAAGAACTAAACAAAGAATCAACAAAACCAGGAGCTGGTTCTTTAAGAAAATCAACAAGATAGATAAACCCTTAGCCAAACTAGCCAGAGGGCACAGAGACAGTATCCAAATTAATAAAATCAGAAATGAAAAGGGAGACAGAACAACAGAAACTGAGGAAATCCAAAAAATCATCAGATCCTACTACAAAAGTCTATATTCAACAAAACTGGAAAATCTGGATGAAATGGACAATTTTCTATACAGATACCAAACACCAAAGTTAAATCAGGATCAGATAAACCATCTAAACAGTCTAAACAATCCCATGACCCCTAAAGAAATAGCAGCAGTCATTAACAGTCTCCCAACCGAAAAAAGCCCAGGGCCAGATGGCTTTAGTGCAGAATTCTATCAGACCTTCAAAGAAGACCTAACACCAACACTCTTCAAACTATTCCACAAAATAGAAAGAGAAGGAACCCTCACTACCCAATTCATTCTATGAAGCCACAGTTACACTACGTATTCTCCCATGGAGGTGGAATGATTTCTGTCTAATCAGGAACTTGTCACAATTTCCATTCATAGAGGACTTCATAAGATATTTTTTTTCTATTTCTATCATGTTTAATGTTCCAAATAGATTTTAAAAACTGGTTGAGTGCGCATTACTTTTATCTTCAGAAGATAGCATGTATATTTAAGAGGCATTTAATTATTATAAGTTATTTTGACGACTTAAAAAATGTCAATACTGAGTTGTATATTTTAAAATAAATTTTATTAGTTTAATAAAAATAAAAATGAAAAATAGAAGCTAAAAATACAATGTTTCATGAAAAAGATTGACTAGATGGGCGGTGGTGGCACACACCCTTAAACCCAGCACTTGGGAGGCAGAGGCAGGCAGATCAAATTCTGACCAGCCCGGTCTCCAGACAGTTTCAGAACAGCCAAGGCTACATAAAGACACCTCATCTCAAAACAAACACACAAACAAACAAACACCCTCAGGCATTTGAGTAAATGTATATCGCTTAGGCTGCTGTTCCATCTCACAGTGGGCTTTGGGAGCCTAGCACCGGGGAGCCTTGAGCACGGGCCAAAGCCGAGGCTGGAGAAGCAGGAATTCTGGCAGCAGAATCCCAAGCCCTGACCAGATGGAAGTTCATGGAAGGTGCAGAGTGGTAGAGTCAGCTAAGCTCTGTTCATTTTCTCTTCTTCCTGCGTCAGCTGAAGAGTAAAAGGCCTTCTTCTAGCAGATGGGCTTCCTAGGAAGAGATCGGAAACCGAATTCTTGCCCATCCAGAAGAAGCAGGCGGAGAGAGATCTCACAGCCCTCTGGAAGCTGGGCATGTTGTCTGCACCCCAGCGGCCTCCTTCAGAGGGAGGGGCCCCCAGGGCCTTCCTGTCTTTCCTTCAGAAGCTGCTCTGCCCAATTCATCCATCCTTGGCCTGGAAGGGAGGGAGCTCACCTCACGTAGTCTCCTCCTGGACTCTAAGAGCCAGGTGAGGGAAGAAAGGCCACAGTTAGCCACGCGGACACAGACACTGTCCTATCTATGTCTTGGCAAGAAGCTCTCTGGAAACCCCAGAATGACTGGGCCCAGGGCTGCTTCCTCTCCTGACCGCATCCTGCAAGCTGGGGTAGGTGCCAGGAGGCACTGCCGGGTGGCCTCTGAGACTGTGACTAGAACTCTTGATGTCCAGGCGGGGCTCCATGAGGGTAGGTAGCTCCATGGACTGACTTGCAGGACCAAACCAAGGGCTGCCCTTGGCTGCCGCAGAGAAGAGAAACAGAAGTGGGCCCAGACCCTGGGTCTGCAGAGCTGCTCTAGACAAGACAGGTCCAGCCCTGGGGTCATCCCCAGACAGGCACGAGTCAGGCCACTCCTCTAGCACCCTGTGGCCATTGGTTCTGGTCTAGCTTCTAGATTTTTCTGAGTCCTCCCTGAGTTCCAGAGTCTTTCTTCTCATTCATGTTTTCTTCACCGTTTCTGTCTCCGTCTTTTCTTGCCTCTCCAACCCTTCTGTTCTGGTTTTCTGAGCTTCAGTGGAGCTTGAGAGGCCACAGACTGGGGTCCTTGGGGCTCTGTGTAGATCACTGATCACCGACATAATTCTTTCCGTACCTCCTTAATCCTAATGAGATCATTAGGGATGATAATTCCCACGAGTGCTAGTCACAGTTGATCTGGATCAAGTGGTCTTCTGTAGGTCTAAAGGATCCCCCAGGAGGTGGGTAGCAAACGGGAAGAGGACTCAGGGTCTATCCCAACTTCCTCACTTCCTGTGTCCGGGCTACAAGAGACTTGGATCACTCCTCTCGAGAGGGCAAAACCCGACCTCTCTTTGCTATGAGCCCAAGCTCCCGCCTAACCTCCGTCCCCTTGAGGAGCACCTGCTAAGAAGCCCCACGGCTCCGACCATCCTCTTGTTTCTGGAGGCCTAGAAACTTTGAAACTTCAGGTAAGAGTGAATTGTGGTTTTGTTTTGTTTCTTCCTTAAGATAAGAGTAAATACAGCAGTGGGACAGATAGATGTTAATCCAAGACAGGACACCAGGAGCCCAAGAATGCTCTGCCCTAAGCCTTCCTCCGGCCCTTGGGGAAAAGCCTTCCTGGTACTTTGATTGGAACCTTGATTGAAGATGGCTACAATGCGATCTAGAGACCAACCCATTGATCTGGTCTTACCTGTTTCTGCCCTGGCTGTGGAGTGAGATAGAGTTTACCTCTAGACCAGGTCAGGAGACTGACCCAGGAACTGAAGTCTGTCAGGGCTGCGGACTGATGACCAGCCCTTGGCCAGCACGTTATGTTAGTGTGGGCCTGAGGGTGCTTTTTCTCATGGAGAGGGTGAGGTGCTTAAGAAACTGAGTGCCACACATTTAGTTAGGGCCCTGGAGGATCTTTAATTGTGACTCATGAATAGGGAAGATGGTTCCTCTAAACTGCAGGTAAGACCCTGGTAAGCCAGTGGGCGTCAAGTTACCCTGGTCATGCTCCCTAAGGGACAACTCCCTGGAACTTACTTATCTTGCTAGTTAAAAGCATCCATTTTGAGGATTCAGCTCTTGTTTATTTTTTTCCTGAGAAACTTAGGTCCGTGCTACTGAACCTTATTGAGTGACCCCATTGGTCTGGTCTGCTGCGCCCAGTGTGGGAGCTCAGCCCAGACAGTAACTTTAGCATCACTAAGAGCAATTAAACTTTCAAAAGGTCTGAGATAGCAGATGCCTCCTAAGGGAGTGCCTGAGCTACTTGGGAGTATCACCGTCTTACCTTTTATGATCTTAAATGGGTAATGTTTTTAAACATTTAAACCGTTTTTAATTTGTATATGAATGTGCTCATGTGCTATTGTGTGCATGGAGGTCAAGACAACTTGTAGGAGTCAGTTCTTTCCTTCTACCATGTGGGCTCCAGAACTAGACTCAGGTCATCAGGTTTAGTAGCAAGCTCCTTTACTCCCTAGCCCAAAGTAATGCTTAACCTGTTTCCTCTTATTAAACTGACAGTTATGGAGTATGACTTATGAGTACGATGTATGAGTATACGCATGGCAAGCCAATGTGCATGTGGATGTCTGATGATAACTTTTGGGAGGTGGCTCTTGTCTTCCATCTTGTTTGAGGAGGGGTTTCTTCTTTCTGTAGCTGTGCTCATACCATAGGTGCTGGACCAGAAGCTTCTGAATGTGGCAATTTTCCTGCCTATGCCTCCATTTTCAGGAAAACTGATTACAGATGCCTGCTATACCAGACATCATGTGGGCTCTGAAGATCTGAACTGTTTTATCTCTCTGGCCCCTGGAAAACTATATTAAAAAAACAAAATAAAAATAAAAACAACAACAACAAACACCTTGAGTTGCAAAGCTGAATTCTAGAGAGAGAGGACAGGTGACTTCAGAGGCTGTGTGCAATGATGGAGCTGTTTTCAGTGACTTTTCTTCAGTATTTCAAGGGATGGCATGTTGATTTTTGATTTTTTTTTTGTCATATTCTTTTGATGCAACCAAAGGCATCTAGAATACCTTCCCCGGGTACATCACTGTTGACATTAAATGGGTAATTTAGGAGACACATTAGAAGTACATGCTTGGCCGGGCGGTGGTGGCGCACGCCTTTAATCCCAGCACTTGGGAGGCAGAGGCAGGAGGATTTCTGAGTTCGAGGCCAGCCTGGTCTACAGAGTGAGTTCCAGGACAGCCAGGGCTACACAGAGAAACCCTGTCTCGAAAAACCAAAAAAAAAAAAAAAAAAGAAGTACATGCTTGGGGGTGGGAGTGTAGCTCAGTGGTAGAGCACTTGCCTGCCCTGCAGAAAGCTACAGGAAATTACGGCAGAGCTCCTCGGTTTCTTCCTTTGTAAAGCAGGTGTGTTGGGACCCTCACTTCCCACTTTCCTAGCTGTGACGGTGCACCCGTGCAGAGAAAACACTTCTCGGCATTATACTTTGCCCATAGCAAAAGATTTTTAGAGATCTTTTCTTACATTTTTGGTCTTTTAAAAAAAGGCCCCATTTTCTTCCTCCCACTGCTAATCCTCAGGAAAACAACACTTCGATTTCTGCATGGTTCTATTTTTAAGATCCAGACCTGTTTGCCAGTGACCATCTTGCACTTCCTGTGGCTTAGTGACTAGCTGCTTCAAAAGGCCCGACTCTCCCTGTGCTGGGGCTGAGCCGGAGCTGCGGAGCTGTGGCTGGGACCACCAGAAGCAAATTAATACCTCCCATCTTCTGGCAGCTCTGAAGATATCTTAAGCTCGATGAGAAAAGAGGAAGGTGGGTTTTCACCGAGGTCAGATGATAGCTGTCTACTTAGTGGAAATGGGCCACGTCTGCCTTCCTCCCTCGGTCTCCAAGTTCTGACCCCAACCTTTGCCCAGCTCCAGTCCTCTGTGAGTTCACTTAGGTCAGAGCATTGTGTCTATTTGCTCATAGCCACACGGACTGAAGAGTTCTAGTGAGAAGCAGCTGGTGGAGAGATGGGGCATGGGGGGGGAGAGTTCAGTCTGTCTAATGAATTCCCCTTTACCTATCATGTGAATTTAGGAAAAAATAATTTTTTTTGAGAGAGAGACAAGGTCTTACATAGCTCAGGCTGGCCTCGATCTTGTTGTGTAGCCAAGGATGACTCTGAACTTCTGATCTTTCTGCCTGTACCTCCCCAGCTTGGTTTATAGGCCTGAGCCACCAGGCCTGGTTTGTATGGTACTGATGATGTATGATTCAAACTCAGAGCTTTGTGCATGCTAAACAAGCACTGTACTGGATGAACTACATCCCTAACATTAGACTTAATAATTATTAACACACCCCTATATTTCCTTGTTGATGCTTTTCTTTTAATAAAAGAAAAGATTTTTAGAAAAGCAGTATGGAAATGTGTGTCTGGAAAAGGATTATGGGTGGGTGGTATGTTTGGAATCTTTGAGCTACAAGGTTCAGGAAGTGTTTTGATCCAACCCAAGAAGCCTTCTGCTCTGTCCTAGTGTTAGGACTGAGGGAGCAGGCTTGTCAATGTGGGGTGTGGCACTTCACGGAGGTGTCATTGTGGAGAAAGCCCTCTCATCTCAGGGTTCCTTCTGAGCTCTGGAAAGTAATTTATAAAAGTAAAATTTTAAGCCAAGTATGGTGTACACCTTTAATTCTAGCCCTCAGGAGGCAGAGGTAGGTGTATCTCAGCTCCAGGCCAGCCTGGTCTACAGAGCAAGTTCCAGGACAGCCAGGGCTACACAGAAAAACCTTTTCTCGAGAATGAATAAATAAGTAAGCAAGTGAATAAATAAACAAATAAATAATAAAAATATAATTTTTCTTTATGTGCATGGGTATTTACGTGCCTAGTGCCTGTGGAGGCCAGAAGAGAGTGACAGATGTCCTGGTACTAGCATTACACATGGTCCTGAGCCACCATCAACAGCCGTGTGGGTGCTGGGAATTGAACTCAGGTTTTCTGCAAGAGCAGTGAGTGCTCCTAACTGCTGAGTGGTCTCTCCGGTGCCTGGAAGGAAATTTTGAGCAGGGAGACAATGTGTCCTTGCTCTATTCACGGGCTTCTGTCCCTCAGACACATTGACTTGCCACCAGAAACCCAGTGAACACACAAGGGACCAATTCATAGCACAGAATTCATCAGTTTTAGCTTCAGTGGGATTTTTTTTTTTTTATATTCCCCTCTTCAGTACCACTGACTCCTCATTTTCTGTCTTTTTGTGAGGCTCAGTTATCAACTGTTGTTTTGTAGAACTGGGAGTCTGTGCCGCTTCAGTAGCCCATGCTCTTGCTTTCTGGAGCACAGAATTACAAAATAAGAGTCCCATTCACTCCGTGACTTTGAGAGGCGAGATCCAGAGCCACTGGAGCATTCGATGGCACTCATTATTTTACTACTGTAATTACAGCACGTACAACGCTTACTGTGTTCGAGATAATTCTAAATTCTCCACATACCGACACATTCAACCTTTCCGTCTACCCTATAAGACAGAAGCTATCCCCGATGTGCAGATGAGGATGGTGAGACAGAAGAGGATTAAGCTGAGGGTGTTACTCCTGCTTCCGTTAGCATGTGATACTTCTTTTCAGAGCGCTTTGGTGATGTAGTGTCCGCGGTCACTGCTTTCAGAGTCTGTCTTCTGTGTGATACGGTCAGACAGGCTAGCAAAAGGCAAGAGCCCAGACCAGGGCCAGGCAGCAGGTGTCTGGTCACTTTTGACACAAACGATCCAAGCATTCCCCAACGGGAAGGGAAAGATACTCATGCCAGCATGGTTATAAGAGCAACATCTCAGCCGGGCAGTGGTGGTGCATGCCTTTAATCCCAGCACTTGGGAGGCAGAGGCAGGTGGATTTCTGAGTTCGAGGCCAGTCTGGTCTACAGAGTGAGTTCCAGGGACAGCCAGGGCTACACAGAGAAACCCTGTCTCGAAAAACCAAAAAAAAAAAAAAAAAAGAGCAACATCTCTGGAACAATTTCAACATCCTAAAAAGGAGGGATGGTTGGCCATATTATGGTCTATTCACAGAACAAAGCTTTCAAAGTGACAGTTCTGAAAGCTATATTGGGACAGAAAAAAATGTATAGAGTGCTGTGCAAAAGAAAAAGCTGAACATTGAGGTCTGGAAAGATGACTCAGGGGTTAAGAGCACTGGCTGCTCTTGCAGAGGATCTGGGTTCAATTCCCAGCACCCACATGGCAGCTCATTCTCATGTGTAACTCTAGTGCCAGGGGATCTGATGCCCAATTCTGACCTCCACAGGCACCAAGCACACACGTGGTATATACACATGCATGCAGGTAAAACCCCATACACATAAAATAATAAAATAAGCCTAAGAAGAAAGAGAAAGAGTGGGAGAGAGAGGGAGAGGGAAAGAGAGGGGGAGGGAGAAGGAAGGGGAGAGAGAGGGAGCGAGGGAAGGAGAGGGGGAGAAGGAGAGAGAGGGGAGGAGGAGAGAGAAAGGGAGAGGGAGGGGGGGCAAACAGCACATTACATCGATGTGTAGCAACACCTGAGAAGGTTTGTAAAGATGTACAAATGGGAAAATTCTTGTCATTAGGGCAGAAGGTCTTGAGTTATTTCACAAATACTACTTTATTTGTAGCAATAATTTTAGAGGTGGAGACTTGAGCGGATTGGGGGCACTGAGTTATGTAAAGAGAAGAACAAGGTTTTGTTTAAAGGAAAGAGGGGGGAGAGTTCGTCTTGATCTGGTAAGCTAGTCACACTATGTTGTGACTTCAAGATCTTAGAATCTAGAGTAGGGGGTCCCCAACTCGGTGTGCCAGCGTATTTTAGACTTTTTTGGGCGGGCGTGTAGAATGGAGATGGGAAATGTCCACATCATGGAGGACAATCAGGAAAGCAATTATGAGTCACCCCTGTCTGTCACATCTCCCTGGGTCAAACCACAACCCCCACATACCCCCACACAAACTTTGGGCTGCTCAGAATCTCTAATGAGTAAGTTTGTTTTAAGGGTCAGGTGTTGGGGTACACTCCTAAAACCCCAGCACATGGGAAGCTGAGGATCCTGAGCTCAAGATCAAACTATGCAAAAAGACATAAAAAAAAAAAGAAATTAAAATTTTCCATTCTAGCACTTTGTCCAGGGTTGAATACAGACTGTCTCTCCCCAAACAGGGTCTTACTCTTTAAGGCCATTCAGATCTTTAAGGCCTTAAATTCATGATCCTCTGAACTCATCCTGCCTTCTGGGCATAAATAATTTTGTGTAAGGATGCTTATCCTGAATTATTAGGCTAAATTATATGAGTAAAATCCCAGGAATGCTGAGGCAGGAGGATCATGAGTTGAAAGACAGCCTGGGCTACACAGAGAAACCTTGTCTTGAGGGAAAAACAAAAAAACAAAAACAAAAAATGAACTGAGAATAAATGCCTGAGTACTCACTCAGCCTTAGATGCGACATGTATTTCAACCCTCCTCAGCAGGATCACAGAACACTAAGAAGGGTGGAGGACATAAGAGCCAGAAGACAGGGGAGGCTGCCACACCCATCTGGATAGGCAGCAGCAAATAGACTCAGTGGGTTATAAAGAAGAGGGCATGAAGTTAGGAGACAGAGGTGTTGGGGAGGTTCCAGAGAGAGCCTCGTTAACCTTGCTTAAGGTTTATTTTTAATCTTGTGTGTATATGTCTGTATCTATGTACATCCCACATGTGTGTGGGTGCTCACGAAGGCCAGAGGAGGGACTTGGAAAAGCAACTGTGAACTGTCTGATGTGGGAACTGGGATCTGAACTCTTCAAGAGTTGCAAGAGCTCTTAACTGCTGAGACATCGCTCCAGCCCTGAGTATATTTCTATATACATAAAAATACATGCACGTATATAGCTCATATATGTAGTTATTTATAGAAAAGAAGTAACATATAGTTCTTTTTCTACATAAGTTGGTACAAATTTATATAGACTATTGTGAGTCTGTTTGCTCACATGTTTGTGTAGTTTTTGGCTCAAGCTTGGTATTCAGTACTTATTTGTTAGTAATATAATAATAATTTCTATAATTAAAAAGTGTGTGTGTGTGTGTGTGTGTGTGTGTGTGTGTGTGTGTGTGTGTACAAAACAATGCTAAGCTTTGGACCAAGGCCTTCACCGTTGCTAGGTTCTCTACCATCAAACTACAGTCTTGGCCCTGCTACTATATGCAATACACATTATTGCCCAGGCTAGCCTTGAAATCATGATTCTTCTGCCTTGTCTGACTACTGGGATTATAGTCATGAGACCCATGTTTGGTCTGTAGTTTGTTTTTTTTTATGTAACAATATGTTTTATTTTAGAGTGTCCTGAAATATTGTTTAAAAACATGCCTTTGAAGCAATATAAATGTAACTCTATATAAATATAATATAAGCAATATAAATATAAATATAATATAAGCAATATAAATGTAACTCTATATACATATAAATGTAACTCTATATACATACAAATGTAACTATACATATAAATGTAACTATATATACATACAAATGTAACTATACATATAAATGTAACTATATATACATACAAATGTAACTGTATATACATGTAAATGTAACTACATACACACACATACATATATTTGAGATAAGGTAGCCAAGGCTTGCCTGGAACGCATCATGCTCTAGCTGGTGTTTTGATTTGTTTTCTCAGCACTTTGAAAAGTAATGACTCTGCATTAACGACTACCCACTGCAACAAGAAGTTCCCTATCAAAGATGAAAGCATCACAAATCTCTGAACATAGACCTAAGTATTTAGGACAGAGTTTGACAACAGGACCACTTAGCAACACATCAGTAGGTATCAGTAGGTACATCTGTGACATACCCAGCCTTGGGCTTTGGCCATGTTTTCAGTACCAGGCATGAGTTCTGTGCTGGCTTTTCTTGGTTGTCATTTCGACTCCATCTGGAATGAACTATAATCCAGAAGTGGAGGGCACACCTGTGAAACTTTTGGTTTGGTTTGAATGGATGCAATTAGTCGGCAGTGCTACAATTGTGTGCCGTTTCTGTAAGCACACACCTCACACAGAGTGACACAAATGTGGATTCTTTCTGATCTTGAAGGAATAGTGGAGAGGGAGAGTTACCCTCTCCCTTCTCTCTCTCCCTCCCAGTCACCAGCCCTTGCCTCAGTTGCTGAGTCTGAGGGCGAGCTGGGGAGGTTAGCAGTTTCCTACAGGCTCCTTAGCCAAGGGAGAACAGAGCCTTAGACCTGATAAAAATCCCACAAGTGAGATGACTTTCTAGTGTCCTGGGTCCCCTCAGTGGGGAGAGGATCTGAGTCATATCACACACCACCAGCATACACCCTGGCTCTGCCAGCCTTCTGAACTCCCCAGATCACTCATCAGTCTGGGCCCCGGTTCCCACACTGCACCCTGAGAAGGGACCGGTGGGGTCGAGGGAAGTGGGGAGAAAGGTCAGAATTAGTCACAAGAGGCAAAAGGCCCTATGCCAGCCTTTGTCTGAAGGTGGAGTTTCCCTCTCTTCTCTTCCCTTTCCCCTCCCTGCCCTGCCCCACCCCACCCCCAAACCTATCTTTCTTACCTGCTAGGTAGGTTTAAGGGTTCTGTTGCTGAGTTAGAGCCTCAGGCCAGGTGTTGACCTTTTCAATCCCATGGCAGCCCCACAGGTCTCTCCACAGTAAAAAGATGGGGACAGAGATCAGGGCCTGGAACATGCTAACCCCAAGGACGAACTCTTGGGACACATCTGTCTGAAATAGCACCACTTACAAAGTACTTTCAAGAATATCGTTTCCTTTGATCTGTGATACAGCAGAGCAGATATGATCAGTCCCAGCTTCAGCTCAGAAATCTGGGTGAGGGCCAGGGCCAGGCAACTGAATGTGACTCTGTGTGTGTGTGTGTGTGTGTGTGTGTGTGTGTGTGTGTGAGAGAGAGAGAGAGAGAGAGAGAGAGAGAGAGAGAGAGAGAGAGAGAGAGAGAGAGAGAGAGGCAGGTCCTGTTCTAATTTTAGCTTCCTTATATTGGGTGCATCGATATATTGCTAAAGGCCCTTGAAATGCTTGTAAATATTTTCTAGGAGGAATGCAGGGGAAAGTCCTTGTAATTCTCTTATTCTAATACGGCCATTGTTTGCATTTATTGCATTTTCTTCTAGCCTCTCTCTGTGCCCTTTAATAAAGTGTAACTGTTATTGTTACATAAATTGCAATGCTGTTTCTTTCACCCTTCACAGTGAAGAGACAGTCCTTATAGCAGTAGTTAACACCTTCTGTGTCAAGATGCTGCTCCAAACACTGGGGATACGGCATGCCATCAAATAACAAAATTCCCTGTAATCGTGGAGTGCATATTCTGATGAGAGAGACAAATAAGCAAATAAGTAAGATGGCTGCTATTCTATTAGTGTGCAGCAGGAGAAAAGATCTTACCTTTTGTGCCTAAACTGTGAGGGGTAAGAAAAAAGATAGTGCAGATCCAAGGGAGACTGTGCTGGCTAATTTTGTAGCAACCTGAGATAAGCTACAGTCATTTAGGACAAAAGAATATTTTATTTTTTTAGATTTATTTAATATATGTTGCTGTCTTCAAACACACAAGGAGACAGCATCAGACAAGAAGACAGCATCAGATCCTATTAGAGATGGTTGTTGAGCCACGGTGTGGTTGATGGAAATTGAACTCAGGACTTCTGGAAGAGCAGCAGTCAGTGCTCTTAGAAACTGGGGTGTGGGCATCTCTCCAGCCCCGGACAAAAGAATCTTAATTAAGAAAATAACCTCCACCAAACTGATCCGTCAGAAAGCCTGTGGGGGTATTCTCTTTAATCAGTGGTTGATGTTTCAGGGCCCAGCCCAGCGTTGATGACAATACCTCTGGGCAGGTGGTCCTGAATAGTAATTAGCCTGAGCAAGACAGGAGGACCAAACCAGTGTGCAGCATCCCTCCAAGACCTGTGCATCAGCTTGGCCCCGACTTCCTCAGTGATGGACTGTGATGTGGAGCCGACATGAACCCTTTCCTCGCAGGCTGGTTTTGGTCACAGTGTTTAATCACAGCAATAAAGCCCTAACTAAGAGACATGTATGTTTCCCTTCCACAGAACCAGTGCTGACAAGTTTACATCCTTCCAATCAAAGTGTGAGGAGGTTATTTTAACTTCTGAAATTTTACTTTCTTCCTCTTGGAAATTACCATCAACATTTCCTGATTTCTCCTTGAATGACATTAAATTTTGCATTTTAGTCTATCATGGTCATGAAACCATAGCATTGCGTTTGGACAGTTAGGGGTTTTCCTTCTAGGTTTAACTCTTTAAAAACTTCTCTTTCTCTGCAACCCAACTTCTGTTGTTTAGGATTATTGAGTAGAGGTAAAAGATTATAAGGTAAAGGAGTGTGGGCCGTCAAGGGCGTGGGACATGCACGTCTTCAAAGTTCTTGATGAATAGGACCAACTTCTTGCTAAAAGATCTTCTATTGCTCTTCCTTCACAACCCATTCTTAGCTCTTGCATGCATGCTTTGTCTCCCTCCATCACCAGGAAGTGGGAGCTCATTCTCCACAAAATGAGAGAGACAATTTCCAAGGAGTCCACGCCAAGAGAGGGAGCTGTTCTTCACACTGTGCACAGCTCTATGCAGGGGCAAAAATGTCAGCTTTCAGGAAGCACTGTAGGAGGGGACATGAAAACTTCCCAAGAGCTAGGGAAGCTGTCAGTCCATCTGTCCGTCCATCTGTCTGTCTTCAGGGAGCTCAGCTGAGAATGTGGAGATGAACTTGGAGGGGAGCTCTGTCGCAGCAGCCCAGAGCAACACCAGCTCTGTAAGCTTTGGTCTCATCACACACACCTTGGTGGAGGTCAGTACCCCTCTCCTGGCAGGCGCTAGCCTTCACCCAGGCAGCAGTGGTAAGGAAAGGGAGGATTATGATAGAGATGGGCTCTTGGACTTGAAAGCACCTGAAGGTGCATCTTGCTGGCCTAGGTTACCCATGGACTGCAAGCCTTGTTGCTCCCAGGGCATATATGGGGACATACCGAGATGTTCTTTTTGACAAGAGCATCTACAAGATGGGGTAAAGGTGGACTGCGATGTTAAATACACTCCCAATCAGTGGTCTCAAACGCTATCGAGAATGTAGTGGTGCCAGATGAGGAGAGGAGAGGAGGTTAAATAGCCCGAGAGAACGCCCGCCTTCAGAACCAGCCTAGCACTGATCATCAGTCTGTGCTGCTACTCCACACTCCACATTCTGCCTAGGACTTGGTTCTCAGCCTGATCAGGGAATTCCATTCCCTCATTGATCAAAATGTTTGTAGGTCAAATCCTCTCAAATAAAAACATGTACTTTTTAAGTCTTCCAGAAGCCTCAAAGGATAAACCAGAGTCTGAAATGGTTAATTCTAAACATTTGTACTGGAAAAGCTCCCAGAGTGTGGGGCTGGGGGGGGGTGGAGGGAGCCTGGACCACATTTAAAAATAAAAATTACACATCTCTTCTTTGAAATGACACCTGGCACGCAGATGATGTACATCTTCCTCATTTTTTCCTTTCATCTTGCCAGTCCCTCTCTTGATGTGCGATGTCCTTTAAAAGAATTGAGACTTAGTCATTCTCTGCCCTCCTGAGAGTGCCACACTCACAGGTGCAGCTGGCACTCCCAGTCCCAGGGTCACACAAACCATCCCCCTGAAGGGCCGGAACTACTGAGTTGAGTTTTGTCTGACTGTGTGACACACCCTTCTGACACCCATCTCGCTCTTGATGTTCAAGTCAAGACACGGTTGCCAACTAGGGACAACAAAAGTTTTTATTGACATGTGTGCTCACAGAAAAACCTAGGGTCCCTGGATGAGTGAGGGGAAAATTTCAGAACCCAGCATTTAGAAGGAAGGCCAGAACTACAAATTGAGCAGCTCACATTAGGGTTGGTTTCGATGTCTTTCGGGAGCCTTTGAAAACGAAAATCCGAATTGGGGATGAGAAACAATATAGACAACATAGTGATGATGAGAAAGAGGGAGGGGGAGAGGGAGGGGAGGGGAGCGGAGAAGAGAGGGGGAGGAGGAGAGGGGCGGGGGAGGGGAAAGTGAAAGGGGTAAGGGGAGAGGGGGAGGGGGAGAGGGAGGGGGGAGACAGGGGGGGATATTTGAGGTGGTGTTGCTAGAGGGCTGATAAGGAGAAGAAATTCCTCAAAGGACAAAGGCTTTTGCAGGGGCAAGGATAGACAGGGACAAGAAGGACCTTTGAGAGTCTGGTTTGGATGTTTTGGCTGAATTACACAGAATGAAGCAGAGAATGGAACCCACTTCCCTTCCATCTACTAGGTGAACCTGTTTCTCCAGGTGGGCGTCTACAGTCTTTCTTGCCCTAGAGAAAATTAAGGAAATACCCCATCCTTCCCCGTCGGTTGGTGAGAACAGCCAGCCTCAGCAGTCAGCTCTGAGAAAGCCGATGGGCAGTCCCGGGCACATCGACAAGCACATGGTTCCTCTCTTTGAAGCTCCGTTCCACCTGCGCCATCCCGGGGAAGCTACCAAGCGGCCGAGGCAGAGTTCATCTTTGGGGACCGGCCCCAGAACACCGAGAGCTGTCGTCCCTGGAGAGCGAGGAGGCCGAGCTGATCCTGCGTACCGGGCGCCCGGCGCGCGTGCACACCCCGAACCGGGCCCGGGCGCGGAACGAGCGGTCCAGCAGGAGGTAGATGACCGGGTTCGCACTGCTGTTGACAAAAGCCAGGCAGGTGGCGACAGCCAGACCCCAGCGCAGCGCCAGCAGCAGGGAGCAGGGCAGCGGCAGCGCCCGGAGCCGCGCCAAGTGGAGGAGGGAGCGCAGGACGCCGAAGGGCAGCCAGCAGCCCACGAAGACGCTCTCCACGGTGAAGATGATGCGCAGCGAGTTGTTCCGGGCCCTCCCGACGCGCGGCAGGCGGCGCGACACGCGCCAGTAGCAGGTCAAGGTGACCGCCAGCGGCAGCGCGAAAGTCAGTAGCAGCAGCAGGAGCCCGACACCCTGGAGCGCATCCCAGGGCTCCTCGACGCACTGGCTGCCCGCGCCGTCCAGGCTCGGCTGCAGTCCCCGGTAGAGCAAGGCGGGCAAGCCGGCCAGGAACGCCGCAGCCCAGGCGGCGCCGCACGCGGCTCGCACACAGCGCGCGCTACGCAGCGGGCGCGCGCTCAGCGGCCGGCCCACGGCCAGGTAGCGGTCCACGCTCATGCCCGCCAGCAGCAGCGCGCCCGCGCAGCGCGTGACCGCCAGCGCGAAGCTGCTGACTTTGCACAGGCCGTCGCCGAAGGGCCAGAGGCCGCCGCGCGCCTCCGCCGCGGCCCACAGCGGCAGCATGAGCACGAAGCCCAGGTCGGCGGCCGCCAAGTGCAGCACGAAGGTGTCCACCAGCCGTCGCGGCCCGCGCTGCCGGCTCAGCAGCCACACCACGAAGGCGTTACCCGGCAGGCCCACGGCGAAGGCCGCCAGGTAGAGTGCGGAGATGATGGCGTGGCCGTAAGGCAGATTCCAGGCAGGGCACAGCTCCACTTGGTCCAGGGAGCCCGAGCTCGAATAGTCCCAGGACATCGTGCCCCAGCTAGGACTCCAGGGCTCGGTGGACAGCATGGCCAGGGTCACTGGGCCCGCGTGCACCCTGGTGCAGTGCGGCTCTCTCTGAGCAAGGGGTGGGGGGTTGCTTTTCACAGCCGGTGCCCAGCACCTCCCTTCCTGCCACGCCAGGCCAGGCCGAGGTTATGGGGTGAGCAGGAAGGTGGAGGGTGAGAAGAGTGTGGGTCTGGGAGGGGCAGACCTCTGTGGTGGAAATGGTGGCCTCCAAGTTGCGGCTGGTCCAAAGGGAAGGGCAGAGGGAACTTCACAACTGGGTATTGTTGAGATGTCCTTAGGACTGAGAGACCTTCGGCCGCTCAGAGTCGGTGGCTCATCATTTCTGGGTGCTTGGCCTAGTATCTAGGGGAGGGGAGTGGGAATCTGAGATCGGGTGCAAGGGGCAGTGTATGCCTTAGAGCCCTAACCTGCTTCTCACCAGGCATTTTCTTTTCTGGTTTTTAGAGGGGAGGAGACAGACCAGGCGTGAGTGCTTCAAAGGAGGACAACACCTCGGCTTCCTTCTCTAATCTGCTCTGCTGGGTAGCGTGCAAGGGGGTCTGAAGTTTGAGGGAGATTCCCTTGGTTCCCGATCAAGAACTGGCACTAGAGTTCTTGGACTAATTAGACTCCCGGGATGAAGGACTAGGTGTGTCACCTAGGGTGGCATTTCTGTCCTGGCCCGGTCCTCCTGGAGCCACGTGGAAGGGATCTAAGCTAGAGAGGGAAGGAGAAGTCAGGCTGCCCTGCTGGAAAGGGCCGGGCTTCTGGGTTAGTCCTCCTCCTCCTCCTTCCCCATACTTCAAAATCTTGCTGGTAAGTCAAACGGGGTCATAACCTCTATACAAAAGATGGCACAAAATGTCCCCTAATAATCCAACAGATTTGCTATTCTAAACCAGGAGACAGGAGCTCTGAGAACTCTTGTGAACTGAGCGGGGAGGGGAAGGAAAGAGTTTGTGGATAAGGGGTTGCAGGCTGTTTAAGCTTGCATGGAATGACAAGACAGAGGAGGGATGAGGGTGGGGGAGGCAAAACTCGCTGTCTCCTCTCAGAGCTACACTACAACCCCTGACAGGCCGTGTGGGCACTAATGTTAACAGCGATGTGCCTTCAGTCCCATTGTCACCAAGAATGAGTGACTGGTGCATTGAGCAACCTGGCGTTGGAAATCCCAGGGGACTTTCAGTTTGTTCGTTCCCATTCCACTCACGGTGACCTCGCCATGCAGCAGGCACTGGTTGACTTTGCGTCCCAAGAGATGCATTCTTGACCTCAGATCCTTTACTGGGGAGGGGAGAGACACAGGCTGTGTGTGCGACGGCCATCATGCCGTCAGTCAAACTGTGGTTTAAAACGACGTCCACTTAGAGCTCAGAAGGAGGAGCTGTGGATCCGGTGAGAAAAGGCCTTCAGAGGGGACAACAGTCCAGGTCTGGTCTAGGAAGGGGTTAAAGGTCAAAAGCAGTGGCAGAGCAGAGAGGGTGAGCCAGACCTGAGGGGATAATAAAGCAAGTATACTGAGACCTGGAGGAAGACACTGGCAGGCCATGGCCTGATCCTGAAGGCTTTGGGCATCAGTCTGATTTGAAAAGGTCCTGGCAGGACTGTGTGGGTCGCAAGGGGGACGGCTCAAGCCACGGGGACTCCACAGGAGGCTGTTGTTTTGTGAAGGAACTAGATGGTATTTGTTATTTTGCAGGGGTAAGATCTCACGCTCATTAGGCAAGAGCTCTGCTATTGAGTAACTAGTTATCGGCAGTAGGGACAGAAAAGGGAGGATGTGTCACAGGTCTCCACACAGAGAGGACTGGAGGGAGATCTGGGATGTCTCTTTGGAACAGTGTGCAAGCTTCTCTGTAATTAAAGGACCAGAGCAACGGAAGGGCAGCTCTGTGTGTGTGTGTGTGTGTGTGTGTGTGTGTGTGTGTGTGTGTGTGTTTGTGCCCAGATTAACACTGATTAGAAGTAGGATGATGACATCACTTATGATCCAAATCTAGACATGTCTGAGAGCGAAAGAGGCATCGTCAGTAAACAGTACTGTTCTGGGAGTCATAGGGTCCCACCTGAGTTTCCTTTCCCATACGCAGCCACCCTGCAGGGAATAAGAAGGTGGGATGGAGGGCTAGATGTTTTCCAATTTCCATTCAAATCCAGTTTTCATAGAGTAAGGATTTTAAGCTAGAGAGGGAGGGTATAGCCAGATTGCCTTTCTGTGAGGGGAAAGGGCCTGGACTTAATCTTCCTTACCTGACTCCATCCTGCAAAACCTACCCATCAAAACAAACGTGCAGGGACTGGGGTTCATGTCTAGTTTGTTCCCGCCAGGAAGTTTTTTCCTTGGGTTGCTGCAATAACTCAGTAGGGAAAGGTGCTTTTCGTTAAGCCTGAGGACATGAGTTCAAGCCCCTAACCTACACAGTCGAAAGAACGAACCTACCTCTCTTAGTTGTCTTCTGATCACACTCGTGCCACAACACACAGACCCACACACACGCCCTTCCCATGTATACACTCGTACACACACACACACACACACACACACACACACACACACACACTAAAAAGGCATAACAGATTTTTAAAGACTATTTCTCATACCAGTTACAAGCTGGAAAGAGACTGCGGAGTAAATCTGTCTGACCTCTTCGTGAGCACCTCAGTTTCTAGTCTTGGGCTTTCTCCTAAAGATCTGCTACCCACATGGTGCTGGTGAGCTGTTCCTACCTCCTGGTTAGTCAAAGGGGTTGCAGCCTCCTTCCTTGGAGGACCAGCAGGACAAAGCCTAGACAGTCGAGGCCAGGCCCAGTGCTGGATTTTTACTCATTGCACTCGGGCGGGCACATCTCAGAGCTCAGAGAGCGTGAATGAGTGAGTAATCGTGAAAGCTGGTGATGAACAACTGAGATGCCACTGGGGAGAAGGCAGACTGGGGGCAGCTGCCAAGACCGGAGGGCAGCAGTGGGCAGAGGGGAAGTAGAAGTTGGTTGTTTACTGAAAAACACAGATTCGTGCTTCCTGGCTGTGGTCTCATACCCAAGGGAGTCTGGTTGAGCACAAATGGTGGATTTTCTCTGCCCGGCCCAAACACAGTGGCCTTCCCGGGCTTGTTGACAGAAGAAAGCAGCAAAGGCCAGAGCCAAGGACAGTGGGGACTCCTGGACGGCCAGGCTGCTTTGTGAGGAGTGGCAGACCAACCTTCTCTTTACCACCTGAGTAGCACTCACCACAGGATTACAAACAAGCTAGCCGATTGACATATCCATCCTTGTCAGCCGAGGTGAAGCCCACTCTGACTAGCGTGCAGAGCCTAAGCAGAAGTGGCGACTCCAGAGTCTTCTCTGACACCGACCCTCACAGGCCTCCTTCTTCTGTACGGGGGGAGCCCCTGGGCTGACTGTTCTGTGGTCCACCCTGCCTTGTCCGGGGCACTGCCTTGTTTTGGACGAAAAGAGAATAACGTGTACAACATTTAATCTCAGTTGCTTTTGGAAGGTGATTTTTCTTTCTGCCTCTATGCAGGCTGTATTTAAGGCATCACACTACTCTGCATTTTTCTGAACAAATAATAAACTTCAAGGAAATTTCGTTCTTGCCTTTTTCATTTCCAGGCCACATGAAAATCGCCGCAGATGTGGCTCTTCAACACAATCACACAATCATACTTAATAGATTGGTGATTTGTTTTTTTCATCCAGGGAAGGATGTTTCTGAAAATAAAGGTGTCCATACACTCCCATTATTTTTAGATTAAAAAATATTTATTCACTTTGCAACCCAATATCAGCCCCTTCCTCTCCTCCTAGTACTCCCTCATTAAAGTCCTCCTCCCATCTACCTTCCCCTTCTTTTTTAAGGAGAAGCCTCCACACACTACCCCCCCACACACACACACACATCAAGTTGTTGTGGTTCTAGGCACACTCTCACGGAGGCCAGACAAGGCTGTCCATTTAGGAGCGTGGGACCAGCAGGCAGGCAGGCAGCAGGCTCAGGGACAGCCCGTTCCAGTTCAGGGACCCGCAGAAGGACCAAGCTGCTCATTGCTCCATATGTGCAGGGGGCCTAGGTCCAGCCCAAGCTTGCTCTTTGGATGGTGATTCAGGCTCTGGGAACCCCCAAGGGTCCAGACTAGTTGACTCTGTTGGTCTTCCTGTGGAGTCCCTGCCCTCTTCCCGTCTCTCAAATCCTCCTCCCAACTCTTCCGTAAGGTTCCCTGAGCTCCATCTAATGTTTGGATTTTTTTAAAAAAAATATTGTATGTCACATATTCTCCAGGTATACAGATTTTACACACTGCTTCAGCCATATTTGTCATCAGAATGTACCTGGTTTATTGTCAGCTGTTCTCAAAAGTCCTGTTCTCTGTTTGGTTTTGGTTTGGGTTTTTCAAGACAGGATCTCTGTGTAACCCTGGGTGTCCTGGAACTTGCTCTGTAGATCAGGCTGGCCTTGAACTCACAAAAATCTGCCAGTCTCTACCTTCTGAGTGTTGTATTAAAGGCATGAGCCACCAAACCCAGATAAGTAGAATTTTTCATTTGCTTAAATTTTTAAGTACTTAAACTCAGTGGTTTTGGTGCTTTTAATCACTATAGTTTGTGATATTCAGATAATCATGTCTTTATGTATTATTATCGTATATATTTATTATTAATTTCCATCAACTATTTAGGATGAATCATGGTCACATTTAATTCTGATATTTTTCCAAACATTTTCTCAGCTATTTTAAGGTTTTTAATCTTACAGTTTCAGACTTGTTGCTGTTGTCATTTTCAGTTTAAAATGTTACTCTCTCTTTGATTATGCGCTATGGTTTGAATGTAAAGTGTACCTCACAGGCACATGAACATACTTGGGACTCCAGCTAGTGACCTCGTCTTGGAATGCTGTGGAACCTTCTGGATATAGGATTTAGTTGGTAGATGTAGAGCCATAGTAGGGGAAGGCCTTGAGGTGTATAGCCAACCCCACTCCAACCTGTGTGAATTCCTTCACACTCTCTTGGGCCCTGCTGGACTGAACCCTCTCAAGCTGTGAGCCCAAAATAAATCCTTTCTCCTTTAAGTTGCCGTCAGATACTTTGTCACAGCAACAATAACAGTTAACATATGAGTAAACATTGAGTTCTGTGCCATTGTTTTGAAAGACTTCTGGGTATATGAATGCCTTTCTGTACCATCTGTGCCTGGTGCCCATGGAGGCCCGATGTTGGAATCCTTGGTGGTCATGAACCTGCTATATGGCTTGGTCTTCTCCAGGTGCCCTTCCCCAGTTCTACTAGAGCGCTACTTCTCCCTTCCAGGCGAGGATTTTCCTTGCACATAGCAGCTGAGTTATGGAATCCACAGCGACAACTCATCCAGAAATCAAGACTTGACCACCACAATTCATAGGACCTGGTGTCAGTCCAATGACGAATCCCTCAGGGCCAAATGTTAGATGATAAAGAGAAACTGACAGAATGATTGAAACCACAGCTCACACTCTACCGAGTCAGGCAGATGACGGGGAAGTTAGAATTTGGATCTTAAGGGCAAGTTAAAACAAGCAAAGCCCTATCTTGTGTTTCTGTACCACTGATGCAGCTCAAACTGGGAATGATGAACGAATCCTCTACCTCTATTGGGGGTTGGTCCTTTGTAAGTGTGAGCATGTACTGAGGGGCACAGGGGATCGATAGTAGCCACTCTGGTCTTGCACTGAGAGATGGCTGGCATACATGTGCATGAACACACACACACACACACCACCACCACCACCACCACCACCAACACCACCACCAACACCACCCTCATACTAAACATCTTTAGATATTCAGTTATTTTAGATACTTTCAGGTACTAAATGTGGGGTAGTTGGGAATGGACACTATCTTGAGTCAGACAGGAGCACTGGGCTCTAGCTTAGGGGATGAGTCAATGTGAAAGCCTTGTGGCCTGAGGCTGTATACTTGTCCCAGGGCTAGATCTACTTACTGTATTTCTTTGGTGGCCCTTGGAGGGCCTGTGGGAGGAGAGTAGGAACAGAACTGGAGAGCTGGGGAGGAATGTTGCTTTCAAGGAAAGTGGTTTTGGCAATGTAAAGACTTAAAAAAAGGTTTAAACAAACTCACCAGAAAATTTAAAGACAAGCAACAGGTAAGTCCCTCAATGTAAAACTGCGCCCCCAGAATTTGTTTGGAAAGGAAATAACATTTAATGGTATGTATTCTGCCCTCCCACCTACCTGCCTGCCATCACTTCTCAGTGAATTCACATTTTAGTGCAGATTTCTAGCTATTCACAGTTAAGCCTCATTAGCAAGGGTGGGAGAGGGCTGACCCTCCCCAGTGCTATGATTCTGCCATTCAATGAAACCAATTCTAAAGTCACTTTCAGTTCAGACTGACTTTGTCAACGGTCTCTTCCTGCTTCTGGGCAAAGGAACTCAACACAGAGAATGGGACTTGGGGGCTTCCTCTCAAGCAGGGCACATGTATTAGAGATAAGTCATCCAGTACTAGGAAACATGATAAAATGCAGATTGTGACACCCTGCTGTGTGTGTCAAGGCCAAAGCAAATTTAAGGGTTTCTGAAGAAACCTTGTGTGAACAAATGAAAATTCTGTGGTTCCAAGCAGTTAGATGATCACCTCTGCTCTCCAATTCTCCATGTAGTTCAAAACACAATGCTGAACAGGAAAATATACAGAGAAGTCCTTATAGTTTGATCCCCCACCCCCAATCCCAGCCAGTTTTGATAGCTGGCAATGTCTTAGTTTTCTATTTTGGTGATTCTACAAATCAATGTTTCAGCCATGCTAAAAAGTGAGCTCCGTGAGTCTGTGAGGCCTTTTAATGCTCACTGTGGGAAGTGGTGTTTACCAAGTCTATCAAGGTTTTGACCAATGGGATGACACGATGAAACTGGTGCTTAGGTAGTGTGGAGGGAGACACTCTACAGAGCTACGCCTGACTGGCACAAGCCTGTGGCAGTGAGGGCAAGGAACATACTAGGTAGGTTCTTGTTACTGCCTGGGATCAAGGTTCTTCCCTTAGTAGGAAAAAGAGACTCTGCAGGTTCTAGCCTTGCATTTGTAATGTGCTTTTCAATGACAGCCATTGTGATTTCGTGAGATGGGATCTTAGTTTTCATTTGCAGTTCCTTGCGTAAGGATTGTAAATACCTCAGCACACTCATACTGGCCACTCTTTTTTGAGAACTGTCTCTTTAGTTGATTGGCTCCTTTACCAATCAACTGGTACTTCTGGTGTCTGGAGGGCAGAATACATCAGCTCCCCTGTAACCAGGGTCACATACAGACCACTGAGCCATCTCTCCAGTCCTTCCTATACTTTGGTAACACAGATATAAAGCACTGGTAGATGCTTATGTGCAACAGGGATGCTAAGCTTTGGTGTCTAAGCACAACACTGCAATGCTGAGGTGCTTTTGAGAAGCCTACATGCCCAAAGGTGCAAACATGAGATGATTCAAACTCCATCAAACTATACAAACCCACAGACCTGATTTCTTTTTAAAAAGAAACCCTCGTTCTGAAAGCACAGCTCTGGTTTTAAGTAGCACTATTTCTATGGGATGATGGGATTTCACTCATTTCAGATTCTTTTTTCCTAATTCCTGGTTCCGAAGTCATAGGATTGCAGCTCTCCGATTCATCAGATTTTATTCTTCCTTATCTCTGAATAGGGGTAATAAAGATGTTCCTGTTTGCTATGGAGCAAAAAAGGTCACCCACTTATTAGTCAGGGGAAGGGAAAGCACCAAGGCTTATGGATATTTCTCTGCTGATACACCCAGTTTTTAGGATCAAATGTTTTTATTTTGAAAAATTAAAATATTGGAGACTGTTGTGGAAGTGTAGTTGTACTCTGAGGACTGAGTGTCTTTTTTTGTTTGTTTATCCTTTGGTTTTTCGAGACAAGGTTTCTCTGTGCAGCTCTGGCTGTCCTAGAACTCAATTTGTAGACCATACTGGCTTTGAACTCAAGAGATCTGCCTGCTTTCTGCCGCCCGAGTGCTGGGATTAAAGATGTGCGCTACACCACTTATTTGAAGACTGAGCATCTTAAAAAAAAAAAGTGGAGCTCATGTAATGCCTGAGCACATAATTATGCCCGAGGATTGTTCTGGCTATCAGGCTTTTTTTTTTTCATGCCTTCATCCAAATAAACCGAGCACAAGTGAAAGCTAGAGAAAGGTATAGAACTGGCCACTGTGTCCAGAGGCTCAGAGCCACACTGAAGATGAGGTGGTACTCACGCCTCACAATTCTCAACTCACTAGAGATGGTGTGATTGTGTATGAGGAACATAAACACATATGAGTCATAGAGACAGATACTATCTGAGCAAAGCACAGAAACTTAAAAACATTCTAATGTCACCTAAAGAGGCATTCAAGCATAATTTAATATTAAAAATTACTTAAGTAAATATTCAACTACTAAATTTAAACATAGCTGAGACATGAAAACTTCGTGATGTATTCTCCTGAGTCCAAATAATGTTATCAAACACAAGACGAGACAACACACACTTTATTGAAGAATCAGTGTCAGTTGGTGCCATGCTTTTATTCAAATGAAAGGGGAACTACACTGTACCAGGAACGAGCAAGCCTGACAGCACAGATCATCTGCAGCGCTCAGGAGTGGACAGGAAGCACACCACACGCTGCACATTGCCCAACAGTGTCCATGAGTCACATCACAGAAGGGAACTATGGCTTTAAGCAGCCAAATAAAAGCAATAGTCCTTCTAAAACAAAACCGAGAATCTGAGAGGAAAACTTTAGAAGTTGTGGTAAGTAGCAGAAGTTGACAGGCCACACTGGTTACCATGACAAGGATTTGGCAAATTTAACTGAGTAGTTACCATGGTAATTTGACCTCCAACGATGGCAAGGCTTGTGTTTCAGTAAGGTTGATGGAAATCTCCAAACTTTATGGAATGGTATATTTTCATTTGTATAATTTTAAAACATTTAAAACATAATTTAAAAAGCTGCACCATAATAAAAAAATCTGCAGACTAAAGAAATATATCTGTATTCCTCTTGCATTAATAAAGTAAAATCTTATACTGAGAGCAATGAACTTTGTGGCAATATTCACATCACACCTTTGGACACTAGACGTTCCGCTCAGTTGCTGGATATACAGATGTAAGAATGAAGATAGGCGAGGTCAGTGTTCACAGTCCTTTCAAGGTCCTGCATCTGACTTTTCTTTATTCAATACTCAGGTGACAGCAAGGAGACCGCTTTGATAGGGAAAAAACCTTGGTTAGTAATAGAAAATGCTTATTAAATTCCTTTGTCTATAATTCACTGTTTTGATTAAGTTTGTTTCTAACTTTTAAACTAGTCTCATCCTAAGGATGTCTTTGTTTGCCCACTTCCTTCTAATTGTGATAAAAATTGGTGTCTGAAAGGTAAAATGTGAAATTCCCCATTTTTAATATTTATATATACACAGTATGTATACATTTAAAATATAAGAGTTACATATCCTGATCTCTCACATGCAAGCAGTAGATCACAATAGTTTTGAGCTACACATACATTTTGCACAGGTATTGGAAAAAAATCTGTGAAAATTTTTTTACAGTTTTAACAAATATACATAAATATAAGAACATAAATTACAGTAAAATATTGACAGCATTTGAGAAAATGTTGAAAACCCAGATGCACTGATACCTAAAGGCTTTATAATAGAAAAGTACAGCTCAGGGACTTCCCATTCCACTCTTCTTTTTAAATAAGTAAATACATCACATGAGACATGAGTTCCCTCTCTAAACAACTTAATTAGAGAAATGTACATATTTCATTTCTATATCCCATGGAAGAAAACAAACTACTCTCTCACTTATAAACAATGTCTTCCCCACTAGTGTACACGGTTGTCACAACACTGAAACATAAAAGGGCCACACAATCAATCATTCAAGTCTTTTCCTGAGAATGAAGTTTTTCCCCAACTAACCCTCTGGTATGCTTGCTAAAGAAGAAAGATCATGTAGAGGAGATTTCAAGTGTGTCCTTAATCTAAGCTGTTCCACTGGAAAAGGATTAAAAAGAAAGAAAACCCACTATAAGTAAAATAACATGAAGCTACTTTCAAATCAAAATGTAGCCCTTTGTGCATGTTTAAAAATTCTAAATATAATTTCTCTATCGGTTATAAATATCAAGGCCTCCTGAGCTGCCCAGGAAGCCTGCATTTTCATACTGAAAGGTAACACTCAGGTGTCACCCACTTCTGCCAGCTTATAAAGTGATGCACTTATAAAGAAATAGAAAGTGGTGTTTTGTTGTTGTTGTTAAAAGTACAATCTAATTCATTCTGAGTTGGCCAGAAGTGGTGTAGAAACAGCACTAATTTAATCAGGATACCCTGGGTTAGCTTGTATGGTCTGCAGGGAACCCAGTAGCAGCTTTTACAATACCTCCTAACTAGTAGAGAAATGTTAATACTTGTGTGAATAATAAATACAGAATGTAAATACTTAGAAGGATTTTTGCAAACGCTGTAACACCATCAGAACATGAGGGCTATTGTAAAACGAACACTAGTGTTTCTCTTAACATCATATGAAAGGTGCGAGTTACTTCTCAATGGGAACTTTCTACTTTCATGATCTCCACATAAAATAAACACAAAGGCAGCTTAGAATAACCCCCAGGAGAGAGAACAGGAACAACAACAACAAAACCATTTAAAGATGTGCACACATAGTACAGGGTTTAAAAAAAATACAACACATAATTGTCATCTAGCCGCACCTCAAGCCCATGTCCCACTGTGTCCACGAGACTTAGTGCTTCAAGTTCTCTAGCACAGGCAGGTGAACCTGGTAACATACAAACCTCCGCTTGTGAATCAAAACAATTCCTTCATCACGTGGACTCATCACCTAGTAAGAATCTTCTGCACTCCAAATACTGCGATTACATTCCCGTTGTTCACAACAACAGAGTTAAGGTCCAGTTTTAATTGATAAAAATCTTGTTGGCAATTAGAAAGATTTTCTACAGGCAGGAAAGACGACAAAGGTTCTGAAGCCAGCATCTCCTGCCGCCTACGCTTTAGTCGGTAAGAGTTTCCTGGGTGTTACTGGTCTTTTGGTCTGCCATAAGTGGCTATGAATGGTAATGGCGTCCACACTAGCAGATAGCGTTTTAGCAGGTATGTGGCTAAACTGTTTTCTGTCAGAATTGTACTTGTAAAGTCCCTCAATCATCTTTTTAGTGATAGATTTAGGACCTATCCCAGTCAGTTTATTGATTTCTTCAGTTTCTGGGCAGTAAGTATACAAAGACCTGAACTGGCAGCCTGAATCCCGGAACAAGATTAAGAAGTTGTTGGCATCTGATTTCTCCATTTCCTTTAGAACAGAAAACAAAAACAAGATAACAATGAAGCTGTAACATTTTACTGAATGTTTACATACTTGTTAATATTTCTTAGTTAAAACTTATAACTCAGTCTAAAACCAAACTTTCTATTAGTATTGTGGCAGTACCAGGGATTGCCTACATATGCTAAGTAGGAGCTCTGCCACCATACATTACCAACACATTTTCAAGTCTCTCCGGGGCTTTTAATTAAACCTGTAAGTCTTCCAGAACTCTGAGAGTAGAGTAACTCCATCTAATACTAATACATATCACTGTAGACCCTTCTCATGCTGCCCAAACTCTAGCAGCCTGTCACAGTATTTCGCCTTCACCCATCCATACAGAAGACTCCTGAAGTTTGGAAATGCTCCTAAATTTAATTTTCATGAGAACATGCTTACCTCTAATATCTTTTTCTTTTGACCTTCATTTACTTTTCCAGCCAAACAGCAATGAGCTAAAGCATTCTGTATTATGTGTTTATTGGATTTTGCACTAGGTTCCTTGTAAAGCTTTGGTCCTGTAGGAAACATTTACAACGGTTATAGAAATAACATTTCCAAGTCAGAAACACTTACCAGTTTTCCATGATGGAACTGCCACACTGCCGACTCTCCAAGTGAGAACTGAGCTCTGACTGGAAGCTGCTCCTGGACCAATAGCCTTGGTTGTCCTGAAACTCCCCAGCTAGACCAGGCTGACCTCCAATTAACACAGATTTGCCTGCCTCTGCCTCCCAAGTGCTGAGACTGAAGGCACGTACCACCATGTCCAGCTGTTATGGTGTGGCTACACTCCAGCCACTACATGGTTTTATTCACACAGGACACATTTGGAGGATATTCTTGTGGTTTTTTGATGCTGTCTCATGAAGGCAGTGTTAGAAATAAGATATTGCTTGAAACTGTTACACTGTCTCCTTAATCTTCCCAGTCTGGCTAGATTACTTACTGGTAAGCTTAAAGTATAAAGGGCCCAAGAATAATTCTTAGTTTACTTTAGTTTTCTTGAGACTGACTCACATTAAGTCCAGCCTGGAAATAACTATGCAGTCCAGGCTGTCCTCAAACTCATGGACACCCTCTTTGGGTTACAGTTAGAAGCCACCATACTTGGCTTTAGCTTGTAAAAAGGTCAGAAGATAGTCTTGGGAAACAGCTCAGTCAGTCAGCATTTTTCTTGCAAGTACAAGGAAGTCAGTTCAGCCCCCCAGAACCCACACTATATTAAAAGAAAAAGTATTGGTGAGGTGGAGACAGGCAAATGAAACCCTGTTTCAAAAACACACAGCTGGATATGGTGGCATATACCTCTAATACCAGTATTCAGAAAACAGGTAGTTCAAGCCTGGTCAGGGGTACACAGCAAGACCCTGTTTAAAAATCTGAAGGCAGCACTACCACACATACAGGTTGTCTTCTGGTTCTGCATGTGCACACAAAAATGAAGAAAAAACATTCTTTTCCAGGTTGATCAGACTGCTCAACTTTACAAAGGCAGAGGGAGCAACATAGAAATATTGTCCAATCTCACACTAAACACTGTCGGACTGGGGCTGGAGAGGTGGTACTGGCTGCTTGCTCTTCCACAGTACCTGGGTTTGATTCCTAGCACCGACACAGTGGCTCAGAACCATCTCTAACTCTATCCCCAGAGGATCTGATATCTTCCCAATGCAGACACCAGGTATGCAAGTGGAGAGCAGACATGCACATGGGCAAAACTCTCATACACATGAGACAGACAGATAGAAGGAAGGAGAGAGAGAGAGAGAGAGAGAGAGAGAGAGAGACTGTCAGATTGAACATAGGAAGCTGTACCCGAACAACTAAAGAATAAGAGGGGGAGGAGAAGTCAGAAAGTAAATACAGTTTCTAACTGGTTCTTGGCTATTGAGGGTGCGTGGGACCATCTCCTCCTGCTGCTGCCCCTACCCCGTTTCTTCCCTGGTCCTTCACCATGCACAGGTGCCCCATCTCCTCACTTCCACCTCTGCTCCGAGTCTTTAGCTGTACTCTTACTTCCTAGTCTCTAGTCTGGCTTTGGTCAGCGCTGCCCACCCACAGAGGCTGGAAGAGGAGGGAGGGAACAGGGACAGTGGGGATGACACCTCCTAGATCCTACCTGTAGGTTCCCTTGACATTATTATCATTAACCTCAGCCCCTCATGCAAATTAGGCAAACACTTCACCAGTAAGCATTACTTTTTTTTTATTTTGAGACAGAGTCTCATTAAGTTACCTAGGCTGGTTATAACTGAAGTCTTGACGTTAGGGAGAGCTATGAAGTCCTTATGGAATAGAATCTCCTTTCACACAGTTATGAGGAACAATATTTTGTTGATCAAACTTCTCCAAGGTTTCTTTAAGCCCAAATTACCACACAGAAATGGTCAGTAATATGGGCAGATGGCATCTAAGTTACGTCTTTAGTTTTATTTAGAAACCTACCTTACTCATCAGGGGTGAGGCCCTGCCTCCTTCAGTGTAGCTGCATCTCTGAAAGGCTCGCACCTCAGAGTGAGCCCTTCCTTACCGCACCACACGCTTGTGTTTGTGATGCACCTGTACCACACCCTACGCCTGTTCGCGTTAATGAGGTAAATTAGAATGCTCCCTGAAATGTTCACACTAACCTGTGTATTCTGTTCCAGAAGCCACTGAAGAAGTTGTGGATGCGTTTTCCCAGTCTTTCTCGCCATTCCGACTGCCACAACGACTTGGAGATAAGAAGCCTTCTACAGACTCTGACCTAAACAACGAATATCTTACATTTTATGTTTCAGAAAAAAGCATCTTTGAGCTCCTGAGGATGCATGTGATAGCATCAGCCAAACCAACCTAGAGCTTTAGAAATGAGGTAGCGCTAGCACTGCATCCTCTACGGCCACAGTAGGCACTGTAAGTGTCTGCTGGGACGAGCTGGCTCCATATGAGAACCGGTGACCAGCACAGCGGAGTGCTGAGACAGGGGCCCAGTCTCAGCACTCTTTTATGATGTGGGTCTTTTAATTCAAGGTGACACTAATCTTTCAAGTCTATATGCTAGAGAAGAGTACATGGGTCCTTATATCTGTGAGTTAGATACAAATGCTCCAAAATGTTACATTCAAATAAGCAAGCTACTTTGGGATTATTCTGATGTCATCGTCTTCAATGGGAAGACACATTTTATTTTCCTCTATTATTTAATCATTCAAATTCTAAAAGAGCATTGAAAAGAAAGCAGACCAATTATTATAACTATATCATATTATTATGTATCTATAATTATATAAACTATATAATTAATAACTATATTATATGTATTATATATAATAATAACTATAGTGTGTGTGTGTGTGTGCATGTGCATACAATGTCATGCAGAAGGTTTGAGGGCGACTTGCTGAAGTCATTTCTCTCCTTTCACCACGTGGGTCCCTGGGACTAAACTCAGGTCATCAGGCATGGCTGCAGATGCCGTTACCCACTGAGTCATCTTAGTGGCCCTACCTCATATCATTTTAACAGAGAGTCTTAAATCAGCAAAGCTAATAACTAAATAATTTTTATTTACATTTTTTATGTAATTGCAAGTACCACATTTTTTCCTGTGAAAAACATTCAAAAGCTCCGGGCTTACCTCGGCGTCCTCTTGCCTGAATGAACACTCTCGTTATCACCTGTGTTCAGCGATGCCAAAGAGAGGCTAGAGACTGAAAAAACACGGTAAATTCGTGATCCTGAACAAAAACAAAATTGGAAATGTAAAAGAAGAAACTAGAAAAGAGTCTGTTCATTAGATAACACCAGCAATGATAATCGGACTTTTGTCATTTTTTTTCTTTACTCTGAATCTAAGCACACAGTATGTTGTATGCATATATCCACAACTTTAACTAAGAATCAAGTTTTAAGCAACAATAAAACTAACGTGCTATTTCAAAAGTAAAGTGGTCAGGAGACCTGACACCCTGACCAGGTTTTTTTCAAGAAAGAAACATATTTTGCAATATCTAATTCTTCCGTGCAAAATTAGCTTACAAATATCTTCCAATGATTTTTAGTTTTCATTTTTATTTTCACGAAATTTTGCCTGCATGTATGTATATGTACTGCCTGTGTACCTGGTGTCCACGGAGGCTAGAAGATGGTGTTGGATCCCCTGGAATTATGAACCACTGGTTGTGAACTATTATGTGGGTGCTGGGAACTGAACCCCAGTCCTCTGCAAGAGCAGCAAGTGCTCCTAGCCACTGAGTTATCAAGCTAGTCTCAGCCATCTCCTCAGCACATCAGCCAATATTATAAATCAAAGAGTCTCACCAAACCAGGCTCATTCCTATAGCCACAGAATTTGGAATCCTGAGGCAGAGTTGCTGGAAGCCAGCTTGGGCTAAAGACCAGGCACGCAAGCTTCACTGCCTGGTCAATTTTAGGTTTCTCCTCCATCCCCAATCCACAGTAACTTTAGAAGTTCTTGTTTAGTTTTGGGGTGATAGGGATAAAATCTAGAGCCTCAAGGATATTCAGCAAGACCTCTGCTTTTTTATCTTCAGCTCTTAACTATAGAAATTCTTGGAAATTTTCCATGGCACTACATTAAATAAAATGGCTAAAAAATATGTATATTGAATTTTTCAACTCCAAGAAACTACACTTTGGGATTTTTGACTATTTGTATCTTAAAGGGGAACTTTTGAAATCTTGACTACTGTCCAGATAGCAATGTTTAAGGAAATAGTCAGTGGCAGAGCTCTTAGACTTCACATGTAAGGTCCTGGATTAGGTCGTCTAGAACAGTGATAACAAAAGTACAGGTATGTTTCTTATACCTTGCATGCACGTGACATTTATCCTCAATTTATGTTTTTAAACAGTAGTTTATGCCTTGGGAACATAGTGTAGTTGCTTGAATACTAGTTGCCCATCAAGCACAAAGCCCTGGATTCAAATCCCAATGCTGCATTAGAAAGGGGGCGGTAGTACATGCCTGTAATTCTAGCACTTATGGGGCAGAGGTAGGAAGATCAGAAGTTCAAGGTTATCCTTGGCTAAACAGTGAGTTTGCGGTTAGCCTAAGCTGTATGAGACCTTGTCTTAGGGGAGGTCATTACATCTGTAGATTCATTTAGCATTCACATTTGATCTACTGGATATATGCATGCATACACAATGCACCTGGATTAAATACAAATTTCCTTTGCTTATTTTGGTTTTCCAAATAAGACCATGCATCACCTCAAACTGTGTATCCAATTTAGTATTACCAAAGCACTGTCAAGTTAGTACAACAAACCATGCTGGTGTTTATGAACAGACCTCCTCATAAATAACTGGTGTTACCTGGAGGGCCTTTGATTGGTGTTTTGGGAGATTCAACATGATCTCTGTGAATAGATTTTGGCCGCTGTTTTTTCTGTTTCGCCCCCTGCGGTCGAGGCTTGATTACTGTGTCCATGTCTTCCATCAGCTTCAGCTGTTTCCGCCTCATGTACTCCTGCCTGATGAACTCTCTCCGTGCCCGCTCATCTTCTTTCTTCTGACGTTCTTCTTCAGTTTTTCGTCTAAGAAGCCAAATGGCTGACTTGGTTATTTTGTATACCAAATACAAATGACACTGGAAAGACTTACATGTTTGATGGGAGGAAAATATTTCAGAACCTTGGGGAAAAACATAGTTGGTTTTAAAATGTCCTTGAGAAGAATTAAATTTTTAGTCATTTTTCTCTGTGTGTGTTTCTCAGTGAAGTTGTTGAAATTAATGGTTTTTAAACATTAGTATTAATTTTTAAAGTTAATACTCCTTTACTCTGACAAGCAAAATGAATAATTTGAACTTCTAAAACCACCCACAGTCAACAATGGTCTCGCCTTTTTACCCCCCACCATTCCTGAAGCTTGCTGTCCTGTGGCACACCTGCAGCCCTCTGAGAGCCCGAGCTGCCACAGAGCGCACAGCAGCCCCCCAGGGCCTCACCTCGTCTCCTCTTTCTTATGCTCCATTTCCGCTTCCAGCTGCTGCTTCCGAAGCTGAGTTTCTTTCTCCCTTCTCAGCCGTTTCTCCAGCAAAGCTGCTCGTTTCATTGCCATATCATTTTCTGCCTTCTGATCATCCTAAGAACAAAAAGAGTAAACACTTAGGTTCTAATATTTTCATTTATCATAGCCACATCTTATAGTTACTATTTTATCTGAAAACCTGAACTAATTACAACCCTACCAAATGTGGACATGATTCACAAAATGTAAGAAATCCTTAAATTTAATGGCCATCAAAAGAAAAAAGAAACAAGTGCTTTCTTATTCTGCTTTAGTTTGTGCATGTGGAGGTTGGCGGGTAACGTGCAGGAGTCTGTTCTCTCCTTCACCGTTTGGATCTCAGGGACTGAACTCAGGTCGTCAGGCTTGGTGTTAACAGCCTCTACCTGGCGGGCCACCTCATGGCCTGAAAACAACTGCTTACATAACTTACAATCTGTGCACTTGTGTACATGCATTCATGCCATGGCACCCACATGGAAGTCAGAAGACAACCTGGCAAAAGCTGGTTCTCTTCCTCTACAATGTTGGTCCTAGGGATCAAACTCAGACTGTGAGACTTGACAGCAAGTGTCTTCCCCACTGAATCATTGCACTGGCCCCCAAATAACTTGTTTTCATCCTAACAAACAACCTAGAGTAGCAGAGTTTAGCTCCCATTTTAAAAAATCACATTTAGATTATAACGAAATATCAAATAAAAGCATTCCAAAACTTGCTACCAAATGACATGTCCCATAAATGTTGCATGGGCTTGTCTCCAGTTTAGTTTTTGTTTTTGTTTTGTTCTTTTCAAGCTGAGGTACTGACAGTTTGACTGATAGGTCAGTTGGAAGAAGAGCTAGGCAGAATTTCCTTTTCTGAAATTCTGTCATTCTCAGAATTGGTCACAATCTGTAAACCTCCTGGATTGACTGAAGGCAGTCAGTTCTCAGAAAGCCTCTACGGTACAATGCTTACAATTCAAGCAAGGGGTAAGTAACAAGTTGTAGAATTGATTCACTGTCTTAATGATTTCTTGAGGATGCTTACGCTTTAGTAACTAATACATTTGCATTATATGTTGGACACTACAGGTTTTGAATCACACAAGAGGGACTTTTGTCTCTTTTTGCCTGGGAGCCCAGAGACAGATTTTATGGTGAACAGAAAAAGTCTGAAGATACATCAAACCCATCAGCTTAAACATGCATTTCTGCATCTAGCTAACCAACCACACATACTACTCTATGCTTTGGGTAAAAAGAACCAGTGCCCCTGTGTGTTCACAGTCTAAATGAAAAAGCAAAGAAAACAGGGTAACTAAAACCTATGGCTTCTAAGTGTGATGTTAGTATACTCAGGGCCCCACAGAGACACACAGTGGAGACAGTTAAGTAATCAAGGAAGCATGAACAGTCCAGAAGCTACAAGAAGAGCTTAAACAAGTAGGTCTGGGTGATTCTGCTCAATGCCCTGGGTTGTGCTAAGGTTTGAACTTTATAAACACTTGCCCAGAAAGCTGGAGGACATAGGTTCACTCTTCAGAGCCATATTTAATAAAAACAAGTGAGTCAGGCTCATGGAGACAGCAGCATAAACAACAGGATGGCATGGGCAGAGGCTGGGGACCCATGTAAGAAATTATACCCATGTCCAGGAGATGGAATCAACAGGATGGACAAGAATGCAGACCTGGATGGATGCTTACATCTTACAGCTTACGCTGAGGATGCTCCTCCTCTCCCTGCCCCTCCCTCTCCTCCTCCCCCTGCCCCTCCCTCTCCCCTCCCCCCTGCCCTCCCTCTCCTCCTCCCCCCTGCCCCTCCCTCTCCTCCTCCCCCCGCCCCTCCCTCTCCTCCTCCCCCCGCCCCTCCCTCTCCTCCTCTCCCTGCCCCTCCCTCTCCTCCTCCCCCCTGCCCCTCCCTCTCCTCCTCCCCCTGCCCCTCCCTCTCCCCTCCCCTGCCCCTCCCTCTCCTCCTCCCCCTGCCCCTCCCTCTCCCCTCCCCCTGCCCCTCCCTCTCCTCCTCCCCCTGCCCCTCCCTCTCCTCCTCCCCCCTGCCCCTCCCTCTCCTCCTCCCCCCTGCCCCTCCCTCTCCTCCTCCCCTTGCCCCTCCCTCTCCTCCTCTCCCCTGCCCCTGCTTCTTAAAACTTTTATATGTGTTAGTCTATTAAAAAACAGCACTTCGCTGGGCAGTGGTGGCGCACGCCTTTAATCCCAGCATTTGGGAAGCAGAGGCAGGCGGATTTCTAAGTTCGAGGCCAGCCTGGTCTACAGAGTGAGTTCCAGGACAGCCAGGGCTACACAGAGAAACCCTGTCTCGAAAAAAAAAAAAAATAAAAAACACACACACAAAAAACCAGTACTTCTACATGATTAACAGACAAAACATGACTTACATCCAAATTTCTAAATGCTGACAGAGGCCTAAGGGACAAAAGCATCCTGAGATGAAATTTAAAATAAATCACAATAAAACAAGCAAACCCACTGTCTCAACAGTCAGTGTGCTTGTTCCTCCCCCTGCTGCTGCACCTATTGTAAGGTCTCAGACTGTGGCTGCTTGGTGCCCTTTTCCAAGTAGATCTCCCCTGAGCGTCTTTTCCAGGCCAGAGGCAACAGTCGCTGAATCGAAGGGAACAAGTGTGAACAGCACACATTCTGATTGTGAGAAACATACTCTTCTATATGGTGATCGGATAAGGGAGGAGAAGAAAGCTTTACTCTATTACGAGTTTCTGTATAAAGTCAAGATCTTCACCAGCAGGAAGGAATACCGTCTAGGCTCTGCCACTCATTTGGCCAAAGTACTGTTTAACTACTGTAATCTAACAGCGATAGTAAGATTAAAAATGGATATTCCTAATCTGTTCAGACATAGGATTAGCGATCACCCGGTTTTAGTGCCTTACCAACAACAGATATGAAACATCTATTTCTAGTTATAGAAAAGTAAACTGTGGCCCACGATGCAGGCATAAGCAGGTAATAGCACAGCCCACAGGCCGTGCATGCATCTTTTTAAAAACTGTTTTTAGAGTTTTTCCAGGGGTGGGTAGTATAGCTATTGGCAGAGCTCTGTTCTGTATGCAAAGCACTGGCTCTGATTCCCAGAACTGTAGAAAGAGAAACTGCATCTCAATGATAACATCAAACTACTACACCCTTTTAAAAACATTTTACTTTATAAGATCCTATCTGATAAGTCTGTAAAACTCAAGGAGATAAAAAGTCTGTAAAACTTAAGTTGATAAAAAATGTTAAAACGTTGACATATTTAAATAGAATGCAATGAGTGTTTTTTACCAATTGGAAATAGATGAATTCCTAAAAGAGCATCAATAAAGTGAGAACGGGTGGTGGGGAACCTTGTAATGTGATTTAAATACACACGCGCCATGACTGTGGTGGAGTGCAGCTCTGAGTCTCAGTCATATTCCACACTGGAATATGGCTGCAGGAGCCAGTGCGCCTTAGGACTTCTGCAGTCCAGGGCCTGGTTTGCTCAGACATTTCAGGAATAACGGCTGTCTGGTAACCAATGACACTGTCACTGCAGAAGTAAATGTGTCAACTTAGAAAACATACAGGGCCCATCCTCGGAGGATGCTCTGGCGGTGTCATTACTATTACCTTAAAGAAGAAGCCACAGCACACTTTCTGGTCATCGTCAAACTGCTCCTTATCACTCTCTCCATCCACCTTCTCAACAGACACATCAGCCTTTTCGGGGGGTTTTAAATCAGACAGAGAAACTTCAATCAGATTGACATTTTTAGGAGCAGTAGGTGGGAAAGTGGGTTTAGGAGGTGGCTCTGTGGGCTGACTCAATTGGTCCTCATTTGGTGTCACACACACAGTCTCTGCGATGGGCTGGGACAACACCTCAGACACTGTTGATTCAACAGGTTTAATCTCCTTCTCCCCAGGATTATGGTCACAAGCTCCCAAAGTCGCTTTGCACTCTGAGGGCTCCTTTTTAACCTCCTCTCTTGGTTTGGGCTCTTTCTGGGGCTCTCCATCGTCACCAAAGCATACGAATGACCGTGTCTGAATGGGAACCTGACTCGGGGAAAACCTCCTTAGCCGAGGAAGACTATCCACAGACCGAGGAGGTGTCAAGGTTCGATTCAAAGGAGTTATTTTTAATTCATTTGGCCTTGGAGTCCTTTGATTTTTAACAGAAAAAGATGCACTCTTCCTGGTAGAAGACTGTGGAGATGGATGAGTGGGGCGGGGGGAGTCTGAAGAGAATGGTGCAGCAGCTGATGACAGGCCTGCCTGTCTAGGTTTAAAATCGCGGATCTGCTTCTGTGGAGAGGGTTGCGGAGGTGAAATCACCCAAGACTGCTGCTCTCGCATCTGCATTAACATCTCCTGCTGAAGGGACAAGCGCTGCATTTCTTGTTGTAGAAAGTGCAGGGATGAATTTAGCTTTTCAATGGACTTTGTATACTCTAGTATTTCTCCTTCATTTAAAGTCTCTTCTGAAGGACTTGTCAGGTTCCACTGCTTCTCGGGATCAACGGGCGTGGTTGGAGACTTCAGCCATCTGCCCGGAGGATTCTCCATGCTTTCTTTTATGTCTGCTAAAGACTTGCTCCTCTGTCCGTCCATTTTCTGTGACTCCTTTTCTTTTGCTCGGTCAGTATATACTTTCTCGTCTTCTGCACCTGCTGCTTCCTCTCGGAGAGGGGAAATCCCATCCCCTTTCTTCTTCACAACAGTTAGGAACGCTGTCCTTCCCATTTTCTGCCTCTGCTTGGTAAAAGCGGCTTCCATCTTCTTTTTCTGGGCTTCTATGGCACGTCTCTTTTCCTCTAGTCTCATCCGAAGGTGCACCATTTCAGAAGCCAACAGCTGTGTAGTGTCCCGACCTTGGGCAACACCTGCTTCTTCTGGAATTTGAGCCCAAGAAACCACATGAGGAATATTCAGTTCTGAGCCTTCTGGTGTCGTCTTTTGTGAACTGCTCCCACTACTTTTCCCATCAGTGTGATTCAGCTTCCTGAACTTCTGCTCAGCAAAGCTGGTCATCTTCACTCCAGAGCTGGAGGAGGCACTGCTCCCGGGCTGAGACTTGGTGCTGATGGTACTTGGGCAAGGACTCAGGGCTTCTCTGGGGTTGCTGGCTCTTATATCATAGTCCTGAAGAAATTTAGACGCATCATCCATGTCGGAGTCTAAGCTAACAGTATAATCTCTCAAGGAAGAGTCTTCGTCCATGGTTTCCGGAATGTCTTCTGAAGGAACGTGAATCCCAGTGTCGACTTCTGTCGTGTCTGTTATGGGACTCAAGGCACCTTTCACGTCAGTCATGTTTTCAGGACTGGACTGGTTTAGCTTGATATTTGAATTCAGGATACTCAGATCTTGACCATGAAGAAAGAAGCCATTAGCAATCTGATCTGGCCGTGGTGTATGAGGAGGCTTTTCAGTATCGTGGATTATCTGTAACGCCTCTTCAATGCTTGGCGTTTCTATCTGATTCCCAAACTCATCTAGAAGCACTCGATTTTGTAAAGCCCCATTTGGAAGCTTGTAGTGAGTATTCTCATTAGAGTTTAGTTCACTGGTGCTGAGAGGCATGTAAGACCTGAGGTCACCGCGAGGGTCGGCATGAAGCTCTTCTTCAATGCTCTCCTCCTCTTCTCCATTCACTGGCTTGAAGGACAAATTTTTCCTTATGTGTTTGGATGCACGGCTGTTGTTGAGAGAGAGCCCTTCATTACTAACAGAGCGGATGATTCCCCGGTTTGGAGTGGAGCTCTGTGCATTGTCTTCTTTATCAAAAGAAATGTCAAATGAAACGCCATGGACTGATGTTCTAAAAAAGACGTGAAGACAAATGTTTAAGAAACTGCAGGAAAGAGACAACTTTAAACACAGCACCAAGCAGTTGGGACGCCCGCGCCCTCTGCCCTTTTCCCTCCGAGCCAGCCTGGGCTGCTTCTCCTCCGTTCCGTTCATCCCTCACCTCTGTGAGCCAACCCGCCCTTTGCTAGTAGGTCCTAGCTGAAACCTTGCTTTGACAAGCTGACTACAACAACAGACCAGAAATAAACCTGGCATTTTTTGGAACCGTGGCTATACCAAGAATAACTCTGTTTTTACCTTTTCTCTTTAGGCCATGTTCCTATGAAGCCGTCAACATAAGACATCGATGAAGACCTTCTAATTCCTCCTTCAAATGGAAAAATGGAAAACTCATATATTTGACATATTTGAGAGTTCATTCATGGCACTGAAAGGTAGCGCCACAGTAGCAACAACACAAAGTAAATAATTCCTTTTTTTTTAAAGTTTAAGGGAGAAATACGTAATTTATAGCTAACACTTGACTAGCAAGAGAGGCTCTGAGTTTAATCCCCAGTAAACTATCTTCCTGCCAAAATAAGTATATACATATAAAGAATTTTAATTTTTATTTATTATGTATGCAGTATTCTACCTGTATGAATGTCTGCATATGCAGGCTAGAAGAGGGCACCAGAACTCATTACAGATGGTTGTGAGCCACCACATGGTTGTGTTGCTGGGAATTGAACTCAGGACCTCTCGAAGAGCAAACAGTGCTCTTAACCTCTGAGTCATCTCTCCAGCCCCAAGAATTTTATTTATTAACAAACAAACACATACCTTAAGTGTAGTGGCACATGGCAGTAATATTAGTACTTGGGAGATTGGGGCAGGAGGGTTAGTAGTTAGACTAGCTTGGGTACCACAAAGAGACCTCAAGAAAAATACAAACAGGGCATGGTAGCACACCTCTGTTAGCTGGACCTGGTGGCACATGCCTGTTTTCCCAGCACTTACAAAGCAAGACAGGAACATCAGAGGTTCAATGTCAGCTCTAGCTACATTAGGAGTTTGAGGTCAGTCTGGGCTGTGTGAGACCGTGTCTCCAAAACAAAACAAAAGCAAGCAGAGAGACCAGGGCACAGCTCACTGGTCCTGTAGCTGCCTAGCACATGATACACTAAGTTTTTGGTTTAGTCCACAATGCCACAAAAAAGGGGGAAAAAAAAAGCAGGCATGGAGCTACCGATCACCTGTCACACATATAACAGATACTTTTCAGAAAAGAAGACTAGATATTATATTTATCCTCACTTATTTCCAAGTTAGCCTCAATAGGCTTTCTCAAATACATTACCTGAGGCTGAAGAATGAGTTTGGGGACGTGTATATCTAAAAGGCAAATGATGAGACTGTAAATATAGCTCCTTCCCAATGTACCACATAATATATATAATAAATTCTCTTTCTCTTTTACACCTCCCCCACACATACCTTTTTATAAACAATGAAAATTTTAAAAAAACATTAATTTGCATTATTTTGGGGAATTTGAGTCTCCAAAAACTTCTGTACAATAAGATCCGAGATGAACCTGACAAGCCTTTCAGCACAGCATGTGTCTGTGGACCTTTCCTGTTCTGACCTAACTCTGCCCTACTGTACTCGGTCCAAGGAAACTGACAAGTTTGCTTCTCAAGTAATAGTGGTAACTGGCCAGATGAAGATATACTTTTAATCCTGCTTTAAGTTCTAAACCACCATGTTCCACTGGTATTAACTGGAGTATATATCCTTATCCCCCACTGATGGAAATCAGGGATAAGAAGCAGTAGCATCAGTAGCTCACACACTCACACTGTTTTCAGCTCATACAAACTGAGACGGAACACTGCAGACTTGGAGGGCGCTCTCAATGCTATGCCTTTACCACTTATGAAAGCTCTATCAATGAGCTTTCTCTAGAATGCAGCCATACTGAAGAACTGTCTCTGTCCAAACCTGGGGTCTCTGATTCTTTCTCCCAACTATGTGCAGCTTGTCTTCTCAGTTTATCTGCACTCATTGTTAGGGCTATCAATGAACACACACAGTTCCCAAGCATGCCTGTGATAGCCCATCTTCTGAGATACATTCCATAGCTTACACTCTTTCTTAGCTCTATGACCAGAGAAGGTAATCCTGAATACTAGTAAGTTGGTTATTAAATTGTGTTCGTTCTTCTCTTCTTTCCCAGATAATGGCTACCATGATGTAAAAGCTGGTTAACTGTCTCATTTTCAAACTTGCAGAGAGGATTTTGATGTTGTGATATTCTAGAATCAAGAAGGCACCAAGTGGATGGGAGAATTGCTGGGCCTGTCGTCTGCTGTGACTGCCTCCTTTTTATTCATAAGACCTTTATTTTAGGAATAGTAACATCTATAGATGTGACCAAATTATTCCCAGGGAGAGGAAAAATTAATCAAATCCTTCCTCAAAAGTTCTACAAAGGATCATGTGGAGACTTACAGACATTACAGGGCCTAGGAGCCTAGGATGACAGTAGACAGGAACTCCTCAAGGGAGAGGATTTGGAATCTACCTGGTTATTGGGGTTCTCCTAGAAAAGAGAGAGAAAATAGCCACTAGGGTATCTAAGTAAAAGGGATGAGTCTCCATAGGACCTAAGCTGTATTTTTCCATGGCCAGAGATGGGGAGACTGTTGTTTATTCAGGGTCCTTATCCCAATCATGACTGAATGGTACGTTCTTAAAGCTTCACTGGTCACTTCTGATAGAAGGTAGACAGTACAGGAATGGTGTTTTATCACAGCAACAGATAGAAGTGGAGAAAACCTGTTTCAAAGATTTTTTTCAATAGGAAATTGACAAATCCAGAGCCAGCAAGCTAGCTCAGCGGTAAAGGGACTTGTCAAGCCTGGTGATCTGAATTTACTCCCTGGACTATATCATAGGAGAGAACTGACTCCTACAAATTGTCATCTGACCTCCACATATGCCACATACATCAGTAAATGTGCTTAAAATGTAACAACCCAGACATAATTTTACAAGTTCCCTGAGGCCTAAGAGTCATCTATTTTTTCAATGTTAATAATTGAATATTAAATAATTCTCAAATACAGGAGTAATTCAGCAGCAAAGCTTAACTTTAGGTTCCTTATTTGGAACTTAGATTATTATCTCCCACTTTTCAGTGTTGGTTCATTAAAAATATATTTATGAAACACTCATTTCAGTAAAAATTTCAATATATTTAAATTAAAATAGGCCTTAGTAGCATAAGATACTTGTAAGCTGATTTGCAAATCTAACTATAACATTTTAAAACTTTTTTAATGTCAAAATATTATTTGATTTTATTAGTAAGTAACATGGAAATAGTGAAGTCACTGTGGACTACCTGGAGGTGAAGTCAGAACTAGATGAACTATCCAGGACATTTCTTTTGGCAGCATTTAAGACAGGAACCGATGGCACGTCTTTTGCAGGCTCAGCTAGAATAAAGGATAAAACTTCAAAACTGGATAGTCAATTTATTTCTAACACTACTGCAGACATTCTGAGCCATAAGTGATCATTTAACTTTCCTTTCTACTTCCCTTATTAGTTATGGAATAACATGTTCTTTCTTCTTCTTCCCTTTCCCTCCTTCTCTTCTTCTTTCTTTCTTCCTCTCCCCACCCACCTTGTACTTTCTGGGCTGGGGATCAAGCCTAGGACCCCAGAACTGCCCTAGTTCTCTTAACTCTTTCTAATATAAATGTACGCTTAAATAATTTCCAAAAGGCCAAACGAATTTCTTGATATAATCGTATTTCATATTGCCCAGCATGTGGCCCGAGGGCAGCATATTTTATAAAGTAAAATTATACCCACCAGAACGATATGTGTTTCTTTTGCTATTTTACAACCCTCTCCTTTTTCTTCCTAATTTTTTTCTCCCTTTATATCTCTGGGAAGGCAGGGGCTAACTACATTGGTTAGAAAAAGGAAATTGGAGGCAAGGAAAGTCGCTAAGTAGCTGGGAAGTAGAATAATCACATTTTATGCTTGGTATAGTAGCCACTGTAGCAGAAAGAACTAGCCCCATAATTTTTTGCTGGAAGAAAGTTCTAAGTTTAGAAGAAACACTAAATGTAGAATCATTTTTACCTGTAGGAATATATGTCTGATTTTAAAATGAAAGCCAGTTTTACTGTGCTCTACACAGTATTTGCTCTGTAAAAAAAAAAAAAAATCCAGAAGGAATTCTTTTTATTTTATTTTTTGCTTTCTGGTAGTGATGAAGTTTGAACCCAGGGCTGTATGTACGCTAAGCAAGTACTCTACCATCGAGCTGTGCTCCCGCCTTTGTCAGAAATTCAGTCTTTATTCCTAGGGACTTTTGCAGAAGCCCTCCTATTTCTTATTACTTTAATCATAATTATATTGTAATAACAAAGGCTACCAGTTTAAAAAATATAACCACCAAGTATTTCATTGTTTAAAAGAAAAAAATCAAGTCTTAATGTGAATGGAGTTTGGGTAACATGATTTTAAAAATAAAGAATCCAGTAAGAAATAAAAACTGCAGATCAAAATAAAAGGTTTAAAGGAGTGGATGGCAAGATGGTACCCAGCTGACCCTGAAAGCCCCTGCCATAAGATATCAAATACAGGGGCTATGTTTTCTTCTGTCTCCTGCAAATAATTTGGTGCCTTAACTACTAAAACGTGACATTTTTTTTTTATCAAGGATAATAGCTGGAATCTAAAATAATAACAAGCTTCTAGGAGCTGGGTGGTGGTGGCTTATGCCTTTAATACCAGCACTCAGGAGGCAGAGGCAGGTGGATTTCCATGAGTTTGGGACCAGCCTGGACAACCAGAGCTTCTTCCAGGACAACCAGTGTTACATAGAGAAACCCTGCCTTAAAACAAACAAACAAACTACAAAAATTCAAAACCAGATGAAATGTATAAACCTTCCATTTTTCTTTTCATTTTTAAAGATTTATTTATTTAATTTATATGAGTACACTGTAGCTATCTTCAGACACCCCAGGAGAAGGGCATCAGATCTCATTACAGATGGTTGTGAGTCACCATGTGCTTGCTGGGATTTGAACTCAGGACCTCTAGAAGAGCAGTCAGTGCTCTTAACCTCTGAGCCATCTCTCCAGCCCCAATCTTCCATTTTTCTACATTAAAAATTACCAAGATACATTACCTCCTTGAGGACGGACAACACGAGGCTGCACAAATGAAGGCTTCACAACTTCGAACCACCAGAAGAGTTCTGCCATGAACACCAAATAATTACTCTATATAAGAGAGTTGGGAAAATTAAAAGAAGCCCTACATTAGGTAAAATCAATCATATAATACTGAGAAAGTTATGCTCTATCCTCTCAAATATACGTTTGAATTCTACACACTTATCATTCAAAAATGTTCACTATGTTGTGTTAAAGCTGGAGTAAACATTCAGCATTTGTAACTCCACGTGTGCAGACCTTGGATATAAAGCTTCCAGGCACCATGATCTTTATGTACAATTCTGAGATAACAAACGTCCTTTCTTCCAGGATAAACATAAACAGGTAGTACAAAGAGCATTAACCATTCAAAAAAAAAAGTAAGATTTTTCTGGAAAAAGTATGTAATTTAAATATTGTATCCACATGTTTGGTAATGCTAAATTCAACAGTTATCCACATGCTGAGTAATAACAAACTCTACACATTATTATGACTAAAATAATCTTGAAATATATAAAACGTTGTTTTTATCATTTAATGCTTCTAATTTGAAAACATTAAGGATAATCTTTTATTATTTATACTTGAAAAACACAAATAATTCTTTAAATGGCTTAAAGGGGTTCTCAAAAGCATGCTTCTATAGGACTATACATATAATATATAACTATGTAGATACATATATATGTTTTGGGGTTTTTTGGTTTTTGTTTTGAGATAGTCTTGAAACCTGAGCACTGGTGTTACAGATGTGTCCTAATATACTAGAATTAGGCTTATATGTTAAACTATAAAGAATGATTTCAATTTTAGGTATTTAATATATTTCTAAAAATAGCACTATATGAAACCCGTTTTCCTCATTATGGCTATTATCACTGGAAATACGGGTGTTTTCGGATGTCTTGCCTTCTATATATTTGCTAATTTTGAACAATCCTCAAGGCACTAACATGAACACGCTTCCTTAGATTTTATCGCCTGGATTTTTTTCATATTTAAGCTGGTAACATTCATAGTCATCTGCCATCTTATGGCTTCAGGAAGCAGAATAATCAAGGATGTCTCCAAGTCTGTGATTTGAGCAACTGTGATTGCCACTGAATAAAAAAAGACCGGGAAAACATGTGACAAAAAGTTCCTGACACTTTCCCAAATGTTTGGGTGGACGTGGAGAGTGAGCAGCAGGGGACTGTGGAGGAACACGAGCACAAGACAGGATCTACTAGGTTGTTTACTTTACTTTCAATATTTGTTTTCACTGTGAATCCCCAGGACAATCAAACGCTTAAACAAACAGCATTATCTGAAGCTATTGAAATTTGTACTTTCTTTTAACAGAGAGAATGCTTCCATCCCTCCTGAGGGCTCTCACTTCTGCTTGCCTCCTCCTAAGCTTTGCATCACTAATTATATTCATGGCTTACCCTTCCTCTCAACTTTCTTCCATTGAAAAAGAAGACCTCTCAGTAAATAATCCTCTTTTTTCTCCTCACCTCTAAGCCTTTACCTTCTGATGAAATTCCTTAAGATCTGACTCACACTAACCCCCCTCCCCCCTTCTGTGTGTGTGTGTGTGTGTGTATTTTAAACCCGAGAAAACTTTTTTTCCAAGACTAGGGATTAACTTCAGGACCACTGACCCACTGGCTCTCTTCTGCCCTTTGGAGATCCCGAAATGGACAAAAGAAAAGGAGTACTAGAGACTAAGAATCGCAAGTGTAACTAAGGCAGGAGCATCACCAGGAGGAACTCTTGAGCACTTCCAAGGAGGACTAGCACTGGAACTCTGACTAAGCTCCGCAAAAAACTTACCTCCAAGACAAATTCTGTAAGTCAAACTAAATGTACTATAAGACCATTTATTCCTAAAGCTTTGAAACAGAAGTACCATGGATTGACAAAATTAATATTGTTACAATGACCAAATTACTGATGTGATCTACAGATTCAATGTAATTCCCATCAAAGTTACAGAACTAGAAAACACAATCCTGAAATTCATGTGGAAGCCCCAAACCCTAAAGAGCCAAAGCAACCCTGAGTTAAAAAAGCACTTTTGATATCTGATTTTAAAAATATACCAAAGAGGCTAGAGATTGCTCGGCTGGGGAGGAATGGACCGGACCCCCAGCATCTCCATAAATACAAGGAGTAGTGGTCCTATCTGTAATCCTAGACACACACACACACACACACACACACACACACACACACACGCACGCACACGCACACGCACACCAAAGTTTTTCATTTGATTCTCTAATTAAAAATTCTTCACGAGAAAGAAAGCTTCAGTACTGTTTTTTTGTTTGAAGGGTGTTTCATTACAACCTCAGGCATGAATCTAACTCAAGCCTCACCATCATTTTTCAGAACACTGGAATTTTTGCACACACCCACCACACACAGCTTGCTTTTAAAGGAAGACTCTCATCTTTTGTTACATTTACCTATGATCAAAAACCATTTAATGGTTAATACTCTACTCTGCCCACACTAAAACAACAAATCAATTTTATAGACAACGTTTTGTTTGCCTTTACAATGTAAAAGATTTGTAGCTAGCAATGGATATTTAAAGAAGAAAAAGAATCACCCCCTCCAAGTTTTCATTTAATTTGTAAGCTTTGTTTTACATTCATTTATTTTTGGAGCTAGAGTTGCTGGATCCCTGGCTGGCCTCAGCCTCATCACACACTCAGGCTGGCCTTGAACTCTAGCTCCCCCCGCCGGTCCCCCTTTCCCTTCCTCCTTCCATTGCTAGCTCCTGTGGTACCACTGAGAGCCCAGTTTGTTGCAGCGGCTTTCACATTTTAACAAAAGGCAAAAGAGAATGATTTAATTTACCTTGATGGATGAAGCAGCATAAAGCATATCTTCCAAGCTGAAATGGCAGCAATGGTTTAAGTATTCTTGGCAAAATTCCTGAATCAGCTGCAGATTATACAGACTGTCGGCCAAAGACATAGTTTCTTTCAAGCAAATATCTTGAAACAGAAAAGAGGATGGCTTTTGGTTAGCCATGAACACTTCATAACTACTTACAGTACAAATATGCAAGTATGTAACATTTGTTTACCAAACATGTATTTATAAGTAATAGCCATTAGACAGAAAGTTCTCAACTTTTTCTCAGAATTATACTTAAATGTTCCTTCTTAAAAACCTTCATTAGTTATTAAATATTATTGGTTTAAATATTTTTTGCCACCTGGCCACACTTTAGAACCTATCCCTGAAGCACCTACCCTCTAGCCGGACGACAGCAGGGCAGTAGAAGTGAATGAGGGCAGCTAGCGCACAGCCATCTGTCCCGTCCTTCAGCAAGTTTTCCACCAATGGAATGCAAGGCAGTTGCTTAAGCAGTGTTTGTTCTTTCCTGTAACGAGCCTACAACAGAGAGTTCTAAATAAATACTATACAATGCAAGGAAAACAAGCAAACAAAACCAGAACGGTAGAGTCTAGTTCTTAGTCATTTAGAAAATATAAACAGGAGAAAGAAGAATTCCAAACTACACAGCTTTTGGGGGTGGGCAATAATACTATATATTACCAAGGTTAAATTTACAGCAATAATACTAGTTTCTTTCTTTCTTTCTTTCTTTCTATTTATTTATTTAATTTCTGAGACAGGGTTTCCCTGTGTAGCCCTGACTGTCCTGGAACTCACTCTGTAGACCAGGCTGGCCTCGAACTCAGAGAACCACCTACCCCTGCTTCCTGAGTTCTGGGATTAAAAGGCTAGTAATTTCAAATCTGTAAACTTAATAGAACATTTTAGCAATGATATCACATGGCATTTACTTTACAATAGTTACACTATCACAAAACAGATCTGAACACTTTGCATTTAAATCAGTTCTGTTCATTTACTGATTAAATTTTCATTTACTTAATATTAGAGAAAAAGTTTGAAAGTTCTCACACACAAAGACTTATTAGCTTTTGAAGCTTCTGAAGAGCAAAGGTATCATTTAAGAAAAACATAATAATTATAAGAGCCATCAAAATTTAGTGAGTGGCAAAAAGTACTATTTACAAAGGAGCCCAGCAGTCGGCGCGGACTCCATCTGAACGCACATGGTACAAGACTTCAGCACCAGGAACAGAGCCAGGCGTAAGGGCCGGGCTTCTGCAGAAAAAGAAATCTTTACTTTCTAAAAATAACTTTATGTGGCTCAATAAAAATGTTAAGGCAGAGGCAGGCAGATCTCTCTGAGTTCAAGGCCAGGCTGTTCTACAGAGTGAGTTCTAGGACAGCCAGGGCTACACAGGGAAGCTTTGTATATAAAAAACAAAATAATAAAAATGTTAACACAGCTCTCTAAAAATGAGAAATGCTATAAAAAGTTAAGAGAAAAACTCTTGAGTCAAATTAACTGCCTTACATCTTGGTTCTGCCACTTACTAGCTGTGACTTTGGACAAGTTACCTAAACTCTCATTTCTCATTTTCCTTATCTATAAAATGGGGACAGTAAAACCTACTTCATAGTACAGACACACAGTGCTATGTACACTACTGGGCACACAGAAGCAATCAGTACAGGCTGGCCGTTATTAATTAGAAGCTTTCCTAAAGCCAAAAAGAATAATGCTTATTATTTACTAATGGTACATAAAACCTTATATTAGCAAAAAGTATGATTACATAGGCTATGAATATTTAGTAGTCATTTAAAAAAGATTTATTTTTTGTATATCGGCATGTAAATATATATACCATATGTGTGCCTTGTGTCCATGATAACTAGAGAGGGTCAGATTCTCTGAACCTGAGTCACAGAGGGATCTAAGCCACCATGTGGGTTTAGGGAACGGAATGGGGTTCCTCTGCAAGAGTAGTAAGTGCTCTGAACTGCTGAGCCACCCTCCAGCTGTAGGTGTCTTTTTCTTCAATTATATCTAAACTGTCATCTCTACAATTTATACTTAAAACACAATTGTGGAAAAAAATGCTTGTGAGAACAAAAACAGAAAATTTAAAATTTATTGAACAAAACACTTAACATGAAAGTGCAACTCGATTCTTTTAAATGGCATACCCCAGAAAACACATCACCAATGAAGACAAGACATGTATTTCTGCTTCTCTCTCCCTGGCTACTGACTGGCAAGAATCATGGAGCATGTTTCCTCTTGAAAGAAATGTGAGGAGTGCATACATCACCTGTATTCAGAGCACATTATTTACATGTACAAGTCTTTACAAGTATTTACATGTACTTTCCCATCTCCTTCTCATTCTGGAGGAGATGGTCTATGTCTATGCAGCCTAAACTGCCCTTAAATCTCAAGCTTCAGGCCTTGGCTTACAGCCGTGAGACATCTTGCATAGCCTAACCTAGACTCTTTGATTACTGACTTTTACATCATCCCTAAAAGCCCTTCATTGTTGCTGTGAGATAATTTAAAGGAGAGAGAGGAGAGAAGAAAAAGAAGAAAGCAAATCAAACAGTGGACAGTGAGCCCTGCTCCGGACCTGCCTTCTTCCCTCCAGTTATCTAGCATGAAGGCCATATTGAACCAACTTATGGCATCACAAGCAAAACTGGTTTAATGTATTCTATCCTTCTGCCAATTAGCATGTTTGGATGAGAAGTGTGTGTGTGCACACGTGCTAACAATAAATCTTTATGGTTTAGAGTGGCAATTATAAGTAGCAGGCCAAAAGCATTTCCTAAAGATTATACCCAATAAAAATCCACACTGAGCAAACAAACTTTAGTGTGAGGTTTGTATAATTACAAGGCAAGTTTATCTGCAGTCCATGAGTTACATGGAACCTTTAAATGCTGAATATGCCTTGTGTTTTGTATTGTATCCCAGGCTGACCTTGAACTCACTTGAACTACATAGTCAAGGATGAATGTGAACATCTGATTCTCCTGCTTCAGTCTCCCAGGTGCTGAAACTACAGATATATTACCACCACACCTGATTTATGCAATATTAGGTGTTATAACCAGACCTAGGAAGCCTATGCTTTATAAATTCACTGCACAAAAATATTTCAGTCTTTTTACAAACTTGAAAATCTGGCATTCAAAAGGATCACCATATTTTAAAATGGTGTATTTTAACATTTATATATAAATATATATATAAAATTTTAATTATATATACCATAATTAAATATAACATATACTATACATATATGTTGTGGGTGTATACATATATATGTATGTTATATATATGCAAGTGGTGAATCACTTGCATGCCTGGTGCCTGCAGATGTCAGTAGAGGCCGTCGGATCACCTGGAACTAGAGCTATGGATTAATTGTTAGCTGTTTTTAAGTGCTGGGAATTGAACCCAGGCCCCTGTAAAGAGTAGCCAGTACTCTTAACTGCTGAGCTATCTCTCTAGCCCACTAAGCTATATGTTTTTATCAGGATGGTGCCTAAAAGGCCTTAGAATGCTTTAACTGCCCACACTTAACCCTGAAATATCAATCATCAGGTCATCTCAGAGTTTCATACAGTATAAGTACAATACTGGTGAGGACACAGATAAGCTTTTAATTTTTATCAAATAGTAAAGTGTTATCTTTAGATGGGATAATAAGAAAATTGTTTTGCCAAAAATGATTTAAACATTCAGGTAACTTACAAGATTATTCACATTCACTTTTATGAAAACTCTTTACTACTAGCAAGATTTTGTAGCCACACTTGTACTAGTAATAATGATCTGTGAGGGTTGTGATGAGCAAATGTGCTTATTCTTTAAAGTGTCCTTAAAACTGGCTAGACCCATTATTTTTATTTTATATTATGAACATACCTTAAACCCGATCCCTCTACTTAATGACAAACAAATACCACCAATACCATTACAATCTGGAGAGAAAATCAAAGTAGTGAGGAAAACTTACTGGAACCAGTTTCCAAAACCATTTGGAAGGAGACTTCAGAAGAAGCATGGAGGAAGACAGGGAAGCAGGAGGTAAAGGAAAGGTCATTCAGAATCACTTAAAAATAAACCCTTATTAGTAAAGTGAAAAGATTCTAAGGTTACATTCTTAGACATTAGTGGACCAACTCTAAGAAGGGAATAGTCGTTCTGAAGGGAAAAACATCCACTCCAATAACAGAAACATAAAGCAAATAGCAACACAACTGAAATGACTGGGAATCTAAATGCTAATAATTCTGCTATCTCAGGGTGTCCTACAGACTATTATTACTTCTTTAAAAACTAAACTCAAACGTTTCTAATCTCAGTACAATTTAATTACTAGTGATGATTCATTTTGTATTTCCTAGGACAATTTCCGGCATCTCTAATACATGAATACACCATCACGAACACGCCTCACACTGCAGTGTGTACCTTCTGACCTCCCGGGGCTTCGGCTGTGTGGTGCTCTCTAGACTTTTGTTCTTGTTCCATTATGTCTTTCAAGTGTTCATTTACCTTAAAATGTAAAAATCACTTTGAATTTCATTAAAATATAGCAATAAAATTACATAGTTAGATCCCCAATATCAAGTACAGGTAACACTCAAAATATCATTTCTACAACTAGAAAATAGTACCCTACAAGGAACTTTATTTAAAACTCTAAAATCATTCCATAAATTACACAGTACATATTGAGCACCTATTGTATATCAGAAACTGTTCTCGTTTTTGTATACAGTTCCTGATACACTGTATAAGTTCTAGTAAGAGCTTATTATACTTTTAACATGCACTGTACTACTAGGCATTCAACACACAAAGTCCATCAGCGATAACAATTATAAATTCTGTACAAAACATAAGAAGCAAGGCTGAAGTACATGTATGCAGAGCTCAATGGTAAAGCACAAGCTCTCACATGTGAGACCCTGTGCTCCATCTGTACATAGCAACACATGTAATTTATGCATGCAGGTGTGTATACATGTAAAAACCCTATAAAGGTAAACAAAAACAAGCAGGAGGAGGAAAGGCCTCAGTCTTAGAAGAAATGAACACGATGGGCTATATTTCTGTTTATATTTTAACTGACAACTTGACACAGCTTCTAGTCATCTGAGAAGACTCTCAGTGAGTGACTATCTACATTGGGTTGACCTGTGGACATGTCTATGGGAGACTGTCTTAACTGATGTGGGAAGACAGCCCACTTGTGGATGCACCACTGGAAGGAGGGAGGTGGGATGGTGGGAAAGTGCTGTGTGTGCATGTGCATGTGTGTGTGGACGTGTAAGAGTGGCGACACTGAGTTCAGCACCACGAGCATGCAGCATGCATTCATTTCTCCGAGCTCCTGACTGTGGGTATGACATGACTATCCCTGCCTTGATTTCCCCACAACGAGGAACTATAATTTAGAACTGTTAGCTGAAATAAGCCTCTTGTTCTCTAGTTACCTTTTATCAGGGTCTTTTATCACAGCAACGGAAATGAAACAGGACATGTGGCCTCCTTACAAGTGATACAGGAAAGAGTGACTAGAACTTAAGCAGAGAAGTAAGCTCACTGGCTTGAAGAGCACTCTGACACTATTAGAGTAGTAAATATGTGCGAGAGCATCCTGGGAAGAACAGGGTCACAGTAGAACCACCAATGTAGACCAAAGTCTACATTGGTGGTTCTCACCTTCCTAATGCTCTGACCCTTTAACAAAGTTCCTTGGTTATGGTGACCCCCAAAACCATAAAATTATTGTGTTGCTACTTCCTAACTGTAATTGTGCCAGTTATGAATTGTAGTGTAAACATCTGATATGCAGGATATCTGATACATGATACAAAGGGGTTGAAGCCCATAATTTGAGAACCACCAGTCTACAGATAATTCAGCCTCAAATTTTTGGCTACACCTTGAACTATGCATATTTAAAAAAGAACCCAGACCTGAGGGAGAGAACACTTTCTGCAAGGTCAAAGAAGCTGCCACCACAGAAGAGACAGGCTGGTGTTCAAATTCCATCAAATAGAGGAGTGCTTGGTATAAATACCTCAGGTTTCCATGGAAACTTTAGAATGATAGTGTGTGCTTCTAGAGAGGGCTGAGTTTAATTTGATGGGAAAAAAAAAGCATGCTCTGAATTTGTCAGCTTGGAGATTTTAACTGACCAAAAGGAACAGTTTCAGGGTATGAATAGAGAGGAGAGAGTGATGAGAGACGTTAACCAATTAGGAAAGCAATGCCTACAGGAAGTTCGGCAGGGCTCGGAGTGATGTATTTCAAGTTCTGAAGGAGAAGAACTCTGCCAGTCCAGAGCACTGTGCCAGCAAAGCTACTTGTCACAACTGAAGGGAAGATAAAAGCTTTCCATAATAAAAAGACTAATGGCAGGAATCAATATACAATTTTCAATAATAACTCTGATTAATAAGTCTCAACTCCACAATCAAAAGACAAAGACTTACAGAGTGTATCAAACAGCAGAAACCATGTATTTGTTACGTCCAAGAAACATACCTCACAGGGTAGTGGTGGCATTTAATCTGAGCACTCAGGAGTCCAAGGCAGTGGATCTCTGTGTTCAAGAACAGCCTGATTTACAGAGGGAGTTCTAGGACAGCCAGGGAGACACAGAGAATTCCTGTCTCGAAAAACAAAATCCAAACCAAACCAAACCAAACCAACACCACTACTAACGATAAAAAATAGGCATTACTTTAGAGCGTCAGTTCTCAACCTTCCAAATAAGACACTTTAATACAGGTCCTCATGCTGTGGGGACCCCCCCCCACTATAAGATTATTTTGTTGCTACTTTATAACTGTAATTTTGCTGCTGCTATGAATTGTAGTGTAGATGTCTGTTAGATATGTGTCCACCAAAGGGGTCTCAACCCAGAGGCTGAGAGTCACTGCCTCAGGAGAAATAGGATGGAAAAGGCATTCCAAGCCAGCAGACCTAGGGAGCAAGGAGGTGCTGCTGTTTCTGAAAAAACAGAATTCAAACCTGAACTGGTAGGGGCACAGGAGGTGGGGAAGAGGGTCACTTCAAACTGGTTAAAGGAACAATCCACCAAGAAGAGGTTACGTAGGTGTATGCAATTTCATACAAGAGCAATGTGTAACTGAGGATCTTAGTTTTCTGTTACTAGAACCATATCAAGTACAAGCCTACCTTATTTATCCAGTACATGACAGCATCCTCAATATCATAGGGCAGATCTGTGGCTTGAAAAAAAGCTGAGTACTGCTGAGCACATGCAATTACTTTTTCTATGCTGACCATCTCCACAGTGTAAGCCATCATTAGAGTATCAATCATGGCCACATGCGCACTCTGAAAAGAGAAAAGCACAAACAATTTCAAGATTACACTTAGAAATTGCTTCATTGTAAAATATTAGCATTTTCTTAAAAACAGCAATAAAGCCAGACTACAGACAGGTGTTAAGGTAGCACACAGAGCACGCTGCGATGGACCGTGGGCCGGCAGGACCAGACTCACTGATTACTCCAAACCCTCACTGAGGACCTATGTTAAGATGCTCATTATCTAGTCAAACCTCTTCCCTTCTTTTCTCTCTTTAACATTATATTCACTCCTGTATCATCTGCAGTGAAGTTTACAAACTCCAGCATCATCTTCGATAACCCTCATTTTCAAACCCATGTAGTATAATTTTAAAGTTTGAACTTTAAAAGGTACACCTTCAATTCAGACGACACAGTTTTACTTCTGAATAAGCAATAACAGAAAATGTATCACTGATTTTCTTGCTTCCAAATTCTTTCTCATCTAACTCCCTATGTCACAGAATTTCCAGTAATTCCTTAAGTCCTTTCCCTTTTTCTTTTAAATACATGAATCTGTTATATGGTAGTTTAAAAAACTACAAAATATTACAAAAGCATATAAATGAGGACTCTTCTACTTCCCAGTGGTGCTTCAGCTTGGTTTGTATTCTTACAAAAAAAGGTAACATACACTAGCTAAGTATAGTGTGCACATTGTCTATTATCTTTGGCTTTACAAACAGTGCTGTAACACTGTCCTCTATGGGATAATTATTTCCTGTGGGGCTACTGGGTACAAAGTAGCTATAGTTTAAGTTCTGATAGGTAAGTTACACTAGTCTTACATCCCACTAAGAATGTTATCAGCATGTCAATTTCTACATTTTTAATATCTACTTTTTCCATCTACATGAAAGGTTAAGAAAATCTCATACTTGTTTGACACTATAATTATCTGATTATTGCTGGGTATACTTTTATATGGTTAGCAACTATCTGCAATTCTTCAAAAACACCCATCATATCTTTTGCGTGGTTCTTCCTTTGGGACATTATCTTTCTCATTCATTTGTAAAGAGTTCATCATATACTGGGTACGTTGTTAACTCCAAATAGAAATCACTTTAGTATTTTATATCAAAAAGGAAACATACATGTCCCACAATGAGTAATTTAGGTTAGATTTGGCTACTTTACAGTATGTGAAATGTGTATAATAAAACTAGTAAAAAATAAAACATGCAATAATGTTCTCTATATTAATGTCATATATATGAAATGGGAAATGAAAAGCAATGAATAAAAGTGCCTTACACAGCATGCAAAGACACACATTAAATCTACAGTTTATGTCAAGAGTTGGGATACTAAACACTAAGTATAATTACCTAAGCAGTTTTAAAACAGCCCAGTTCCCTGAGAGAAGAAACTAAGAACTCTTGTGTTTCAGTATTTTCATACTTTCACTTTATGAGCTAGGGGTAAGTTATGAATAATGTAACACAAAGTATATATATATAAAAGACCTAGAAAAGATCAACATTTAAAAAAAAAGACCCTCAAGGCCAAAGGTAGAGCTTTTATGATCTCAAGTAAAAGACATTTAGTTTGCTATCTAACCATCATATTGATACTAACAGCGTGGTTCCATACTAGGTGCTCTGTTCAGCTTCTTAATATTTACTGCTTTCAGGATTTGCAGTAAATTCATTTAATATAACAACCTTTGAGTTAAGCACTACTGTATGTATTTTACAGGGGAAAAACCTATGTAATGGATTTGCAGTTACACAGCAGGCAGGAAAAGCAGCACACCATTCTTGCAGACTTTTTTTTCTTTTTCTTTTTAATTGAATATAATCTCCATTTACATTTCAAATGCTAAAACCTTTCCCAGTTTCCCCCCTCCCCAAAAACCCCCAACCCCTCCTCCCACCCCCTGCCTCCAAGTATATGCCCTTCCACCCGATCCACTCCTACCTCCCCGCCCCTCGATTTCCATTCTTGCAAACTTAATACCAACCTATCTTCCCAGTAGACTCCCAGTACTACAGTAGAAGCAACATTCCCTTATGAGGCCACTAGGTGGCAGAGTGAAATATGGTGTTTAGGAGAGAAAAAATACTGGTTATAAAAAACAGACACAAACCCAGGAGAGCTCCACGTGCATCTTACTAAAAGGGAAAAGGATGTTGGGCTCCAAGGACTCTGATTTTGGTGAAAACTGAAGTATCACCCAAAGGCTCTACATCTGTATTACAAGGAGTGTATTTTTATTATCTTCAACTAGTAAGAGTCTAGGCAAAAATAAGTTACACATAATGTCTGAGAAATGAAGAGCTTTGGGGCTGGAGAGACAGTCCAGTGAGTAGGAGCTGGTGGTGTGTTCGCACAGGGATCTGAATTGAACCCACATCACCCACGTAAGAAGCTAGACGTGCTCGCACACCCAAAACCCCAGCCCTGGCAGAGTGCAGACAGGCAGGTCCTGTCTGGAACACTATCTAGTAGCTTCCAGTTCAGTAAAAGACCCTGTCTCTAGGGAATAAGGTAGAGTGTGTCCTCTGGTTTCCAGACTTGCACTCATGAGGACAAACACTCACATGCTCTCTTGTGCCATACACATACATAACACACACCCTTGTAAAGGCAGAAATGAAGCGTTTTCTAAGTGTTTTAAGAAGTGTATTAGCCTCTCATAACTAAGAGAGAGATTCCAACCATCAAGACTGTTCTCAGTCCCAAGCCCTCTAAAGGGGCAGAGGAGGAAGCTAAGACTTGGATTATAAACAGGAAGCACTCGAGTCATCCTGCTGGGATGGCACATACAGATTTGCTTTTAAAGAGGTAATCCCAACTTGTAATTAATACTTCACATATCTTAGAGGTTTGCCATTTGGATCATATTTAACCTCAAATGGTAAATGAAAATGTTTAATGTGGCTATTCTGAATAGACATTTAAAGAAATTGTGTATCAGCAGTCAAATTAATGCAGCATATAGTTTAAAAGGAAGTAAGTTTAAAAAGCATCATTTCTAAATATGACCAACGTCATCAAAAGATCATAAAATTTCTGGTCTTAAACCTTAGATTAGTTAGATGAGTTCTAGAAATCCCTAATGCTATTGTGCTTCAATGCCCTAAGCTGCCAAGTCAGGTCATGGCGGCAGTGTAACATAGTTAGACTTATTGTACACTTTATTTTTTGTACACCAAAAAATAAATGACTTGCTGAGCAAGGTGGGACACACTGCACATCTCTGCGCACAGGTTAAGAGCAGTGCAAGTTCAAAGCTGGACTGAGCTACTCAGAGCCCTGCTCAAAAAGCCCAGAGATGTAGTTCAGCACATACTTGCTTAGTATGACAGAGGCCCTGGATTCAATCTCCAGGACTGAAAAACAAGTAACATAATGCATATCAAGAATAGTGCTTGTGGTGATCTGAATGAAAATAGCCCCCACTATAGGAGTGCCACTATCAGGAGGTGTGGCCTTGCTGGAGTAGGTGTGGCCTTGTTAGAAATGTGTCACTGGGATGGACTTTGAGGCTTCAGATGCTCAAGCCAGGCTCAGTGACACTCTGTTGCCTGCCAACCCAGATGTAGAACGCTCAACTACCTCTCCAGCATCATGTCTGCCTACGTACCACCATGCTTTTCACCGTAACAATGATGGACTCTCTGAATTGTCAGCCAGCCCCAATTAAATGTTTTCCTTTATAAGAGTGCCCGTGGTCATGGTGTCTCTTCACAGTAATGAAGCCCTAACTAAGACACTGTTAGAACATATTTTAAAAAAGACATTATGCCATGATCAGCTGATTTTTTTTTTGAAAAATGAGCAATACAATGGTTCAATATATGCAACCAATAAACAGCACACAAATAGACTCAGGAGTAGAAATTGCGTCATCATTTCAATAGATGCAAAAAAGTCTTTGACAAAATTCCAAACCCCTTTCTGACAACGAGACTGAGACAGAAGTCAGCAACCTCCAAAGACCAAAGGCTGTGGATGGCAGACTGACAGCAACCTCAGAGTCAGTGAGGGAGCCTGAAGCCTACTCCCTAAATAAGGAATGAGCAAAGAGCATCCACTCAGAATTATTCTGCAGCAGTTATTGAAAGCTTAGCTAAAGCAGTGTGTTAAGAAAAAAAATAAGAGGGATGGAGTTAGGAAAGGAAGAAATCAAGCATCCCTGTAAGAATGGTGCAGGATCCTATAGCTAAGACTTCAGAGTCCACCTGAAGGTTCTCAGCTCTGAATAAACTCCGTTGGCAATGAAACAGCACATCAACACCTACATACAAGCACCTGTAGCTTTCCTCTCTACCAATAACAAAGGCAGTGAAACAGAAGTGAGGGAAACCACCTCACAAAACAACTCCCACAAACAACCAAAGATACTAAATACCTCTACAACAAAACCAAACTCTGACACTATGAAGAGTGTGTGGAAGACACTAGAAGGCAGAAGACCACGTGCTCAGAGGCTGGCAGAATTAACACTGTGACTAGCTTATTAGCAAAAGCAATCTCGATATGCAATGCAATCCTCTTCAAAACCTTCACGGCACTCTTCACAAGAAGAGAAAAATTCTAAACTCACAGCAAAATACAAAAGACCCAGAATAATCAAAGCAATCACGAGCAATGGAGAGGAATGTTCCAGGTATTACAAAACTTGACGTCAGCTGGCACTACAGAGCCTTGGTAATAACACAAAACCAGGCATCCGGCCGGCAGAATAGCACAGAAAGCCCAGAAGTAGGCCCACATCCGTGCAGCCGCCTGATTTCTGCTAATGATGCCAAAAGGGAAGGGACAAAGCGGCCTCACTTTGTACACAGTGCTGTTAGTAAAGTAGATGTGCACGTATGGAAGACGGAAACTACATCAGCTGAAAAGACAGAGACCCTAGTGCTGACCTGAAACTAGTGGAGACACTTCAACATCTAAACCTGAGAGATGGCTTCAGAATACGACTCCAGAAGCTCCAGAAATAAAAGCAGAATTCAAAGACAGGAGTGCATCAAATTAAAAAGCTTCTGTACTTCTGAACAGCAAAAGAAACAGTTGCCAGAGTGAAGAGAGGAGAGCACACAGAGTGGAGGTCTTTGCTAGATACCCATCTGACAGACAATTAATAGCCAGAATATAACAAGCATCTCAAAAAAGTTAAACATCAAAGGAGCAGATAATTCTCTCAACAAATGGGTTAATGAGACACACACTTTTAAAATTAGTAAGTATGAATAACACATACATAGATGAAAATGTGTCCAACATCTTTAGCCATTAGGAAAATGAAAACCAAAGGTACAGCAATAGTCCAGCTCACCAAGGCAGAATAACATCATCAAAAACCAAGCATCAGCAAGGCCATGGAGGGGGGTGTGGAAGGGAGGGAACTTGAATACCGTGTTGGTAGGAATGTGAACTAGTTCTAGCTGCTATAAAAACTTAGTTTGGAGGTATCTTAGTTACTATTCTATTGCTGTGAAGAGACACCATTACCAAGGCAACTCATAGCAGAAAGCATTTTCTTGGGGGCTTGCTTATAATTTCAGAGGGAAAGTGCATCACAGAGGAGAGTGTGGTAGCAGGCAGGCATGGCACTGGGGCAGTAGCTGAGAGCTCACATCCTGATCCACAGGCAGGAAGCAGGGAGGGAGGGAGGGAGGGAGGGAGGGGGAAAAAGAGAGAGAGAGAGAGAGAGAGAGACCCCGAGACCAGCTGGCTTTGGAAACATCAAAGCCCCCCCTCAGTGACACACTTCCTCCAAAAAGGTCACATCTCCAAAGTTTTCCCAGAGAGTTCCACTAAATGTGGACCAAGCACTCAAACATAAGCCTATAGGCACCATTCTCATGCAAATCGCCACAGAAGGTTCCTCAACAAACTTTGGGGCAGACCAAAAAGAGTCAGAGTCACCTTCCTATGGAGGTGCTGTCATACCTATGATAATTGTGGCCCTACTCATATCAGTCATATTACAGAACTGGCCTGGGGTGAACCAATGGGTCAAAAAAAAAATGTATACACACACACACACTTTTTATTCAGGAATAAAGAATGAAATTGCCATTTGCAAGAAAACTGAAAACATTAAATTAAAAATGGAACCATTAGGATATAGACGGGGTAGGGTGGGGTGAGGGGGATGGATGGCTTGGGGAAGCTGATCTAAGTACATTATATGTATGTAAGAATAGAGAATGTCATAATGAAAAACCACTACTCTGTACAATTAATCTATGCTAATTTTAAAAAGTGTGGAGGTTACAAAAGGGGTCAGAATAAAAATGTACTGTAAATTCTCAGGGGACAAAAGCCACACTCCTGTTGAAAATTCAACAAGGATGCCTGACAAACTTGTAATTGTTAGAAGTTAGAATGGTACAGATCTGGGGCCAAATTATTGTGGACTGTCATTAGCTCCTTCCCTAACCACTCTGTTCCCTTTCTTTTTGTTGGAGAAAACAACCTTGTAGTTATTCATGAAACTAACTCACAGGCTAACAATGTGTTTAGATAATATCTAAAACTTTCCCCCCATTTTGCTATTACCTGTCTACCTACTATACATGGTAAATGCCGTGATTTATGACTTCTTTTTTGTTTTATAGCAATAAATTTCATGAAACTGTTTCCATTATAGAACATGCTATTTATGGCAACCCAAGTCTATGTTCTCAGGCCTCAGTCACTCAGACCTGGCTTAGGATAAACACTTGCCCCTATCTAAGATGACACACCATTGTTTCCTCTGACAGGATGGATGGACAGATGGATGCTAGCAGACTGTGTGAGGAGAGAGGATCTCATGCCTTAATTACAAGAGCAGTCACTCTCAAATAAACTTATCCTTTAAACATTAAGCTGTTTTCATTGTATGTTATGTAGGTGACTCATGACATTTGAATCATTTCTAAATAAGCTAAAACACTGAAACCTCAGTGGAAAAGTATACTTAGGAGTACATTTGCCAAGTGTGCCTGGCTTCTTACACTCTGCAAAGACGACAAGCTTAGGGGCTACAAATAAAATACTATAAAATACTATTTTATAGTATGTTGTGTGTTCATAACCTTAGACATACAGTCCAGTGTTTAATTAAACCTCAGGGCCTTTCTATTGGTAAGAAACCGGGGTTGTCTACATGGCTACACGGTTGTCCATAGAGGAGTTATCATTCTGAAAAGGATTGTCTTTACCTTTGGCAATGAGGCAAGAAAAACAAGCATTTATTATTTGCTGAGGCAAGTTCTTATGGTTTGTAATATCTTTTTACTAGGTTTTAACTTTCAATCTTGAAAAACTTAAAATTTTTTCTTGAATTTGTTTTTCAAGTCTATTTGTGTTTTGTTTTGTGAGATGGGTCTTGTTAAGTATCCCAGGCTGGCCTGGTAGTGAGGCGGCCTCCTGAATGGCAGGATTACAGGCTCAGGCCACCACCAAAGTCTTTATTGTCCCTCTGATTACATGGCTGACAATTTATCATTACTGTAATGAACATCCAAGACAGTCACCTTACAAGGAGAAAGGGTTTCCTTTGGCTCACAGTTTTGAAGGCTTTGGTCCACCTACTGGCCTGTGACACTGGCAGCTAGTCACGACAGGAGTCCAGGAGGTCCCTGGAGTTTTACTGTCCCTAGATAGGACATGCTCCCGATGACTTGAAAACCCCTCTGAACAGTGTCACCTCAAGGATCTCTTTTAACATACAGACCTCCTGGGGCCATTTAACACCCAAACCATTCACAACTGTTTTTCCCAAAAAAATCTATAAAGCTGCTTCGATAAAAGTGCTTTAAAACTGCTAGACAATTTTAACTAACTTCCTTGGGGTTAGAGTTCTGAAATGTCTTCTTTAAAACACATGTTTTTATTAACTTTCAGAGCCTCATATAATGCATTTTGGTCCTATCTACCCAACCTCCTCTCCGATACAGCCTCGCCTCCCCAATCCCTTTGTGTCCTCTTAAAAATTTTCCTTTTTAATTTAATAACATAATTCCAATGTGTTACGCATACACTTCTGGGTGTAAATTAGGCCATTGTGACCTAGACTAACTTAGGTATTTACAGGTAACCACCCATCTTATCTACAAAGACATATGAGGTAACAAGCTCTCAAGGCATACTGCAGACTTTTCATTGATGTGGATGTGTGAAAGATTACATGACAATTCCTAAAGTTTGATGGCATGAGGCTGTCAATCACAAGTGGTTGTACACTATGAAAATATCTGACTATTCTTGTCAATTACTAGGCTTTTATCAGAATTTATTCAAACCACTCCTTTTGTTATCCATTGTTTTCCCTGAAGAATGTATTTTTACAATCTAATCCAGGAAGAACTATACAAAATATTCATGAACACTTGCTTCACAACCAACAGCTAGAGTAACTATCCAACTCAGCTCAAGGAATCCTTTAGTCTACCACGCAACTTGAGCAACAATCTTAATGGAACAGTTTGTTCACTCTGTATAGATGGTCTCTCACTCTATTTTAAACACTCTGGATTCCATATAGGTATGAGTACTAGAAGACAAACTGATCCAGACTACACAGTGGTTAAATAGAAAACATCTGTGTCCTACTACTACAGACTGCATCTGAACAGATCTCAGTAAGGAGGTGGGTTCACCTAGTTGCCCACACACCAGACTCATGACCCAAAGTCATCGAGAGAGCTGCTCTGTATTGCTCTTACTAGTCTGTTAACTTTAGTTCCAATTAAACGTTTGCCCCCCCTTCCCTGTCAAGACTCTACAGAAGTAAAACTACTAATAGCCATGCTGGCCCAGCCCTGGGAGGTGATAGTGAATGTCTGTGGGAAAGGAAAACCATTGGACTTAACAGTGACCTCCAGGCAGACCCAATCTGTAAACTACTACTTCGGAACCCTCTTGCTTCCTGAACATGATTAAAGGGAGTTTTGCTACTGGTGTCTACTCAAAAATCACTTCCCCTGAATGTGGGCCATATACTAGAACATCTCAGCACCAAGGTTCAATCAAAATTATTGATCAGTAATTCTTTCAGAGACAATCTTCACCAAAAGAAGGAAAGGTGAAAGTTGTCAGAGTCATAATGGTGCCATTTCTGTCAAACCCTAATAAACAAAAACAAGTGGGAGGAAATGAAGGAGGAAGAAAGGAAGGGATAAGGTTGAGAGAGCTCTCTCACACATGCATTACACATACACATACCTCACCACAACAACTGCCATTGAAGACCCACAAAGTAAACTGCAATCTTTCTCCTCTCTCTCTACCTCCCTCCCTCCCTCTCTTTTACACACACTCTGAATGAATGAATGAATGAATGAATGAATGAATGAAATGGAATCATCCACATATATATGTGTGTGTGTACATGTGTACGTATGTATGGAAGGGAGGCTAACATATCAGGACCAGACGAGGTAATGTCTAAGATTCTTAATATATGAAAAACAGTTCACATATTAACAAGATAAATAAGGAAAGCCATGTGACTATCTCAACAAAAGGAAAAACACTTGAAAAAAAATCTACTATGACTCCTATACACAAACTTCTTAGCAAACTACAAAAAGAAAGGGCGTATTCAAAAGTCCTGCAGACAGCATTATCTTTTGTTGGCTTTCGGTAGTGTACAAGTGGGGACTAGCTGTGTGCCTGTGTGTAAAGCTGATTCTGAGTGTGTATGGAAATGTAAAGAACTGGAATAACAATCCTGATAGAATAACAAAGGTGAGTGGTTTGCATTACAGACTGCAAGACTCTCTAGACAAACTGATACAGGATAGTATCAGCCTGGGCTAGAGACCTGTCTCTCCAAAAAATAAAAAAAATAAAGTGTGTAGACACCGAGCCTAGGAAGAATATCAGGAGGGAAAATGGGCACAGAGGCTCACGTGGGAAAATGCAAAACCCCTCATGTTCTTCTATAATAGCACAATGAAATAACTGACTGACTACTGAGTATTTCTAGACAGCTAGTAGAGGGGTTGTTAAATTCTTAATCGAGTTAGGATCACAAGAACCCATGAAAATGGCAGATGCGTGTGGAGGCATGTCTATAATTCCAGCCTTAGAAAGTGGGAACAGAAAACTCCCCAGAGCAAGCAATCTACAAGACCAGCCACATCAGGGATCTCTGGGTTTAACTGAGAGGTCTGCCTTATTGAAGACAATGGAAGAGTGATGATTCCTAACAACCACCTGAGGCCTTCACATGCAAATGCATCCTCTGGGACTCACCCACCCACACAGGTGCTCACACATATACATACAGATATGAACACACATACTAAAAAAAAGAGTGTGTGTATGGCGGGGGCCCGGGGGAGTCAGTAAAGGGATGTTAATTTTCCTACCATAAAGGAATGACGAATGTCTGGAGCAACAGGTGTGCAATTATCCTGAACCTGTAATTATACATTGCATTTATATATCGAAATGGCATGCTTGTCCCACAAATATGTACAGGTACTATGTGTCAGTTCAGAACAATTTTTCAAATGTGAATAAACATTTAATTTCTCATCACAAAATTTCAAATAAAATATATACCTGAACGTAATCTAAAAGTTTCACAAGGAACATTTTATAGACAGTTTGTATGTTTGCAACTTCAACAGAAACTTATTACATAGAAATACAATCTAAGTAAGAAATAAAAATCCAAAAATTCTCTTTAGACTTTGTTTTAATCATTTAATCAATTAATATTTTAAGGAATTAATGAAATTTCCAATGAACCAATCAGATATGTTAACATGTTAACAGGAAAAACTAACCATCAAGACCACAAACCAGGGGCTCTATTAAAAGCTCCTGAGAGTAGATCACATTTAACACATCGCAGCTTAAGTGAAGAGAGAGTGTTTTCAAGAGTATACCCAAGTGAGCTGAGCAGTTTCTGTTTCTGATGGCTTACATAGCAGCTTGGCGTGTCCAACACTGCTCAGCTAACTGTAGCTACCTGGGCCACAATGTAAAATGTTCTCTCCCTGCACAAGATGGCATGCATGCCTACTGCATTTTAACCAGTTACATATGTTGTATTTCTAAATGTTTGTCTTTTATAGTTTTCTAAATTTGTAAGTTTTCCAAGAATACTTGCTTCTAAGCCAAAAATTGTGCCTCAAACCTCAAAATCTAAAACAAGTTACAAAGTTACATTGAAATATATTTTATTATATTAAAATAAGCACCAGCAAAAGCTTCAATGAACCTGCAAAAAACTCTGAGAGGAAGCTTGTCCACTAATTTTTTCCAGGCGGCTGTGTGGCATTAGCTCTATCAGAAGATGAAATGGCACTGTGACTTCACTCCGGCTGTCCCCTAATAGCCTAGCAGGTAGAGAGGCTCGTCTCCCAAGAGCTTTGTGTAAAAAAGAGGACTGAAAGGTCACTATGGCTGATTTCAGAAGTTACAGAGGCAGTAAGCGATGGGGAGCTGTGGTGTTTTGAATGAAAATGGCCCATCAGGTGCACAGGGCATGGTATTATTTGAAGGGATTAAAAACTGAGGTCTTGTTGGAGTAGGTGTGGCCTTCTTAGAGGAAGTGTGTCACTAGGGGTGGGCTCTGAGGTTTCAAAAGCCCAAGCCAGGCCCAGTATCTTTCTCTCAGTGCCGCCTGCTGATGCAGATGCAGTATTCTCAGCTCCTCGTCCAGCACCATGTCTACACACTGTCTAAACTCTGAACTGCAAGCCGGCCCCAATTAAATGTTTGCTTTTATAAGAGTTGCTGTGGTCATAGCGTTTCTTCACAAGAACAGAAACCCTAACAAAGACAGGGGGCTATAAACCTTTACCTCAGCAAAACAGGAACCTTTGAGCTCTGCGCCCAAGCCTTACAGAGCACAGCAAGACTGCATCTTTTTGCTTGTTTGAAAAGTAATATGATCTTGCCAAATGTACTTAATTCTTAAAAACTCATTAATATATCAAATGTGTGTTGATTTTGCATCTACATGGCTAGGCACTAAGAATATGGCGATAACCATGCCCCACAGGCCCTGTCTTCACAGTGATTGGGAAGAACAGTTGTAGAATACAGTTTCTTCTTAACTTCAGCTTCATTCTACGGGAACAAGATGAAATCTAATAGGGATCTTACCTTTCTAACAAATTTTTAAGTTAAAAAAAAGAGGGCATACAGTATCCTCTCCTGGTCTCTGGGAAACACATATGCACGCTGCACAGATATACATGTAGGAAACATGTAAACACCCCCACACATAAAATAACAAAATAACAATTTTTAAGAGTAAACAGCTGGGCACAGTAACAGGGATCTGTAACCCCAGCGCAGGAAGAACAGAGACAGGCCAAGTCCAGAGTACCTGCTTGCCAGTCAATAGGTTCTGTGAATGACTCCATCTCCAAATAGAAAGGACATCATCGTGATACTGACTTCTGGCTTCCACATGAGGCCAAAAGGAGTCACAGACACACACAGACACACAGACTCACATGGGGTAAGGGACTAAGAATAAAGAATATCTCATCCTAAGGGGCTCTTTGCCCCCTAACTTCTAATTTTTAACTACCAACTAACTAATTAAGGTGACATACTGGCTTTTTTCCCCCTAGTCCTGTCTCTGTTTGTAACTTCTCTTCTTTATTTCTCAACTCTGAGAAGTAAAAACTTCACCTCCATCCCACAGACCTTAAGAAAGGCCTGTTGTAGGCTCAGAACGTAGTGACTCTCCCACTAGCCTAGACCCTAAGCTCAATCCTCAATATTGCAGGAAACAGCCTCCCCGTCCCCAAAGCAGCTCTCCAGCTCCTCCATGTCCTCAGTAGTTCAGGCCTCAGCAAGTTCAAACTCCCAAGTGACATTTCTTCCACAGTACCACCAAAGTGACCTTCTGAAACACAAATCTGATTACACGCTCTGTGGGGTTAAATCTCTATTCTGTGTGATTCTTCCTCACTTCCAGAACACCACATTCAGTCCTTGTGTCTATCTATCCTGAGGTATCACTTCCTGTCATCTCCCAGTATGGGCATGATGCTAAAGCTACAACTCAACACTGCCTTATATTCCCAAATACATTATCAACATCATACCCTTCATTTCCCTATCTAGTAAATTCCTTCACACATTTCAAAACTTGGCTCAAGGGCTGGCAAGATGGTTCAGTACGTAAAGAGCTTGTCATGTAAACCTGAGTGCCTAGTTTGATTTCCAGAAGCTACCTAAAGGTGGAAGGAGAAAAATAACTCCACAACGCTGTCCTCTGACCTCCACAGTTAGTCACTCTCATAGTCCTTTTCTTCCCATCTCCATCATACACACACACAGTAGCACATAGTCACACATATAATCACATACACAAATAATAAAAAACATTAACAACTTGGCTCAAGAGGAGGACTGGGTTTAGTGCCTTTATATCCTTAAAACATACAGTGAGCACATTATCTATTGGAGTATCTCTCCAGCCCCAATAATGTAATTTTTTTTAAAAACAAAGGCATATATAATATGCTACCCAGAAAAAAAGAGAATTTAAATTAGGTGTGCAATAAGCAGAAACCAGAGGAGTGAGATCTAGCACAAAGGGAAAGCACTCTGCTTAAAAACAGCTACCAGGGGCTAGAGAGGCAGCTCTGTGTTAAGAGTACCAACTTTGCTCTTGCAGACGCCCTGAGTTTGGTTCCTAGCACTTACACAGTGGTTCACAACCATCCATAATTCTGCTTTCAGAGAATCTGATGCCCTCTGCTGGCCCCCATGAACTACTGCAACCACAGCGCGCATGCACATACACACACACACACACACACCCCATATACCTATACACAAAAAAGTAAAAATCATAAACAAACAAAGAAGTTTAAAAATAAAATTACAGAGTCAAGTTCTGTTCATACATTTGAAATGCATTCTGATAAAACCTTGATAAGAAACTAAGGCCTCCTCCTCCCTTCACCTAACACTGTCATACTAGTAGGTATAGTGAGGAGACCTGTGTCTCTTGTCACTGCAATCCGGTCCTTGCTTGTGATCTGTTAGGACATTCTCAAGCCTGTCTCTCTCTCAGGAGAACATGATAGTCAAGAGCTAAGTCACACAAGCACAGGTGTATGAAGTATAAGCACACTGCGTGGTAAATAGTAAACAAACAGAAAGAGCTGCCAAGGAGCCTGGAAAGAAAAGAGAAGCAGATGCAGGAAAATCAGAAAGACCTAAGAAACACACACACACACACACACACACACACACACACACGAGGGGGGATATAAAAACAACTGTGAGAATTTATTCCGTGATCTTGTCACTCAGAGAAAGTTAAGTCTTACTTCTTACTTTCAGTTCCCATCTCTTCAATCTAACCGTGTACTGTTTTTATACCGGTATGTAGTTACACGCTAAGTTGTCATACACGACATACTTCCATCAATTCAGTCACCATGTTCACCCATCTTTTTACTTAACCTATCTTATGCTGCTTTTCCAGCAGAGATAATTCTATGTACCTTGTGGTTCCCAGGGTCTACTGCTTAGATGTAGAGTTCCAAGAACACATTTCCTGCCATCTGACTGGGTGGTTTGCCCCAGTGTTTTCCTCACTAAGTTTGTAAGCTCATCATTCAAATGAAGATGATCTCTCAGTGGTCAGTGCTGGGCATAAAACATGATTTTTAAAAAGCCCACTTCTTTATGTATGGAAATAACCCTTTTGGAGGGTAAAATATTTCCACTGTCTTTCTGTGTTCTAACTACAACTTCACTCACCCTGCCTTGAAGATATAATAAAACAGTGTACAAGAGTGCAAGATAGTAGTTTATACCTATAATTCCAAAATCCAAAAGGTTTGAGGCAGGAGGATTCCTCTGAGATCATTAAAGATCATTTAAGATAATTTTTGGCCAACTTGGGCTATGTACTAAGACTCTGCCCACCCTCCCACTAAAAACATTCTAAATAAATATTAACAAGTAAATAAACAAAGCTCTCCTTATAAGAGTTTTGGCATTTCAGAAGACAACATTTTATATAAAGATTTATTTGTTCTATGTATATGAATACAGTGTTGCTGTCTTCATATACACCAGAAGAAGATATTGGATCCCATTACAGATGGTTCTGAGCCACCATGTGGTTGACAGAAATTGAATTCAGGATCAGTCGGTGCTCTTAACCGCTGAGCCATATCTCCAACCCTGTCAATTTTTTTCCCTACATACACACACAAATATGGCTGGAAATTAAGAAATTAATTCACAACCAAGAGTCTGACTCTCACAGTCTCTAGTCTAGATGATACCTGGGTACATGTAATTCTAAAAACTGGCCAGGTGTGGTGGCCCAAGCCTTTAATTCCAGTATTCAGAGGCAGAGACAGGTGGATTTCTGTGAGTTCAAGACCAGCCTGGTCTACACAGTGAATTCTAAGATAGTCAAGGCTACGTAGAGACCCTGTCTCAAACAAACAAAAATAAAAATCTACAGCATGCAAATGTGCTTTAGAAAGTCCCAGCTCTGCTCAGATTCTAACTGGCTTTACCACAGAGCAGGGCACGCTTAGGTAAGACACTTAGCATTGATGAGCCCTATCTGGTATCACATGCACAACATAAAACTCTGGATTAGATAAACCTTTCCCACACATTCTTGATCATATAAATCACCCAGGAAAACTCGCATTTTAAGAAACACATGATCCATGGTGTTCTCCTGCAACTGCAGCACTTGGGAGGCAGCAGCAGCAGGAAGCTTTAGATGGTTATTTACAGGATCCTTGAATGCAAGCATTTAGAAACTCCTTCAGTATTTGTTCTCATTTCCTGCTTACTTACATATTAACACAGAATACTCATTTCTCTTTATTCTGTACATCAGAAACCACCTTAATGACCATTTCCATTTGAACTTAAATTCCTTCTCTACAAAGTTTAAAAATAGTGTATGTAATTATATACAAATGTTACCAGTACAGAAAAAAAAAAATCAAATAATGAGGAAAGTTCCATTCATCCCTCTCACACCATTTTAATCCCATTTTCCAGAAGAAACTAAAGGTTAATAGTTTGATGAATATTTAAAAAAAAAATCCACTCTCACACTATATACAGTTGTAGGGGAGGTTGATGCAGTCTAGTGTGAGGTTCTAACAACCAACAATTAGAAGGCAGAGCCAAAATCAGGGAAGACATATCATTTAAATTAGTTCTTTAAATATTATACCGTCTTAGACTTTAATAAAAAAAGGATTAAGGGGCTGAAGAGGAGGCTCGTCTGTGGAGCGCCTGCTACCCTGCAGAGCACCATGGCCCCAGCACTAGCATGGCTAGCCTTCCTTAGCCTAGGCATCTGTAACTCCAGTCTCAGGAGACCCAGGGACCACTTCTGGCCTCTATAGGCACCAGGCATGAACATGATGCACACATATAATACATGTGGGCAAAATACTCATACACAAAATATAAAGTCTTTTTTTAAAAAAGAATCAGAAAGAGCATTATATCTTAAAAGGTCAAGATAATACTTCTGCTACTTTTCCCCTGACTCCCAAAGCTATGAGGCAGCACACAGAAATAAAAGATACTAAACCCACTTAGCTTATTCAGAATTGCAAAGTGGTAGAACATGGTACCAATCCATGCAATGTGAGTCAAAACACGACTTAGATGATATCTCAGAAAAGCAAGGCACAGAAGCAACTGATAGTTACAGCTGAAAAATCTTGAATTCTGACAAAAATTTAAAGTATACGATTAAAATACTGGTCAGTAAATATGACACCGCAAAGGGTTAAGGTGATGTACTCTAATCTCAAGTTTTAATAGACAACAAATCAGAGCCAGAAAAACAGGGAAAGTATATGTTATTTAAATCAATCTTTAAATATTAAATATTCAAAGTTGTCAGCAGGCTTTACAGGGTGAAAGAAACCTAAGTAAGGCAATTAGCTGTCCAGCAAACTCTTTATTTGTAATTTAGTCTCCAAGTACTTTCACAGTGTATCTTCACACACACCAACTGCACTAGAAAAACTGTACAAAGCTGGTAAGGCCGCCTCCTCATTAAGGAGGATTGAGACAGTGAGCAGTGTTAGGAGCACCTGATTACCCAGCACACCTACCTGTGTCCTAGCCACGTTCTGCTTACACTCAGCAGTGTGCGCCTAACTATCTACTCCATCTTCAAAGTCCCAACTACAAGTGGTCGTCGCTGCCATTTGAGTCCAACTAAGACAGTGAAGAGCTAAATGTGGCATATTCACAAGTAGAATTCAATTATCCCTAGAGCCAATGAATGCTTTACACATGACATGCATGCACGTCCACATGTCAGAGCAATCATGTGAATCTGGAGCCATTAGTGAGAACTGAAAATCTCTTACATGAAAAAAGATCAATATCCTCAGTCTTCCTTTATTATTTATTATACACTTTAATGAAGTTATCCTTGAGAAGTTGTCTCAATTCCTTAGAACATTAAAGTGAGGTTTTTAAAGAGAGACAATAGCAGAAAGAGTGCAAAATCATTCCCAGACAGTGCAGCCTTGGTGACTGTGCTCCCTCTTCCCGAGTCTGATAACACACCCTTCTACACACGTGTCCTTCATCCCACGACTACTATTCTCATGAAAAAGAACTTATACAACACCGCTTTCTTCCTTTTATCATTGTATATGTGTGGGTGTGTCCACTTGTGTGCACACAGAGGTCACAGGATGTGTTGGGTACTCCACTCTGTCAGTCTCCCTCTCCCTTCTTCCACACAGCTTCACACTGAAGCGAGAGCAAGACTGGTGGCCAGCAAACCCAGAGATGTGCTGGACCTATTCCCCAGGATGTTGAGGTTACAGGGTTACATGATAACAGCTGCCGTGTTTTATGTTGGTGTTGGGGATTTGAATCAGGTCCTCTTACCCACCAAGCCATTTCACAAGACATGCTTTTTAGTAGCATTCTTAATGGTACATGTATTTTGGAAAATTTACCCAAAGCATACAATGAACTGAAAAATATTTAGATTTATGTCTTCAGATTATCTATGACTCCCTGCATACTTATCTTAGACCCAGTTAGAAACCTTCTATATGTATGCTGTACAAGAAATGATTTAATGGTTGTTAAATAAGCTTAAATATCTAATGTGCAAGAATTTACCATACTGAAGCACATAAGTGAATACCTACATTTGTCATTTTTTTTTCCCATTTTCCCATTACATCTCTTTTAATGTGCATTGGTGCTTTGACTACATGTATGTCTGTGTGAGGGTGTGAGATCCCCGGGAACTAGAGCCACAGAAAGTTGTGAGCTGCCATGTGGGTGCTAGGAACCAAACCAAGATCCTCTTGGGTTTGGCTCCAGTCAGTGCTCTTGACTGCTGAGTCATCTCTCTAGCCTCTCCCTGTTACATTTTTAAGTACTATTTTAGTGTGTGCATATGTATGTATGCACAGCTGTACACACATGGAAGCCAAAGCAGGGTGTCAGGTGTCCACATCGTGTTAACCCCCCGTCTTTGAGGCAGGGTCTCTGAGCTCTGTTTTGGCTCAGCTATTAACCGAGCAAGCACCAGCAACCCTCCTGCCTCTGTCCCCTCAATGATAGTCACAGGCCTGCAGAGCTCTATGCCGGGCCTTTAACATGGCTTCTGGGATCTAAACTCTGGTTCTCATGCTTGCTCAGAGCAAGTACTCATATGTGTCGCATATTAGTTTTAAGTTGCTCTGGGAATGAACCCCAGGCAAGGCCTTAGGTGGCAGGCAAAGATTCTAATATTGAGCTATTGCCCTCCCCACTACAGAAAAATATACAAATCCAAATTCTTGCCTTACAAAAATAGTCAAGGATACATTTTCCATTTCTTATAGTGAACTCTAAAACAAGAAAATTTCTACACTTGATCTTAGCAAAAGGCCGAGAAACGATACAAGAAAATTTCTAAATAAAGAAAAATTATTTCATAATAGTTTGAACTGTTTCTTTCAGGTATTAGATGAAAACAAATATTCCAAAATAGTTTGTCAAAATCTTCCTTCACTTAGAAATAAAAGATGACTTTTAAACTCTAGGTGAAATCCCCTTAGGTATGCAAAGACTTACCATCTGTATGGGTTTCTTGTGGAGATCTCTTTCAGTTACCAGTTTTTCCTGGTCAGTGACATACAGGCCTTTCTGGGCTAATGCCTGGATTACAGCATCGTGGCCCAGGAGGGGCTTTGCAGCATCGCTCTTGAGGATAAGACTCCCAGCACGACAGTACAGCTCAGCTGACAGAAGCAGATTAACGACTGGTGGTTTGATGTGTTCCTGGTCATACTGATCTGTGTAAAATGGTTCTCGAAGTTCCTCTGGCACATTTTCTATAAAGGTTAAGAAAAAAATTTTTTTCATATTTTTGTAAAATTTCTATCTAAAAAACCCCACATCATTTAAAAAAAATTACTACAGACCTTGAGACTCTTCCTAAAAATATCAATATTCCTTTAACAGGCAAGACGATTTTTTGTTTATTTGTTTGTTTTCTTCTACCTAGGTTTAAGATATAAAAGGAAAGATACAAATTTCCTTTATAGAAGATATGGCTCTGTGGTATACAACAGGAAAAACAAGGAGCCTTCAGAGTGTGGTGACTAATGAAGGCATGCCCCCCCCCAGTGTCTCAAGTAGGTTCTTAAACCTGCCAGTGACTAGCTAGTCAGTCAGTCAGTCAGGAAGTGCACCTGCTCTCTGAAGACCGCTTGCAGTCGATATCATCTGACAGGAGAAATCCTTAGCCCAAAGTGTTACAGCTACTGCACAGAAGAACTGAGACTGCCTAATTAATTTAGTCCTTCTTCCTTGAGCCCCACAGCCCGGCACCAGTCTTTGTCCCTTTTTGCTTAGACTACTGAAGTTACTGAGGGGAAGTTACAATTATTATTTAGATAAAATCTTCTGTTTAAAAATCTTTCAATCAATACTGATGACTAGAAAAAAATCATAGATTGATGAAACATTACTTTACATGGATAAGGAAATAAATTTGAAGCCAGTAGTGAGCACAGAGAAGACATGATATTGCTAAAAACAATCAGAAAGTACCCAGGCATACATCAGAGATCAAGGTAAAAATCAAAGATGATGAGATCGAGGTTATACATAAAGTATAGTGGTGTGATTGAGCATGTCCTCCATAGACTCTTTGAACCCTTGGTCCCACTGGGTGGCATGTTTAGAAGGTACAGCCTTGTAGAAGGAAGTATGTCACTGGGGCAGACTTTAAGAGAAAAAAGCCCCCCCTCCATCCAGTTTGTTCTCCGCTTTGTGCTGAGGATCCAAGGCTTGAGTTCTCGGCTCCCTGCTCCTACTGCCAGGCCTTCCACTTGTCCTGCCTCCTTGCCTTGATAAGCTCTTACCCATCTGCAGACATTCCATCTTTTGTTGCAGCAACAGAAAAGTAACTGGTAGTCTGAATAGGAATGGGTCCTATGTGTTTGAATGCTTGGCCACGGGAGTGACACTATTAGGAGGTGTCCTTGTTGAAGTAGAAGTTGCCTTGTTGAATAAAGTGTATCACTGTGGAGGTGGCTGAGGTCTCTATGCCCAGGCAACACCCAGTGTGTAATACAGTCTCCTGCTGCTGCCTATAGATCAAGACCTAAAACTCAGCTCCTCCAACACCATGTCTGCCTGCACACTGCCCCACTTCCTGCCATGACGATAATGGACTGAACCTCTGAAACTGTATGCCAGACCCAATTAAATATTTGCCTTTATAAGAGTTGCCATGGTCATGTTGTCTCTTCACGGCAATAAAGCCCAAACTAAGACAATAACCAATACAGAAGACGTGGTAGTATTATAGAAAAATGAAAATCAGAAGCTGCACTAATTCTGTAAGAAAGAGGGTAAGCTCAGTTTTAGACACGTTAAATTTGAAACAATAGCAAAATTATTCAAATAGCAATACCCAGTGAACAGCAGAAAATATAGGACTCAGAAAGAGGTCAAAGCGAATCTATAAATTTGGGGTTTTGGAGACATCTAAAAATATCATTCACATTTAATAATTGAAAATACCACCTTCCTTCCTATCTGCATTATCCACCCAGTAGTGAGGCAAACTTAAATTTAACATAGGGCTCAGTATTATAAACTTCAGACTTCAGTGCTGGTACTATATTTTAGTATAAGAGTACCTAAACATAAGCAATTAACATAGCAGAAAAACTATTAAAGAAAAACTGTACTAAAACAATTGTTATAAATGCAGCCAGTCTGCCTGAGGAAAGCAGCAGGAACAAGAGAGTACCCCACGCCAACAGGGCGAACATTAAGAACCAACTCCCCAAAGTCGGAGTTCAGCGATTCTAATTACCCCTAACATTTTACGTCACACTTTCTGTCCACTACCACTCTAATGTCCTGTGTCACTAGTGCACAGAACTTTGACATAGAGCGGGCACTTGACAAGTTACTAAAATAAAGCACAGTCCCTAAACACAGATGGTGACAACTAAAAAGTCCTTCCTTCTCTGGACTTCACTACCATGCAATGTGCTGAGTGTGGTGCACGTGCGGTGCACAAGCTGTACGGCATTCTCAAGCTTAAGTCCCCCTTCCCACTTCCATCACCCTGAGACCCGAGCTCTTTTACATGCCAGGTCATTATATCCGCACCACACTTAATTCACTTTGATGCCACAGAGAAACCTCAAACTCACTGCCCAAGGCAGGTTTCTCCATGACCCAGGGGTTACAATATGATGAAGACTAGAAGGAATTTTGGTGTTGTATAAAATGGTAAAGGATTATACATGGAGAAAGAAACATGTAGCTATGCGTTCTGTGTAGGAGCTTTCTGCTAAATTAACATTCCACAAGCAATAAACCTAGAATCTATATCTTAGTTTCTAGTATTTTCCCACCAATACCTGGTACAGATCAAGTGCAGGCCAGCTTAGGACATCTTTGTGTAATCAGTATGTGTGAGCATGAATGCCAGAGGGGAAGGAGATGCTGTACGTGATGCAGCTATGTCAAGGGACATAGGATCCAGACAGAAAGGTATCCTACTGGCTAAACCTAGGGCAATCTGAGTTACAATAAAATGCCTAACAATAAAGTACTATAACTCATTATATTCCTTGTAACAGAGTAACAACTAATAAATGAGGAGAAATGGTGGCAATAATCAATTGTTATAATAGATTCAGGCAAAATCATTACTTGATGCTAAAATAGTAGGTACAAGTTTACAGAGTCAAATTCCTATAAATTATTGACTAAAAATGAGGGGGGAAAAGTGGGGCTGGAAAGATGATTCAGTGGTTAAAAGCATAGGCTGCTTTTGCAGAAGACCTGGGTTGAATTTCAGCACTCACATGGAAGCTCACAGTCATCTGCAGTTCCACTTCCGGGGGACCCAACACCCTCTTTTAACCAATTTTGGTAACAGGCACATATGTGGTGTACATACAAGCAGGCAAAATATTCATACATATAAAAGAAAACTAAATCATTTTTCAAAAAGTAAAGAAAGCATTTTCTAATGGAGTAAGCTGGCAGATGACCGCAATAAACATCTCTGACCGTGAGACAAACACCAAGTACCATGTGATCTGACTTACTGAGAATATATATGTCTTTGTGGTAGTTTTGCCAGATTTGTATTAACATCACTACAACATTAGATAAATCCAAGTTCAGAGACATTCTATAATTAACTGACCCATTTTTTTCTAAGATAAAAGTGCATTTTAATTAAAAAAAATCAACACTGAAGATTCACACACTGGCAATCATGGGAACAGGGCTACCACTTCTCTACCCCTACCCGAACCCTCCCTGGCCTCACCACAGATAAGAGGCTGTCAAGTAGCTATGACCTTGGGAGGAAAGTAGTGGGTAAGGAAAAATTCTTCTATGTGAACATGGTTCCTTTGAGGCTATTTGGCTTGTCTTCAGGTGCTGAGACACCCTTGTCAAGGGCCCGTGGAACGCAAAGAGGAACAGGACACATATGCTGCTGGAGAAACAGGTGTCTCTGGAGGTAGAGGAAAGCATGAAGAGAAAAGAAGGTGAGAAAGAAAGAAAGTCAAATAGGATAGAAGTACCAGAACATGGTCTCTCACTCCTGCGTTCCTATCAGCTTAACTGAGGGAGAGCTCTGGGCCCTGTTCCTCCAATCCAGGCACTCCAGTACTGGGCCGCAGCCAGAGCCCATGCCAGAATCTCATCGCCATTCGGATCACTCAGAGCCAAGGTGGAGGGAGCCATCTGTTGAAGGAAGGCCAGCAGTCCAGAGCTCTGAGAAGCCACACAGAAAGAAGTGCGCCAGTCAGCTCCCATAGAAAACTGGCTGCTTTTACCAGGCATACATTGCATTGTGAGGCCCTTTGGAAAGGACTAACATAAAGCCAAGGAGAAGGCTTGGTGCTCAGCTCAGCGCAGGTCAGTGCTTGTGGTTTCAAACTGTTAATGTCATGACAAACTACACAACTGTCAAAGACTAAGAGTGGATTCAAACACACTAAATATAATGCAAGATCCTGAATTTGACCCTGCAAGGAGAACAAAATAGAATTAACACTGGAACAAAACTGAACATGAGCTGTGCACTAGAAAATATATCATAGTTAATTTCCTGATCTCTTAATCGAGTTTACCTAACAGAATTAACTTACCTTTAAAAAATACAGTGAAATATTTAGGGGCAAATTGGGGTACAATGCCCCAAGTACATAGTCAAATACTAAATGTCACATATATTTGTATCTGTATTATCTATACAGGTACAACACATATATAGATATAATATATACATGTATTTATGTAGAGGGAGGAAAAGGGAGACCTTCCAGAGTTTCATACACCAATGAACTACAGTATTTGCCTAACTGTACAAACCAGAAACCTGGGAGTTGTCATCATTATTTCCCTCTCAGCCCTCAGCAGCCAGTCACAGTCCTCTGTACCATGTCAGCTAATGTCTCTCTGGTCCATGTGATCAGCACTGTTCATCTCAATTCTACATTTATCTTGAGTTTATCTTCCAATCTTCACTCCAAAGCCCGCCCGCCCGCCCTCCCTCCCTCCCTCCCTCCCTCCCTCCCTCTCTCCTTCCAAACATACCTACTTGGGGCTGAGACAGTAATAGCTCAGTGAGTAAAATGTTTGCCTGCCATGCAAGCAAAGGACCCCGAGTTCTGATCCCCAGCAGCTATGTAAAAAGCAGAGCCTGACTGCATACACCTCTAACCCAGTACTTGGGGGCTGGGGGTGGGGGCAGGGGTGGGGGGAATGAGTCAGGAGGAGACAGATGGGTCCTGGGGCTTTGGTGTCAAGCCAGCATAGCCAAAGCAGTGAGCTCCAGGTTCAGAGAGCCTGTCTCTAAAAATAAGGTGAAGAGCAATAGAGCAAGACACTTAATGCTGACCCCCGTGAAAGCATCTGCGCATATAAGTGCACGCATACACACACATACATACACATTTTTAATTAATTAAAATACAATTTAAAATTAAGTCATTCTCTCTAGTCAAACTGCTTATTTCACATAAGCAGATTCAATCATGGCACAGATTCTGTCACGATACCTTCTTTTGTTCACTGGAATGCTCCTTTAAAAATAAACTTCCGTATTGTTTGGTTGCCTCAGGTGCTGTGTGGGAAATTACCCTCATACATTAATAACCTCTAAGCACACACTAGACAGCCATTCATACCAAGGATTTTCAATTATTTTTCCTTCTGTAAGAATTAAAATCCTTCTTCTTGCCTGCAAGAAAAAATGACCTGACCACTCTGCCAGCCACACTCAGCTCCTAGGAACCAGTTCTGTCCACTACATAGTCTCTGCACATTCTGGTCATCCATGCTGCAATGTTCTTTCTTCCTATTCTTCATACGCTTTGATTCCAGGAGCCAGTGATTCATTCAACTTGGTCCAATTTCCCTTCTTTTAAAAAAAGGGAAGAATGTACCATTTATCCTGCCTTCCCTATATCTCAATGTACCTTTACTTTTAAGACCGTTCCATTCTATTATAAAACATGAGTGAGTTTGCAGTTTGTGAAACATAGGTGAAATGTGTTAAAATACTTCAAGTAAGAAAAAGTTCAGCAAGCAGAGACTTAATAGGATGTACTGGAGTTGTTAGGAGTATATATATATACCGAACAGAGGGAATGGAAAAAATAAAGATACCCTCATGTTCATGAAGCACCTAGATACTGAATATTCATGCTACAGATATATACATGTATGGTACTTAATATTTATGATACAGTAAATATGCAGAGAGAGAAAAGGTCTGTAAAAATTAATATTCATGAGTCCTTAATCCAGTCACCCAGCAATGATCCCCATTTTGGCCTTCTATGTTTGCTACCCAATAAACACAAAATTCATGACTATTAATCAAGCTTACTGGTAAGCTTCAACTGTGGCAGACATGCTCATTCCTCTGATGTCTCTGATAAAGACAGTATGTGTCAGTGGCCTTTGTTTCCCTAAGGGGCTCCTTGGAATTTCACTTCTTGTCCGAATCCCCATACCAACAGCAGGAAAAGCTAAAGTGGCAGAAGATGGACGTAAAAATATTGTCTATAACAGAATTTGGAACATGGTTCTTCCTGCTTCCACCTTGTCCTAGGTATATTAGCTAGCTCATCTTTTTCCTGTTGCTTCTTCCTGAAAACTGATTTAACAAGTCAGGAGAGGTGAGCATTTCAAGTTACTCTGTCTGTTCCAAGCCTCTGGGGTAGGATGTCTAGTGCGTGCTTAGAGGTTATTAATGTATGAGGGTTATTTCCCACACAGCACCAGAGGCAACCAAACAAAACGGAAGCTTATTTTTAAAGGAGCATTCCAATGAACAAAAGAAGGTATCATGACAGAATCATACCCAGATATGAAGTGTCACCTGTTAAAATAAAACCCACATACAGTATACAATATTAAAAAAAATCTAAATGTAATCAACTCTTTAAATCTAATTATTAACTTAGAAACACAGAAGACAAAAAGAAACTTGTTAAATAATTTTGGAGATTTGAAGAATAAAAAATTTCACTAAGCCAGGTGGAGTGACACATGCCTACAAAGCTCCTACCTGGGAAGTAGCAGGAGGACCAGGAGCTAAAGGTCATCCCTGGCTATGGATGTTCAAAGTCAGACTGGGCTGCATAAGACTGTCTCGAAACAACAAAATCCAAGACTTCTTATCAGCATGTAACGTGTTAAGCACCATCACAACTCTTTAGAACGGTGTGCTCTTGAGGTTCTCTATCCTTCATCCACCCCCACCTCCGTGCTAGCCTGCTCCCGACTGTAGCTTTCTACAAAACTCTTTTCACCTTTTATATCCCATGTGTCCTGGACACTGTCCATCCCTCCTCCTCATCTAATATTATCACCTTCTCTTGGACTCCTTTCCGGATTTCTAGGCTCCTCCCACATTTACAGCTATATATATGTGGCTTTTGTTCTTACATATATACATTTTAGGCTAGGATTTGGACATGGAGAAGAGTATGAGTTGTTTGTTTTTCTGAGTCTAAGTGACTGCACTTAATATTATACTTTCCAGACTCACCCATTTTTCTTTACCAACTTCATGATTCCTTTCTGCTAAAGCTGAGTACCATTCCACTGTGTGGGTGCACCATGCTGTCATCAGCACCCATCTGTTGATAAGCATTTACGGTGCGTCCATTCCCTACTCTCATAAGTAATAAACATGGGTGTGCAAGAGTCTCCGTGGAGGATAACAAGGCCTTTGGGTTCATTTTCAGGAGTAGTACAGCTGAAACCCAAGAAAGTCCGCTGAACAAATGGTCTGCTTTTTTTCAACAAGCAAATTGCAAGAAAGACAAAATGAAACAGAGGAGAGTCTATATATTTAAAAAACAAAAAAAACCTTAAACTGTATGGACCTTTGGCAGATCCCAACAAGAACAACTGAACAAATAGAAAAAGAATGAATGAAGCAGTAAGAAACGCTAATGCTCGCTATGGGGTGGGGCCTGTGGTGACGGCAGTGAGATAGTGACAGATAAAGCAGTATCTGAGATTTGCTTCAAATGCTTGGTGGGGATGCAAGTGTTTCCAGGGGGATCAAGACTGGCCACAAGTTCATGACTTCGGAGGTAGTAAGTTCAAAAAGTTTACTGTTACTATACATGGACGAGATACCATCAAATGGTTTTAAGAAAAAGGCAAGAAAAGACTGCAGAACTTTCACATAATAATCAGGAAAGGGCTGTGGTTCCTGGCTGAGGCCTAGACCACCTATAGCTATTTTGTACCATGACACCCTAAGGATGAGATCTGCCCTTGATGAAAGGTACAGCTAAAAGAATCAAGGAAAAATAATTAAAACAAAGTAAGCACCCACTCAATTTAAACCCAAATCCCTCCTACCTTAGGACCCTTGTAGTTTATAAACCAATAAATCCTCTTTATTGTCAGCCAATTTGAATTGGGTTTTCCATTAACCACAAATGAAATGACCTTCTATCCACTTCTGACCTAGTCTCAATTGTCTGTACTCTCCAGCTCTAGCATCCATGGATCCCCCATTTGTCTGTACTCTCCAGCTCTAACATCCATAGATCCCCCAATTGTCAGTACTCTCCAGCTCTAGCATCCATAGATCCCCCATCCTAACTTTTAGTCCTACTCAAACCCATTTTCTATGTTATTTCCAATATTTCATTTTTTTCTTTATGGTAATATGCATGTAACATAAAGCACACCTTTCGGCCTTTTAAAAGTGTACTGCATGAGAGCTTCTGGAAATGATTTCTGATGCTACGACCTTGCAAAGAACAAAGCTGAATAGGTCAGGGTCCAGGTGGGAAGGAAATTTTTCACTAGATTTATCTGGATGGCCAAAGATAATGTAATGAGCCTCACCATGCCTGTTTCTTCTTTTATTACCAAAAGAGGGGGGGGGAGAATTATACTTCCTAACCTCTTGCTTTCAATGTAGATATTGTTTGCACCTTAATGTAAAGCTGACAGTGTGTTCCAACTTTCCAGCAGGTGTAGAGTAGTTTCAGCATTTGAACAAGAACTGAGGACACTGATGAACGAATTATCTGACCAATAGCTTTACAGTTGGGAAACCCTGACAGAGACTTAGGTGAAGAAATAACTTATCTGCTCAATAGAGTTGTTCTCAGAACTAAAAAAATTTTCACTGTTCCCACTGAACGGCTCTTATCCTGACTACACTGCAGCTAGACTCTCACCTCAGCCTAAAGCCACTTTGTCACTCCTCCCAGGGCTTCAAGGTTACTATCTTTTCTTCTAAAACATTTAAACATTTATTCGGTCATTAATTTATTTCTTTATTTACTTGGGGCAGGGAGGCTTATGTCGTGGTGTTCATGTGAATGTCACAGAAGGACTTGCCAGAGTCAGTTATCTCCTCCTACCGTGCAGTTCCTAGGGATCAAACGCAAGTTGTTAGGACTTAAATGGATGGCCTTTACCTGCTGAGCCATCTCACTGGCCTATATACTTCACAATACGCTCCTTAACTGACTGCCCTGCCTCTGCCTCCTTTTAAGCACTCACTCTTCTAAACTGTCCTCAACTTTTTTCTTGTCATGGCAATCACATCTCCTTATAACCTCACGTGTTACTATTCACAGAATAGTAAACTGTTATTTCTAGATCCAGCTTCTGAGCCATATTGCAATGCAATCTTATCTATATTTGTGACTATCTACTTTACTGGACTTCCCAGAAAACATACTTGAATTTACACTTAGCTCAAGAACATAAAAACATGGGGGCTGGAGAGATGGCTCAAAGGTTAAGAGCACTGACTGTTCTTCCAGAGGTCCTGAGTTCAATTCCCAGCAACCACATGGTGGCTCACAACCATCTATAGAGAGATCTGGTTTCCTCTTCTGAACTGCAGACATATACACAGGCAGAACGCTGTGCACATAATAATAAAACTTTAAAAAATAAAATAAAATAAAAACATCTGCCTGTTCATTAACTGGTATCACAATTTACCTTCCCGGTCGAGAAGTCTCCAAGTCTCACTTTCTCTGAATCCTCAGGAGGTCCTATCTCATTTATACTCTTCAAAGCTACCCACGTACCCCAAATTCAGTCTTCTAGAAATACTACGGGTTGACTTTCTGCAATACTTCTGTCACTTGCTTCTTTTCCATCCCTTTAGCACATATAAAATAGTTCTTAACTATTAAGAGCACATACACAAGTCAGACTTCCCTGGTTCTGATCCCAGGTCCATTTTGATGTCTTTGGATAAGCTCCTAAACCCATAAGCCTCATTTTCCTCATCAGTAAAACTGGGATGATTAACAGTTTCTGCCTCTTAAGGCCATCATGAGGATTAAAATAAGATACTATGTGTGACGTGTATGACCTACAGTAACTGCTCAATAAATACAGCAGATTTATTATTATATCCACCCCACCTTGGGCCCTCATTACCTCTTGCCCAAACTCTTGCAATAATGTCCCAAACAGCCTCTGCTCCAGAGTCTTTTTTTCATCTCATGGCTACCCAATGCTCTAACAATCCCTGAAAACATCTAAGAGTCAGGATTTCTACAGGATTTTAACAATATCTGCTGGTATGTGACAGAAATGTAACAAAGTATACCTACAACAGCAAATGATTTTATACCACTAACTAGATGGAATGAGGGAAAGAGGGGCTGGGAAGATGGCTCCGTCTTTAAAAGTGCTTAGTGCTTGTTGCACAAGCATGATGATCTGAGTTTGGATCCCCAAAAAAAGCCAGGGTTGGTGGGAGCATGGATTTCAGCACCAAGAGGGGGAAAAGATCCCTGGGGCTTGCAAGCTAGATTGTCTCAAAAACCAAGAGTGAGTCTGCCTATGGCCTCCACGGGTACAGGCACAGGCACACATGTAAACACACACACAAAATGAAAATTTAGCTACTAAAGTTAACATGATAAACTGACACTACAAAATGAGCCTTAAGGTAAGCATCAAGGCTCATCTGTGCAATCTCAGCAGTCACGAGGCCAAAAAGGACTCACATGAATTCTAAGTTATCCAGAACTACACAGCATATCAACACACGCACACACGCCCACACGCCCACCCACCAGGCATAGTGGTGCATACCTTCAATCCCAGCACTTAGGAAAGAGTTAGTTCCAGGCTTAGTGAGTTCCAGACCAGTCTGGGCTACACTATGAGTTTGAAATCAGCCAGGGCTGTGTCATGAGTCTGTCTCTGTGTGTGTGTGTGTGTGTGTGTGTGTGTGTGTGTGTGTGTCACCCACACAAACATGGGGGAGAGGGGGCAGAGAAAAATCCATTCCAAGAGATTCTATACCTATCAACTGGAAGATTTAAAGGAACAAAACATTTAAGGCAATTTCAATTATACGGCTGCTTGAATGGGTTAAGTCTTCAAACACAATAAAGGTTATCAGGTAATTTAGCCTCCTCTTTTACAACCAGAACATCTATTGCTGCTGTAAATTTATCTATACAAATTTATTCACTTACATAAAGCCATAGAGGCAGGCATTCCTTGAGAAAATAAATTGTTAAGACTGGAGCCCATAATCTCCAGCACACACTCTAGAAACTGAGGCAGGATGATCAGAGTTCAGTGTAATTCTAGGTTACATGGTGAATTCAAGGCCAGTCTAGATTCCATAAGACACTGTCTTTCAAAAACTAAAAACTAATGTAAACACATCCTCCCCAAAAGATGAGGCCTTTGGAATATTTTTCAGGACAAAAATATTATTCACACAAATACCTCAGATCTGTTTTCTAGGTATCACAATGCTAGTGTCTTGTTGGTTTTACAATTCAATTAATTTATTTTTTTTGCCTATAATTGATTCTGCATTAACCATTATAAATTGCTTTTCCAACATACAGTCCTAAAACTGATAATTTTTTGTATATTAAGTTAGAAAGGGACCAGTAAGATAGCTCAGTGTATAAGCCCTTGCCACCCAGACTAACAACATGAGTTTTTAGCCCTAGAACCCACATGGGAAAAAGAGAACCAACTCCAGCAAGTTGTCCAGTTTTTAGCCCTAGAACCCACATGGGAAAAAGAGAACCAACTCCAGCAAGTTGTCCTCTCATGGGTGAGGAAGCAGGAGCACGCACACACTTGTGTGCACACACAGATTATATAAATAATACATAATACAACAAATTATTTCTAAAACTTTAAACATTTCTAACAACAAAAAACCCATATAACTAAAAAGTTGGGTTAACACTTTGAATAAGAGAAAACAATTTGAAACACTTGTTTATTAACGTGGGGGGGAACAAATAAAAATGCATCAAAAATATAAAAAAAAACCAACCTTTTTTTCTATTTACTCTATATAAGTTTATGTTACATGTTTTAAAGATTGCCAATGGGTGCTGGAGAGAACGCTCAGTGTAAGACTACTCTTACAGAGAACGGGGGCTCAATTCACAACACCCACAGGGCAGCTCAGAACTGTAACTTCAGGTCCAGGAGATCCCATACCCTCTCAGACACACAAAATGCCAGTGCACATAAAATAAAAATAAGTAGATCATTTTTTAAAAAAAGACTATCAATAAAGCAAAGCAAATGTGGAACACGGTGGCATGCATCTCTAATCCTAGCACTACAGCAAAGGATTGCTATGAGTCTGAGGCCAGTCCGTGCTCCACATCAAGTACCAGGTCAGCTGAACATACACAGTGAGACCCTCTCAGAAATCACACACACACACACACACACACACACACACACACACACACACACACAGCCATTTTCAAGACTGTTTCAATTTGTAAGTCCCTCTCTTCTCCAGGCCATCTGCTGCCCTGGCTCCTCCTGCTTTAATGCTGAGCGCACTGTGCCATCAGAGTTATGGATCCTAATGTAAAGCAATGCAAAGGGCACAGCGGCCTGGAAGAAGTCAGACCCCACTGACGGTATACTCCTTTACTTCCTCCTTCTCAAGTGTGTTCACCCACTCCAGAATCCAGAGACCAGCCTGACATACATCCAGAAAGTAGGGTGGCACTTCTGCTCAGAAGCCTCTGGGAGAATAAACAGCAAAGCATTCACCTCTACACTTTAAGTGCCCTCCCCGTTTCAGATGGCAAGAGAATGCCTTTGGTCTCCTCTGTCTTCCAGCTTCCACACAGGAAACTACATCGATTTCCCTGGTTTCTATATACGTAAAGCACTCCATGGATATCCATTCTCCAAATGGATATTTAGTATACTGCTTCCCATTCTTTATATCAAATTTTTAAAAAAGTATTATCTGTGCTTCCTATTATTGTTATTCGTTTAAAATTTAAATTAGTTCAAAAACACCATTCATTCCTGATGTCAGCTCTCTCTCAAAGTATAAGAATTCAAAATAAAATTAAGACAGACATAAACATAAAAATTTCTTCTAAACTAATTCAAATACTTTTACAATCAGTGGGGGCAATTCATCTAGTCTTTAACCTAGATGTACAAGCTCAGTAAACACTTGCCTGGGTATAAAGTTAAACAATAAAGCTGGATTAAACCACTTAGTCACATATTTTCACAATCCTAAAACTAGAAATCAGTCATCCTCCACAAACAATCCAGAGAACATTTTGCAAGCACTAAGGAGCTTCTCTAATTTTTTTTTAAAGCATTCCACAACATGGGTTCCTAAAGCAAGAGCTAAGGAATTACAGCAGGAGGTCCCTTTCCTGTTATTCTGCAAAGACTGGGTTATAGAGGGAGTGTTTAATTACCACTGTACTACAGGATTTCTATGTCAACAACACGTTCTCCCCCCCCAGCCCCCCCCAAAAAAACCACTTCTACTTCAAAAAGAAAAACTCAAAGTAAGGAGGTGTTGTTTATCTGATTTTATGACATCAAAATACATTTGGAAAAGGAAATATGCCTCTGTGACATTAAGTGAAAAAGCACCATACAGTCAGACAACTAAAATTGGTTTTAATGGGTGGGTTAATAAGAATTTGGAATGTGTATGAAAGGCTGTGAGAGGAATAAGGAATGGCTACAAAAGATACTGCACTTTAACAGTGACCACCTTTCATTCTATAGAGCCTTGACTAGCAGCCACCATTATAAATGTCAAAATCAATATAGTACCCCACCTTCTTCCAGTAATAAACTCAGATTTCTTGGTATGGTGATCACAATTATGACCGAGAGGGAAACGTATGCAAGATAATAAGGAAAACACCACACATTAAAGCCATTTTGGGAAAACACAGTAATTTGCTCGCTGAATTTAGACACACACACGCTATTCAATAAAAGGAATCCGGTCAACCCCTCCCCGCGTCAGTCAAGGGCACCTCATTTAAGACCAAACCTGCCTTCTTTCTTTCTCCCAGTGCTCATCTCCCGTCATCTCCCTGAACCTGTACCGGAAGATACACATGGGGGAAGGGGCTGGAATCAGGAACAAAAACCGGGATGTGGACAGCATCGGGAGGAAGAGGAAGGGACGATACCACTTACCTGTCCCAAAGGCTTTGGCCACCAGCCAGGCCAGACTGCAGGCGATTTTGGCCCTGGAGAAGTCATAGTGGTCAAAGGGTTTGATGGCTGGAACAATGAACGTCCTTCTCAACTCCCGCGGGTCTGCAGCATCCCCCATCTTTCACGGCGGCTGGTTGGGATGGAGGGACGACGGCCTTCACATGGTGTGGCGGAGAGAGGAGTTCAGATCGTCCGCGCCGGTCGCGGCCCCCCCGGGTGCCGGGCACGGAAAAGCTCAGCTGTGCTCGTCGCGAGCCCGCCGCCGCGGCCCCGGGCATAGACGTGAGGCAGCACCCGGCCGCGCTCGCTCCGGCCCCGGTCTGCCCCGCCGCCTCCCCTTTGTCTCCGTTTAGTCACACGGGCTCGCAGGAGGGTGGCGGCTGCGAGGGCCCGGAATGCTCGGGCGGGGGCAGCCTGGACGATCACGTCGCGGACAGTGTCCCCGCCATGGCGGAGCGCGCACGCCCCGCCTCACTCACGGCCGCCCCTCGGGCCGCGGGACTCGCCGCGGAAAACGTCAGAATCGCTGCAGCGCGCAAGCCGCCCGCGGCCCGGCGCTCCCGTCGCCGCCGCCCGCCTCCTCGGCGCAGCTCACGGCCAAGGCAGCGGCCTGGAGGAGGAGGCCGCAAATCACGGGCCCTCGGCTCCTGCCTTATCGGGCTTGTCCTCGTATTTTCCGCTACCCCTCCCGTCGCCGGACGCTTCGCTCCCCTTCAGCCGCCGCCGCCGCCGCCGCCGCCGCCGCTGCGGTTTTCCGGCTGCGGCACTGGATGGAAAGAGCAGATGGGAACACTGAGCATGCGCCAGGCGCGCCCGGCCCGCCCCCACCGCTGTCTTGCGCCGCCAAGCTCACTGAGCATGCTCAGCCTCCCTGCCGCCCGCGACGGGCTCCGCGCCCCTATCCATTAATCAGCAGTGTGCCCGCTGGAGTGGGCGTCCTGTACATTCGTAGCTTTGGGATGCTGCCTCTGACACTGCTGGACGAGGGAAGGAAAGAAAGGAAGGGGAGAGGCTTTTCTCTCCCGCTACACGTGGTTCAGCCAAGAGAATTGATATTTATTTCAAATGCTGCTTATGTCACACACGTATTGCTAAGAACTTGCTGTGCACACCCATTTAGTCCTTGCAGTAACCCTGAGAGAGGTGTTACAGCTGGCTGCCCACGAAATGATGGAGCGATCCAGTAAGTTAAGCCACCCATGGGGTTTAGCCAGGGTTGAAGGTCAGGTTTAAACTCTCCAAACCTGTATAAATTTCACGTCAAGACGTTTGAACTTGATACTCCCCACTGAAGTTTTCTAAGTGGGGGATCGGTTTTTTGGTGCCTTCTGTTTCCTCCTAGAAAGAAACATAAACCCTTACACAATGAACATCCACAATTGCGATTTGTCGCAGATTTCTGAGTTCATTTTGTCTGAACCCTCTCCGTTTCCCCATATTGGCATGCTTTCTCAGACTTGTGTGCTGCCTGTCACTGTGGTCTGTCTCTGTCCTTCTGACTTTAGGCCCCCTCCACAAAGCCTTCCCTGATACCGCCAACTTCCCATGCAGAACTGTCATATAGGCACCTCCCAGACTGATTCCAAAGCAATGTATGTCCTTTATGTCATAACTTGTCACACTGCATTCCAACTACCAACTGTCTTTAACTTTCAAGCTGACTTGCTCTATCTCTGACGCCTATATGAGGCTAAACCTCACAGAAGTCGCTCTGTCAATGTCTAGGGTCAAAGGGAGAATGGTACAGAAGTGATCACCAAGTTTGGTTAACTTGCTAATTCCTCACTTCTTGTTTTAACACGTTGTCAGAGTTTAATTATGTAATCCTGGGTTTTCATTTTATAGATGAGAGAGCTAAGACTCACAAAAGCCTCTTTAAGTCGCAGATATAGTAAAGGCACACTCACAGTCTGAACCCAGAATTATCTATCTTGTATGACTAGGGCCTCCCTATTATCATCAGCCGTTAAGATGGAAGACATATGAAACATGAGGGGAGGAGTTTTGGTTCCTACTATCGAAAAGGGCAGCTCCAATAGCAAGCCCCTCCCTTTTGATTTCTGCTTAATCCCTAGAAACACTCCTCCCTGAACCCAATAAGGCATTACAGATAAGCCCTGTTAACAATGCCAAGCAGGAAAAAAGTCACTAATAATAATATGCCATTGGGTGATTGGCGTATTTTTTTTCAGTAATTCAATTAATATTAATAGGGTTTTTCTCCTGGGCAAGGCCCTTTGAAAAATTAACATATTAACATATAAATACTGGTTGTCAAAGCACATTCAAATGGTAACTAGTTTCTACATCTATTTGATGAACTAAGCACTAATTGTCTTCCCATTCTGGGTGTAGGACTGGACTGAGGATCATAGAGACCAAGTGCCGTGACCAAGATGGCTCCTTCCGTTTGTATTGGAGTCTGGCTCCAAACTCAAACCCAGGTCTTCTGCCTCCACTCCTCAGGAACTTTTCTGGGTCCCTGTTCCCTCTCTGGATAGGGGCTGGCACGTATACAAATAAAGAGACCATATCCTAAATATGGTGAGTGCTGTAAGAGCCACGAAAGCACAGCAAAAATGTATGAGTAGGGCTTCTTAGAAGGGGTCTTAGCGCTGTTCAATATACTGTTCTCGAATCCAACTCCAACAGGGTTCTAGCACATACATACCAAGTTAAGAGAAATCTATGGGCTAGAAAAATTAGAAAGTGATACTGGACTATGTCTGTTATGTGAACCCGCAAGCAAACGGAAGATTCTCCAAGCCAGCCATCATCAGACTTTGTGTTATCTGTGCTCCGGCCCAGCACCACGCTCAGACAGCGCTCTCAACAAATACATGTCGAATCTCATTGAAAACTGTTTCAACCTCAGTGGACTACATGAGAAAGAGAAGAGACAAAGCCAGGTGCTCTGACTTGTCCCTCCATACAAAGATACAGCGCAATGGTGAAGCCTTAGTAAGGATAGTATTACTATGACCCCAATTGGGAAGGAGTGTGTTTAGCAATGAGGTGGGAGGGAAGCTCTGGAACAATGAGCAGCTTTTACTTTGAGGGAGGCTGTGAAACGACTTGGGGTCATAGTTGGAGCCTGTTATTAACAGGGAAACACCCTGAGTACAAAGAGGGAGGATTCATTTTCAGGGCGGCAGACACCCTAATAGGGTGTTCTTTGTGACACCTTCAGAATGATCCTTTCTGAGGCTGGAAGTCTCTGTGGACTATCACTGTCGAGAAGAAATGCTCTCCTCTGCCTTCTGAAGACAACTGACTTTGTTTGAAGCAAAAAACAAAAAACAAAAAAACAAAGGCAGTCGATTCTTTGGGTCTGCTCTTCCAGCGGCACAGATGCCTTCTGCTTTTTATCTCCAGGTCTGGGGTGTCAGTCCACCTAGGCTCTGATTCCCATGCATCCACCGCTCCCTTCTCTATCTTGCTCCCTTCCAGGTTGCCTGGAAGTCCTGAATCCAAGCAGACTTCTTTCCTTGTGGTCATCCTTGAGCTCTGTCTTTGAATAGATGTAGACGCATATTCATTCACTCCTCAGCCCATGTTGATGGAACTCCGAAGTGCTGGTCAGTCAATGTTGAACCAGACAGCTGAAGAAGCGGCTTCCTAAGCTGGGCACGCTGGTACAGGCTCACAATTCTAGCACTGCACTTGGGAGACTAAGACAGAAAGATCAGGAGTTCAATACCATCCTAGGCTACAGAACAACTTCAAGGCCAGCCTGAGCTACAGGAGACCCATCTCAGAAACAAGAAAAAAAAAAAAGAGAGGAAAAGAGAACAAAGGGGGCAGGGACACCAAAATCTTTTTTGTTTGTTTTGGTTTTTCAAGACAGGGTTTCTCTGTGTAGCCCTAGCTGCCCTGGAACTCACTCTGTAGACCAGGCTAGCCTCAAACTCACAGAGATCCGCCTGCCTCTGCCTCTTGAGTGCTGGGTCTAAAGGCGTGCGCTGCCACCTGACTGACGTCAGATTCTTAATGGAACCACAGAGCCTGTAGACTCTAAAAGCCCAGCAGCTTTTCCTCATTGCCAGGTGTGTGCCGCCAGAGGCTAAAAGCCTCGTTATTTCCCCCACAGAAAACCTCACTGTAGTCTAACTCAGTTGACTTGCATAGCACATGAGAAGCTCTGGATTTGACTTTCAGCTTTGGATCTGGGGGAGCACATCAGGAATACCAGCCCTTGCGAAGTGTGGATAGGAAGATCAGGTGTTCAAGACTATCCTGGAATAGGTAGTGAGGTTAAGACTAGCCAGGGTCACAGAAGACCCTTCTCTTCAAAAGGGAAGGAGAGGGTGGGACAGGGTAGGCAGGAGGAGGGGGGGGAGAGAGACAGAGAGAGAGACAGAGAGAGACAGAGAGAGAGACAGAGACAGAGAGAGAGAGAGACAGAGACAGAGAGAGAGAGAGAGAGAGATCATATCCATTCACAGTTACAGTGATAGCAACTACACTCACTGGGCACCTGTATGTACCAGGCTGCGCTCTACATATATTAACTAATTTAATCTCACCACAGCCCTATTATCCTCATTAGGTAGATGAAACTACTGGGAAGAGGCTTAAGTAACTAGAAAACCTTAGGTTGTTGAAACTTAGGAGCTAGACTGTGAGTAAACTGAGTCATCTAGGTTAAAAATAGGGATTAGAGATATATACAGCTCAGTGGTAGATCACTCAGTATGCACAGGGTCCTAGGTTCTACCACAAGCACACACGCACACACACACCCCAGGTAAAGGGATGTGAGGGAATTCTTAGCTAATCATGACATTAATGGGTTTAGTTGGATGTTTAGCTGCCTCTGAGAAGCCAGTGTGAGACAGAGGCCTCTCTGCCAGGTATCATTTCTAGATGCAGCTGTGGCTCTCATCCGAAGACCTAATAAACTTTTACAAGAATTACCTCATCAATCTTGACAACAGTTCTAGTGTGTGCCTGGAATGACAGAAACACACAGAGGCCACAGAACTTCCCAGAGCCACACCATGAATCAGTGTCTGCATAGAAGGGAGAAACCTACCTCCAGGCTCCCAGGTCCAGCACTGAATTTCCACAGATCCTATAACAAATTGTTCCTTTATTTATTCCTTATGCAAACCAACTTTCCTGAGTCAATGGTAGTAAGTAAAGCAGCCATCATCTTTAAATACCATTGAAGGCAGGTAAGAGTGTTTGCAGGTAACTGGAACATTACTGGTCTACAAATAAAGACCCCAAGCCATCACTGTTCTTTATTTGTGCTGTGTGATTGCCAAAACCATTCCTCTGCTTTCAGGTTTCCATGGCTATAAAAGTAGGTGTGCCCAGGCAGCATGTAAGGTACTCCTGTGTCAACAGTTACCACAGAGACAGCATCTATATATCTTCCCAGAGTACAAATGAAGGTCAAATCAGTCGTGCCTAGCATTCACGCTTTAAGCCTTTAGAGCTGTAGTTACTTCCTACCAAGTTTTATTGTGCAGAAAGTTAAAGGGAGATTACAGAGCAGGAACTGGGATCCTCCAGCCAAGCTAGAGATACAAATGTAAAAGGGAAGAACTCTGGAGAGAGGCACATGGATGCAGCTGCTATTGGATAAATACAGAAGCTCCTGGAGTTTAGTCAACACACCTGAAAAGTCTGTGGCAGGCAACAAGGGTCAGAACTCTAGAGTGACTTCTCCGTAACTGTGAAGAGTTTTCTTTCTTTCTTTCTTTCTTTTTTTTTAATCAACTTAATGAGAACAAGCCAAATGTCTACTGGTAGAGAACTGACTGATAAGAAATGGTTCACAGAGGGATCCACTGCGACATGCCGAGAGACCGCTAAACACCAGATGGTCGAGTAAAAGGAGAAAAATAGGGAACAACCTTAAGATGATAGCACATTCTATACACACACACACACACACACACACACACACACACACACACACTAGGATGATGGCACATTCTACACACACACACACACACACACACACACACACACACACACCTTAGGATGATGGTGCATTCTATATACCTATACACCCACACCTTAGGATGACAGCTCTCTCTCTCTCTCTCTCTCTCTCTCTCTCTCTCTCTCTCTCTCTCTCTCTCTCTCTCTCTCTCTCTCCCCTCTCTCTCTCTCTCTCTCCACACACACACACTTATTTTTAAGCCGGGGATGTAGTTCAATGGTAGTACATGCTCCTAGTCTGCAAGAGGCTTAAAGTTTGACTCCAAACACTGTTGAACAAACAATATACAGAACAGCCTGGTGAGTTTACCAATACACAAAGTGTTATGGAAGAAGAGGGGACCACTTTTTGATTGCTTTTTCTTTGTTTTAATTCGTATGCATCTTTATCCAAAATAATCATTTCTTTGAGCTAACACCTCCCTGCTTCTTGGAAATGTGTCTCCTGTCCTTGTCACACTGCAGAGACTGCCCCCACAAGTCATCATATCTGGTTGTGACTCTGTGCTCTTGTTCCCTTGACTTCTGTGGCATGCAGGACTGATGAATGTCCCTTTGTCCTGAAACCGGTCTCCTGGCAGGTTCTGTGACTCTCCAGTTAGCACCTGGTTCTCTCACTTCTCAATCCCCTCTCTGCCCCTCTGGCTCTCAATTTGCTCCTAGGCTCTGTTGAGGAATTTCTCAAGATTCAATCTCTGTTTGCCTCCTCCTCTTCCTCCTCCTCTTCCTCCTCCTCTTCCTCCTTCTCCTCCCCCTCCTCCTCTTCCTCTTCCTCCTCCTTTTTCTCACTCCCTTGGTATCACAGTGACCTCTATTAGGGTATGGAGATTTTGAAACAGGGTCTCTCTCTGTAGCCCAGGTTATCCCTGAACACTCGGTCCTGTTCCTCCTTTCATTGCCGGGGTTACAGGTGTATGCCACCACAGAGTTTTTCCAAATGACATTTTCATGGTCCATTCTTCCTACACAATTTGCTGATGTGCATCTCAGCTCCTGATCCCTATTTTAACTTCTTAAGGATGCTGCACCTGTTTATCAACAATAGCCCTAGGACTTCAAATTCAGCAAGGTTTAAAAAAATAAAATAAAATAAGCCCCTCACTTGGCCTTTAAACTCTGCTAATGTGAACACATTTAAAATGTGTTCTCTTTCCTCCAGCTTCCTCCTTTCTCATCTCACACCATGGAAGCAATTCAAATGTCTTCTGCTTCAGGGCTGGAGAGATGGCTCACTAAGATTAAAAATTCTGCTCTTGCAGAGGGCAGGAGTTCAGTTCCCAGCATGGTCTCCACGAGTACCCGTGTACACACACACACACACACACACACACACACACACACACACACACAGAGAGAGAGAGAGAGAGAGAGAGAGAGAGAGAGAGAGAGAGAGAGACAGACAGACAGACAGACAGACAGACAGACAGACAGAATAAATCTTAAAAGAGCAACCTCTCACTACTACCTACCCTCTTCCATTCCTGAAATAATCTCTTTTGTTTTCATTCTCAGACCAGTTTATCTCTTTCTTGAAGTCAGAGGCTAGCCCCCTAATCTTCCTCAGTCTGAAGTGTCAGCAAACTTCCGTGAGTTTAGATATGCGTGTCAGGTCTTTCACATTCCGACTCTCACCCAGTTCGATCATAAACTATCACACAGTGTAGCCATTAGCCTTGTTGTATAGATAGATGGGTGATGCAGGTTTGCAGGGACTGAGAAACTCCTCAAAGTTTTATGAGGACAGCAGCACCTGTACTCAAACCTTTGCTCCTGGTGTCTCATTCTAGAATTGTCCTACCTGCTGCTTACTAGACACCATTCTAAACATGTGTCTTGCCTTTGAGGTTCCTCTACAAAATGGCAGTGTCTTTGCCTTCTTCAACACTTGCCTGTGCATATAAAGGCAGACTATCCTCAAGTCCTGAGTAAGTATATGATATAGTCCATCATTCCAAGGATTGATTTGCCCACTAACATTGATGCCTTGGAGAGTGTGAGCTATCAAAATCTTTCCATCTTCCAATAGTCAACTTCAATGACACCTCTTCCATGACACTTTCTTGATCCTGCCCTTGGCTTTTGTCACCAGTATTCTCTTATGGTTTGCACTCCATGTGCATGTGTGTGCAAGCACACATACATATGTACACAGAAACACAGATACATACATGCACACACACAAACTCATACACACACAGACATACACACATGAACACATACATACAAACACACACATATACACACACCACATATACAAATACATACAAACACACACATACATACTTATACACATACATACATACAAACACACACATACACACAAACACACACACACACACACACACACCTCTTTCCAAAGATAGAGATGATCTTATTCTACTTGATAATCTTCAGCGATGCCTAATATATAACAAGTCATAGGAACTATTTGTTGAGTAAATGAAGACATCAATGAAATAAAAGGTCAAAGACCATAACAAAATATATGTTAACACACGATCTAGGGCCCTGACGTAGAACATATGTAAGTGTCATGTAGCTCTTCTTAACTGAAATATTCCCTCAGTAAATGGGGGAAGGAGGTTCCTAAGACTTAGGAAACTACCAATAAATGAGTCAGCAAACCAGTAAATAAAATTTACAAGACTCAGGGTGGTCTTGGAAATTACAAAATTCATAAGGACCCCCAGATGTTTGTTTACATTTCTATACAGTAATAATATAGCTGGCTTATGTGGGAATTAAAAATGAGTGATTCTCATTAAAATATCCATTTCCTATGAAATAATAGTAGTTGTAGGTAATAGTTGAACTGTAGTGTGTTCTCATTTTGTAAAACAAAACTATTGACAAGGGTCCTTCCTCTCCGGTTGGTTCATTCTTTCACAAACTTGATTGCTTTGTGAGATCTCAGAATCCAGAGGCCATTACTCTGGCAAATGAACCAGATGGCATACTTCTTATTAATTGTAAACAAAAGTAGTCCCTGCTGCCTCCAGAAACGCAAAGCAAAAATCAATTATGTGTGCTTCGTATTTGCTATGGAAATTGCTGTTGTTAAGATTACCAACATGATGCTACTGGGCCAACACATAACACAGGAGCTGAGTTTTTCTCTGTTTTTGGTGTCTCAAAATACAAGTCTTTTTTAAAAGACTGAAGGGTTATGCATAAATGTGTGTGGACCTCTTTTAAAATAGAATCTGAACCATCGGTGGATCATAGGAAATGCTCATTTCGTCCCTTCCAATCCACTACTCTTCCTTGTGGCGTTTGACCTTTAAGCTAGGCTACCAGAAGGATTTTGAATTAACAGAAACAAAAACATTAGCCTCTGTCTCCTGACTTCCGTTTGTCATCGGTTCTCTTCCACCTAATTTTCTAGATCAGAGGAACGTAACTTCCTGTTTAATGTCTTCTGTTGTCCATTTAGAGGCCTTAGGGAAAACAAGAAGAGGAAATTTAGCAAGACAAAAACTTCTGGCATCAGAAAGGATACCCTTTACAGAATTTAGACCACTCAGAGAAATTAGAAACTTTAAGAAATACTTTGCTTTTTCATTGCTCAAAATATAAGCTGGAATTAACAAGAAAAGCAAAACAACAAAATGCTTCAGGGGGTTAAAGATGCGCAGAGGTAGTCCTTTCCATTCCCAAACTAATGAGGTTCCTTTAAAGTAGGAGAAAATCCCTGAGTGCTTTTGTTAATCCATTTTAAATCAGCTTAAGCAGATTTCTTCTGGCACTGTGGAACATTTGTTAGATTAAATTAAATGAGTACATTCAGGATAATAAATGCCACTTGTAAATAAAATCGGTGACATTTTATTCATTCATAAATAAAAGTAAAAAGTCTAAGAATTGCCTGGATGTCTGCAAAAGGCAACATCACCACTCTCATCCAACAAGCCTGTGTGCAAATAGGGGCCTGTGAGCGAATACCTCAGTGACACGTACAGAGGCTGTGCGAGAATACCTCAGTGTCACATGCAGGGCCTGTATGTGATTGTCACATACAGAGCCTGTGCATGAATACTTCAGTGTCACATACAGGGCCTGTGCATGAATACTTCAGTGTCACATATGGAGGCTATGTGTGAATACCTCAGTGTCACATACAGGGCCTGTGCATGAATACCTCAGTGTCACATACAAGGCCTGTGTGTGAATACCTCAGTGTCACATACAGGGCCTGTGCGTGAACACCTCAGTGTCACATATGGGGCCTGTGCTCGAGTACCTCAGTGTCACATACAAGGCCTGGGTGTGAATGTCACATACAGGGCCTGTGCGTGAACACCTTAGTGTCACGTATGGGGTATGTGTTGCGTAACTGTTCACTTTGTATGAGCCACACAGATGTTTCAGTTAACTTTGTAGTAGGAGGAGGGAGGAACCAGAATGAGAGCAGAGATGTGGATACACAAGTACTACGACCTGTATTTAAATATTGCCCAGCAAGTATATATATATTTTAGGAATCAGGAAGAAGGAAAACCATATAAACAACTTAAAAGACTTCTGTATAAAGTCCCCAAAAGAAAAGAAAAAAACCTAGAACACGGCCTTCTGTTTGCAGTGGAGAAGGTTTATACTTAAGATTTAACTTGTATTCTCATGATGAAAAACAATCCATACTGAATTACTTTGTATGTCCTTCCATTTCCTTTTGCACTGAGATGCTGTCATACCAAACACTCCATTTCACATAAGAAAGGAGAGTGATATCCTTTAATAAGAGTAAACATCTATCTGAAACATCAATTTAATGCACAGTAGGATTTTATTGTGTAAATGTATCATTTTTTTTACTATAACCAAGTTTTAGTTAACATATATTTTAATATTTCTCTAGTTTCGTTTTTGTGAGTGTGTGCTCTGAGGACCATCCTTACACATTACACATTCACCTGTTACATCACTGCCTTCCTTGCTTACTAGTCTCAGATGTGGATAAATTTGTGAACAAAAATCACTGACTCATCCCAGTCTTCAGCTTTATAGAAAGAGCCAGGCATGATGGTGCATGCCTTTCATTCCAGCACTGGGGGCGGAAGCAGGTGAATCCCAGAGTTTGAGGCCAGACAGCCTAGTCTATAGAACAACTATAAGGACAACCAGGGTACCAGAGAAACCCTATCTCAAAAACAGAAACAAAAGAAAAACATTGGTCACACCAGTTTTATATACAACAATAATTTGCAAGAGTCCATATTTTCATTTGTATTTTTTAAGTGCTAACTAGTGTGTATTAAAGATTTTTTCATAATTTTATTTGTTTTTTTCCTCATATGAAGTCAGTTTCTTATTTTTCAGTTAGAATAATCATTCATTTTTCAGTTAGGATCTTTATATTTTCATATTGATTTGTGAAAGAAATTCTAATTATCAATTTATGTAATTATTTATTTCATGGCATACTTGTTTATATATTACACATTAAGTATCAACTCTCTGTCAACCAAATATTGTTACTTTCCAAAGTTTTTTCCATATATCATCTTCCTTCCTTCCCTTTTTTTCTTTTTTCTTTCTTTCTGTCTTGGTTTTTAAAGAGCTTTTTTTAATGTGCATGTGTGAGTCTGCGTGAGTTTATGTGCATCCTGTGGATGCAGGAGCCCACAGAGCCCAGAAGAGAGCATCTAATTCTCCGGAACTTGAGTTACAGGAAGTTACAAGATGCTAGAAATCAATCCTGCAAGAGTAGTAAGCATTCCTAACTACTGAGCCATCTCTCCAACCTTTGTTTGTTTGTTATGTTCTTGTTTTTACTTTTTCTCCCCAAGAAAAGAGCTCAGTCTATAGCCCAGGCTACCCTGGACTCACAATAACCCAGGCTGACTTTATACTATTGGTGACTCTCCTGCCTTAGACTCCTAAATGCTGGGTTTACATATATGCATGACCACATCCAGTTTCATTCCTATTTTAAATACACTGGCTATATCATTTTGGATTGTACTTATCTTTCTATAGTCAAGTGAAAACCCAGATTATCTTTTTGTTTATGCTGGGGGCAGAACTTGGGGGCCCAAGTATGGGAGGCAAGAATCTTGCCCCTGAGCCACATGCCTGGCCTCCTTGTCAATCTGTTCTTCAACAGCTTCTGCTCTAATTTCATCCTTAGAAAACATTTCCTCCAGAACCCTTCTACCCTAAAGGTTATTAATATATGCATGATGAATGAACAAGAGTACTGTTGCAAATGTTTTGTTTCCGCAGACACTTAGATTCCTGGGTTCTAATCTTAAGCAGTTTTGCTCCAGGTCTCTGACACAAGATTTTAATCAAAATTATCCTAACAGAGTTGATTGTGGAGATGATGTTTTCAAAGTATTATTAAATTGATAGATTTTTTTTATATTCTGCAATTAAACTCCTGTTTTTGCTATTTCTTTTGCTGATTTACTGAGTCTCTCTCCCTCAGCCATCCTGATATACATACATATATATATAAATATATATATATATATGCATTGATTCTTTTCCAGGTAAATTTACAGGAGAGATTTAATTTTTTAAAAAGGGTTGTTGTTTTTAATTATGCCTTTGTCTGGATGAGGGTGTGTGCTCACGAGTGGCCCTGGAAGCCAGTCATGTCAGATCCCCCTGGACTGGAATTACAGGAAGTTGTGAGCTGATAGATGTGGGTGCTGGGAACTGAAGCTGGGTCCTGTGCAAGAGCAGAAAGTGCTCTCAACCAGTGACCCAGCCCTCTGACCTTGACTGCTTCTTCTTCTTCTTCTTCTTCTTCTTCTTCTTCTTCTTCTTCTTCTTCTTCTTCTTCTTCTTCTTCATTTCTTTTTTAAAAAATCATTTTATTCATTCACATTTCAAATGATATCCCCCTTCCCAGTTTCCCCTCAACAAACACCTGTCCCATCCCTCCTCCCATTTGCCTCTATGAGGGTGCTCCTCCACCTACTCACCCACTCCTGCCTCATCGCTCTAGTATACCCTTATGCTGGGGCATCAAGCCTCCACAGGACCAAGGGCCTCCCCATCCACTGATGCCAGATAAGGCCATCCTCTGCTACATATGCAGCTGGAGCCAAGGGTCCCTCCATGTGTACTCTTTGGTCGGTGATTTAGTTCCTGGGAGTTCTGGGCGGGGGGGGGGGGAGGTATGGTTAGCTGGAATTGTTCTTCCTGGGGTTGCAATCCCCTTTAGCTACTACTGACCTTGATTTCTATTACACAGTGGTATTGTTTGCATCAAATCTTCACAAAAGCTTCTGTTATTATAAATTTTTCTTTGTGGTCATTTTTTTAAAACAAGTTTAGTTTTCTTGAGTTACATTTTTATAGCTCTTTCTATTTTTTTTTAAGGAGTGATTCTCTAGGATGAAATGACTCATCTATTACAGTGTTCGCTGTGTGCTGCTTAATTTATGCAAAAAGAAAATTTTTCCAGCCACTTTCATTATGAGTTGTATAGAAGATTGCTAGGATAAAAGCTGGTGCGATAACTTTAATTTGCTACTTTATCCCACAAGAGAGCAGAGAGTTGAATATTTCAGCAAGCCCAGGATGAGTTCGTGATGTGACAGGTCGAATTAAGACCATAAAGACTTTGATACTCCCTAAAAGGGTAGAGGCTGAGTCTCTTCCTTGAGTGTAGGCTGGACCAAAAGATGCAGTCTCAAAGAATCGGAAAGAGGCCTAAGGACAGTGCTCATGACCTAGCCACTGGAGACAGACTGTAGAAGGCGCTTCACCTTCCTCCTGGGTCTCTTCAGTCTCTCTTAGGGGAATCTTGCTGATGTATTGGAAGGATACTCCAGTCTATTGTGAAGAACTAAGGCTGCCTGCCAACAGTCACGTGATGAGCAAATCTGTCTTTGTTAGGTCTTCAAAGGGCAGCAGTTTAGCCTGCCGCATCCTGTGAGATTGGACTCCTGTGATTTAGTTAATCTGCTCCTGGACTCTCAACCCACAAAAACTGTGAGTGATCGCTTGGGTTAATCTGTTATGCAGCAACAGATGACTAAGAAAGAGGCTACAGAGGTAAGCATAGGGTTAGAAAAGACTTTCTGGAGATGGGAACTCTCCCATCAATGTAAATGCAAGTGCCCCTTTTGCATTACTATTCTGCTTACCCAGCACCTCTTTCTAATCTCCTTCCTCTCTCCCCGCCCCCACCCCTGCCCTTACCCTGTCTCTCTTTCTGTGTTGTGACACTCTCTCTAATTCCAGCCTTTTGCTTCCTTTGCTTAATCTAGTATCAATGTAGAGTTGCATAGGAAAGGCTTCAGAGTGTAACTCAGGGCTAGAGTATTTGCTTAGCTTTCCAACACACCCTCACCCCCTATACACATAACCTTCACACTCTCACTTTAGGAAAAAGAAAAGATTGCAGAAAATATTCTGGATTATTTGGTCCAAAGGAAACAGTTTTGATGATTATATTATTAATCAGGCTTTTCTGAGCGCAATTCTATGATGCGTTTGTATAACAGATATTCTCCACCCACTCCCAATCTTTCCCATGTTAAATACACTTTTAAAGGGAAAAGAGCTTGTCCCATAGCTCTAGATGCTTTTCTCCATGATTCGATGACCTTATTGATTCTGGGTCAGTGGCAAAATAGCAAACGTAGAAGGAGCGTATGATGGAGCAAAATCTCCATAAGCAAGAAAGCAAAAGAGAGATGCCCATTGCTGCCATCCCGCAAGGGCTCTCTCAGCGACCTCCCATGAGCAGGCCCCTTCTGAAAGCTTCATCTCTTCCCAACAGCAAAATCTCAAGACTAAGCCTTGAACACACAGACCTGGAGGACTTCCAGTGCCCAAATGACTGCAACTTGTGCCCACTGTGGACAGACATCACACGGATTCTGAATGAACTAGAAATATATTAATCAAATATTACTGATTAATATAATTTTATTGGTTATGTTAATATAATAATTATTAATAATATTAACATATTATTAATAGTCTGGAAATATCAATTGCACAGTTGAGGTTTAGGGAACATTTAAAATCAACCACAAAATGAAACAACTATGAGTAGTCCAATTATAGGTTGTTGTTTTTATTAATGAACCAAACAGTAAGAATGGATTGTCAAGGCCTCATTGTCTTTTGCCAAGAAGAAAACTTGCTGACAGAGATGAGCCGAACCACTACAAACACTCAAATAGAGAGTCTTTGTATTGCTTTTCCAAGCGTTTGCATCAGCACCGCAAAGTTTCTTACAGATTTGTCCATCCTACCTGCCAGTCAGGTGTTTACAAAAGAAAAGGATCTTGGACTTAACATTTATTCTTGTGGCTCCACAAATAAAGGGTTTTAATCACTTTTTACTCTTTTGGGGGGGAGTACATATCTCAGCAATCATTCACAAAGGCTCAACAACTACAGTTTGTGTCCTATCTCGGGGCAATTCATTTCAGTCAATAAATTATTTCTCACTTGACGCCTCCAATTTATTTCTAATGGCTTGCATATCATTTTATGACATAATTACACATGATAAAGTCATAAACTCTCCAAGTAGAGTGTGTTTTAGTTGGACTTTACTGACTCTCCACATGGCTATCTCTTCTAAAACACAAAAACGAATCGTAGACTGAAGATACAGCTCAGCAGGAAAACATTTGTCTAGCATAGCGGTTCATAGTCTGTGGGTCATGAACCCCTTTGGCAAACCTCTATCTCTAAAAATATTTACATATTTTTAGATTCATAAGAGTAGCAAAATTACAGTTATAAAGTAGTGATGAAAATAATTTTATGGTTGGGGGGGTCACCACAACATGAGGAACATATAATCTAATGTTATACTATTATAATCTATATTATCTATATCATATAATCTAATGTTATACTAAAGGGTATAACATTAGAAAGGTTAAGAACTACAGATCTAGTAGGTATGAAATTCTGGGTTCAATCCCCAGTACTAAAACTAAAAAAGAACTAACTGTAAAAGTTTCGCCCAATGCTTAGTCTTTAATTGGAGTACTGAATGAACAAACCCCTGACATGAATTACACATTCCATTTTTTTAAAGGAGTGTCAAGGAGTTAAGGATTTAGCTCAGAGATAGTGTCCTTGTTCAAGCTCAACACCCTGGATTCTGTCCCCTGTACACACACACACACACACACACACACACACACAAAACACCCAGAAATGAAGAAGAGTGCCGAGGCTGGGGAGATGACTCAGAGAGGAAGAGTGCTTGCTGTGCAAACATTATGACCTGGTTTTAAATTCCCAGCATCCACATAAAAAGCTATGCATGGCCGTGTGTGATTGTATCCCCAGTGCTGTGGAGGAGGCAGGTAGGAGGGTCCTGGCATCTCACTAGCCAGCTAACCTCGCTATAACAGGAAGTTTCCGTTCAGCGAGGGATCCAGTCTCAAGGCAATATGGCAGAGAGCAATAGAAGACAATCTCACGTCTTCTTCTGGCCTTCAAATTTGTGTGCACGAGTACGTGTGTCCACACACTCACAAGCATGTATCATATGCACACACGTGCACATGCACGTACACATACCCACCATGTATTCATTTAAAAAGCTCTTAAGGAAAATTAAAAACAGAGTTCAATTTAGAAAAAAAAATCATTTGGACTCTGTGTTGCTCCAGCTGATAAATTGCTGCAAAAAGCAACCATAATTCATAGCATTGATTCGTGTTCTCCAGACATTCCGTGGGCCAGGAGAAAAGGCTCAAGCCAACAGTGCCAGGGACAGTTCTGCCCACGGACGGGCGAGCCAAGTGAAGGGGTGAGCCAAGTGACCTCCAAGGCTGTTCAGCCTGAGACCTTCAGCACTTCAGTTGTTAGTTATGGTTTTATGGAAGTAAAAAACAGTGGTCTGTGCTATTTTTAAAATATATATAGTTATTTTAGTTTAGAACATTAAGTGATTTTTTTTAAACCACAAGACGTTTTGTACACCATGTTAATAGGTCCCAGGTACTTCTTGAAAAAATTGTCTAAAACCAAGTTGCCTCACTTTTTCCAAGCAAATGTTAGCTCTTATTAGATTCCAAATAGGAGCAAAACTATGTTATGTAATGCAGCCTGGCCCAGGATATGTTTTTGAATTAAATGTCTCATTAAAAGCACTTTTAAAATGCCCCCTCAAAATGGGAGCACAAACAAGAAAGAAAACGAAGCTCAAATGTCTGATTTGTCTCCCTTGGCATGACTGCTTTCAGAGTGTAAAAGGTAATCCTTCGCCACTAAGCCACATGGTGAATTAGGCATTCCAGCCAAGTTATAAAGCGCTGCAGAGGGAGGTTTAAATGGCAAGTGTTGGGCTGGTCCGTGCCCTCACTGTGGCAGGACTCTGCCCAAACAAAGCCGCATTCATGGGTCCACTGGGCACTTCATGCTCCAGGCTGTCACCAACAAAACTGCCAGGGAGCTGTGAGTGAACCTTGTCAGAACTCAGAGTCATTGAAAGAAACGTCAATGGTACCTGGTATCTCCCAATACCCAGACTGCTTAGGAATCAAACTTTGGTCTAGTCAACACGATTAATCAGGAAGCATTTGTGTTTACAGTCTAATAAAACTAAGAAATTTCAAGCTCCCTGTATCATACAACCAATTTCGGTTTTGTTTTCTTTAACTTTGTAATTTTTTTCTTCAGGCATATACCATCTCTGAAGTAGAGAAACCAAGGTTAAAAACCATTACTGTTAGAATGTGCCAGCATTCATTCTACTGAAAAGGGGGGGACAAAGGCAATCACGTGATGGTTAAGGGGACTGTTAAAAACCGAATCAGAACATCTCACCAGTGGATTAGTATGCATGGCTGACTGTGTGCGTAGCTCAGTAGAAAACTGAGTCTAGGCTTACAAGGCCCAGCACCAAACTGAGTTTGAAAAGTAGATTAATAGACAAGTCTCACATCTTTCCTTCTCAACTCTCCACTTCAGTGGCTAATACCAAGTCTACTAAATGACTTCTAGGAAGAGAATCATGCCACACAAGCCTCTTTTCTTCAAAACCTTGAAGAGGACTGGGGAGGTGACTCAGGATGGAAAAAGCTTGCTGCACAAAGACCTGAGCTCTGATCCCCAAACCCACATGACAGCTGATGTCACAGTGTGCCCCTGCGAGAGGCAGCGATGGGGAAATTGCTGAAAGCTCACTTGAACTGTGCAAAAGTGAACAAGAGAGACCCTGTATCAAAGAAGATAGAAGATGAGAACCATCTCTGCACCTGTCCTTCATCTTCAGACACATATTGTGACATGTGGGGATCTATACCTATACCATGCGCACACACACACACACACACACACACACACACACACACACACACATACACACACACACACACACACACATCTCATACACAAGCACACATCACATACACAAACAGAAACCACAAAAAGGAAAAGAAAAAGTTTAGTTTTCTGTCCTGGCTGGGTGTCTTATGATTCTCTCTCCCGCCGGTTTAGCGTGTGGAGATCCAGGAGATCAGAGAGGACGCTGTGGAGTAGAAGAAGGAATCGCCCACCTGAGGTACTCTGAGGATGTGAATTTGACTTTCTGGTCTACATTTCACCAAGGGTGAATGTATGTAACTCAGACTCAACTTCCTCATTCTGAAATAAGGATGCAGAAGACAATAGACACTGTAAAATTCTCTGGTCTGAGTTAAGTCACGTTCTGCTCCTGAGTCTGCCTCGTAGTCTTATTTCTTATGGTCACATAAAGCATTGCCTGGCTTCTGCACTTTCCAGTTTCCTGATGGTCCTGGGTTCTGTAAGAAAGCAGTCTGAAGGAACCAATAAGCGACACTCACCATGGCGTCTGCATCAACTCCTGCTTCCAGGTTCCTGCCCTGTTTGAGTTCCTGTCCTGGCTTCCTTCAGTGATGGACTACAATGTGGAAGTGTCAGCAAAAAAAAAACCCTCTCCTCCCCAACTTCCTGTTTGGTCATGGTGTTTTATCCCAGTAATAGGAACCCTGAGACATTAATAGTCTCTTTTTTCTGAATTGCTAATTGATGGAGAAAGGACCAATCCACTGTGGGCTGTCTCACCCTGAGCAGGCGGATTGTTTAGGAAAGGTAACGAGGCTAGCCAGGGAAGCAAGCCAGCCGTACACAGCCTTCCTCATGGTCTCTGCTTCAGGTTTTTTTTTTAATTGATTATTTATGTATTTACATTTCAAATGTTATCCCCTTTCCTGGTTTCCCCTATGCAAACCCCCTATCCCATCCCCTCCCACCCCTGCTTCTGTGAGGGTGCTCCCTCATCCACCCTCCCACTCCCACCTCACCACCATTCCCCTACGCTGAGGCGTCGAACCTGCCTCACTTCTTGCCTCTTCCTTTCTATTTGAGCTCCTTCACTGACTTCTTTACCTCAATGATGGAAGTGTAGAACCCCTGCCCAGCAATGAACGATGCCCTAGGTTCTAATCTTAACAACACACACACACACACACACACACACCTTAGGAGTGAGAGGAGGGCCTCAGGCATCCATGCTCTACCACAGAGCTGCGCACACTCTTACCTCCCTATTTCTGTGGGCACACGTGTGGGAGTTACTCAAGAGTTATTAATATCTTCGTGCTAACTATGTTCATCCTCCACCTAACACCGTTTTACATCAGACGTCTTTTTCTTTTCGTCACTTTATAGTTTTAGGACACATAACTATAATAAAAGCTACTGACGTGTGTTTTCAAATTTCACATTAATAATACCATAACACTTGCAATCCGTGTTGTGATTTGCCTGTGCTGACACATTCGGCTCAACTTTGTTCATCTTGGTGTTGTGTAGAATTCTTTTATATAAATTGTGTTACTGCCTCACTCACTCCAGACAGGGCAAAGAAACAGCTCTACTTAAATTGCCTTGATGAGCCTATAAATTCGCCACCATGCGTACAGGAGCATGGCGAGCGGCTATTTATAGGAATGTGGTTAGCTCAAAGGCAGTTGCATCATGAAAAGCCCATCCAGGGCTGAGTGACAACTTAGGAGAGTTGCATTTCTAGGGTGCGCCCCCTCCCCAGCTTGAAAGCAGTTCACTGAAGTGGCCTCTCTCCCAAAGCAGTTCACTGCCTTCCTAACCTTGGGGCGGGATCTTGTGTGACTTGGCAACTTTCCCAGCTGCCTATACCTCTTAAACTTTTATTTTATTTTATTTTATTTTATTTTTAGTTTACTGAATCTTAGGGGCCCCCACCTCCTTCCGGGTGGGCCTGTGTCAATTCAAAGGAAAGAATGTGTCAGTTCTGAGGAAAAAGGCTGCCCAAAACGCTCTCATTTGGACACTTTACTTTTAGTATAAACTTAGATGGTTTCCACGTTTTCCCTGTTGTAAACAGTGTCAAAAGTAAAGTCCTATCTATTCAGATGTGTAAGAGTTGGTAAGAACATTCATGTTTTCAAGCTAGTTGTATATTGCCAAATTGCTCTCAAGCTCAACTCATTCAAGGTCCCAGCAGGTAATGTAGGAGTTTCTCCTGGTCCACCCCAACTCCAAGACATGGCATCATCACATGATGTCTGTGTGTGACTGATATTTTTCTCATCACAAGTGTGTTTGGATATTTTCATTTTGTGTTGAGTGTCATACTGGTGAGTCCTCCTGCCCGTGTCTCTTGCTATTCTTCTTCTGGATCATCTCCATTCTACCAGAAAGGTTTCTGCCACCAAATGTTCTTCCTTTCCTGCTGAATTTAATGTCAGGTATACCAATCTGTCCTATTTTACAATACTTTATGTGGTGCTATTGATCTGATTTTCTGTCCCCACATCATTGCTAGCTGTAACTATTAAAACTTCCTAGTAAGTTTCCCCAGATGGCAAAGAAAATTTCTTTGATTTTTTTCTTTTAAGATATGGTCTGTGTGTGTAGTCCAGACTAGCCTCAAGCTCACGGTGCTAATGCCTCAGCTACCCAAACTCTGGGGCTACAGGGACAGGCCATCATGCCTCCTTTACCATTTAATTTTCATCAAAAGCATCTTCTTATGCAAATTTTAGAACTCACTAGCCAAATTCCAAATTTAGAGATTAATTTGGAAGATAATTACAATTTAAAAATACTGAGTTTTCTTTTTTGTTTTGTTTTGTTTTTTTATTAGATATTTGCTTCATTTACATTTCAAATGTTATCCCCTTTCGGCATTACCTCTCCAAAACCCCCTATCCCATCCCCCTCCCCTTGCTTATCAACCTCCCCACTCCCACTTTCCTGACCTGGCATTCCCCTACACTGGGGCATCGAGCCTTCACAGGACCAATGGCCTCTCCTCTCATTGATATCTAAAAAGGCCATCCTCTGCTACATATGAAGCTGGAGCCATGGGTCCCTCCACGTGTACTCTTTGGTTGGTGGTTTAGTCCCTGGGAGTTCTGGGGGTACTGGTTGGTTCATATTGTTGTTCCTCCTATGGGGTTACAAACCTCTTCAGCTCCTTGAGTCCTTTCTCTAGCTCCTCCACTGGGGACCCTATACTCAGTCTATTGGTTGTTTGTGAGTCATGGGTATTTTGATCTACCTTCTAAGAAGGATCAAAGTATCACACTTTGTCTTCTTTCTTTAGCTTCATGTGGTCTGTGAGTAGTATCTTGGGTATTCCGAGCTTTTGGGCTACTCTGCACTTATCAGCGAGTGCATACCATGTGTGTTCTTTTGTGATTGGGCTACCTCACTAAGGATGATATTTTCTGGTTCCATCCATTTGCCTAAGAATTTCATGAATTCATTGTTTTTAACAGCTGAGTAGTACTCCATTATGTAAATATACCACATTTTCTGTATCCATTCCTCTACTGAGGGACATCTGGGTTCTTTCCAGCTTCTGGCTATTATAAATAAAACTGTTATGAACATAGTGGAGCATGTGTCCTTATTACATGTTGGAGCATCTTCTGGGTATATGCCCAGGAGTGGTATAGCTGGGTCCTCAGGTAGTACTATGTCCAATTTTCCAAGGAACCGCCAAATTGATTTCCAGAGTGGTTTTACCAGCAGTGGAGGAGTGTTCTTCTTTCTCCACATCCTCTCCAGCATCTGCTGTCCCCTGAGTTTTTGGTGTGGGGTGGAATCTCAGGTTATTACTGACTTTTCTAATTAGCAAGCTATATCTCTATAGTTCTCTAGGCTTTTATTTTTCCCATTACTTCTTTTTTTTTTGAATAAAATGATTTATTTTATTTTGTGGGTGCAAGTGTTTTGCCTGCATTTATGACTGTGTACCACCTGCTTATCTGGTGCTGAGGAAGTAGTAGACCTACATGTGGGTGTTGGGAATCGAACTTGGGTCTTTTGCAAGAACAAATGCTTTTAGCCACTGAGCCAACTCTCCAGATTTTTTTTTTTTGAGACAGTTTCTTGCTACCCAGGTTGGTCCTCCTTCCTTCCCCTCCCAAGGGCTGGAATTACACATGTATGTCACCACGCATACGAAGGTTTTTCTAATTTTTAATTGCACATATTTAGTGTGTATGTGTTTCCATATTTTCTCCTAAAAGTTCTTTGAACCTCTCCTGCAAGATCTACTCCTAAAAAGTTTTAAGGATTTTGATACTCCTGATTCATATAGACCTATAGCTTAGTTTTTAGATAATTTATTGATTTATAGATTTTCTGTGAGAAAATGGTCATCTGTGAGCTGTTAGTTTAATTTCTATCTTTCCAGCCTTTTCTTCTTGTAAAATATATTTTTATTTTATTTTATGTATATGGGTGTTTTGCCTACATGTAAGTCTTTGTACCACTGGTGAAAAGTCCTGGAAGAGGCCCGATGAGGCCTGCAGATCCCCTGGGACTGGAGCTATGGGTGGTTGTGAGCCACCCTGTGGGTGCTAGGAATTGAACCCAGGTTCCCTGGAACAGCATCCAGTGTTCTTAACCACTGATCCATCTCTCTAGCCCAAATCTAGCCTTGTCTTCCCTGACTTCCACATTCCCGCCTTCCCTTTTTTCCTTCATCTTCCCTATGTGGCTTGAATTTTCTGTCCAATGAATGACTAAAAGCTGAGACAATGAGTTTCTATGGGTTGCTCTTGACAGAAAGTAATTCTAACAATTCATAATTAGTATCTTGTCTGTGTAGGGCTTGGGAGGATTGCATCTCCAGATTAAAGGAGTTTCTTTCTATTCTAAAAACTTTCCTTTTGTTTTCTTTTAAATATGAGTTATCAGCTTGGGTGTGGAATGCTAATGCATTAACGTGTTTTTCGGTGTGTTTATACCTGAGGTTAGCTGTGAACTTCCTGTATATGCTTCTTTGTCTGATTATGGCATGAATATTGTACTAGTTTCACTAATTATGTTGGAAGGCATTCTATCTTCTTTTCTCTGGAACGAATTGGATGAAATAGGATTATCTTCTTGCTGAAGGTTTGGCAGAAGTTTCCTGTGAAGCAAACCATCCTGGTCAGGTGGTTTTATAAGAAGAATTTTAACATTTAAATCAGTTTATTAACAGCTGAAAGTCTAATCAGGCCTTTTATTTCTCTTGGCTCAGTTTATATTGGTTGTATTTTTCTAGGAAAGAAATTCCTTTTTATCTGTTTTTTAATTAGATAAGTATGCCTGTTCTTAGTATTCCCTTGTCATTTTTTTAAGAATTATTTTGGGTTTAGTAGTGTGTTCGGGGGAGATATTTACACACAAATTCAGATGCTCACAGAAGTTAAGGTTACCTGAATGCCCTTGAGTCTTCTGCAAGAGCAGTGTGTGTTCTGGATTGCGATCTATCTCTCCAGCCCATACTTTATTCTTGTTTTATCTGTATTTATGTCCATTTTCCCATCTCCACCGTCACGTCTTAGCATCTTTACTGATGGGTGGTGCCAGAAGTGCGTGTATCTTGTTGATATTTTTTACACTCTCTTTTTTGATTTGTGCCTTCTATCTTTTTGTTACTGTTGCCAATTTTCAGTTCTTGTATTCAACCCCTTTCTTATTTCTTTGAGTTTTACAGTTTGCTTTATTGCTTTTTATTTTTTTCTTTTTATTGTGTGCGTGTACGTGTTTGTTATTGTATGTTGTGTGTGTGCATGTGTCTGATGGTGTTGTGTGTACACTTGTTAGTGTGGTTTTGTGCACATGTATGTGCAGGTGTGGGTGCATAATGTCATGTGGTGACTGGAGGTCAATTTTGGATGTCTTTCTTCAATCTCTGCATCCTTTTTTTTTTTTAAATTGAAACAAGGTCTGTCACTAAACCTGTCTGGCAAATGAACTTTAATGATCTGCCTATGTCAGCCACACTTTCCAGTGCCTGTGTTATAGGCATAATACCAAGTCACACTCTTTCCTGGGTTATGAGGTCCAAGCTCAGTTTCTCCTGCGTTTATAGCAAGTACGTCAAGTGTTCCCACTCTCCTCTTACTGGCTTTGTTTTTCTTTGTTCATTCTATTTCCCCTCTATGCTCTGTTGCTAATTTTTACATATACATATACATTTATACACACACACATATACATATATATACATATGTGTGTGCATGTGTGTGTGTATATAGTACTCTTTCTTCATCATCCCTGTTTTTTTTTGACTCACAACACTCAGTCTAGCCTTGGGCTTTTAGTGTAATATATAGTAGAGGATGATCCTGAACTCATAGCATTTTTCTTCCCTGTCTCCACTTTCCAAGTGTTGAGATGACAGATATGTATGACCCTTGGATTCTTTTCGTCTTTGATGCTTCTTATTTTTGTTTTTTTTTTAAGCTTGGTTACCTGTGTGCATAATCTCTTTCTGCATTTGGTCAATCCCCTTAGGAGACCTGCTCACCTCCCTTCTTCAAGGCACACACCACACACACACACACACACACACACACACACACACACACTTAGGGCTGTGTGTGAGTCTCCAGTCTCAGACTTTCCTAGGCATCCACCTCCACCCCTGGAGTTAACAGCTCTCTCTGCATGACCCTGCTGATGCAGCAACTCCCCTCTGCACTGAATGTCTTTTCTTGACTGTGAATAATTACAGTTTTAATATTATGTGCCTAAATGGTGACTTAAGAAAAAATTCTTAGGATTCCTAGTTGCACCCAAATTTGAGGATTAGCGATTTTCATTGTTAGGTTATGGTCGTCCTCAAGCATCATTGCCTCTCAGTGTTATAGACAGTTTGAACAATGGCATTTTGTACTTGCCATAAGCTGCCATGACTGTCTCTCAGGAGTGGCCACAACTGCTTCTGTATGAGAAACAGTGAGACATTCCTTTTCCCTTTCCGTGTAAGCAGCTTACCACCCTGCTGCCTGCCTTAGTTTCATTGTAGGTGGCAATACCGTGAAGTTACAGTTTGGAAGTGTGGACTTAATGATACACATTAACATGACTGTGAAGTGGAATAATCCATACTTGGGACCAACTGTGATCATGTGATATCCTCTGTGTGAACCTGTCCTGAGAACTCCTGGTATGAGCTGAAGAACAGCTTTGTGAGAGTCATGAGAGGCACTGGGGTGTTGAAGCAATGGGATAGCATAGACATGTCTTCTCACAAGACTACGTTAGAAACCGAAGTCATAGGAGAAAATGGCATAGTGAGGTATTGCCTCTGAAAGCAAGAAGGCCTACATTAGGCCAATATAGAGAAACAGGGGAAACTGAGGATCACTGATGCTGGCTCTTACTATTGTGGAGGAAGAGGGAGCACACTTTTAGGGGAGAATGCTAAGACTTCGTGGACCATTAGATGGGGGTGGGGCAAAAAAAAAGCCTCCTTAAGAAAGATAGGTAGTACTTTAACCCATATCTCGTATAAGAGGTAGATTTGTCCTTAGTTTGGTTTGGTTTGATTCCAAAGAAGTGTGTGTTTCAAACACTCTTCTCAGGAAGGAATCTTTCAAGGGGTTTACATTATTGTTTCTCTACAAGAGACATTTTGACCTCGCCATTATTGTAATCATGGAGGAAATGTTTTCAAAGACTGCTGAGGAGAGGAGATACCAAACTCCACTCTTACATGGCTTAAAGCTTCTATAAGTTTGTAGGAGCGAGGAGTTTGGGGAAAGTAACCTTGTAGAGACTTGCCAGTGTAGGTGCTGTTTCTGCAGAGGCTGCGGGAAGCTCCTTCGTGTAGGCGACCCTGCTGCTCCACCTTCGTTGGCAAGCACATACTGATGTCAGTGACTCAGGGCGGAGGGTGATGGTTCCCTCACCTATCCAGAGTGTGTCTGGATAACTGACTGTTTTAAATTAAAACTGAATTAAAATTGGAGTCTGAAGAATGCTTACCAGGTTACCCATACAAAGCCTCCAGTGATAAATCTAGGCTGCTTAGGGATTCAGAAGATGTGGTATATTTACACAATGGAATACTACTCTGCAATTAAAAACAATGAATTCACGAAATTCCTAGGCAAATGGTCAGAACTTGAAAATATCATCCTTAGTGAGGTAACCCAATCACAAAAGAACACACATAGTATGCAGTCACTGATAAGGGGATATTAATCCAGAATCTCGGAATACCCTAGACACAATACGCATATCAATAGATTTCTAAGAAGATGGAAGGAGAGACCCCTGGTCCTGGAAAGACTGGATGTAGGGGAATGCCGAGACAGAGAAGTGAGAGGGGGTTGAAAGGGGAAAAGAGGGAGGGAAGGGGGCTTATGGGACTTTTGGGGAGGGAGGAAACGGGAAAGGGGAAAATGATTTTGAATGTAAATAAGAATATAAAAAATAAAAAATACATATATAAAAAAAAAGAAAGTAGAAAAGTGGGTGTGGGCCCCCATGGATTTGCTTATCCTCTTATAGGCAGCCATGGCTTGAGATGTCACTGTTTGGGTCTACCAGGTATATTCTCACGTTTCTTGAGGCTGATCTGTTCTCTTTTTCACATATTTTCTCCCTTTTAACCTCCCCTCCTGTTATGTAGCAGTTTCCTCCTGCATTAAAACCTTCCATTTTGAAGGGGAAAATCCTTAAAACATAGAATGTTTACAGGGAGATGAAACATTTTGAGATGGGATGTTCGCAAGAAGGTGAAACAAAAGGATCTTTTAAAGGGAGGCGGAACCCTCTATCCTGCAAGGAAGTTCCTTAAACTCAAGACATAAATAATGCAAAATAGCTTTAGGAAGTCCCTAAAGTTAAACAGACTCACTAAGCCCCTCCTTCCCTGAGCATTTGTAAGGTGTAAGAACTGCAGAGTCAAGTTGATTGCCTGGAAGAACACTCAGACCAACCTAAAAAGGACACTCTCCAGCCTGTTGGGCTGCCTTCAGGCTGTGCAAGACACGCTAAGTTTCCAGTTTTCATGAGCTGTCACCCATGATGGGGTGAGCTCTGGTGATACAGCTATCACTGGGTCCTGTAAATAACCCCTCAGCTGTATTCTTGTAAGTAGTTCCAATAAAACTAGCTGGTCCCCAAGTTGGACTTTGGTGGTATCCTTACTTTGGTCTGTCATCCGTTTCCTGTCTGGAGTGAGTAGATGCTTGTTCACAGCTCCACGTAAATAGTGTCAAACAACACTTCCTCCTCCTGACCCTTCCTCCTCCATTTTCCAGACTCTCCACTTCTAGAGGAGGAGGAGGAGGAGGAGGAAGAGGAAGAGAAGAAGAAGAAGAAGAAGAAGAAGAAGAAGAAGAAGAAGAAGAAGAAGAAGAAGAAGAAGAAGAAGAAGAAGAGGAAGAAGTCCTTTCCTGTGTTCAGTAAGCTGCACAGTCTTGCCCTCCTCTACTCCTGTCCAAGTCCTTCTCTGGATTTTGTTGTTTACAGAAGGCAAAGTGAGCTTTAGCTGTCATGATTGGGAAGATAGAAGAGTTAAATTGCCTACTCTCTGGACTGATGAATGCATACATATACACATGCATATACATCACACACACATACACACACACACACACATCCTTTTCTCAAAACTTACTATTTGGTTCCAAAACCTTAAAGACAGTTTACAAAGGATAACTATTTTTGCCTCTAAATGTGAATGGTTCCCCAGTGCCTACGGACTAATGGAAGCTTTGGGAAGAAAGGCAAGAGGGAAATTAATTTGCTTTTTTATGTTTTGAGCTCGTTCATACGTGTGTCACTTTTAAATGTGGACATTTACTACTCAGCTCAAACTGTGATTCTCAAGCTTATGTGGGAAGCTCAGGACAGTGACTAAACACAAGGAGCCATCAACAGGGAAACTGTCATTCAATCTCGAGGCTAAGATAAAGTTGCCCAGGGAGAGAATGGAAAGTAAGAAGTCATTAGGAGAACTGTTGAGACGAAAGGTCGAGGAACTGGGAGCACGAGGAGCCTGCAGAGAGAACTAAAGCCAAACCCAGGGTTTAGAAATGAGCAATACATTTAATAGATTGATAACTACAAACACAGCCACTGAATACCAGCCAATACTATTTTAAGTGTTTTGCATGCATTAATCCTACCCTGTACCGAATTGGGTATGATTATTGTTTCCACAGTGAAGGTAATGGAACAGAAGCAAAAGTTTAAATAATCCTGCTAAGATTTCCACAGCTGGTAAGGTTTGGCATCAGTATTCAATGTCCGGCCACCTGGCACTCGCTAGCCTGCACTCGCTACAATGTCCTTACAGCCTCTCAAGAAGAGAGGCAGGGAGACAGGTCAAAGAAAGCACAGTCTTGGGCGTTAGACAAAATCTTTAGTGAAATTAAGTTGAGCAGAGTTTATTTGAGCAAAGAACAGTTCACAATGTGGGCTGCATCCTGTAGCAGCAGCTTCGGAGGGCTGCATCAGCCGTGTGGGCAGACAGCACTGACAGGCAGTGACTGGGAAAAAGCTGCGTAAGAGGCCTGAAGATTCCACAAAATGTTATGTCAGACTCATTTGATGCAGAGTTCTTCTACAAAGGGTGCAGGGAAGAAAAACAAAACCCTTCAACGTAAACACTGAAAATTTAAGTGAGTGAAGTGAGAGTATTTTTATAATCAAACTCAGAGCATTTATCAGAAATGATAGGAAATATCTCTCATAATAGTTTTGGCATGGAAATCTGCTTTTGGGTTTTGTTTGTTATTCTGGGAATAGAACCCTGGGCTCTATGCATGCTAGACAAGTGCTCTGTCCCTGAGTTGTGTATACCCAGCTCTGGCAAGGTGATTTAAGAAGTCAGTAATTACCATGCTAACTAGGACGAGGGTCTCATTTTGTGTTTCCACAATACAAAGTAAGGGAGATAAGCAGGTGTGTCTTAAGAATGCCTTCTCTCCAGTCTGCTGTTTTTTGTTTTTTATTTTTTTAAATTATCACATTTGTTTATTTATTTTTCAATATGGGTAGTAGGGTGGGTGCACATGCCAAAACACACTAATGGGAGTCAGAGGACAACTTGTAGGAGTTGATCCTCTCTCTCTATCATGTGGATCCCCGAGATTGAACTATCAGGCAAATGCCTGTATGCACTGAGCCATTTCTCCAGGCCTCTGTTTTAATGTTTAAATAAAAGACATAAAAATATCCTCAATCTATCTTGAAAAAAATGTATTATAGAGGGTTCATTGTAAGTATTGTAATTAGACTTATTATAAGGAACATCCAATAATAAAGCACCATAAAGATCTGGGAACAGAAACTTAAAGTAGACACCTGATATTTTTACCCCTGAGGTTAAGGCAGGGAGATTTCAAGTTTAGGCTATCCTGGACTACACAACAAGTTCTGAGCCAGCCTGGACTATTTAGTGAGACCCCCCAGAGTGTGTGTGTGTGTGTGTGTGTGTGTGTGTGTTGGGGGTATCTCAGTTGTTAAGTTGGTAGGGTGTTTGCTGAGTGTGTTAGCATGCACAAAGCCCTGGGTTCCATCCTTAGCACCCCCATAAAACTAGACATAGTGGCATGTTCCTGTAGGATCAGAGTTCAAGGCCATCCTTGGCAACACAGTAAGTTTGAAGCTAGCCTGGACTAGATGAGACCTTGTCAGAAAAGAATGAAGAAGAGAAGGGGGAGGGGGGGCGGGAAAAAGGAAAGGAAAGGAACCATATGGCCTCTTGTTGGCTTCATATTTTTCTCCCGCTCACAACGGACCAACTTCTTTTCTACTTTTAAAAGAGTTTTATTTTAAATCAAATGAATGAATTATTATTGTGTGTGTACGCGATGTAGGAGAGGGAGGGGAGTGTAGGCTGTACCCATGGTGGAGGTCCAAGGAGAGCTTTGTGGAGCTGCTTCTTTCCTTTCTCCTTTACATGGGTTCAGGGTTGTCAGACTTGCAAATCATTGGACAGGAAGTGTCTTTGTCTGCTGAGCCACCCTGGAGGCCCGGGACTGAGAGCCTTTGCTTTCGGAAGCACATGGCCAGACACTCCATCCCCAGCACTGCCAGTCAATCACTGTAGTCACCCAATCCCACAACTGGGCCCTAAGTCTTCTTGTGGATACAAATGAACTCCAAGCAAGTTCACGGGGTTCATTTTTCTGAAATTGCCACAAGACTGTTACTGGGGTTTTAAAACAATGAACTCTTCTCTGCAGGCTCCAGTAAATGTAAACCAACAGCTAAGCTAAAAAAAAAAAAAAGCAGTCACATAGAATTCGGAAGCCAAGCATCTAGAAAGATTCTGTGCTGTGATGGCACTTTTGGGTAACGGCACTTCACCAACCATTAGACTCTAATGAGCAAAAGGACAAATTGAGTCGGTTTAAAAACAAACAAACAAAAACTCTGATGTATCACTGTATACAAAAACAGGAGAATCAGTCACAAAGCAACAATTAAAGATTTTATTCTCACGCTCACAGAAAGGGAAGCCACCAGCTCTGCAGGCTGACAGCCCCTTGTCACAATGGTATCGACAGGATCCACTTCTTCACCAGTGTTCACTGCATCAGAAACTGAGTCATCACTGTCTTCAAACAAAAGGACACTCCTCCCCCACCCCACCCCACCCTCCCCAGCACCGCCACCTGGGGCAGTACTCGCTCAGCACAGTTATCTGTCTGGGACAGTGTCCACTAAGCACAGTCGTCTGGGGCAGTGCTAATTCCGTAGCAGCAGGTTTTATAGATGAGAGACGTCAGCTTTACCCTGGCATCCCAGAACTGACAGGACTCCCTGCTCAGTTCATGCCACAGCACAGGTCTAGAACTGCTTTTGTAATGGTTTCTTTTCGACATGAAAGTCTTGTCATGTTTGGGGTAGAAAGTATTCCCCAAAGCCTCATGTGTTAAAGGTATGGTTTCCTACTTGTTAATTAATCATTAAGAGACAATGACTTAATCGATGGACTAATCCACAGATTGGATGATAAATAGAATGTACTGTTAGGTGTGTGGTAGGAGCTGCGGCAGGGGGCCTGACTTGGGGAAGGGGGTTACTGAAGATGTGTTCTTAGGGCCTATGTCTTTTCTAGACTCCATGCTCCATATCTCTCTGCCCATTGGTTCCACCCACCAGTCTACCATTACTTTCTGCCTGCCTACAAGGCCACAGCAGTGAGCTAGGCAACCTCACAGAAACCGTGGACTCTTGCCTCCTTAAGTTTCTTTCTCAAGTATTCTGCCATAGCAATGGAGAGGGAACTTAAGGAGCTCCAACTTCGAGTTCCTGTGCATCATGTTTCCCCTGCCACGGGTCCTGCAGTTAGCTGCTAAAGCAGATCTAGCAGACCCAAGGGAGGGATAAAACTAGGAAGAGATACAAGAGCCACTCTATTCCAGGCCCAGTCCCTCTGTCATTAATGTGGGTTCTTTAAATCTGGGATACTTTGGGGGATGCAATGCCTGTATGAAAAACACACCCTAGGTGTCAGAAAATATGATAGTAAAAAAAATGAGCAGGAGGTTTTTTTTTATAAAAGTAGGCAAGCAAGTATAGATAAAAAACATTTAGAAATATATTTAATTCATCTGAAGATTGCCTTCTGTGGTGGTTTGAATAGATTTGGTCATGGGAAGTCCGACTATTATGAGGTGCAGCTTTGTTGGAGTGTTGAGGCCTTGTTGGAGGAAGTGCATCACTGTGGGGGTGGGCTTTGAGGTCCTATGCTCAAGCCCTTCCCAGTGCAGAACCCAGTATCCTCCTGGCTGCCTTTGGATCAGGATGTAGAACGCTCGGCTCTTCCAATATCTCATCTGCCTTCACACTGTCACGCTTTCTGCCCTGATGATAATGGGCTGAACCTCTGAAGCTGTAAAGCAGCCATTAATTAAATGTTGTCCTTTATGAGAGTTGCTTTGGTGATGGTGTCTCTTCACAGCAATGAAACCCTAACCAAGACACCCTCTCGTTTAGATTTCTATCAACCTCTATAATAGACCCCTCCAGTTGTCCTCACGTGGGCAGACCACCAAGGCCCAGCTTGGCAGACATTGTTGACTGCTCAGAATCACGTGCTTGGTTAGAGCTTGCTGCCTCTCCTGACTACACCTTGTGCATCTGATATTCCATACAACATGTCAGGATCTTAAGGAGAGACCCAACTCAAGGCAGGAAAGCTCAAAAGAGATGAAATACCCTCAGTTTTCTTTTCACTGACTATTTCGACCATATTCTCAAAGATCCCAAATCAGAATACTTGCTAGGACAAACTTCTTTTCTCATTAAAGAATTAATTATGAAGCAAAAGAATTTGCAAAGGTACAAACAGTAAATCCTATTTAGTCATAAACCTAACAGGTTAGCATAATATAAGAGTACAAGAGTGACATTGTGCAAGAAAATCCAGGACCTCTTATCCCATTGGGCTCCTGATATGTTAATGTCAAAGTGTGTGAAGAGTAATAATGTCCTCTGAACACTTTGGTGTATCTGTCCCCAAGGAATGCAATAATTATTATATTAAAAGCAAGAAAGAAAAATCATTATCCTGTACAGCATCCAAATGGAAGAACAGCATTCACAGAAGAACAATAGATACAAATTTTCTCACCACTCATACTAATAATATCAGTTTCCCTCCATAATACTACCAGGTATTTTTTAATTTCTTTTTGATTTAGAAGCTAGAGAGACAGTTCAGTGGTTAGGAACACGTACTGCTCTTGCAGAGGATCTAGTTTGATTTTCAGCACCTCCATAGGGCAGCTCAAAACCACCTGTAACTCCAGTGCCAGGGGACCCAACATCTCTAACTTCTGCAGGAAGCCATGTTCACAAATATGTTCACAAACCTGCGTGCGCGTGCGCGCGCGCGCGCACACACACACACACACACACACATTTGCATAATTAAAAATGATTCAAGTTAAAAATAAATAAGTCTGCCCAGTGGGGTGGCACATGCCTTTAATCCCAGTCCTCAGGGGCAGATGGATTTCTGAGTTTAAGGCCAGCCTGGTCTACAGGGTGAGTTCTAGGACAGCCAGGGATACACAGAGAAACCCTGTCTCTAAAAGAAAAAAAGTGAAATTTATTATTATTGTGTATGGGTTTGTGATGTGTGTGACTGGACACTCATGCACATGTGGGGACCAGAGGACAACTTTGTGGGGTGCATTCTCTCTTTTCACTTTTCTGTGGGTTCCAGGGATCGAACTCTTCGCTCCCTGAGTCTTCTCAGCAGTCCCATAGTTCAAATGTTTAATCAGCCTCTTCTGCCGCCATCCCTCTCCGTCTTGTTTCTTGTTTCTTGTTGTCACTGTCATTGTGTTTGCAACACTGGTGGCCAAATCTGAGTCCTTGCACACTCTAGGCAAACACCGTCTACGTTTGCAGTCTCTGACAAGCTCATGTTCTTACTGTCTGTTTAACCTTGTCTCTGAAACCTAGCATCTCCCACAGCCAGACAAGCATAGCAAACCACTGAGCTACACCCCCAGCCCTTAGTCTCTTAAAATAGTATCTCCTCCCCACTTGTGGGGGAACAGGTAGACTCTGACTACCTTGCTCTACTTTTAAGCAACTGACGAGTCTGCAGAATCATCGAACCCGGTCAGATGTGGGCAGGTGAGTTAGGTAATTGAAGTGCTGGGTTGACTTTGCTGGGTTATTTAGGGAATTAGCATGGGGAGTAAAACCCACCAGATGATCTCATCTCCCCTCAGTCTTTCTGCACATATTCATCTCCAGATGAAACAGGACACTTGACTTTCCTTGAGAACAGACGTCAGTCTTGTTACTTCAACTACCTGAGACTGACGGAGAGCCCAGTGGACTTTCCCTTGGGACTAGCTGAGAGTCAGGAAATGGAAAATAGGTTGTCATCGTTTTTTAACCTTTGGAGAGTGAGCGATGATGAGGTAAGATTTTCCTTATGCTGTCCACATCCTTGAAAAGAGTTACAATCCATTCGTGGCCCAGCAATTCTATTCCTACAGGACTGAAATCTTCATTTCTAAATTGAAAAGAGGATAAAAGTGAAAGTCCTTCGAGAAGCCAGGATCCTCTTAGATGAGTTATTTCCGTATCTCCCCAGAAATGATCCTGCAGAGCGCTAATGATACATAATCAGATTTACAGAGAAATATAATTAATGTCATCTCGTTTGGTTCTGCTAATATAATTAGTGATTGTGCGGAGGAAAACATACTGTTGCTCCCGTTTTTTAAAAATAGAGAAAGCGGCACAGACCCCTTTTAGAAACCTAGTCCACAGAACATCGGCACAGTGGCAGGCTCACGGCTCATTCCCAGTTCATCCAGAAGGCAACGTGTGGGCAATCAGTACTGAGACAGGCCCCAGGAAGTGAAGTATTGATACAGAGAAGAGAGCAAAGCCAGAGTCGTCAGCAACATAAACATCCACAACAAACAATTACCCAGAATCCACCACTGGAAACAGGATGAGGATAGCGGTGAAAAGCTGGTAACCGTGTTGCCCTTAGGGAGCCCATGGTGAGTTACAGACCAAGGCATGAAGGTAAACAGCAACCCAGCATACAAAGGCGAGGTACAACAGATACATTTTTCAAATGAATATTGGATTGTGGCTGAAAGGTAGTTAAGGGGTAGAACAAATTGTTTCATTCATTGCCAGTCAGTCAGCAATATGAAATGCAAAGAAAGCAGTATATATATTTACTGCTTTTTTTTTTAAAATGAATCCTAGCCAGCTAGTCAAGCTTTGTAAAAGAGGTGGGGCTGAGACAGAGCAGGGCTCAGGAAGGCAACCAGAAGTGCTTTCTTTCCAAAAGGAGGAAATGTCACCAACACTGGGAGTCACATGTACTGTTTGGTTGGAATGGAAGGGAAAACATTAAATAAAGTTGAAGAGTATCTCAGGTCCAGGTGGCAAGGACAGTTCATGCTGGCCAAGGCAAAAGATACTGTAGATGTAACTCCACCATTGTAGGAGCGGGCATCTGCAGAGTTAGGAAGCAATTCTATTGACCGCTTCCTACAAAGCTTGCTCTAAATAAGGTTACTCTTCTCTGCTCCTTAGATTAACTTTTTGAGCAAGATCCGTAGTTCTCAGAACAATTTTTGGGTGTTCTCCTAGATCCAAATTAAAGCAGAGGATCCTTCTTCCAATTTAAACAGCTCTCGAAGGCGAGACCCATGGGTTTGGAACCAGCACTGGGTAAGAGGTCTGTTCCACCCCACCCCCAACCCATGCCATTTCTCATTGCCTCCTTATGGTTGGGGACAGTGGTGGAGAGGACAGAGGCAAAGGTCGTGGCTATAGTTTTCTTTGGTAGCCAGTTCTTGGCAGGCTTTGAATGCTTCTGCTTCACACCGCACAGAAGACTTGCTAACACCTTCCATGTTCAATATAATACTGTCCTGGCCTTTCCCACTCTGTCCTCAAATGTATCACCCACGGTTGAGGGACTCTCCACACCCATGCAAATGGTTCTCGGGGTGCAGTATTTCAAGGCAGTCCCCTGTAGTGGCTCACCATCATGTCTGTGGGATTCATCCAGGCCACTCTGTTACTTGATGGCAAGGCTAGCTGCTCCCACTGAACCCTCTTGCTCCGTGGCTAGCTAGCATCCCTGCTCTGAGGGAGGGAGGCTCTAAGCCTCTACTTTCATCCCATAGGATCCAGTTTCCTGAAAACATTTTCTGCCCCAAATGCTTATGTGACCCATTATGGTAGTGGGGCATCCAGCTTCCAGCTGGAAAATAAGATAGCAGCCCTCCCTTCTTGTAGTTAGAGCCAACGTCTAAATCAGGTCACTTGGTCCCCTTCCAAAAGAGGCTGCCTTTGATTTGGTGTGATAGAAAACATAAGGCTTCCTGCTCACAATTCTCTGGCTACCAAGAATCTTATTGCGGAATCTCTTCTTCCAGAAGCTGGAAACAGTGATAGTGCCGATCGCTCTCAGTGTGCCACCACGGCCATTTCTAGGTCTTTTCTTTTGAGCATAGGGGCATTTGTTATCTATTGCCCACAGCTTTGAGACCTAAGCTCAGGTTTTGAGGGAAAAAAATAACTCCCATTCTATATCCTGCGACAAGGCTACAGGCATCTGTAGAAGGGAAGGAAAAGTCCAGGGAGCTGGCAGATCTCTGCAGTGGGTCTGGGGCCCTGGTACTTTCCCATAGGCCTTTGCAGAGCATCCTGAATGCAGCTTTGGCTTGCTGCCTGGTTCTCTGGCTTCCTAAACTGAGTTGAGTCTTGGTCTCAGACCTGAAAGCCTGTGGTTTTGCCTCTGTTGTGAGCAGCATCTTTCCAGTTGTACTGAGTCAGCCTTTCTCTGAACTCTGCATTAGGGATCATTGGCATGCTTTCTTTTCTATCACTTGCTATATAATATTCTCCCAAGAAGTTTAAATATACATTTTTCCACTCAAATTTGGGGACAGCTACATTCTTTTCTGATGTCCATTCTTTTAAGCCCATCATGCCTATGTGCTGTCCTCAGAATGTGTGAGTGGCATATGATCTCCGTGCAGCTAGGATGCACATCTGTACCACAGCATGGAAAGGGGTGGGCTGACTTTCTCTCAAATGCTCCACATTTGACTTTTAAAGACGTTATGGCAATAGTCCAGGCTTCCATTAACAACTGCAATAACACAGCACAAGTATATGGAATAGACAAGGCCAAGACTGCCTCTCCATTCTGCCTCAGTGTCTTTCCATTTTAGCTCCTATGTTTTCTTAAATATTCAAATACACATTCAGATGCATTGCAGATGTGTTTGTTGGTCATTATAGACATATATAATCATACTTCATATAGATTCAGGCTTCTGAAGATTCCATACAGTGTCTCAGTATTTCTTCTTTTTCTAATGCTTTCTAATACTCTCCCTTTCCTCTCTTTCTGCCTTTCCCCTTCCTTCTTTTCTTGACAGGGTCTCTCTTATCGCTCAGCATGAAATTTGTAATGCTCCTGCCTCAGCCTGCTGCATGCTGGGGTGCCCCATGCTAGTTCCAACACTCTTACAAGTGTTCCTGTTCAAATCTGTACAGCTCAACTTAGTTTTTCACTTGTCTGAGCATCATAAATACCTCTGAAAATAGTAAATGTGGATCTATAATGTTTTTAACTTCATCTTTGTGTGTTTTGTTGTTGTTTAATAGAGCTTATTGTTAGCCCAGGCTGGCTTTGAACTCATTACAAGTCTTCTATCTCAACCTCCCAAATGTTGGAATTTCAGACATGAACCAGCATGCCTGGTTCTAACAACTCTTTATGTTTGCTCCATGTCTTTGTTTCTCTCATACATAAACACATATGCATACAGACATACACACAGTATTTCACAAGAGTTAATGTCATATATCTTAGAGCATGCTCACTTTGTTTTGTCTGTTTATTCTCTATCCGCTATCCTCTCTATTGTCAATCTATCTTTCTCTATCATTTACTTTTCCTTCTCTGTTCTTCTGCTCCCCGCATTTTCCCCACTCCTTTCTTGTGCAGAGAATTTGTATGTACAATCTAATATAGCTTTGCTTTTCTCCAGATTCATATCCATGGAAAGATAGATTGATTAAAAATTATTGCTAATTGATAAAAACTGGGATATATTTTACCCAATATTCATGTGTATGTGTGTGCACGTGTACACAAGTTGGGATATGTTTGTTTATGTGGGTGCATTGTGTTTGTGGGTACACATACGCGTTTGTGTGTGCGTACGTGTGTGTGTGTGTGTGTGTGTTCATGTGAAGGTCAGAGGCCAACCTCCCATGTTGTTCCTCAGAAGCCAGCTACTTTGTTTTGTGAGACAGAGTCTCTTTGAAGCCTAAAGTGTCCCAAATGGCGTTACACATATTTCCTGGAACTTTTCTTTCTAGGCAACAGATTTTCAGAAAGATTACCATGTTCATTGAAGCCATGTGTGTGGCTTTAAATAGATAGTAATGGATCCCTATCCAAAGAACTCAAAAAAGATACCTAATGGTTATTTTTTCTTCCTATTTACAAGTAGCATGGCCACTGTTGTTGTTGTTACAGTCTAAGGGACAAAATAGTGCAGTTCATTGTTTTAAGGTGTATTTTCCTAATACCAGCAAGTCTGACCATATCTACCTGTGGTCTTTGGCATTTTTGACTCTTCTGTAGATGGTATGGTCTCGGACCAGTTTAGGATGTATTCTATTAGAGATCTATGCTTTTGGTAGACAATATACCTACACTATCAGGCATTGTAAACGTTTGCATGATTCATTGCTTGACCATTTGGTATGGGCTCCTTTCCCATTGTTGGTGTTCTTTATGTGTGTAAATGCTAGTCCTTCCTATAAGTGTTGAGAGTGTCTGCTTGCTCCACTCTCTCTCTCTCTGCTCTTGGTTTCTTTTAAGTTGGGGTTTTTATGTGCAGACACTAGGCTCTCCTGTTGTAATCACTGAGAATATTTCCTGCTCTAGCTTTTCTTTGCTGAATTTTTTTGGAAGCTTTTGTTTGCAGTTTGCTGCTTAAATTTTTACATCTTTATATTGTCAAATATGACTTTAAAAAGAAAAATGAGCATCTAGGTTTTCTACCTTAGATGAGGTCTTCTGCTTTGAGTTCATGTCTTGAACTCTAATATTTTAGGAGAGTTTTTTAAATTTATTCATCTTTTTGTATCAGTGCTTTGCCTGTATGCACTTCTGTGTAACACAGGTGTGCCTGGTTGAAATCGAAACAGGTCAGAGTTCCTGGAACTAGAGTTCTGGGTGGTAGTGAGCCACTGTATGGGTTCTGGGAATTAAGCCCCAGTCCTCCATAAGAGCAACAAATGTAGCTGGGTATTATGGTGCACATCTTTCATTCCAGCACTTGGGAGGCAGAAACAGGCAGAGTTCTGTGAGTTCCAGGCCAGGCTGATCTGCAAAGTAAGTTCCAGGCCAGCGAAGATTACACAACGAGAGTCTCTTTCAATTCCCCTCCCAACCAAAAAAACAAAAACAAAAACAAAAACAAACAAAAAAACCAACCAAACAAAAAGGAGCAACAAGTGCTCTGAAAGCCAAGCATGCCAGACAACAAAAATGTTGGGACTGGGAGGACGATGCACATCTTTCCTAAGAGGTAAGAGAGTATTTATTGTTGTTGTCCTTAAAATATTGAAAAAATAAGTCTCTTGTTTTTTATTAAAATTTTAATTGAGTTAATGACTGATTTCTCTGTAGTTAAACACAGATGGCAGAGGGTCAGGGAGATGGCTCAGTAAGTAAAGCTCTCTCTGTACAAGTGTGAAGACCTGAGTTCAAATCTCCAGAATCCATGCAAAGCTGAATACAATCTTGTGCATCTGTCATCTCTGTGTTTCTATGGAAGGATAGAGGTCAGAAACAAAAGAATCCAGAGGCATGTGGGCAACAAAGCTGTAAGCAAGAGAGCCTGTCTCAAAGGGACCGGCACCCAGACTTGTCAGCTGATCTCCATATATCTCAGTGGCATACACCTACCTAGACTCTCTTTAACACACACACTCAATTCAAGAGCACACACATGCACACACAACATACCACACACACACATACACACACAGAGTTCCAGGCTTTGAGTAAAGACAAGACAGACAGACAGGCAGGCAGACAGACAGATACACATGCTCTCTCGCATGTATACGCGCGCACACACACACACACACACACACACACACACAAGAAACAGTCAGAGAGGATGATAGAGTTGATAGAATGCTTACCTACTATGCACCTACTATGCACAAAACCCTGGCTTCCATCCCCAGCACTTCATAAGCTAAGTGTGGTGGCAGTACATACCTGTAATTCTAGTATTTAGGAGGTGGGGGAAGTAGTATCAGAAGTTCAAGACTATCCTCAGCTACATAGGGAGTTTGTGACTGGCCTAGGCTATATGAGATCCCATCTCAAAAAGATACAGAATTGGAGAGATCACTCATGATCCCCTCTCAAAAAGATACAGAATTGAAGCAATCACTTATGCTTGACCCATTTGTCCCAATATTAACATTGTATAGCTTGTCCCAATAGTAACATTGTATACAACAGCAGCATGAGAATGTTGACTTTGTACCTCTGCCATTTACTTGCATTCATTTGTGCCCATCCATCTGGCTTCTCAGATGCTGCATCTGTGGGTCCATGTGTTTACCATGATCAAGATGACACAAGAGTTTCCGCCACCACGGGATTCCCAAGATTCCCCCATGATGCTCTTCTCTGGTGACTCTCCTTCTAGACACCCCAGCCCTAGCCCCTACACCCAGTGATCTGTTCTCTGCTTCTAACATTGTATCATTTACGTGTCAGATATATGGAATTACATGTAGCTTTGGGAACTGCCTTTTTCCCTCTGCAGAACTCCCTGGTAATTCATGCAGGTGGTTGTTAACATTTGTTCTTCATTTTTAGAGCTAGGTATGTCATAGTGATGATATGAATTATTTCATCACTCAGCTGTTGAAGCCTGTCTTAGCTGCACCCAGGCTTTGGATTGTTTTGTGCGTTAGGAACAAAGCTGGCATGAACATTCTCTTACAGGTTTTTGAGTGAACATGTACATTTTTCAAGTCACTAGAACAGAGGTTCAAAAATATAATTGACTGGTGTATAGTAATTGCAAGTTTAGTTTTATAAGCAAAAGAAAAGAAAGAAAGGGAAACAAGAAAGAAAATTCATTCCTGGGTGGCTATACTGTTTGCATTCAAGCCAGCAATAGATTCTTTCTCCTTCCTTCCTTCCTTCCTTCCTTTCTTCCTTCCTTCCTTCCTCCCTCCCTCCCTCCCTTCCTCCCTCCCTCCCTTCCTTCCTTTCTTATTTTTTCTTTTTGCACACTTGCCAGTATACTGAATTATATTTGTTTTACACAGGGTCTCAGTCTGTAACCCAGACTGAAACTTACTACACAGGCATAGCACAGGCTGGCCTAAATCTCATGGGAATCCTCAAGCCTCAGCCCCTGGAGTGCTGGGTCTACTGGTATGAGCTGCCTCCCTGACTGTTCACCTACTTATTTACTGTCCACAGTCTGTTTAACAGAACACATGTGTCTTTGCTTATTTTCTACCTGGATTTTTACTGTTGGATGTAATGGAAAGTTTTCTATATTCTACATGTTAATTCTTTGCCAGATTAGGAGTTTGGAAATCTTTGTTCCCAGTCTGACTTTGACTTTTCTATGTTCTTCATATGGTCTTTGGCAAAATAAAGTTTTAATTTTTATGAGATCCAGTTGATTAGTTGTTTTCCTTTCCCATAACTTTTTTGAGATCCAATTGTTCAATATTAAATGTAAGAACTCTGTCTAGTTCTATATTCTAAAGACATCTCGCTAATTTTTCAAAAAGTTTTATATTTTACAGTTAAATCTCCAACCCATTGATATGATTTTTTTGAATAAAGTGTAAGATTTACATCCATTTTTTTTCTGTTTTCCTCGTGTCCACTTGCTCCTGCACCACCACTGAATGGTTAGCTTCCTCCACACACTGCCTTCCCATTGCCCCGATGTGGATTTGCATGGCTCCATGTGTGGGTTCTCCATTCTGTCTCTCCTCCCACACACCAAACCCTCGTCACAAAGTACAGTATGAGAACTTCTGCCAGGCACTGTGATCCCTCCTGTTTTATTTTTCTTTCTGAAGATTATTTTAATTGTTCTCAGATGTATTCCTTTCAATATAATATTAAACCATGCCTCAAAAATATTATACCATTCTGATAGGAATTGAACCAAATCTGCAGATTGTTTGGGAGAAATGACATTCTTACTTTGTTTGGTCTCCCAGTCAGTGAACGCAGTCCGTCTCCCCATTTACTTAGGTCTCTCTGATTGGCATCAGTGCAAAGATGATGCATGAGTTTGTTAAGCACTGCCTCACTTCATTTTTGGAGTGATTGTAAATGGTCCTGGTCTTTAAATTTTGTTGGCTTGTCTGTTCATTTCTTTTTTAAAGATTTATTTATTTAATGTGCATTGGTGTTTTGCCTGTATGTGTGTCTGTGTGAGGGTGTCATATCCCCTGAAACAGTTGTGAGCTGCCATTCAGGTTCTGGGAGTCGAACCTGGATCCTCTGGAAGAGCAGCTAGTTCTCTTAACTGCTGAACCATCTCTCCATCCCTTGTTTGTTCATTATTGGTATACATATGTGCAATCAATTTTGCGTATTGACTTTGCATCATGCAATTACCATCAAAGTCATTTATTAGTTCTAGGAAATTTGTTTAAAGATAGAGTTACTGGGATTGTGTTTATTTGTTTGTTTGTTTTGTTTTTTGAAACAGGGTTTCACCTTAGCTGTCCTGGAACTAGCTCTGTAGAGCAGGCTAACCTCAAACTCACAGAAAACTGCCTGCCTCTCTGCCTCCCGAGTGCTGGAATTAAAGGCGTACACCATCATCACCTGGCTGTTGCTGAGTTGTTGGGTTTTTTTAATGTGGAAATTTTTATCATCTATAAATAGGAATGATTGTATTTCCTCTTTTCCAATCCATGCTTTTAGGTTCCTCTTACCCTATCACATTGACTATAATTTCAAATATTATGCTGAACTCTACCAGTTAAGAGGAGACAACCTTGCCTGGTTTGCAGTCTTAAAGAATAAGAACTTATTCTTTCACCTGAGTGATGCCTGCATGTATGTATGTATGTATGTATGTATGTATGTATGTGCACCGTGTGCATGCCTGGTGCCCTGGAAGTGGAGTTATGGATAGCTGTAACCCACCGTGAGGTGCTAAGAAACAAACCTGGGTCCTCTGCAAAAGCAACAAGTATTATTAATCACTGAGCCATCTCTCCAACATGGATGTTTTGATTTCCAAGTAGTTATGTATTCCTAATCCATGAGTTTGGGTAGTAAGTTAGCAAACTGTTATGTATAAAGTACTGAGCACAACACCCAGCATCCAGATAACTGAAGATGCATAATGGTGGCAAACCCATCACTGAATATTTTTATTTTAAATATATATTTTTATCACTTATTTTTTGGGTTATGATATAAGAATGTATGTCAAGATCGGGGTGGGGTCCCCCAGTAGGAACCACTACTATCTGGAGATATGAGGATGGAAAGGAACATTCTGGTGTGACTAGCCTGGGATGCCCCCTGAAGCCATGGTGAAGTCTCAGCCAATGCTGGTGCTGAGGGCCATGTCTGGGTGCGTGGCCCTGCAGCAGCAGGGGTCCATGGCCTGTATTACTTCCAAAGACCATGCGAATGCCCTGGTCTGGGCTGTCGCCTGGGCTGTCCAAAGGGCTGTGCAGAGCTGGCCCCATCCCCTCACTGGCTGCAGCTCTCAGAGATCGGGCCCTGCACCTTGCCTGGGTAGCACAATAGATTCGGCCCTGGTGCATGGGGGAGGATGAGCTGCCAAGGGCGTGAGAGTGTGAGAGCTGGCCCTCCCCTTGCTGGCATTGGTGTTGGGTGAACTAGCAGGGACAGTCCTGGTGGTGTGGTTGCAGAAGAACTGGGGGCTAACTAACTCAGCTGCCACGCAAACTGAGACCCAAGGCTTTGAGTTGGCCCACCCCAATATTTACCCTATCTATGAACTGTTGGAGCAGTGAAAGGACCAGTCCTGCAGATACAAAGTGTCAGGATCTCCATAACACAGGGCAACAACAGGATATCCAAAAGGAGTCCCCATAAGGATCCAGAATTGATAGTGTAGCAGAAGCCAGAGGCCTGGAACCAGACCAATGACTCATTGCAATGAACATTTGCAGGTAGAGATGTGTGGACAAAGGGGTATACTATGTGACGCACTGTGGCACACTGCAGTTTCCAGAATGAGATTGTTATTGTTGGTTTTATTTTTTACTTTCTTTTGGGGGGAGATTGCAATGGCAGAGGACAGATATGAAGGGATGGGGAGATGATTGGGATTGGGGTGCATGATGTGAAATTCACAAAGAATCAATAAAAAAGGTTTTTAAAAAAGAATGTATGTCTTTGGGGAGTTGTAAGATTTTGTGTATATATAGTAAGTATAATATATTGTTTGTTTCTTCTGTTTTTTTTTTTTTGGTTGTTGCTTTTTGCACTGTCAGTCAAACCCAGAACTCAGGGCCTTGCTAATGCTAAGCACACATTATGTCACTGAGCTATATTTCCAACCATTCTTTCTTTTAAATTTATTTGTTCAACTCTGAAAAGCAATACTGAAGTTTATCAACCTAATTGAAATGTTATTAAGGTTTTCTTGCATTTCTATTAGTTTTACTTTAGATGATGATCTTAAAATATATCTACAAATATCTTAAACTTTATTTACAAACATCTCCTTCAGAGGTAGAATCTATCTCTTATCTTCCAAGTGTGGGTTGTATTTAGTATCGAGCTTCAAATCAGCAGAGTGATACAGTGTGTCGACTGTCTCTCTAGAGTCTCTTAAGCAGTGCTCAGGGCTCTTTAGTGTTCTTACTAACGTCTCTCGAGAGCCTAATGTCTCTCTCTGGAGCCTAATGTCTCTCTCTGGAGCCTCGTGTGCTTGGCTCTGGACTCGTTAGCATTCTTTCCAGGTATCTCTTGCTATAAATGTATTGCCTGCTCTCATCCAGCAATGCTCACCTAAGGAGCTTGTGCTGTTTGACCATCCCACTCCCTCTTGTTTGGATGCTTTGGGAGCAGCGTAGGTCAGCAGTGGTCCTGACCAGTGGGAAGGACAGTGGAGTCTGGTCTTTATGGCAGCAGATAGATCTGAAGCAGGAAGAGGGGAAGAGAGGGGGAAAAGAGAGGGGAGTCCTCAGGCCTCAGTTTGCTTCTTTGCCAAGAGCTGGGGGTCAGGGAGCATACAGGCTTCAGATAGACCTTGGGCAGGTTAGCTAACATTGTACCATAGGGAGTCAAACTACCAGCAGCCACCATCTCTTCTGTCTTTACACTGGAACTCTCCTACCCTCATTTCAGCCCACAGTATGAGCCATCAGTTCATGTCTGCCATTCTTACGTTTCAGGTCTACTGAATGGCCCTGCAGATGGAGTTGGGGTGGGGGTAGAAATGGATGAAATATGAGTCATTAAATTGCCATCTTCCCCTTGCATAAAGTTGAAATAAGTATCTGTGTTTTTAATATTATTTAATATATTAATAATATATTATATAATAATATAACAATATTGTTTTAATATCTATCATTTCTATATCCATCCAGATCCTTTTCTGTTCTAAATGGATAATGTGCAAAATAAGACTTTATGAGCCATGTGAATTTAAAACGCACTGGGAAAGAGAATTTCATGGAACATTTTGCATATTCCTTACAGAGCTCAAACCAACCAAAGGGGTTTGCTCAAATGCTCCGATGTGATTGTTTATATGCAGATACCAAGTATGGAAAAATGTCAGACCTGGCACAGAAACCCAACCCATGGCAGGATCTACGGGTTTAGAAAGGAATGGTTATTTGATCTCATGTGAACGTCAGCGTATTTCTTCTTCTCTTTCTTTTTTTCTTTTTGTATCCTCCAAAAAGCTATAATTTGAATTTAAGAGCAGTAGTTAGAAGCAAAATGCTAATCAAAAATCAGGAAACCATGCATTAAATTCTCCCATGACTAAGGCTCTGTATAGCACAGAGCTCACCATCGGCTCTGAGACCCCCCTGAGCACTTTTCCAATCCAAGCATTAACCCATTCTGAACCCCAATTTCTTTTTGTACATCTCAGGGATTTTTCTAGATTGTTCCCCTTCCTGGCTCTGCCCAGTCCAGTTTTATTTTTTTAGACCCCAGCCCACCCACAATGATCCCTCGATTGTTCCCCTTCCTGGCTCTGCCCAGTCCAGTATTTTTTTTTAGACCCTAGCCCGCCCACAACGATCCCTGTGATTGGCTCTGCGGCGGCTTTTTGCATCTGCTCACAAGCCTGTGCCTTTAAAAGTTGTCACCTCTCCGCATTATTGACAAACAGGAGTTAAAAGTAAACAAACATTGAAAAGAAATCTAAGAAAGCATCAAAGTCATCTCAAGCATATGTCCTGAGGCCAAAGTGTAACAAACGGGGGCCTAGGAAGCCTTACTCCGCACCTTTGCTTTGGTGGGCCTTGGTCATGGTTTGAGCGTTCTCAGAGCCTTGGGAGCTCCCCTCGCATTCAGTGACTTCCATTGTGTGACTCCAGCTCACACAGATCTCCCTTCCCACCCCAGGCCCTGAGCTCCTGTGGTTTCCTCTCAGTCCGGGATGTTCTGATGGTTATATGTGTAGCACTCAGAATGCGTGCGCCCGACTGGACACTGAGTTCCATGGCTTTAACCTTCCTGCAGGACCACCACTTTTTATTAGTCCTTAGTAAGTATACAGCCCGGAAGAATATCAAAGTGCTCAGGAATGGTCAGGCCCATGTAATTCATAGCTGCACATCTAAATGAGATAATGTAAACTTGAAGGTGGTTCAAAGAAAATTCAAATGCTTATTATGGTCTGGAAAGAAAAACTACTAATAGTTCCTCTCGAGCTGTAATTACTCAAAATGACTATAAGCCAAGCACAGTAGCTCATGCCTAAAGCCCAGCTCTTGGATAGTTGAGGCAGGGGGACTGTTGAGTTCAAGACCAATCCATCCTGGGCCACATACTGAATCTCTGACTCAAGATAAGTGAATGAATGAATGAATGAATGAATGAATACTGTAGATCTTACCAAATGGCACTTGATCTCTTGGGAGTAAAATTGTCTCTAGTTGATAGCTATTGTGTTAAAAGAATTAAAATATGTATCATAAAGAAGTTTAAATTTTTGGGCAGTAGTGGAGCACGCCTTTAATCTCAGCACTTGGGAGGCAGAGGCAGGCGGATTTCTGAGTTTGAGGCCAGCTTGGTCTACAGAGCGAGTTCCAGGACAGCCAGAGCTACCCAGAGAAACCCTGTCTCAAAAAAACAAACAAACAAAAAAAAGAAGTTTAAATTTTTTATTGTATATATATTATATATATAATATATATAGTGTGTGTGTGCGCGTGTGTGTGCATATGTCACAGCACACATGTGGAGGTCAGAGGACAACTTGCAGGAATCGGGTCCCTCCTTCCATGTAGGTTCCATGTATGTGGATCAAACTGAGGTCATCAGGCTTGGCAGGAAGCACCTGCTAAGCCAGCTCACCAGCCCAAACTGTTTTATTGTAAGACTGTTTATATAACATGATAAAATAGAAATGAGATATTAGCATTTGCATTTTAATAACTCCAAGTAGCCTTAGCATGCTACATAAACTCATTATATCATACATGTACAATGACTATACCTACATTTGCCTACAGACAAAGCACTGTGGCCTCCAAGATGGACAGGGGAAGGAAAGGAGGAGAATGAGCTGAATTGAAAGTAATCACTAACCTTATGTGACGATGGACGAAAGGAAATGTAAATTCACTCAGACTTAAGAAACAGCACAATCTGGCAATCAACCAGGTGTTGCGCTGCAAGGTCTCTCCAGCCCTTGGGAGGCCGTAGCAGCAGGATGAGTATCTGAGGACAGCCTGAGATACACAGCAAGACGCGTATATTTTTTAAAATAAAAAAGAAAGAAAAATAACCAAATGTGGGAAAAAAAGGAACCAAGTAAAATGTGGCTGCAGGCTGTGTTCAAAGGCAAGGAAGGACGCCTCAGGCCTCAGGGCCTGTGAAGGGCCATCTGACAGATGATGTCACTGGCCACTGTCGCTTCCACTGACACAGAGGTGTTTCAGGGCAAAGGCTGAAAGGAAACACATTCATAATTTCTTATGGGATTGGTTTTCACTACAATTCACTCCTGCAGGGAAATTGAATTTTTTTTTTCTGCCAGTCTTCAAAGAGAAAGTCCTTGTTTCTAGGACATTCTGGTGCCACCACCCCGAAGAAACAGGTGCCAGAGAACTCCACTTCTTACACAATGCCGAGCTGTGGGAATTGTGGAACACAGGAGCTGCTGTGCCATTACAAAAACAAAAAACTCTTCCAAAGAGAAAGCATTGACTACAGATATATTTTTTATTATTATTATTTTGATATTTTGATAGTCCTGGAACTTGGAAAATGGGGCAGGAAGAATACTGTGTCTGCAAGGCTAGCCTGAGCTACATAGTGAAACTCTGTTCAGTCTGACCTACAGAGGGAGAAGCTATCTCAAGATAAGCAAGAAAACAAGCCATCAAAGTTGCCCCTCCGTGTATTCTTTTGAAGCTATTTCTTTATTGTTGTTGTTTTATTTTTGAAGCTATTTCTAAAGGGTCCTGGAGGGAGTTTGGTTCAGTCTGTGTTGTAATGGAGATTATGTTACTCTGAATTATTTAATTCCACTAAGTGGTAATAAAAAATGCTATTGTGCTCTTGAAGAACCACAGGAAGAGAATCTAGGCTCTGTGTGGAAGGAGAGTTTGTGCTTAAAAAAGTTTATAGAAAGAAGAATAGACTGATATCTGTTTAGGCTTATTTGTCAACCTGCTTCATCTTAATTGAATTCTTTATTTGAAAAGTTTTAGTGGTTTGTTTATTGTTATTTTATGTGTATCAGTGTTTGCCTGCATGTATGTCTGTGTATCATGCGCTAACATGATGCCCTAGACACTAGAGTAGAGCATTGGATCCCCTGGAACTGGAGTTACAGATGATTATAAACCATCATATAGGTGCTGGGATCTGAACCTGGGTCCTCTGCAAGAGCAGCTAGTGCTCTTAACCACTGAGCCATCTCTCCAGTCCCTCAACTGAATTTCTGATGTCACTATGCTGGTTAGTTTGGGGATATTTTTATATTATTTTACTTTTGTCAACTTGATACAACCTAGAGTCATCTGGTAACAGAGGATCTCAATTGAAAAAGTATCTCCATCATCTTGGTCCGAGGGCACGTGTGTGGAGTACTGCCTTGGCTGATAAGTGATGTGGGGAAGGCCCAGCGTGCTGTAGATGGCAGGGTTCTTAGGGCAGGTGGGCTTTAGCGGTATAAGAAAGCTAGCTGAGGATGAGTCAGGGAGCACGCCAGCAAGCGATGTTCCTCCGTGGTCCAGCCTCAAGGCTCCTGCCCTGTCCCTCAAAGACTGATTTTGACCTGGATATCAAAGAAAGTCTCTTGAGTTGCTCTTGGTCAGAGTATTTTATCACAGCAACAGAAAGGGAACTATGACAGTTACTGAAATTTTAACTTTTGAATCTAAGATTATAGTTACTTAGCAATATGTAGGATAAAGATTGTTTTGCAAATTTAATGTAGTAGTAGTAGTGATAGCAGTAGTGTGTGAGATGTGTATATGCATATGGGATATATATATATATACACATATGTACATATATACATATATATACATGTGTGTATATACAGCTATACACACATATGTATGTACATGTATGTAGATATACCCCATATGCATATACACATCTCAAACACTACTATATATACTACACATATATGTATATATGTATGCATACATGTATATATGTACATATACATATATATGTGTGTATGTGTGTGCACATATATGTCACAGGGTGTGCGTGGAGGTCGGAGGTCAACTCTGTAAAACCTGTCTCTCCACCCACTTTTACATGGGTTCTACGTGCTCTCAGGTCATCATATGCAGCAAGTACCTTTCCTACAGAGCATCTCACGGGCCTGAGAATGAATACTTAAACTAGCTTTTGAAACCTGTCATCTTATTAATGTTTCTACATCAGGAAGTGCAGCACACCAATCACACCTTGTAGTTCCTTGTTATGTGATACAATCAAATCCATTTAGGTGCATGAAGAAGTTAGATGCAAAAATTCCTTAAGTATATAATTCTCATTTCTTCTGGTTGACTACCAGGACTGTGACCCTATTGTTGAAGAGATCACATGCTTTGGTCACAAGGTCACCAAGAAACTGAGCTGGGACTGAGCTGGATGCTCAGTAGCCCTTGCTGTGACGCAGGGCGCTCTGCAGGCTGCTGGGGGAGAACTGTCATCCAAAGTCTTACTCAGCTGTGGACTCTGCTACGTCACTAGCTGAGTACACGGCTATGAGAGAGGCAGCTCTACTGGGAGCTTAAACAACCACTTCCTGATCAGAGTCCAGACCTTCTCTGCAGGAGGGAATCCATATTAGGTACCCTAAAATGTGGTCAAAAGTCCATGGCTGAAGAGGTCATAGACCCCAGTGGGGAAGCTACCACTGTTGTTTTGCTAAATGGATGCAGTGTGTGCACCTGTAATCTTCCAACTGATACTGCTAAGATGAGAGGTGGAAATAGGAGAGCCCCCAAAAGCTTACAGGCCAACGAGCCTGAGGTATTCAGCATGGAAGAAACAGCAAGAGAGACTCTACCTCAAAACAAGGTGGAGAAAAAAAATGGATTCCTAACAGTTGTTCTCTGACATCCACATTTGTTGTGGTATGTACACACAGACACACACACACAGACACACACACACACGTATGCATACACACACACACGCACACACACGCATGCATGCACACACGCACACATGCACACACACATTCATGATTACCTATAACAATAAATAAATGAAACATTTACACAAAATAGATTCATGACCTGGCTTGAGATAATGCTCCTCTAAACTTTCAGTCATGCTAGAACATGTGGAAAAAGAAAAAATAAACCAAAACAAAAGTTCTCTGTTTAGCCTACATCCGGAGCCATAAGCTACTGCCTGACTCTTTCTGTGCGGGATGGATGGGCGGAGTCAAGTTCTGCTGTGCTGAGTGGGAAGCTGCCAAGTTCTCACTCAGCTTTTCCCCTGATGCTTTTAGCAGTTGCTGATGGTCTTTGCTCACATGCATTATGTTATTAGAGCAAGCGGCACTGTGGTATTCTAAATCCATCATGCCTGGTGTACTTTTTAGCTAGAACAAAATAGAAAAGCTCATCCTCTAATGGTTATCCTGGGGTACAGCGTGTATGAGAGATGGTTGCATCTTGGTTTTTACTTGCTAAAGGTAGTTTTCTAGCATCTTTCTGAGTTAACCCATGGACATTTTTTCTGCTTTCTTCCTCATTCTTCCTCTTTCTTCTCCACCTTCTCTTTTCCAGTCGTTGTTGAATCTACCGACATATAAGATCAAGCAACATTATAACGGATGACATTCAATTTCTCCGTACAAGAGGAAGCCTGTCTTGCTGTTGTTGGGATAATCTCTTGAGCATTGTGTAAAGGTTGTCTTTGTTTGAAGCATCACCTGTCTCAGTATTTTGTAAACATCTTCTCCATCACCTTCTGATTGCTTTAATGAAGAGCTGAATGGTCCATTGCAAGGCAAGAGAATAGGGGGGACTTCCTAGCAGAGTTAGGAACTCTGGGAAATAGTTCTGAAGTGGGAGATGCTCTCCTCAGACCGGAAGGGAGGAGATTCACCAGTCAGAGCAGAGGAAGAAACAGGTGCTGGGATGTAAGAAAGGGGACAGAGCTAGACAGCCAGATTTACTTACATGAGCTAGTTGAGAGTCTGGCAAGCTTTTACAGTTAATAAAAGGTCTCTATGTCATTATTCAGTAGCTGGCGGGCCAGAGGCTATTTAGCAGCTATATACTATCAACCACCATGATAATTTTTACAGTAATAGAAAGGTAAACTAAACATTGAATGTTTTTAGTAGCAACATAAAAGGTATAAACTTAGGGAAATTTATAGACAGAAAATTTGACATTCTCCTATTAAAGAAAGCAAATGAAGTGACATCATATAAACCATATTCAGAGTAAATTTTGCTTTAGGGAAATATACTCGTGATTTTTAAAAATCTAATCAAAATCCAAAACCATTTTAATGCGCCCCCCCCTTGGATACTGCTTTAGGAGTAATCTGAATAGAACACCTATCTAGAACCTTCTAGAGAAACAGGCTAGCCAGACTTGCAGTATCAGCTTATGTATGACCCAGTTCATAAAAGTATTTAACACTGGGCATAGGAATGAGATTGCTTAGGAGAGAGAGTGATGAGGGCCAGGAACGCCCCGTGCTTATGCTCCTGTCTAAAGAGAATCTGAAAATGATACAGGAAAATGGCTTAAGATCTTCCTTGACTCAAAAACAAATATCCATCATTGTGTTGGTAGAGAGCTAGATGGTTAAATCCTTGTAAGTAATTTAAGTGGTTTAATGTGCCAGTTGTTGCCAAAGTGCTGGTGACCCGAAAGCAAAGAAATAAATATAAATTCAAATCCACCCTCAGAGACTTCAGAACAGGTGACATACTCAGGATAAAGGGCAGGCAGCCTTAGTGAAGGACTGTATAAAACCACAGAGGATTGTTGTTCTCCCAAGTAACTGTTACATTTTAACACAGGGGAGAAACCTTGTGTAGCTTATGGTTTTACAGAAGAGCCCCACTACAAGGCTAACCTACACACAGGCACAGACTTTTGCTTAAAAATGTGCTCCAAGAAAATGAAGGGGACACAATTGACAGCAGGAAGGAGCATGGGTCACTATACAGCAATGCCTGGTTTTATTTGATTTCATGGTTGGAGTTCCTTGAAGTCAGGTGTAAAAATATAACCATGGTCAATGAAAGACTAAGATATTTTTGTCTAGGACCTGGAGAAATGACTTAAAGGTCAAAGGCAAACACTGGTCTTGTAGAGGAACTGAGTTTGTTTCCTGGAACCCATGTCAGGTGGCTCATACCTGCCTATCACTCCAAGAACTGCTGAAGCCTTTGGCCTCTGTGGGCATCAGCGCTCACGCGCACATGGATGCATAGTTTAAAATACTTGTAAAAAAATATTTTTGTTTTAGTTTGTTGAGACAGGGTCTTAGGTAGCTAGGGCTGGTCTTAGACTCACTATGTAGCTGAGGATGACCTTGAACATCTGATACTTCTGCCTCCACCTCCCAAATGCTGGGATTACAGACATGGGCCATCCAATTCAGATTATTTCTATGTTCAAGTACATCTTGTTTTATTTTCAGTTTTAATAAAGTAAAACTTATGTACTTATTTTGACACATATTTATTGACATTATTAATTATATGCGATAGTGGGTTTCATCATGACATTTTCATATACACATATGACATACTTTGATCATAGTCTCCTCTAACACCCTCTGGTCCCCCCATCCCCCTCCTACTTTTTCTAATTGCCTCCTCGCCTCCTCTTCCCAACTAGTTCCTCCTCATTTTCTTTCTTGTTTTTCTGCCCTGGTGACTCAATGAGTTTTAACTTGGCAAGTTATGAGAGAGAGAGAGAGAGAGAGAGAGAGAGAGAGAGAGAGAGAGAGAGAGAGAGAGAGAGAAGTTTATATAAACTATACAATATCCTATGCTATTTTAATTGCTTGTTGGTATCTTTTACTGGGCTCACTTTATAAATTAAGCTATACTTCAGGTATGTATATATGTATAGGGGAAACCTGATATATACGGGTTCAGTGCTCTGTGGTATGGAGGCATCCACTGTGGGTATCAAAACATGGGTATTCATCCTCATGGAGAAGAGAGGATGAATCACATGGCTTCTGATGGACAGCAGTTGACAGCCCAGATGTAGGGCTGCCTCACCATATAAGGCCTCGCTTCTTCACTGTAAAACTCAGGGGCAGGTCACAACTGCAGAACTTTTATGGACCTAAGCTGTTGCTGATGTTTCTAAACTTTTCCTTTTCAGCCCAGATCTTGTTTCAAATGAAACCAGTCATTGGTGTAAAACTGAAGGTGGCTTCCCTCCTCTCTTTTTCCATGTACTTCTACAGGACTCCTGCTGTTTGTCCAGACACTGACTTCAAGGACAAGAGTCTTTCTAATGCTTACCATTTCTTTGGAGTGTTTTCCCATTGACTATCTCAGATTCTAGTGGGCCGTGACTTCTGCAGTTTTAATTTTAGTATGTAGCTAAGATATTTTGATATTCAGCGTTAGATGTGTGGGTTGCCTGTACCTCTATTCAAGTCGCTCTGCCTTTTGAGCAGGTGCAAATGAATAGTTATTAGATACTGATTGTTCTAACCTCCTGCAATGACATAATCAACTGATATTGTCTTTGCTGCTTTCCTATTGCTGTGAAGAGACACTGTGACCACTGTGAAACTTGTAGAAGGAAGAGTTTACTTGGGGTATATGGTTCCAGAGAGAGAAATGGAGAAAGAGTACAGAGACACAGAGAAAGGCATGGAGAGGGAGAGAGAACACATATGCAAAGTAACAGGTAATGGTGTGGACTTTTGAAATCTAAAAGCCTACCATAGTGACACATTTCTTCCAACAAGGTCACACACTTTCTAATCCTTCCCATACAGTTCTACCAACCGGGCCCAAGTATGAAACCGTAAGCACCTACGGACATTGTTTTCACTCAAATTGCCATCCATATATTTATGTATCTTGTAATAAAGAGAAAATCCCTAATTTGACAATTTCTATGCAATTTTTCTGACTGCATATAATCTGTCTTCTTTTCTATTTAATTTTTTTATGAGTATGGGTATTTTGCCTGCATTATGTCTGAGTGCTGTACACTTGCCTGGTGCCCACAGATGCCAGAAGAGGGCTTAGGATCTGGAGTTACAGATGTTTGTAAGCTACCATGTGGGTGCTGGGAATCAAACCTGGGCCTTCTGGAAGAACATCTGGTGCTCTTAACCACTGAACCACTTCTCCAGCCCTCCATATAAACTATCTCAATGCAATCATTGTTATTCTCATAGCATATTATGCTCTCAAATTGACATTTAGGATTTTTTTTTCAGAAAAAACAGTGATGGCAGAAGTCTGACTTCAAAGAGTCTGAGAGACCCTTGGAGGCTCTGTGTAGTGACGCAAAGGTAGAAAAGGAGTCTGCGGGGCCTGAAATAGCTCCAGAACAACTAAAAATAAAATGAAATAAAATAAAGGCAAGTTTTATGGGAAGCTGCATTTAAAAGGTGGACTCATGAGATTAGATGGAAAGATGGCAGAACAAAGCCAAAGCCACACATGTTGATGAAGAATCGACACCCTTTAATGTCTGGGCTCAGCCAGGAGGCTGCAATCACAAGTCATCCCTGATGAATCATGGGGCTACTCGCACCAACAACAGCGAGATGTGCGAGATGTGAGGCTCCCTGGAGCTCCAGCAGAAACAAGCCATTGCTGAAAAGGGCTGGCCCTAGACCCGCAGGCCACCTACATGCCGCAGGCCACCTACATGCCGCAGCCACAACTGCAGCTGCTTGCCCTGCTGGGAGACTGAGAGGGCAGCCCGCAGGCTATGGGCATGAAGGTTGGGCCTGGTGAGCCTGGGAATGGCAGATATCAAGGGCAGGGAGGTGTGTAGCAGCCAGGAGCTCATACAGAAGTGCCCCACTCCCACCCCCATGCCCTGCCTAGCTGCAACATCACTGTGTCTCTGGACAATAGCAGGATATCTAAAACAAGCCTCTGCAATGGTCCAGTATGTATGATGATTCAGATACAAGAAACCTTGAACCAGACCAGGGATGAATATTTGCATGCAAAGCTGTCTGGGCAAATATATATGACACACTGCTGTTTCCAATGCCACTACTACAAATGAATATTCGATAGAGAGATGGGGAACCTAGAGGCATGGAGCGGTGAGTGAGCGGTGGAAAGAAGCAAGACTAGAGATGAAATAGCAGTGATGGGACCGCTAAGGCTGACAGGGTGGGGTGCTGCAGCCTGGAGCTTGAACTCCGACTCAGCCCTCAAACACGCTGCCCAGTCCCACGACCGGCCTGGTTCTGAGCAACCTCAGGATGTCCCAGATGAAGAGTGGTTCATTTTCTAGATTGGATCTCCTCAAAAGACCTCTATGGTCCTTAAAAACCCCAATATCTGCTGCCCCAGGCCATGTTGAAACCAGAGGTTTGTGTGGATGTCCATAGTCCTATAGCAACTGGCAGTGGTGTTGAAGATCCTGACCCAAGTTATCACTGAAGGCCACACCACACAGATGTCCTTAGTCTGGGCCGCTGCTTGAGGTCATCCTGATATTCTTCCACCAGGCTTCCCAAGGGGGCCATGTTGATGTGAGTGGCCTGTCCTACCAATGAGGACCATATCTGTGTCTGTGGGCCTACTGCAGCTAGAGTCTGTGTTGATGTCCGTGCCCCATGTCACCACTGAAGGTTAATGAGATGTCCATGCTCTGCGCTTCAGCCTGAACCCATCTGATGTCTTTGACCTGTGCTGCCCCTTGAGAGCTGTGATAGTGCCCATGGCCAGTGCAGCGGCAGAGGGCTGTGTTGATACCTATGTCCTGTACTGCCACCTGAGACCACACTGAGGTCCATGCATTTGCTGATGCCAGCAACCTTGACCGTACGGATGTCCGTGGTCCACGCTGTTGACAGAAACTTTGTGCAAGTCTGTGATTCATGCTCCCATTGACTATAAAGGGCAAGGAAGCTACATTTGCCATGGTATTAATGACTCCAGACTCAGAGTTGAGAAAGAGGGACATAGGAGGCTTCTGTAACATCCCTCCGCCACCCCCACCCCCGCCACCAAAGTAATAGCCTAGACAGAAAGCCATCAAAGAGAATGCCTAAAAATTGCAATAAGGATGCTAAAGTATAGCTCTCCACAATTGATGACTTCTGGCAGGGATGCAGATAGGGAAGGACTCAGTTTTCTTTAAGAGGCTGGGCATCGGGAGTTTGGTCATGCTCCAGTGAGTATATGGGTAACACAAATGGGGCTTGTTCTCCTCCTCCTCCTCCTCCTCCTATTCTCTTTTTCCCCCTTTTTGTGTATGGGGGGGAAGTTTGAGAGGGCAGACCTGGGAGGACTGGAAAGTGAGGGTACTCAGGGTTCATGATGTGACATTCCCAAATAATCGATAAAATATTATGAAAAATGATTTTTTTCTTTTGCAACCCGAACTTACTGTTTCATTGTATAAACAACCATTAGGAGATTATAACCAAATGATTGACTTGCCCACATAACGAAAGGAGGGAGAATGCCTGCGCTAAAGTGAAGATCTCAACTCGGTTTCAGAAAGACACTAAATGTGTTACTGTCCAAGTAAACGCTGCAGAGCGCAGGAGGCTTTGTGAGGCAGCAAACACTGAGAAGTCAGACCCGGAGACTCAGCCGGAGTGAGTCACCACAGCGGAGAAGAAGCGGCGCACCCACAGAGCCGGCATTTTAAGAAGAAAATAAAAAGCTCCTTTGCTTTTACAGTAGCGAGGAGTGGTGTGGGAGAGGGGAGGCGAATGCTCGTTTTAGAAAAGAAATCAGTTTAGTTTTATGTGTGTACATGGTTTGCCTGCATGTATGTCTGTACCCCACAGGTATGTGGTGCCCACAGAGGCCAGGAGATGGTGTTAGATTCCCCTGGAGCTGCAGTTACAGACTACAGTATGCCACCTATGCGTCCTGGGAATCAGTCTGGAGTCCTCTGGAAGAGCAGCCAGTGCTCTCTGACTGCTGAACCATCTTTCCAGCCCCAGTAGCAAGCTCCTGAAGGGATGATAATTTAATTAAAGAAGCCCTTAAACCCAGGAACCTTTACAGGGGAGTCTAAGAGATTATCTTGTGGAGATTAAGCACTGAAACCAATACTTTTGTTTCTTTTTCTGCAATTAGGGATACATTTTTATTGTGGAAGATAAGGACAAAGTAAAAAAGAAAAGCCACCATATACCCATCATTCGGAAGCTTGTTCTATTGACATCAAGGCCCATGATAAGAGCTACATATGTAAGAGGCACAATTTCAATACATCTTGCTATTTTTCCCAGTTGTATAACCATTCCATCTAATTTTAGACCATGTTACCAGCCCCAAAAGAAGCCCATTTGTAATCATTCTCATTTTTTCCTAACCCACATTCCTTCTTACTTAGCCTTAAACAAACACTAATCTTCTTTCTGTCTCCTATTCTGAGCATCTCATACAAATGTGAACACAATATTTCATTGTTAGCAGATTTCTCTAACGTAGCTTAGTGGTTTTAAGACTTATTAGCATTGCTGTATGTATCAGTATTTGATATTTTTTTTCTTGCTGAGTATTTCATTATATTCATTTAACACAGCTTGGCTTTCTGTCATTGTGAATGTTGGCTTATGGCTACTTTCTAGGCCATGAAAAAATACTGGTGTGAATATTTACATAGAAATTATTTTGTTTGACATTTGAACAGTCTCATGGAACCTGGGCTGGTCTCGAACTTGCTATACAACTGAGACTGACTTTAAATCACTGGCCCTCCAGCCTCCATCTCTGAGATGCTGGGATAATAACAGATGGGACCCTACCACACCCAGCCATCTTCTGAGTCTCGTGGTAGTAACATGGTTCACTAGTTTGAGAAACTGTTAGTTTGTTTTGCAAAAATGGATGTATCATTTTACAGCCCAAGCAGCAGTGTATGACAACTCTAGTTTTCTGTAACTTGTTAACATTTGTTATTGCCTAGAGAGAGGAGGTAGCCCCGGGGGAAGTGGCAGCTTGCTTAGGTTTTGATTTCTATCTCACGAGTGACTAGACATGTTGAACAGCTTTCCCATGTGCTCACTAGCTATCTGTAAGTCTCGTGTGGAGAAATGTCTACTCAGATTCTTTGCCCTTTTGAAATTTAGGTCGACTTTTCTTTTTATTGTAATGTATTTTAAGGGTTTTGTATTCTGGGTACAAATCCTTTACATAAATATGAATTGCAGATTATCTCTCTCACTCTGAGTCATCTGATCCCTCTCTGGGTGGTGGAATTCACAGCACTAGTGTCTCTAATTTGCTTCAGTCTTGTCTCATGTTTTCAATGTGGTCTTTGAGAAGGTTTTTCCTAATCCAAGAGAGCGAAGATTAATCCCACCTTTTCTTCTTGGAGTTTCCTGACTTTAAGCTCTTACTTTAGAATTCATGATTTATTTTGAATTGATTTTGGATATTAGGGATTAAATGTCATTGTGTTTCAGGTGAGTACCCAGTCACCCCAGTACTACCTGCTTTTGAAAGACCATTATTTACCTCACCAACAACTTGAGCCCTTGTAGAAAATCAGTTGACTATGAATATGAGTTTGTTTCTAGACTTCAAATTCTAACCTTCTCATCTTCCATCTATTATTGTGTAACTACTGTTAACAATTGCTTGAAGGGATGAGGATATGGTTCAGTTGGTACAGTGCTTGCCTAGTGTACACAAAGTCCTAGGTTTGATCTTTAGCATCACATCAAACTTGGTGTGGTGGTACACTCTTATAATACTATCACACAGTGAATAGAGCCAGGAGAAACGGTAGTTGTTCAAGGTTACCCTTGGTTATATAGCAAGTTTGAGACTGGCCAAGGATATGAGACTCTATCTCAAAAAACAGTTGCCTAGGGGCCTGAAGCAGAGGCTCAGTGGTTAAGAGCGCTCTCTGCTTTTTCAGAGAACCTGATTCCCAGCACCCACATGGTGGTTCATAACCATCTGTAACTCCAGTTCTAAGGGATCCCGTGCCCTCTTCTGACCTCTGTGGGCCTCAGGCATGTATGTGGTGAACATATGTGCATGCAGATGAACACTCATACACATAAAATTAACTATATACATGTAATATAATTATATATTTTTAAACAATGCATCTCAAGTCAGGCATATTGGTGTATCACGGCAATTAGAAGGTAGAATCAGAAAGATGAGGGGGTTCAAGACCAACCTGTGCTGCATGAGACTCTGTTACAAAAAGCCAAATAAATATGTCATTTTGTAAACAGAGAGTAGGTCAGGGAATAGTCAGAAAGAATTATATATGTGTGTGAAATTGTCAAAGAACAAAATTCAGCAGTGACAATAAATAAGTAGTTTTGTTATAACATTTTCATATATGTATATAATATAAACACATTCAAACACACACATTACTCTCTCTTGTCGCATTTCCCACTGCTCCTTATCTCTTCTCAAATAATCCCCTTTCTACTTTCTGGCCAATCTCCTTTCTTAAATCTAGGTTACAACAAGGAAAAAGTACACAGTATTTCTCTTTGTGATCTGACTTATTTTCACTTAAATTGATGATCAATTGTCATGGCTTATGTTGTATTTCTCTATGTGGATGCATAATGATTACTTTAATCCCTGTTATGGACTACTTGAGCTGTTTCAGAATAATATTTCTTTCAGATAATATAATAGACATCCCTCCAATATCTAGGCACTAGCCACCCAGCCAGATGACCTGAGTTCCATCCTTAAACTCACATAGTGGAAGGAGAGAACTGATTCCCCTAAGCTGTCCTCTGTCCTTCACACATATGTTTTAATGGTTAAGGATCAAACCAAAAGCATTTCTCACATGTTAGACAAAGCACCCTCTTATTGAGTTAGTTGATACATACTTCATTATGCTTATAGCCTAGCAAAATTCCAGAACATTTTTTTCTTATAGACTTACATAAACACTAGGTTGGTCATGATGTCACAAGATGTGGAAACTAAAAAGCACCCAATGAAGGTTGACCATTATTACTATTTTATAATCATTGTTATTATTAGAATTATGGGACTAAATGATTATTGGTTGGTCTTATCTCTTCTTCATTGAAAATGTAATCATTTAAAATAATTTATTGTGGGGAGGGCAAGGAGAGGAAGGGAGGAGGCACAGTTGTGAGTGCCACACAGGAGTGCCATTTGAATGGGGAGGCCACTGCAGATTCCAGATGTGGCACTCCTGTCCTCAGTCTGGGAAGTCAGTACTTTACCCACAGAGATATTTTGTTGGGCTCCACAATCTTATTTTTTTAAGTGGCTTTTGACTTTTGGGGATCAGGACCCTTAGCTAAGACTCTAATCTAATCTATAGACACTCTTGGTAGGAAAAGGGTTTGGTCGTTTTGTTTGCTGGTTGGTTTGGTTGTTTCATACATATGGAGATTCGGACAGGCTAAGAACTGCTCCTGCTCTTTGTGGACCCTTAAGTTTCTACCTTCTAGAGGAAAAATGTTCAGACTCGAGTGCTCTTGAGTTAAGAGCAGAATGTGCTCAGAGTTCGTGGTACTGAGGACTGGCCTGGTGGAAACCCTCCTCTGGGCTTTCCCTTCTCTTGGGCTTTGTCTTCACCTCATCTTTGGAAATACTCTTCCCACAAGAATTAAGGAGTGTAAAACTCGGGGTTGCCTTAAGGAGAGGTGAATACCACCCTCAGGCCCTCTAACACAATGCTTCTCTTTCCTTAACTTGCTCTTCCTCCCTCCCCTCTTCCTTCCCCTTCCTCATTCGTGCAGATAGTCTACCTGACATTTGACCTCTCAGTGCCTCACCTCTCATGGCCTCCAGTAATGTAACAGTTCACACTACCAAGGCCATGGGCATATTCTTGACTTTGTCCTGATAGTCTCTGCATACCTCTGAAGTTCCAACGTGACTTCCTAACTCCCACTGCCCCAGCCCCTGGTGCCCCTTCTCCAGAATTCCTGTTCCATCAGTTCCTGACTGTGTCATGGATGTCTGTCCATTCCTGTGTCCAGGATGTCTGTCCAGGGTTGGAGAGATGGCTCGGCACTTAAGAGCACATACCACACTTCCACAAGATGGGAGCTCAGTTGCAAGTACTGACTCTCAGTGACTCAGAACCACCTGTAACTCCAGTTCCGGGGGATCCAGTGACCTCACACATATGACATTCACACATAAACTCACCCCCACACACATAAATAAATATCAAATGAAATAATAAAAACCCTCTGGAGAGATGGCTTACAAATTAAGAGTGTGTACTACTTTTGCAGAGGACTTTGAGTTAAATTCCCAGAACCCAGTTAGAGAGGACCACAACAGCCTGTATGTGACCCCTTTGGCCTTCTTGGGCACAGACAATCATGTGTACACACACACACACACACACACACACACACACACACACACACACAGACACACACACACATACATGAGCACTAAATAAATAAATAAATAAATGTTTGAACTCTTAAAACATTCTTCTAGAACAAAAATAAAGAAAAAGAATGTCTTCCACAGACCAGGCCTTGTCCTTTCTTCAAGTGCTTTCTTCCCTTAGCTCACTAGGAATATTAATCGATGGGTTTTTCATATTCCATAAAGCCTATTCTCAAGTCCTTTGTGGATTCTTCTTCATGTCTGTCTCTAATGCTAGGGTGCGGAGTCTGCCCCTGCCTCCCAGATCCCCTCTTCTTTTTGTACACCCTCTCAACCCAGTTCTGTAGTCCTTTTCTTTTTGAGATTTATTTGTTAAATGTGCCTGTATATGTGTCTGTGTAAGTGTATGGCATCCTTGTGAAGGGTCCCTCAGAAGCAGGAAAGGGGTTGGATTCCCCCAGAACTAGAATAACAGGTAGTTGTGGGCCACCTAGAAAGAGTGCTGGGATTCAAATCCAAGTCTTCCAAAGAACAGTGAGTGCTCTGACCCGCTGAGCCAACTCTCCAGCCTGGTAAGTCCCCAAGTCTTTAACAGTTCCAATACTATTCAAATGCATAAGTGAGCCACTTCTGATTTGAAAAGGTGCCTGGGGACAAGGCAGCTGAAGTATGGGCCAAAGAGAACAGTCTGTACCTTTTCATTTTGATACACTGACAAATTAAAATTTAAATAATCATACCAGAGTGAAAAGACCACAATAGGTTGGTTCTTCCTTATGTGAAGTCAAGATTAGTCCTACCTGATAGAGTTTGAAACTACAGGGAGTCAGTATAGTGTGAGCGTTTTGGAGAAGTAACTGGAACTGAATCCCAAGTTCCAGTGGAGGAATCGGCTGGAGCGTGGTGGTGGTATCAGTGGGGAGGTCAGCGACATAGGAAGATCTGTGTGTGGCTAAGAAGCTTAGGTGTGAGATGGTGTTCTGCTGAAGCCAGGTTAGCTTCTCTGAGGAGTGAGGGAGTTGGGGAGAAACCCCTGAGGCTCGAAGTGTATGAGGATACAGCTAAGGCAACTGGAAATACAAGGTGTCCTGGAAACCGCAATAGGATTATCCAGGGCGTTTACAGCGGGTGCTTCTGGGGAGGGCAGCAGCGATGAGTCACTTCCTGGTTCAAATCCAGACTCTGCCAGTGGTGATTGTCTAACCTCAGGCAAGATTGTTAAACTTCAAACTTCAGAATTTACTTAACAAATATTTAAGTGCCAAGTATGTGCCAGGGGCTGGAGATGGGGCCCAAACAAGAGAAAGCTTCCTGGTTGCGCCTTTCTCTTGGGTTCTTATGAGTTTTATACGAGATTCTAATATCTTAAATTTTTAAATGTTCACTGAAGAAAAAAACACCTTCAGTCTCTGAAACTGAGATTTGTCTTACAGTTGTGGCATGCTAATTGACTGCCAGGGTGATTTTATGTCTTAGTCTTAAAGAGTGATGGCGTATACTAGGGTTTAGTGAATTGTGCTGAAGATATAAAAGCTTGCTGAAGGACTTTACACTGTAAATCTGCAGTAGTCAAGAATCATCTCAGCTATTTCTGGAGAAAAGACTGGAGCTGTGGTGCAGACATCCAGTGGAATGCAGGAGAACTAAAACTAATTCTATGCCCTGCTGTGATAACCAGAACATGCTGCTAAGTGAGAAAGGATAGAGGGGAAATGTGAGTAGGACCCTCCTGTTTTTATGCAAGATGGGTGTATACATATTTATATATACATGTAAGTCTTTGCTTATGTATTCAAAACTGAAATGAGAGACAAAATGTTTTGTCTTAAAAAGATTGTAAGAAATCTATGGGAAGGGAAGGATTAAAAGTAGAAGGATGAGCTGGGCAGTGGTGGCACATGCCTTTAATCCCAGCACTTGGGAGGCAGAGGCAGGCAGATTTCTGAGTTTGAGGCCAGCCTGGTCTACAGAGTAAGTTCCAGGACAGCCAGGGTTACACAGAGAAACCCTGTCTCAAAAAAACAAAGAAAAAGAAAAAAGGAGAAGGATGGAGAATAAAAAGTAGACTTTTCAGAATATACATTGTTTTAGTGGATTTTATTTCAAATCTTTCCAAACTAAAATAGAAAAGAGTAATCCTAAAATTTTCAAAAACTATAGGAAACAGCCAATTTCATATATGTCTATTAACATATGATTCAATCATACACAGGAAGTTTATATTGCCTGGTTTTAAAATGCACTAATTTGACTGTATATCCTCGCTAGGATATAGCTGGAATTAGGGACATACCAACAGATGCATTTAAACTGCTTTTGATACCGTAAGTATCTATAATTCTGCATTGTATAGGTATGCATAATTTGACATTGTTATTCTGGTTTTTCTACTTAAGGAAAATAAGTATATTGATAGTCTTAGAAACAAGCACTGTCAGTATAACAGAAATGATATAAAAATAAAATCAAAGTTAAATAAAAACCTTGCATTTCTATATTTGAATTGAATGAATTCATGAGTTTTGAGACAGGGGAGACATGGGAGTATGTGGGGAAGAGAGATTTAGGTCTGTCTATTAAAAAGGGTTCGAATTGATAACAAACTTAATAGCAATTAACATCTACCTTGCCTAGGCGGTGATGTATATAAATTTTATCTTCCGGTAAAGGGAACCAGAAACCTAAGCTCCAGATAGAAAAATATGTAAGATGCATCCGAGAGCTGCATCTAAGCAAACCAGACGAAAGTGCTTGGCTTGCCATGCAAACCTTACAACCTGAGTTTGATCCTGGAAATTCTCATAAAAAAAAAAATAGCACACAACTGTAGTTCCAGTTTTCCTAGGGTGATATGGGAGGCAGAGGTAGGAAAGCAGCTTGCTGGTTCACTTAGTCTATGCATGGTGTGTGTGTGTGTGTGTGTGTGTGTGTGTGTGTGTGTGTGTGTGTGTGAAGCAAGGAAACTATCAAGGACTTTTGAGACTGTCTTGAAGAAACCCTGAAAGCTTTGGGGACAACTAACATTTCAGAAAGAATTATATAAACAGAAATGTATAGATATGTTTTAGAAATTCTTGAATTCATGAGATTGAAGAAAATAAGAGCCCTCAGGTTACCTTCGGGGACTCTGGGACCCAGCTCCTCAGGCCTGTGGCTGTGGGGTGCACTCTTCAGTCTGCCTCTTGCCGAGAGCAGCCATCTGTGCCATGCTGGGGTATTTTTGAGTCAATGAGAGAATGCTAGTCCACCATGTGCTGGCAGATAACCAGAATGCTCCAGTGACAAGTAAAACTGAATGGAAAAAGTCGTTTCCAGATAAAAGAATGTTTGGGTGCTGGGGATGTGGCTCGGTGATCAACTGCTTGCCTAGCATGTGGAGGACCATGGATCCATCCCCAGGACTCCACGGAGTTGGTCCTTTCTATCCTCTCTATCCGCTGCTAGGAAATTTAGAGCCACCACAGAGTTCTAAGATCTGCCCTTTTAACTGTTAAGTATAATATTTCTTTTAACTTTTAAAGGGTTTAGTGCCCCAGCTACATTCTTAATTTCGAAAGAAAAAAAAAACAAAACAAAACAGCAATGCAGAGCTTTTGTGTCTGACAAACCAATGTCCTTTACAGGAGCAGGGTTCCCAGTGTGTCAATGGTCATGGTGGCCTTGGAATCTTCAGGCTTCGATGGCTTTGCTGTGTAAGATCCGGTAAATCCTGTACATGGCCTCCCACATGATAAAGTATACTAAAGTAGATTTTATAGTTCATTACCAGGCTATTTTTTCCTAATCCTCAAATGACATCTTTGCAAGATTTATAATGATGCTGGTTGTGGAGCTATAAAATAGACATATGCTTAATTAGTCATTTCCTGATCTGTCATCTGAGAAGTTTCACTGTCAAGAGGTATGCATGTTTGTGAATAGACCTGGAGGCTGCTGGGGGATTAACTCCACTGATCTGTGGGAGTGACAACGAGACAGTAAAGAATAATATTGACCAATAAGACCACCTGGATTAGTATGAAGGCAATCCTATGTTATTATAGATGAGTATCAGTCATGCTATTGTAAGTATTAAATTCATCTGCTTAAGAGGTTTCTTTTGGATTTTTTGGGTTTTTTTTTTTTGTTTTTGTTTTTTGTTTTGTTTTGTTTTGTTTTATCAAACTGGGCATCGTGATGCCCACTTTTAATCCCAGCATTCAAGAGACAGAGCCTGGCAGGATTCTGACTTCAAGGTCAGCCCGACTTAGGTAGTGAGTTCCAGGACAGCCAGGGATACTTTCTCAAGAATGACAAAGAGAGCTTTCACCATCACGTGCTCTGTGGTTCTCATAAGGACAGGCATAGACTGAGCCTAGTCCTGCTTTCTGAGTGTCTCCTGCCTCCACTGCTTACGTGTCACTGTTACGTGACACTTACGTGACACTGTTACGTGTCACTGGCATTCCCAGTTATTTGTTAATGAAACATAACTTGAACTAAGCAGACTAAAGCCCACTTCTGTTAGTTCTTTGCATGTATTATAGCAGCATTTTGGGCTTTTTCCCCTCCTTTTCCTCCTCCTCTTCCTCCTCCTCCTCCTCTTCTTCATTCTCCTCTTTCTTCTCTTCCTCCTTCCTCCTCTCCTCACCCCCCCTCCTCTTCCTCCCTGCTCCAGTCCCTCTCCCCTTCTTCCTCTTTGTTCCTCCCTCCCCTTCTCCCCCTTCTCCTCATCATCTTCCTACTCCTGTTCCTCCCTCCTCCACTTCCTCTCCCCCTACTCTTTCTCCCTCCTCCACTCCATTTCCCCTCCTCCTCTTCGTTCCTCCTCCCCTCCCTCTCACACTCCTCCTCCTCTTCCTCCCACCTCCCCTCCCTCTCATCCCCTCTTCCTCCCCCTCCTCCTCTTTTTCCTATTTTAACTGTTTACATTGACATCCATCCAGTCTTTAGATGTCATTTTTTCTGGAAAGCATTCCATGATCTCCCATGTCCATCGTATGTACCGTCCTACATATTCCACAGCATCCCCTTTGCTCTCTAACCGCATCTCCTCTCTTCTGCTCAAAGGGTGGCAAGGGCAGAAATTATTATGACTTGCTTTTTCATCAATGTATGAATCTACTGAATGAATAAATAATTCAACTTAGAGAATTTGAAATCTAAGTGTCAGGAAAAGGTCTTAAAGACTATAAGTAGTAGAGGCCACCAAGTCTTCACAATGGTGATACAAATGGGGGGAAACTCAGACAAATCCAGTACTGTCAATCACGCTTTCCTGCCTGCCTGCCTGGTTGGACATTTATACAGGCTTTCTAAGCATGTATAGTAAGAGTAAGGAGTAGCTATAAATTAATAGGTATGAGGCTAAAGGTCCCTGACATGAAAGAATGCTTGGCATTGTTATTTCTGTACATGTCTCAACAGAACATGAGAGCAACACGCAGGTCATCTCAGATGATTGCAACATTTCTGGTCTAATATTCAGCTTAAGGCAAACTCTCAGGATGGATTCAGAGGATGCATGCATTCCACAACTCTTGTCTAATTGAGTCATTCTTGAATATTTTCCTGTCCCTCCTTGATTTAAAGCAGAATGCATAATAAGACAGCATTAGTAATGCTATCTATGATTTTCATGTGGTCTATTACAAGTAATGTCTCCCACAACCTGACAACAGAAAGACCACCAGAAATCCATTTCAGTAAAGACCTTTTGTGGAGAAAACAAAAACAGAAGCTTAGATGGATCAGACTGTTCTCTGGCGAGATCTCTGAAGACATTCCAACTGGAGCATCCTATTCAAGAGAAGTTAAAGGGATAGAGCCAGAGCCTAAGACTGGAATGGTCCTGAGGTTTTGCTTATTAACCCTGAAAATGGGATTTCTATATTAAATATTAAGCTGGCTTTACCCAACTCCCACACAGAAATGAGTAGCAGCTTACCAGGTAGTGATGAGTAAGTCACCCCACCTTTGCTTTCAAGATAACACTGAGAAATATGAGCACTTCAGGGCACAGGTTCAAAGCATCTATGGGAAAACCAAAGGAAGTTAGGCAGGGCTGGGGAACACGTAGGCATGAGTGTTTCTGGGGTTGGGTTTTAATGTTTCCAAAGCTTTCAAAAGGATTGGGAAATGCTGGGAGCACTGAAAATGGTGGTTAGAACCATGTGCCCTGGTTGACATTAAAGAGACATGTTTGTGGATCTAATCTAACAGAAAGAACCTGCAGGTGGTTGCCTTAGTGTGCTCCTCTGTTGCAGTGATAAAATGATGACCAAACCAATTTGGGGGAGGAAAGGGTTTATGTGGCTTATACTTCTGGACCACAATCCATCACTGAGGGAAGTCAAGGAAGAAATTGAGCAGAAACCTGAGGGAAAGGACTCAAACAGAGATCATGGAGGAATGATGCTTACTGGTTTCTTCCAGACTAAAATTCTCTCCTTCACTTTCTTGTGCCACCCACAATGGGCTGGGCCATCCCACATCAATCATTAATCAAGACGATGCCCCAACCTACAGCCTACAAGACAGTCCTAATGAAGGCCATTTCTCATCAGAGGTTCCCTCTTCCCTAGTGATTCTAGTTTGCGACAAGTTAACAAAAAACAATCAGCATGGCATTGTACTCTAATGAATGTAGGACACAAACCTTGGATTGTGTGACCATGGGAAAGTTGTGTACATACAGGAACCCGCTTCTTCATTAGTATGACAAGAATAAAATTTCTACTTTATAGTATTATACTGAAAATTAAACACGACAATGAATGTTAAATTTCTTGATGATGCCTAGGTAGAGAGAGCTCTTCAGTGAAGACCTGGACTGCCCTAGAAGGCGAATTCCTGCTTTAAAGACAGTTGAACATGAAGCAGAGTGGTATAAACTCATTTCTCCTGCTTGGTTATGGAGTATGGTGGGAGCAGGGTTCATATATATATATATATATATATATATATATATATATATATATATATGAATGTTTAAGTTGCTTTCCTAATACCGATCTTCAAGTTTATTTAGGTAAAGGGTAGAACAAACCTATCATCTTTACAGAAAGCGACTGATCTATTTTTAACTATTGATGGACTTGAAGCAAACAGACAAACAAATCTGAAGCTCAATATTCAAAAACATGGAAGAGGTTTGTCCTATCAAATTCCTCCTCCTCCTCTTCTTCTTCCTCCTCCTCCACAGGTTGGCCTCAAATCCTTGGCCCCTGCCTTATCCTTCTGAGTGCTGGGATCATGGTGGCGTGTTGTCAGACATTCACCATTCTGTAGAAATAACGTGTTTCCAAGCATCATCATCACATCAAGACACTGAGAAAGGACAAGGTGACTCTAAGAGCTATACTGAAGATTAATTAAGGGTAATTAAGAAACTCCTAGAGAAAGCCAAGGTGGGGGAACATGTTCTGCCAGCTAGCAAAACCTATAATAATGCTGTAATAATAAGGCAGGGTGGTAGTGGCGCTGGGAGAGATGACATAGAGGAGGAAAATGCACCCTGACACATACTAGTGCATTTCAAAACATTGATATATCCCGGATACATCGACAGTCATTTGAGAAAGATTCTAGTTAATATATACTATTCAGAAAACTACTGGGCCAATTGAAGGACAAGTTCTCTCCATTCTAATCAACACAAACTAATTCCTATGTGGATCCATGATTTATATATAAAAGAGGAAACTAAAACTTTTCCAAAAATTCTAAGAAAAAAAATCTTCTTTTTAGGGTACTCAAGGCTTTTTGGATTTCAAAGTTGCTAGCTTCGGAAGAAGAGATTGACAAACTTAAGTACATTAAACTTGGTAACTTTTACTCATCAAAAGACTCCATAAAGAATCTGGTGTAGAAGAACAGACCTGGCATCCCAGCGTTTATAGTTTCAATCCAGTCTGGGCTGGGGAGTGAGATCCCGCCTTGGACTTCAACTGGCAAGTTTTACATAAAGACTGAATTATAGCTACAGTATTGCTTCAGTGTTAAATTACCTAAATTTGAACACTATTCTGTAGATATATGAAAGAAGAGCTTTGCCTTCAGCTGCTATAATTTATTATCACATTGTTCAACAACAACAAATCCTTGTTCCAAGTATATGAACTGTGCCCATGAGAAAAGCATGGCACATCTGTTCGATCAGGAACCTGTCACAATTTCCTTTCACAGAGGACTTCATAAGAGATTTTTTTTTCTACTTCTATCACATATAATATTCCAAATAGATTTTAAAAACTGGTTGAGTGCATATTACTTTTAGCTTCAGAAGACATCATGTATATTTATGAGGCATTTAACTATCATAAATTATTTTGATGACTTTAAAAATGTCAATACTGAGTTGTATACTTTTTCTGAGATGTATATTTTGAAATAAACTTTATTAGTTTAATTTAAAAAAAGAAAAGCATATATACAGTGCACATGGTTGCTGCATTTGTCCGAACTTTTCAGAGTCTGATTCTTTTCAAAGTCAACTTTAAAACTGAAAACATAGCAGAGAAGCGAGAGGGGATTGAATGGGGAAAAGAAGGAGGGAAGGGGGCTTATGGGACTTTCGGGGAGAGAGGAAATGGGAAAGGGGAAATGATTTTGAATGTAAATAAAAAAAAACTTAGAAAACAAAAAGAAAAAAGAGAAAAAACTGAAAACATAGGGGCTGGAGAAGACAGTTCAGTGATTAAGAGCATTGGCTGCTCTTCTAGACACATGTTCCATTCCCAGCACCCACATGGTAGCTCACAGCCTTCTGTAACTCCAGTTGTAGGGGATCTAACATCCTCTTCGGGCCTCTGTGGGTACTGTACACACGTGGTGTACAGACATACATGCAAATAAAACACCTATTAACAAAACATAAAGTAATTATTATTTTGATTGAAAATATTTTTTTCATACCATATACTGTGATCTTGGTTTCCCCTCTTTCAGCTCCTCCCAGATCCTCCCCAACCCCCCACATACCAACTATATACCTTTTTTTCTCTCTTTCTTTCAGAAACAAATAGGCAAAGAAATCAGAATTTAAAAAAAAAAAGAAAGAAAGAAAGAGAAAAGGAAACACAGACATTCAAAAGCCAAAACCTATAAAAACACAAAACTAGAAACTGTAATATATAAGCAAAAGACCAGTTAGATATAAAATGCAGAGACAAAGTAATATGAGACAAAACCAAAACACCATTGATCTGGCCATCCACTGCTGGGCATGGGACATACTCTTAAATGTTATACATCCTGTGAGACTCCATTGGAGAAAATTATTGTTTCTTTGCAAGCAGGTTTCAGTTGGAGACAGCTTCTTAGGGATTGGAGCTCATGTCTACTTGCTTCTCTGTACTAGGAGAGACCATCTGGCTTGAACCTGTGCAGGCCCTGAACATCTTTTCTCTAGGAGTTCATGTAAGTGTGTCAGTCCTGATGTGTCTGGAAGACAGTTTCCCTGGGGTCATCTCTGGTTCTTACAATCTTTCTGTTTCTTCTCCCTAGCTCTCTGAGAAGAGGGGTTTGATGGAGACATCCTATCATCCAGGACAGAGTGTTCCAAAATCTCTCTCTCTCTCTCTCTCTCTCTCTCTCTCTCTCCCCTCCCTCTTCCTCTCCCTCCCCTCCCCCTCTCCCTTCCCTCTCTCCCTCTCCCTCCCCTCCCTCTCCCTCTCCCTCCCCTCCCTCTCCCTCCCCTCCCCCTCTCCCTTCCCTCTCTCCCTCTCCCTCCCCTCCCTCTCCCTCTCCCTCCCCTCCCTCTCCCTCCCCTCCCCCTCTCCCTTCCCTCTCTCCCTCTCTCCCTCTCCCTCTCCCTCTCCCTCCCCTCCCTCTTCCTCTCCCTCCCCTCCCCCTCTCCCTTCCCTCTCTCCCTCTCCCTCCCCTCCCTCTCCCTCCCCTCCCTCTCCCTCCTCTCTTTCTCTCTCTCCACGTTGTCCAGTTGTATTAGTTCACCTCTATTGAAGGAGGAAGCTTCTCTGATGATGGCAGAATGAGGCACTGATCTATGGCTATAGCCGACGTCAATGGAAGTCATTTTATTGGTATGTTCCTTTAGCAGAACAACAAACAATCTTTGGTTTTCCCCTAAGCCAATGGCCTGTGTAGTCTCAGGTTCTTGGCCGCCTGAGAAGTGTCAGTTATGAGCTGTATGTCATGGAGTCTCTCTGAAATCCAGTCAGAGTGGTTGTTCACTCTCACAGAATTTGTCACTGTACCACCAGCAAGCAGATCACAGGTTTTGTAGCTGAGCTGGTGGTTTCCTTTTCTCCTCTGGTAGTGTACAGAGTAACTTCTTGTACCACAAACACTTGTCAGTAGGAGTAAAAGCTCTAGTTAAGCTCCAACTTGACTTTTCATTGAGATGTAAGTATTGCCTTTGGCAATAGAGCCTTTCCATCAGTTGGCAGAGAGTAACCAATCACCTTGGCAATAGCCTGAGATGTTTGGGAGTTTTCCATGGGGTCCTTTGGCCAATGACTCATCGGATGTAGCCCATTCCTGGCAATGGAGGTTTCACTTGGTGGCAAACGATGTCAAACTGAGGCATTGTGAATCTAGTTCTCCATTTGACCTCCATATGTATAGATAGATAATAGATAGATAGACAGACAGACAGACAGACAGACAGACAGACAGACAGATAGATAGATAGATGAAAATATAGAACCCTGTATATATGTAGAGAGAGTAATAGACTGGTCCAACCACTTGGGAAATATTTCAGAATCTTGTGAAACTGAACACATCCTGGCCTGGGAGATAGTTCAATCACTTGTCCCATAAGTCTGGCTACCTGAGTCTGAGTCTGGCTACCTGAGTCTGAACTGTAGAACCCACTTAAAAAGCTAGATGTACCAGCATACATCTGAAATCCTAGGATTCCTACAGTGAGAAGGGAGGCAGACATAGGAGATCTGTCTAAAAGTTCTCTGGCCACCTAGCATGTAATGCAGAATGTGGCAGAAATAAAAGACACTGCCTCAACGAGGCAGGGAGAACTGGCTTCCCAAAGTTGTACTCACCTACAAGTTGTGCTTCATCTACAAGTAACAAATACAATTTTAAAAAATGTTTAGAGAAAAAATTCAAAGCTGAACATCTCTAAGTCCTCTGACCTTACCACGTACCTCCAAGGGACGAGGGGATTCTCTATTGGAGATAAACAACAGCGTTCTGGGAGCCTTGTTTACAATTACCAAGTCCACAGCATGACTTTGTGGGGCAGGAGTTGGTATGATTAGAGGAGACTTTTAAGTAAAAAGATACAATATGGCCATTGTGGCACCCGCCAGTTAAGTCCAGCACTTGGAAGGTGGAGGCAAGAAGATCAGGAGTTCAGGGTCATACTCTCTCTGGTACATAATGAGTCTAACACCAGACATAAGTCCCTTTCTTAAAAGACCAAAGTAAGAAAAAAATGATAAAGTTATGAATACACATTAAGTTCAAAAGTATTTATTTATATTGTGAAAAGGCAAATTACATGTCAGCAAATTCAAGTAAAAGTTATTGTAACTCTCAAACTCAGAAAAATGCACACATTTAGTGTACTTCCTATAGACAAAGGATGTAAATTCATTCCATATTCACATGTGTTATGAAACTAAACACGTTCTTGACAGGAACAATATCCCATTTATCTGGTCACTAACGTTAATTTCTATAGTACATTTCAGCGATTCATAGAAAAAAGTTAATAAAAGCAAACACTGGGTTACACATATATAAATATATGGTATGTATTATTTTTAGAATGCTCAAAAGATAAACAAAACACTGTCAGCCAAAATGTATCTACCAAAAATGTAAAGCTGAACACATACACCTACACACACACACACACACACACACACACACATCAGGATGAAGCAGGTAGAATCCCAGAGATACAGAAATAAGTATTTCCTATTTATTAATTTACTAATGCCAACATGAAGTCGGAGTTTTTTTTATTATTTTTTTAACTTAACATGGCTGGTAAATTTAATTTCGTATGCATCAAATATTAGATCGAAATGTATCTTTAAAAAAAAAAACAATGCCGGGCGGTGGTGGCGCACGCCTTTAATCCCAGCACTTGGGAGGCAGAGGCAGGCGGATATCTGAGTTCGAGGCCAGCCTGGTCTACAAAGTGAGTTCCAGGACAGCCAGGGCTACACAGAGAAACCCTGTCTCGAAAAACCAAAAAAACAAACAAACAAAAAAAAAACAAAACAAAACAAGACTTGACACCCAAAATATGACTTCTATGTCCCTGCTTCTCCTGGTCTACTTCCTCCCACCCCAACAGAAGAGCAAGTTCTGGGACCTGTCAGGCTGTTCCAGAAGCTGACAAAGTGAAGGCCACCCGTTGGAACTAGGAAGACTTTGAGGGTCGGTTTGGGGTTTTTTTTTTGTTTGTTTGTTTGTTTAGTTTGGTTTACATAGCGCGGGGCGAAGTGCTGCAGCAATGAATATCTGGCATATCAACTACGCCATATCAAGTTGCTCGGATTCTGGAGTTATTCTCAGCAGCTGAAAGGAGAAGGTTTTTGGCTCACTCAAACTTCCCACTTTCTAAGTGTGGCGGCCTCCGCCCTTCCTGGCAATTCTTTCTCACCAGCCTACTCCCTGCTAGAGTCTTCCAAAAGGATTCCCACATCCGCCCGCTACCCTGTGCACCGCCCTTCGCCGCGCGTCACCGCGAGGGCTTGGCCAGATGGAGCTCCGCCTCCCACCGCGCGCAGGCGCGGGGCCCTCAAACCCTGGCTGGGATTGAGGAGCTTCCCGGCTACTCGGCCGGAAGCACGGCCCAGCGCCTGGAAGGGAGCGGCCCGAGCGGGAACGGACGCGGCCCTGTCCGCGCGGGTGAGCGTGCGCCGCCCTGGCAGCTCGGGCCTCCGGCTCCCACTCCTGTGCTCCGTAACCTGCGCATTACACGGCTGCGGACTAGGTCGCGCTGCTCGCCTGCGTCCTCATGACGTGCGCGGGCCCGCGGGCGGATGGGGAGGGCGGGAATGCGCGGGCTGCGGGCGTTGCCTAGAGCTGGAGTGGGTAGTAGGCTCACCGCCGCCCGGAGCGCCCCACCCTTCCCGCTCCGCAGAAGCTCTAAGCGGTTTGGGGGCCATGTTTTTTGTTTTTTTTTTTTTAATAGAAAATGGGAGCTAGCGATTTCTTAAGTTGTGTTTTGGTTTTGGTTTTTTGGAGACTAAGTATATTTCATAGTCCCAAAAATGGTAAACATTCTTTGCCCAATCTGTTGTGTTCAGCACCAATCACTTATTTGTTTGTTCTCCAGAGCAAGAATACTTGGTTTCTAACACTTAGGAATTGTTATTTGAATAAATAAACTTAACTCCTAGGTGGCTGGATCTTTCATCTGCTTCTCTGTGTGTGTCTATCAGTGTTTTTCTTTAGTATGTGGACCTCAGGCCCTCACATGCTAGCAAAGCAGTACCACTTAAGTACATTTCCAATCATATACATATGTCGATATACATGTATTTATTATACTACCTGATATGTGTATCATGTAAAAAATAATACATATATATGAATATGAATTTACGATTGCAGTGACCTACTTTCCCAGATTGTGAAGGTTAGCAAAAACAGTGACACAGAATGAGCGCTCTTTTGTGTATAAATATGGTTGCATTTTTCCCTGTTTGAGCTGTTGTCTTGATCTTTTAAGATTCTTAATTGTGAAGTATCTTCTTTTGTGAAAATGCAATTGAAGGATATGCCGTAGAATTTCTATAATACCTACTCCATAAAAGTACAAATCAACAGAAATAGGTGGTGTGTGCAGCAAGGTTGTGGGGAACTGTAGGCAGTGTTTTGTACGCCCGTGTCTGAGAAAAAAGACTGAATCCCTTCCCCCAGAGGAAATTGATAAGTGGAAGAAGTTTGGCTTAAGTAGGGACTTGACTCTGACACAACATCGCATGGGGTTAACATGTGAGCTTAATTGAGGGTAAAATAACTCATGGTGCAATTTCCTCAACAGAATGTTGGAGAATGTTTGTTCCAAGATCTTTGAAAATCAAGAGGAATTCTAATGATGACCTCAAAAGCTGTGAAGCTAAAAAAAGTAAGCCAGAAGCAGGAGGCCTTCAGCAGGAGGGAGGCAGAGATGCTCCAGTGCACACATCAGTCACTGAGGAAGCTGTCCCCGCAGACAGGCCCGGCAGAGCATCAAGCACTTCCGGTCCTTGCCAGCTGCCTGAGGTTTGTCCCACAGGACCTGATCAGGGTGTGAAGGACAGCGACCCCTCTGAAGAGCCTGTGAAGTCATTCTCCAAAACCCAGCGGTGGCCAGAGCCTGGGGAGCCTGTCTGTGTTGTCTGTGGCCGTTATGGAGAGTATATCTGTGACGAGACCGACGAAGATGTGTGTAGCTTGGAGTGCAAAGCAAAACATCTGCTGCAAGTTAAGGAAGAGGAAGGATCGTTAAAACCCAGCAGCCCACAGATCGCGGCCTCCGGGCCAGAGTCCCCACTGGATGCCTTTTATGTCTACAAAGAGCACCCCTTTATTGTGACCCTCAGGGAGGACCAGATTGACACCCTTAAACAGCAGCTAGGAATCTCAGTTCAAGGGCAAGAAGTTGCCAGGCCCATTATTGACTTCGAGCACTGTGGCTTCCCTGAGACCTTAAATCAGAACTTGAAGAAATCAGGCTATGAGGTGCCAACCCCCATCCAGATGCAGATGATTCCCGTGGGGCTGCTGGGGAGAGACATTCTGGCCAGCGCTGACACTGGCTCAGGGAAAACAGCTGCCTTTCTCCTACCTGTTATTATCCGAGCTTTATCTGAGGTAATTTACCGATCTGACATGTATTCCTCTCAGAAACAGACTTTTCCAAGTCTCCTTGTATGTAACCGATAAACTTGCAAGCTGCTGCTTAGTGTCTGTGAAGTAAGTCACTAAAGCGCTGATGATTTTGCTTGGTTTCGGGTCTGAAAACATCATTTCAAAGAATATTCTTTTTATTGTCGAACCGAAGATCTCTTCCTGGAAGGTCTAAAAATTAATTTCCTTACAAGACATTTTATTTTTAGCAGCTTTTCTATAAAAGAAGAAAGTTTTGATCTGCAGGAAAAACCCTGTTTCCCAGATGGATGAGCTGCAGTTTATGTCAGCCAAGTCTCTTGGGGGTTTGGAGAAACTGGCATTGCATATTAAAGTTATAATGCAATTGCAGCATATCAACGTATATTCTTTTTTTAAAAAAGCATTTATTTATTTAGTTAGTTATATGAGTGCTCTATTTGCATATATGCCTGCATGACAGAAGAGGGCATTGGATCCCATTACAGATAACCATCTGTGAGCCACCATGTGGTTGCTGGGACTTGATCTCAGGACCTTTGGAAGAGCAGTCAGTGTCCTTAACCACTGAGCCACCTCTCCAGCCCCTAAAGTATATTCTTACATATAACCCTTGGTTCATCTTTAAATAGTACTGCTGAACTTGATGGCACAGACCTATAATCCCAGCCCTTCAGAAGCTGAGGCAGGAGGACCGGGTTGTAGACAGCCTAGGATATACATAGTAAGACCTCCAACTTGAGCATAACAAAACGAGAAATAGCATATAAAGCATTTTCACACTCAATTTCACAAATACTGAATGTTTATTTTCCTAGAACATGCCAAATGTCATCATCTGAACTGGTTTGGAACCAGAAGGATTTTAGATTTGGGAGTTTCTCTAATTTTAGAATATTTGCATAGACTTTACTGGCTGAGCATCCCTAATTCAGAAATTCAAAATACAAAGTGCTCCCGAATCTGGATCTCTAAAAAAAATTATAATTTCATTTAAGTGTACTGGTGTTTTCCTGCATATATGTCAGTGTACCACATATGTGCCTTGTGTCCTTGGAGGCCAGAATGGGGTATTGGATCTCTCCTAACTGGAGTTGGAGGAGGTGGTAAGCCGCCATGTGGGTGCTGGGAGTGAAACCGGGTTCCTCTGCAAGGGAAACCTGTGCACTTCCCCACAGCCCCCAAGATCTGAAACTTGAACGCTGTGTTGGTGCTCAACATCTTGGTATTTAAAGGGCATTCTGGTTTCAGACTTCTTGATTGAGAATATCCAACCTGTCCTGGTGAGCCTGTGGGCTGTGTGCATGCGACAAGAAGAGTGAGGAGTGTAGGGAGAGAGGAAGAGAAGGAACAGTGGAGGAAATGGTGAGGGAACATTCTCTAAGGCACAGCTCAAACCCAGGTGATTAAACAGAGCCAAGAGAAGGTAGGATGTAGATGCCTCTCACGCATCCACACATGAACTTCAGTCCTTTGGCCAAAGAAAGATGCAAATGTTTGAGAGCAGAGAGGGAAGAATCGAGGCACCAGAGTCCAGGCTTTGGGAGTCTTCATGGTGGCCCGGGGATCCTGCCTTCTAAAAGGATTGCTAGAGATCTGAGCACCACCTTTCTTGCCTTGCTTACTGTGTATGCCCTCCTCACTTTTCATCTTTAGCTGTACATCTTAGTTGGGTAAGAAATGGGTTCACGTGCTTATCATTTTTGGAGGAAAAATCTGCATGGAGTGAGCAAAAGGCTCCTAACTGGGGCTGATGGTGTCGCTGTGAAGGGCATAGTTGGTGTCAGCAGAAATTAATTGCCAGGGTTTCTAAGTTGCTTTTCCCCTTTTTTCAGGATAAAACTCCATCTGCACTCATTCTCACACCAACAAGAGAATTGGCCATTCAGATAGAGAGGCAGGCCAAGGAACTGATGTGTGGTCTGCCTCGCATGAAGACGGTGCTTCTCGTGGGGGGCTTACCGTTACCCCCACAGCTCTATCGCTTACGGCAGCATGTTAAGGTAAGCACCTGCTTGGGAGAAGGCCTATGAAAGGTTTGTAAGCAACAGAGGAACCAGTGTGTGTGTGTGTGTGTGTGTGTGTGTGTGTGTGCGCGCACACACACATATTCTTGAAGGTGTGATTTTAGTTAGCTTTTAGTTTTTTGCCTACTGAGTCTTTTCCCCACCTCCCCAAAGTTAATTTTATAACCAGGTCTAGTAATTCATGTCTGCAATCCCAGTGCTGGGGGTTGAAGCAGGAATATTGCTGAGAGTTTATAATCAGCCTGAGCTACAGTGAGTTCTAGGCCAGTATGTGCTATAGAGTGAGAGTTTGTCTCAACAACAACAACAACAAACCCTAAAACAAAAGGTTCATTTTATGTAGAAAAAGAATAAAATACAGTTCACTGCATGCCTGTTGTACACTAAGCTCTGTTGGGCACTCTCCTGCACATCTCACATAACCATATTTGCCCTGGACGTAGGTTTGCATATCCTGTCTTTCATGGCTGAGAAGGCAGACCTCAGAAGCTGGGGTTTCTGTAAGTGTTCATAGCTAGTAAATAATAATTGTCCAAACTAGAGTCTTCCTTTAACCAGCTCTGCTGCCCTTCATTGTACTGTGTGTACTCTACATTTCTGATACATGAAAGCAGTGTGGTCTGCTTGTGGCCTTGTCACTTGCTAACAGTGTCGTCAATACTTTGCTTGGTGAACTCCAGTTTTCTTGAGTTAGAATGGTGGTACATGCTTGTCAGTTCAGCTTAAGAGAAGGTTGGCCCAGGAGCCAACCAGGAAAGGTAGATGGTAGCCCAGGTGCTGCCACTGGTCCTGGAGTCCCCTGCTATTACCTTTGTAGTTTCTGGGATGGTAGGGAGGTTACGAAGTTCCAAGGGAGGAGTCGAGATGCCAGGGAGCACTATGTGAAGAAGAGACAACAGGTACTTACCAACAGGTATGAGAACACTGAAGTATTTAAAAACCCTCTGTTAATACCTATCTTATTACAATACAACTCATCAGATGTGTTTGGCAGATTTAAAACATGTAAAGTACACTTGTAAGATATTGCCTATTGGTAATTAGTGGGGAATTGGGTCATTGATTTTCATTGTAGACCTCCACTATGTAAAACAGAAAAAAAGTAATATTTTACTAGTGAAAAATTATAAGTTCAGCAGTATATACTTATAAGGTAAACCATTAAATATTTTATGAACATTGAATTGGGTTAGTAGAGCTTGCTAGAGTCTCCTATAAGCATTTGGCCTATTTTTACTGCACAGCACTGGAACATTGTATGATGCATGAAGACATGTAGGTACAGTTTTAAGCACCTTTAAATAGCTAGCCTTGGAGTTCATTCTTCTTCTTTGAGTTTTTCAAGACAAGTTCATGTATGTTTGCTGGCCTCCAACTTCAGATCATCCACCTCAGGCCTCTGAGTGCTGAGCCTGGCCCATCTAGCTGGCTCCATTTTCATTCTTAGAAAAAAATAGTTAATACATTGGTGATAATCTCCAGCTTTCAATATTCAGATATTTAGATGACTGGATACAGCATTTTCATACATTAAAAAAAAAATCTTCAACTGGAACAAAAGAAACCAGTACAGTATAAGAAACATTTTCTCCTGCGTTTCATGGAAGTAAGTTTCTGACCTGATCTGCCATCATTCCTGTACACTTCAGAATGTGAATCCTACAACCGAGGACATTATTCTGCATGTCCATAATGCAATTCTAGATTCAGGAAGTTAACAATGACATATTAGTATAGGTCAGAAATTAACGTGTCATCTGCACTTTGGGGTCCACTCACATTTCAATAATTCTCCACCTCCTCATACACACTCTGACCTATACCTGATCCCTAGCACAAGAATCCAGTTGAAGCTGAACAGAGTGACAGCACCTCTAACTCTAGCACTATGGCTTCTGAGGCACGGAGAGTGAAAGTTAAGGCCATCCTGGGCTAGAGTGTGAAAGCCTATCCCAAAAAGTAGGCATCGAAAAAATAAGTAGGTACAGCAGGATCATTTACTGTGTTTGGATGGTGTCTGTGATTGTTAGTGTGGTCAGCCTGACAAGATCCTGGGTCATCTGAGAGTTGGACCTTTAGGGATGTCTCCAGGGGATTATCTTGATTATATTAATTACTATGGAAGACCCATCTTAATTGCAGTTTGACCATTCCCTGGGCAGGGGATCCTGGATCGTATAAAATCTAAAAAGCATTCTGAGCACTAGTGTGTTATCTCTCTCTGCTTTCCGATTGTGAATGTGGTATGAGCACTTGCTCAAGTCCTTTGTTGTTGCTGTTGTTGTCATTAGAACACTATTCAGAGGCCTGAGGATAGGTTGGGAAAGTCCACACTGTCTGTTGTCCTCCACAGAACAGATAGATCTTAGGTCTCCTTTTCGCTAAGAGCTTACTCCAAGTTCTCACCATCTGACTCCCCGCCAGTATTGGACTGTACCCTTGAATTGAGACCCAGAACCGACCCTGTATCCCTTAAGCTGTTTTGCTGGGATATTTTATTACAGCAACAGGAAAAGAAAGTAAGACAGCCCGTCTCTGTCTTCTTCAGTCTGTAGTGACTCTTCAGTCTTTGCATTTCCATTTTCATGATTTTGACACTTCTAAGATTTACAGGTCTCTTCTTTTGGTTGTTTTTGTTCTTTTAGATTTTTAAAAAATGTGTATGAGTGTTTTGCTTGCATGTGTGCATATGCACCGTGAGTGTGCCTGGTACAGAGGACCAGGCGTTGTGAGTCAGCGTGTGTGTACTACAAACGTCAAGTGCTCCTAGCCACTGAGCATCCTTTCATTCTGTTCTTTTTTAAACTTTTGTATGTATAGGGTGCGTATGTGTGATGTATGTGCACACGTGTGTGCAGGTGTGTACTCCTGTGCCCTTGCAGAAGCTGGAGGAGAACAGTGGATGTCCTACTCTGTCACACTCTAAGTTCTTCCCTTAGACAGGCTTTCTTACTGAAGCTGGAGTTCCACAGTGCTGGGACCACAGGCACACAGGCAGCCATAGCCAACTTCTGTGGGTGCTGAGGACAGGAACTCAGGTCCTCATGTGTGTACAGGGAGTGCGCTTGCCTGCAGAACCAACTCTCTCTCCTTGTTCTCAGACTTATGGCAATACTCCTGACTCAGCATTGAAGTGCTGCAGTTTCCAGTGTGCTCTCCCATGCTCGGATTTCAAACCATTTTAAAGAGAAATGCCACCTTGTCCTTTTCATTGCATCCCGTTTGGCTAACTTTTACTGTTTCCCTCCTTGAGGTACTGGGGTGGAGCTCCTGCCTCCCGCACGCTAGGGAAGCAGGCCTCCAGCAGCTCTACGCTGCCTTGCTGAATGCTAACTTGGCTTTTAACTGTAAAGCTTAGGTTTTCCCTTTTGTATTTAGTAAATGTTTTGGAAGAAGTACTTTGAGACACACAAATGTCTTGTGTTCATAGTGTAGAATCAGGTTTTCTGTTTTATTTAAGACTGTAGCCTTGTGTTGTGATTTGGTCTGACCATGATTTGATCAGTGGAAGAAGCTGGTTTCCATGGCTTTAGATAAAATCTCCATCATCTCTGAGTACTTACTATATACTCAAGGAGGTCACTGTTTGCCTTATATTTTCCCTGGCCAGCACTGGATTCCTGCTTTTCTCAAGGCAGCCCTTAGCAGAGAGACCCTCTTCAGGGACTATATGGCTGCACTTTTTGTTGTTGTTTTTACTTTTTAAAAAGATTTAATTTATACATATATATATATATATATAGTATTATATATACATATAATATATATACATATATACATATACATATATATATATATATATATATATATATATATATATATATATATATATGAGTATACTGTCACTGTATTCAGACACACCAGAAGAAGGCATTGGATCCCATTACAGATGGTTGTGAGCTACCATGTGGTTGCTGGGAATTGAACTCAGGACCTCTGGAAGAGCAGTCAGTGCTCTTAACTGCTGAGCCATCTCTCCAACTCGTTTTTGTTTTTGAACCACTCATCTTCCTCCCGTTGATCCTCTAGACTCATCTCTATGTACTAGACGGACTTCTCCACTTATTGTACACCATATGTATCACAGTGACACTTACATTATTTATTTATTCCTATCGACTACAGATTGTCTGAGAACAGAAACTGTGTGTGACTTGTCCATTGGGGATACTTTACATAGTATATAGAATATACTAGGTACTCAGTAAAAATAGAATAAAAGGCCAGGTATGGTGGTACACACCTACAATCCCAGCATTCAGAAGGTAGAGGCAGGAGGATGGCAAGTACTAGGCAAACCTGGGGTACATAGTGAAACCCTTCTCAAAAGAAAAAAGAAAAAAATAACAACAACAAAGATTGAATAAATGAATGAATATTATCTAATTTTAAATTCTTCTTTGCTCTTTTATTCAGGTTATCATAGCAACCCCTGGACGACTTCTGGATATAATTAAACAGAGTTCCGTATCGCTCAGTGGCATAAAAATTGTCGTAATAGACGAAGTAAGTAGTAATGTTTAAAGAACGTTAGTTAGGAGGTGGGTGTTGGCTGTACAAGTGTGATCTGAGCTCAGACCAAGTCTGGGCATGGAGGTGCACATCTGAAACCACAGTGCTAGAGGGCAGCAAGACCCCTGCGGCTCACTGGCCAACCGGTTCAGCCGGTCCGTGAGCTCTGGGTGCAGTTAGAGACCGTCTCAAAATATAAGGTGAGTGGCTGGGTGGGTAAGAGCATTTGCCATTCAAGCCTGACCATTAAGTTGAGATCTCTGGAGCCCTTGTAAGAGCCAGATGCACTAGCAACAATAAACAAACAGCGAGAGAGACCCTGCCTCAGACAAGGTAGAAGGTGAGGGCCTAGCACCAAGGTTCTTCTCTAACCTTCATACTTGCGTCCTTACACACAGTCACACATGCATAGGAGAATCATTGTGTAAAATGAAGTGAAAAGTGACCAAGAAAGATGGTCACTGTCAACCTCTGACCTTCATGTGCATATGGATGCACTTGTGTGTGCACTTACTTGTAAGTACACATACACTACACACACATTAAAAACAGCCACATGGCGTTGTATAATTTATTTAAAAGTATATTGTAGCTATGTAATATCATTGTTTACTCAACATTTTCTCTGAATGAAAAAAAAAAGATCCAGGGACTTGTGAAAATTTACTCTTCTGGGTCTTAAGCTGGCGTCTGTGTGAACTGCAGCTAAGCTAAGGCATGATTCATTCAGTTAAACCAAAGCTATCTTTCCCTAGTGAAGAACACCCAAAGTCAGTGGGTGCTGTAATCTCCAAGGCAAGGTTGTGGGCTTTTGTTGTATTTTGTTTGGTTTTGCAGTCCTGGGAATTGACTGCTGGACCTTCTATATAATAAGCAAGTACGCAACCACTGAGCTACCTCTCCAATCTCACAGTGCTTTATGCCTCCTGACATTTAGAATAATCAATGACAACAATAATAATTATTTACAGGAACTATAGAAGTAGCTAATAGTGGTTATTTGAATGGTATTTAAGTGATAGTTCTTTTTTTTTTCTTTATGGACATTGGTATAGTGGTTGTGAAACTTTTGTTGTTATTGTTAATATATCAGAGAGGCATTTTATAACTTTGAAGTATAAAATAAAGTAAGTGCATTGTTTTATTATATAAAACACACACACACACACACACACACAGTGTATCTGTGCCCTGGATGCAAGGATGGCATATGCCCAGGTCTCATGCTTGTCTGCATGATGTTATGTGGCATAGTCCATGTAATAATGATGATGATAATAATAATAATAATATAGGGGTGTATGTGTGTGTTTATTTACTCACTGTGTATACGTGCTCATGCACTTGCAATGTGTGAGTGCCAGGGTCAGAGGACAACCTGTGGAAACTGGTTCTGTCCTCTACATGTGGGTGGGTTACAGGGATCAAACTCAGGTCTTCAAGATTGACAGCAAGCACCTTTACCACTGAGTCATCTTGTCTGCCTTATATTTTTTAATTTAATTTTTATTTTATTGTTATTATTACTGTTATGTATGTGCATGTATGTACATGCGTGAGTATGTATACAGGATCATGCATTCCATGACACCCATGTGAAAGTCGGAGGACAACTTTTAGAAGTTGGGCCTTTTCTTCCATCATGGGGTCCGGGGATTGAACTCAGATCACCAGGCTTTGCTATAACTGCCTGTACTCTGGAACCATCCTGCAGACCTATACCATCATCATCACCACCACCACATGAACTGTTCCACATAACATCATGAGAACTGGGCATATGCCATCCTTGCATCCAGGGCACATTTTCCTTTTGTGTTCTCCACCAGTAGTGACTGCAGAGGTTTAGTGGTAAAAGTATGATGCAGGGCTCTGACCAGTGATCACCTGGTGTACGCTTGTTCCAGTAAACAGCAAGGGAACACCCTCAGGTATGTAGAGATGATGTAGCCCTCAAAGCCAGGGTTTGAACTTTTTTTAAAATTTTACTTATTAATTAATTTATTTTTTTACTTATTCACTTTACATCCCATTCATTGCCCCCCTCCCAGTCACCCCTTCCCACAAACCTTCTCCCATCCCACCTCCCCTTCTCCTCTGAGTGGGTGGGTCTCCCTGGGTATTTTCCCCAACCTGGCACTTCAAGTCTCTGCAGGGCTAGGTGTTTCCTCTCCCGCTGAGGCCCGACAAGGCAGCCAAGCTAGTAGAGCATATTCCAGTACAGGCAACAGCTTTTGGGATGGCCCCTGCTCCAGTTGTTCAGGACCCACATGAAGACCAAGCTGCACATCTGCTACATGTGTGTAGGGAGGCCTAGGTCCAGCCCATGTATGTTCTTTGGTTGGTGGTTCAGACTCTGAGAGCCCAAGGCTCCAGGTTGGTTGACTCTTGGTCTTCCTGTGGAGTTCCTGTCCCCTCTTGGGTCTGCAGTTCTTCCTCCTATTCTTCCATAGAGTCCCCAAGCTCCATCCGCTGTTGGGCTGTGGGTGTCTGCATCTGTCTGAGTCAGCGGCTGGGAGAACTTGGGCAAGTTGTTTAATCTTACAGAGCAGGAGCGAGGATGTCTCGTAGACTAAGATGTCCAAAAGAAGTGACAAATCATGTAACCGACTCCTTTGAAAGGTCTGCTGAGTTGGTGCTGAGCCTCCTGGACGGCTGCTGCTGGAGCTCAGGGTGGACACAGTCTCCTGCCTCTTCACAGTGCTTTTAATTTCTTTGTAGCACGTAAGGGTTCTAGGGCCTGTCAGCCGCCATGGAACATTATGCTGCAAAGTATTCGGCTGTGTATGGAGAGTCTGAAGCTCCTGCCCACTGTGCCTCGGCATTTAGGGGGTGTGGTTTCTTTGTAGCTCAGAAGGGAAATGAGCTGGCAAACAGCCTTATTGGTTGTTTGTGCAGAAGTTAGCACAGGAATGCTGTCGGTGTGTTGATTAACCTACTCCAGGCATTTTAGATAGAATTGCAGAAATATTTTCATTGTGATTCAAAGCTACATAATACTGAAATTTTGAAGAAGAAAAAAAAAGACATACACTTGAAATGAAGGCCAGAACATTATACTGTCTATGGAGATACAGAAATACCCAAATAGGGACTGGCAAGGTGGCTCAGCAGGTGAAGGTACTTCCTGCCAAGCCAGATGACCTGAGGTCAGGCTCCAGAACCTACAGAGAAGGAGAGAACAAACTCCAACAAGTTGTTCTGTAAACTACAGACAACACACACACACACACACACACACACAAATAAATAAATAACATTTTTACTTTTAAAAAAGTACTTAGATAAACAGTGTAGTCCAATGATTGGCAAATATTTTCTTTAAAACAGCAGGTGGGGGCTAGAGAGATGGCTCAGTGGTGAAGAACACTGGCTCCTCTCCCAGAGGACCCAGGTTCAATTCCCAGCACCTACAGTGCGGCTCACAACAGTCTGAAACCCCAGTTCCAAGGGATCTGATGAGCTCTTCTGGCCTCGGAGGCCAGTATGATCTTTTGAAACTAACCTGTCCAACAGTAGCAGTATGGAAATCACCAGAGTGGTATGGTGGCCTATACCTTACTGCAATGTCAACGGCAGGAGGGTCATAAAGTCAAGACCAATCTAGACTACAGAGATAGCAAGACTGGGCCTCAAGAAAATCAAGCCGATAAGACAGAAACAAACAAACAAAAACCCAGATGTGGGGCTGAGGAGACAGCTCAGTCAGTGAGGATGAGTCAGCCTGCTCCCCCTAGAACCAGTGTAATCCTAGAACTGGGTTGTGAAGACAGGCAGACCTGGGGCCAGCCAGTCTACCCTGCTTGGCAAGCTTGACTGGGATATACCATTTCGAAAACCAGGGTGAATAGCACCGAGGTGGACCTGTGGCCATCACACAGGCTCGCATGTCTGTACATATACAGGTCCATCTACATGAATACCACACACACACACACACACACACACAAATACAGGAATACATGCCTATAAACTCGCCCAGAGAAGCAGAGGTGGAAGGACCTCAAGTTCAGAAGTAGCATGAGTTATGTAAAGATACTCTGATTCAAAACATAAAGAATTGGGGGAAGATATGACTACAGATGGAGAGGATCTGCTGTTCTTGTAGAGGACCCAGATTTGATTCCCAGTAACCACATAGGAGTTCTTAGCTGTCTATAACTGAGTCTCAGGGGATCTGACACCTTCAAGTTTCAGTGGGTACGGAACACAAGTAGGTACCAGGCACAAATAGGCACCCATTCAAACATGCAGACAAACACAGTACACATAGACTAAAAATAAATCTTTTTCAAAAAGGATTGTGAGTATAATTAGATTGTTAAGTACTTGCCTAACATTGCAAGATGTTGGGTTCTATCTATTGCACAATTAAAAAAATATATTAGAAGAGGAGAAAGGTGACTGGATGTGACTGGTTTCCACAAGACAGGTGAAGGCCTTGAGAATGTGTCTTGAGAGCCATAGCTTGTCAACTAGAAGGGGAAACTGCTGTAACATAAACTACTTATTATGCATATGATATGCATATGTAATATTAATTGCAATTAAAGTCGGGAGTAGAATTAAGAGAGTGTTTTTACACTATTAAAAAATAGTAATGGGATTTAAACTGTTCCTCAGAAGATGGGAAAAAATTAAAAACCGAGAGGACAGATGAAATATTCCAATGAAGGGACAAACAGTCAGAAAGCCCAAGTGACTTGTGGAGGAGAAGGAAGGAGCCCAATGAGCTTGAGGAATTCTTCCTCAGCAGCAATAGGAGGTGGAGTTGGGTAGCTAGGGTGGAGTCAAATTATAGAGGCCCTGAAGGGAGGCAGAAGCTTCTGGATTTGATGTGGGAGACAATGAAGCCTTCTAAATTACGAGTTGGGTGTAGCATGGTAAAGTGGTGGTTTAGAGAGCCTATTCCCCTGCTCAGTACATGAGAAATTAAAGAGGAAAGACCCAGAGACCAGGCAGCCAGCAAACCAGCCAAGGAGTGAAGGGGTCACTGGTAGGGTAGGGTAACTAAAGGGTTAAATCTGAGAGTCACTGTACAGTAATCATTCATGAGCCTTCTGATGATGGCATATGGGGAAAGAAGGCAGCTGGAGAGGTGACTCCAGAAATTATAGCTGTGCCTTTCATTTTAGAAAGGGTAACTGAGTGAATGTGGGATCCTGGTAAGACTGTCTGAGTCTGCAAGTCTGGCCTTCCTGTGAACAGTAGACGAAGGGGTATGTTTTTCTCAGTGCACAAGGAGTGCATTGGAGTCCGTGATGTCTGGTCCTCCAAGAGAAGGCTGGAGGGAACTGAGCAGAGAATGGCGGAGCTGAGGGCCTGGGAACTGAGTCAGCAGAGTGACCGGAACTGTGAGCGAGAACTGCGAGTGAGACTCCAAGGAGGACTGGATGGCTCTGCTGCAAGAGGAGGGCCAGGACTCAGTTTGAAACCTCTGCTCCAAGTGAATCACTGTCTGTGTCTCTTGTCAGGCCTTCCCTTTGACCTAGAATACGCCCACAACCCCATCCTGCTCCTTCCTCTCTGCTTCGGATGAGGGACTTTGAAACTGTCCCCTGTCCCTCCATATGCGGTACGGCCTTTCTTCCTTCTGCTCTGTTGGACAGGCTGCAGGCTGTACGCTCTCTCTGTACTGCGAAGCTGACTGTATCACAGTTAGCCAAGCATGAGTCTGCTTAGAGATAAAAACCACGTGGGGAACAGAAAGTATGTACTGGCCTATAACCCCAGCACCTAGTGCTGGTGCTGGAGGGTGGCTCAGTAGTTAAGAGCACTTGCTGTTCTTACAGAGCTCCTGGGTTTGGTTCTCAGGACTCACCTGGTGGCTCACAACCATTCTCAATTCCAGTTCTAAGGGATCCAACACCCTTTTCTTGAGTCCACAGATACCAGGCAAGTACATGGAGCACAGACATGCATGCAGGCAGAATACCCATGCACATAAAATAAACAAATTCAAAGCCAGCCTGGGCTGCCTGGGAAACAGTATCTCCAAATAAAAGGAAACAACAAACAAGTCAACAAAACCATAGAATTGCCAGGCAGTGGTGGCGCACGCCTTTAATCCCAGCGCTTGGGAGGCAGAGGCAGGAGGATTTCTGAGTTTGAGGCCAGCCTGGTCTACAAAGTGAGTTCCAGGACAGCCAGAGCTACACAGAGAAACCCTGTCTCAAAAAAACCAAAAAAGAAAAAAAAAAAGCAAACCATAGAACTGCCTGGTGTGTGCAGTGGATGTTATCTAGTCTGGCTTCCTCACTTGGATAGTCTGATTCAGCAGCTCCGGGATCTTGAAAAGCTCACTCCAGGTGATTCATAGATTTTGAGAGGTTTGGGACACAGGGTTCCTTCCCCTGGGGCTTTGGCGTGCCAGCTGTTGTTGGTGTAGTGGATGTAGTAGAAAGGGCTGCTTATGAACTCTGCCCATGGAGCTGTGGCAAGTGTCCCTACCCATGCAGTATGGCAGGGACAAACCGTGGGCTTCCTTAGATTCGTAACCAGAGGCTGTCTGGGAAGGTGATGTTTATGCTGAGATTTGAATGAAAATACCTCTGGAGAACAGATTGTAACAGAGGACAACCAATGCACATTAGTGGTAAAGTCTTGGTATAAAATTTGAAGAGATACCAACATTTGGACCATAGTCAGCATTTAAACCATAAGTATCCCCAACATTAACTTTTTAAATTTAAAACAATTTTGTAATATAGGACATATCTATGACTAGAAAGAAATCTGTGGCTGAAAAACCAAAAGTGAACCCTAACAGCCATGGTGGACCATGCCTATAAACCTAGCACTTGAAAGCTAAGGCAAGAAGATCATGAGTTCAAGGCCAGCCCAGCCTGTGTATCAAGATCTTGTTTACAAAATTCAAGGCCAACAGAAGTGCTCCCATAGTGGGACACTAGCGTGTGCAGAGACCCGGGTTAAATTCTCAGCATTGAAAAGGAAAAGTTTAATGAGCACCTGGGCCCCATGCACACAACAGCTCTCTAGGCTTCTCCACAGCAGCAAGCTAACGTTTCAGGGCTTTACTCTGTAGTTCAGTCTGGCCTTGAACTCAGTTCTCCTGCCTTAGCCTCCTGAGTGCTAGAATCACCGTGTAAACTGTTCCCCAGCTTAATTAATTTCTGGACTACATTGCTTACATTGTTTTGTAGTATAAATAGTATTGTGTCATACAACGTTTGTTTATTTTCTCTGAGCAATCATTTATTACCCAGTAAAGAGCTTTCTGGTCATTTTTCATTGTGGCACAGTACTATATGTTGCCATAATTAAAAAGTGCTTTATTGATAAATATGTAAGGTATCTATTTTATAATGATGATAATAATAATAATAATCCAGATCATTAAGTTATACAGTCTATGATTTTACCTAATATTTCCCCATTGGTCTTTTGACATTGTAATTTATTTTTCCATGTTTTTAATTTTTTTTTTCTTAATCACTCAGTCTTATCCTGAGTGGTTCTAGGTTTTAGGGTTGAGTAAGCCTGACTATAGAATGCCTTCATTCCAGGCGGACACTATGTTGAAGATGGGCTTTCAGCAGCAAGTTCTTGACGTTTTGGAGCACACTCCTGGTGACTGTCAGACCATCTTGGTTTCTGCCACGATTCCAGATAGCATAGAACAGCTCTCAGACCAGCTTCTGCATAATCCCGTGAGGATTATCACCGGGGACAAGAACCTGCCCTGCTCCAGTGTGCGTCAGATCATCCTATGGGTAGAAGACCCAGCCAAAAAGAAGAAGTTGTTTGAAATCCTAAATGTGAGTATTCAGGCCATTAGCCATATTTTGTCACGTGTGTTTACCTTCCCACTGCTCCAGAGAGAGTGACACTTAAGGGGACTTGGGGGAGATCTGGTGCAGATATTTAGTGGTAAATCCTTTTACTACATTAGAGTCCTGTAAGGACCAAATTTAAATTTGCTTCTGATATTTGCTTAAAGCAGGCTTTGGCTATGTATTCCTTCCTGGCTTGCCTGAAATCTTATAGCTCATGACACTCCAGCCTCTGTCTCCTCAGTATTGGGTTAAAGGTATTTGCTACTAACCCAACTCAAAGTTTTATTTCTGAAAATATGCAGTATAGATGCCTAGTTGTTTGGGGGAGGGGATACATTTTGTTTTCCTTTTGAGGTCTCTCAAGCTGGCTTGGAACTCATAACCCTCCTTCAGCTCCTGGTGTGCTAGGTGTGTATGTTTGTACCACACCTGGCTGGGAATCTGTTGTCTTTTCCTTATTATGCAAATTATACAAATATGAAGATTAAGCCTCATGATTTGGGCATAGTGACTCGTGCCTATAATCCCAGTATTTAGGAGGAGAATAGCCTTGTATTTGGAACTAGCTAGGGCTACAAATTGAGCTCCAGTGAGCCTAACCTGGACTGCAAAATATGATCCTCTCTCTCTCTCTCTCTCTCTCTCTCTCTCACACACACACACACACACACACACACACACACACACATATACCCCCCCACACACTCACATACATATACACATACCACATGCATACATGCATGCATTCACACACTCATAATTCCTTAATATTTTAACTTTGAAAAGTTACGTACAATTTTTTTCAGTGTTTCTTAGATGTTCTGTCCTTGAGACTCTGAACTAATTTAAGCAAACTTGTTAGAGTAGTCAGTATATGTCAGCAGTTACTTAAAAATACCATATTAAGTTAAAGACAGCTTGTACTGACTAGTAAGGAGGGTTGTGAATTATGTAATGGGTCTTAACATTTTTAAATATGTTTATAATATTAATGATGGAAAATGAGACAAGAAGGCTGTGCATCCTTAAATGAGAACATTAGTTTTAAAGAATATGTTTTTATTTTAGATGATAAAATAACTATAATTTTCTTTTAGCAGTATTTGTAAACTGTTTAATAATTAGCTCATGTTAATGGTTTTAGAGATGTTTTCCACATAAATTATGCTCTATGAATAATTTAATTTTTTGTTTCGTTTTTCAGGATCAAAAGCTCTTTAAGCCTCCAGTGTTAGTATTTGTGGACTGCAAACTAGGCGCAGATCTGTTGAGCGAGGCGGTTCAGAAGATCACAGGTCTGAACAGCACATCCATCCACTCAGAGAAGTCTCAAGTAGAAAGGAGGGACATACTGAAGGTGGATTCTTAGTGTTCTATGTTCTCTGAATCTATTTTACTGCATTTTCAAGAAATGGCCTGTTACCAGCTGATTATATATATAACAGATCTTTTCAGTGACAGAGAACCCAAAGCTAGCAGTGATCATAAATTTCATTATTCCTCCTGCTTAGGCTTCTGTGTGTGGGAGCAATAAGCCTGCTCTCTAGAAGGTACACGCTAAATGGGGAGCGTTTCACAGTCTACCCTTTTGGAAATCAGGTCAGTTTGGTCTGGGGAAGAGCAGAAGCTCGCAGAAAGAAGAGATTTGCTTGAGTAAATTAGTAAAATAAATTCCATGGTGGTTAGGGAAAACCTAAGTTGCATTCATGTTTCAAGAGTAAGACTTCTATTTATTGAAAGGAAATTACAGCAAAATACTAAGGTCAAAAATAAATAAATAAATAAATAAGAAAGAAGAAGCCAGAATTACACAACACCACATAAAATAAGTTCTAGATAATGATTTTTTTATTGCTTATTGTTTTTTTTTTTTTTTTAGACAGGTTTCATTATGTACCTGTCTCAGCCATCTATGGAGCTGGCCTCAAACTCTTTCTAGACCAAACTGGCCTCTGTCCCCAAGTGCTGGGATCATAGGTGTGCCCCACGCCCGGCCTGAACACTGAGCTGTTTTTCTTTATTGGAAAGGGATTACTGGAAGGAGACTTCGAGGTCGTGGTGAGCACGGGGGTCCTGGGCCGAGGCCTAGACTTGGTCAACGTCAGGCTGGTTGTGAATTTTGATATGCCTTCAAGCATGGATGAGTACGTGCACCAGGTAAGGGGTCTCCATCCTGCCGCCTCGTTGTTGAATCTGATTAAATATGCTGCTGTCTGGGTGAGAAAACATTTTTAAAAAGCAGAACATAAAACTTTACATATTTTTAGTCTTAAATATAAATATAAATACACACACACACACATATATGTACACACATATATATGGTGGCTCACAGCCATCTATAACTCTAGTCCCAGGGTCTCCGATGCCCTCTTTTGACTTCCTCAGGTACCAGGCATGCACGTAGTATACATTCATACATGCAGACAAAACAGTCACTCACACACGTAAAATAATTTTTAAAAACTTTAAAAATTAATACATATGCCTAGAAACAAAATTTTTGGCTCTAAAAAACTATATTCCTAAACTATATTAAAAACCGGAAATGAGCAACCTAAAATGTTGGGTGTTTTAGTGCTGGGGGTAGAAGAGATGGCTCGGCGGCTAAGAGTACTTGGTGCTCGGCAGGGTTGTGGCCTTAGTTCCCTGTGCCCGCCCTCAGAACTGCTTACCCGCATCTGCGCATCTGCGGCTCCAGCTTCGGGGACCACGCCCCTCCTCTGGCTCTGCTGCCTCTAGGCCTGCGCAGGATGCACAGGCAGAGGCAAAATAGTCATACACATAAATTAGAAACAAATATTTAAAAACCATTTCAGGCACTACATTATTGGTTGGTTTCTGCTTCTTTTTCTTTTATTTCCTTCAGTGAACCCACTGGTAGTTTTTATATTTAGGAAAGAAGGCTGTTTTCAAAGTGGCTTTGAGTCGCTGTATGTGGCCGGAGTAAAGGTGATACTTTAAATGCTTGCTGTCTTCGGAATCGAGTCGTCTCTTCACATCCTTGCTTGTCCTAGCTTTCACCTTTTAAAGTTTCATTTGTCTCCTGTGCCGCCAAGAGTGACAATGCCCCTCTTTCTGGCAGAGACAGAGCCTTGCTTGGTGCGCTGTTATCTCAGCCCGCTCCCTGTCTTCCTTCTCCGGCATCGCTTACACTCCTCAAGTGCAGCCTTTCTCTCATGCTCTCGGGCTCGCCGCCCAGTGCCACGGTGAGCTTACGTTTCCAGGGTCTGCACTGTGTGGCCGCTTCAGTTTTACTTAGACTTAATCGGGAACTAAATATCCTGCAGGAGATCATTGTTGGAACAAATGAAAATGTTTCCTTGCAAGCATTTCATAATTTTGGGTAGAAATGTTTTTCTGAAATGTTTGATATTGAGACGCTTCTTTACCTCTTGGAATATGCTGATTATAGTCATTTAACCTTCCATCCCAGGGCTGACTCTGTGGCTTTCATCACTAAACACGGTGATGACCTCTGGGCTCGGTGAATGCGTATGGTTTCTTGACTCTGTTCAGATGATGCTGGAGCTGCCTGGTTTTCTTGTTCTGTGCCCATTTCTTAAGATTGTTTCAGTTCTTGAACAACGTATCCACGGGAACAAGTGTTACAAATAAGGAAAGGCATAAAATGAGAAGTAAGCCTTCTTTTGTTTTGAGACAGGGTCCTGCCTGTCTCAGAACTCAGAGATCTGTCTGCCTCTGCCTCCCAAGTGCTGGGCCTAAAGGTGTGTCCTACTATACCTGGCAGTGAGCCTTCTTTACCATTTGGTTCTACCTTTGAGTTTTGGCAGATAATAGTTTAAAAAGTATAAATGCGCCGGGCGGTGGTGGCGCACACCTTTAATCCCAGCGCTTGGGAGGCAGAGGCAGGCGGATTTATGAGTTCGAGGCTAGCCTGGTCTACAGAGTGAGTTCCAGGATAGCCAGGGCTACACAGAGAAACCCTGCCTCGAAAAACCAAAAAAAAAAAAAAGTATAAATGCACATGCACATAGGTACACGTATTTATATATTAGTACATGTAAATGAGACCACATCATACCTTCTGTTCTGGGCCTTGCTTTATTAAATATATCTCAGATGTCTTTTCTCATCAGCATGCGCAATTGGTACCATATAATAACTGTTCCCCTTGGAGAGCGCTGACTCTGGCCAGGCTCTTCAGTGTTGTCACTAGCTTACCGGTCTTGTCCTGTTTAAACTGCTGCAAGATGATACGTTGTACGAATGTACTGAGTTAACAAATCCTTTATGATTGTCCCATCTCTAATGCTTTATTATTAAAGAATGCTACAGTAACTGTCGAGTACTTCTCTTTTTATGAGTGTTACTATATAGTAAGTTCTTCTGGCCATGAGCATCGTGGTCAAACCAGTAGTTGCAGCTATGGGAAAGAAAGAATCAGAAGGATTGTTTGAACCTAGAACTTTGTGGATAGCCTGAGCAACATAGCGAGACCCTACATTTAAAAAAAGATCAAGTGGAACTGCTGAGTCAAAGATAGTTTAGTAGAAATCTCTGTGTGCCTGGTGTCTATTTTCAATGGCAGAAAGTTCCTGAGAAAAGAAATTTGATATTAGATCGTACCAACTTCAGCTGCCTTAGAATTCAGAAAATAGTGGAGATTGTTTTCATTTTATATTGGGTATTAAACCCAAGGCTGTGTACATGCTGGGCAGACACTGAAGTGCTAAGCTACATCCTCTCCCTTTTTTAAAATTTGAGATTATGTCTTTCCAAGTTGAACAGGCTAACCTCGAACTTGTGGTGCCTCAGCGTCCCAAGTCCTTGGGATTACAAGTGCGAGTGCCCACTGCCTGCTACAGCCCTTTATCTCATCATAAATTATCACATACTGTACAACTCATTCTCTTGTTGCTGTTGTTGTTTTGGGTTATTTTGTTTGTTTATTTTTTCATGACGGGGTTTCCCTGTATAGCCCTGGCTGTCCTGGAACTCGCTTTGTAGACCAGGCTGCCCTCAAACTCAGAGATCTGCCTGCCTCTGCCTCTTGAATGCTGGGATTAAAGGCGTGCGCCACCACCGCCACTCAGCTGTAAATCACTCATTTAAAGTGAATTCAAACAATTAAATGTTTTGGCATATTCGTACAGTTGTACAAACGTAACTACAGTCAGTTTTAGGAAATTTTACCATCCTAAAAAAGGTGGCCTGTGTCATCAACAGTCATTCCCCGTTCCAGACCAAAGACAAACCCCCTCATTCGTGTAACCTCAAGACTCGAACTCTGTTTCCCCTCATCCTGTAACCGCTCACATTCTGTGTTCTGACTCTATAGAGTCAGCTCTTATGGTTATTTCAAATAAAAGAAATCATGCCATATGTGACCTTCTATAACTTTCTTCTCTTAGCATGTTTTTAATATTTACTCATTTTATAGCATGTATTTCATTTCATTGTTTTATTGTCTAAAGTATTTATGGTATAGCACCTTTATGTACCTATTCACTAATTGGACATTTTACTTTTTGGCTACTGTTAATATCAGTGGCCCTACTGTGAATTCTCGTATACATATTCTTCTGTCCACACATTTTTATTCCTGGTTGCTAGGACCTAGGATCAGAATAATCCATTTCCACAGTAACTCTGTTCACCATTTTCTGGACCTGCCAGCCTGCTCTCCAAAGTAACTTTTACATTTTCTTCAGCAATGTAAGAATGAAGAAACTTGAATGAAGAGTTCAAGTTTCTCTTCATCTCCCGGCTGTCCTATTCTCTGACCGACTGACTGATTTTAAAGTCGAGGTTTCTTGAGTTCATCTATTCCATGCTGACCCTAATCTCTCAGTGTAGCGGAGGATAACCTGAACTTCTAGTTCTTTTGTTGGAATTACAGGCACACACTACTGCACTTGGTTCATGCTCTGCTGGGAATCTAGCCCAGGGCCGCCTCCTTGCCAGGCAAGCCCTGAGCTACAGTCTAAGGCATCCCCTTGATTCTGGCCTCCCTTAGTAGGAAGGAATGGTATTTTGTTCCACTTTGGTTTGCCTTTCCCTGGAGGTGAATGGAGCCTCAGGAGCGTCCTCTTGTGTCCTTCCTGACTGTGTGTGTCCTCTTTGTGTGTCCTCTCTCTTTGGTAAGGTCTGCCCTTCCCTAGAGGTGAATGGGGCCTCAGGAGCGTCCTCTCGTGTCCTTCCTGACTGTGTGTGTCCTCTTTGTGTGTCCTCTCTCTTTGGTAAGGTCTGCCCTTCCCTGGAGGTGAATGGGGCCTCAGGAGCGTCCTCTCATGTCCTTCTTGACTGTGTGTGTCCTCTTTGTGTGTCCTCTCTCTTTGGTAAGGTCGGCATCCCTCGTCGAGTTGTTAAATTAGATTGTCTTTATTTTTAAACCTTAAATATTTTTATGCATATTCTAAAAGAATTATCAAATACATGATTTGTGAATATTTCTTTTGTGAGTTGCAGCTGTTTTTATATTAATTATTTTATTGGAACAGTGCAGCAATATAATTAAGCAAATCAGATAAAGCTAAAAGCTGAAACAAAACACAGCATTTTGTTCGATTGCCTGTCCATTCCCTAGAGGCCTTCAACCCTAGTACTTGTTTAGAGTTTGTCTTTTACAACCTTAAACCTCCCCTATATATTGGTAGGGACCATCAGGTCACTTCACTATTTTCTTCCTTCTTTACTTTGTTATGACAGGGTTTCTCTGTGTAGCCCTGGCTGTTCCGGAACTCCCTATGTAGACCAGGCTGGCCTCAAACTCACAGAGATCCACCTGCCTTTGCCTCCTGAGTGCCGGGATTAAAAGTGTGCCACCACACCTGGCTCACTTAAATATTTCCAGGTTTAGATTTTGGATTTTACATTTCCATTGGTGAGCAGAAGCTAGCCATGGCTCTGTTTGCCTTCTTCCGAAAGCTTTCTCAGGATGTTTTCAATTTGTATTTAGAAACAAGTAGAGTTGGTGCTTGCTATGGATTTCCATATTTGAAATACAATTTGTGTCCAGTTAATTCTGTTAAACTGAGGACTCTGTAAAATGGCTTAAATCTAACATTTCAAGGCACAAAGGCTAGAACAAACAGTGCTCTTGTGCTATTTCATTAAAAATAAGATAGCAAGAAATGTGTATGTTGGCATCGGTCCTCTAATTGATCTCACTAATATACTAATATATCCAACACACAGTCCAGAGAACACCATTAGGATTTCACACACACACATGCATATACACACACACATGCATACACACATACACACACACACACATGCATATACACACACACATGCATATACACACACACACATGCATACACACATATACACACACACACACACGCATACACACACACACATACACACATATACACACACACACATGCATATACACACACACACATGCATATACACACACACACATGCATATACACACACACACATGCATACACACATATACACACACACACACACGCATACACACACACACATACACACATATACACACACACACATGCATACACACATACACACACACACATGCATATACACACACACACATGCATATACACACACACACATGCATACACACATATACACACACACACACACACGCATACACACACACACATACACACATATACACACACACACACATGCATACACACACACATGCATATACACACACACATGCATATACACACACACACATGCATACACACATACACACACACACATACACACACACATGCATGCACACACACACACACACACGCATATACACACACACACGCATACACACATACACACACGCATACACACACACACACATACACACATACACACACACACACATGTATGCACATGCACACATACATATACACACACACACACACACACATGCATGCACATACACACATACACATACACACACACACACACACATGCATGCACATACACACATACACATACACACACACACACACACATGCATGCACATGCACACATACATGCTGACAAAAGAAAAAAGAAACCCTATCTGAATAAATGTTAGGCTGTATAAATCCCTCTAATGACAATCTTCATTTCTCTTGAAATGAATGAGACTTGGAAATGTCTTTTTGTGTTTGTTTATTTTTCCAGGTTGGCAGAGTTGGGAGACTCGGTCAAAACGGAACTGCGATTACATTCATCAATAACAACTCTAAAAGACTCTTCTGGGACGTTGCCAAGAGAGTGACGCCCACAGGATCCATTCTCCCACCACAACTGTTAAATTCCCCTTACCTTCATGAGCAGAAGAGAAAGGAACAGCAGAAAGACAAACAGACACAGAGCAGCCTGGTCACCGGGGCCAACCTCATGGACATCATTAGGAAACATGAAAAGAGCAGCTCACAGAAATGACCGCTCTGCCGCTGCCCACGGGCTTACCATTCGGTACCATCAGAACTTCTAATAACTACTGCATGACTGAGTCAATAAACTTGGACAAGGAACAGAAGAATCTTTAAGATCTTTTTAAATTTAATAAAATTTAAACAGCAATATTGTATTTATTTCAGGTCACAGTCCTTGTATTTTAAAAACAAAATGAGAAAGTGAATTGCTACAGAACTACAGCTTGTCTCCTCTGGCCAGCGCTTTCCACTGTTTAAATCAGCAGTCCCCAGAGCTGGACTGCAGAGCCAGGACACCCCAGCAGGGTCTCACTCCATCCAGAGTCTCCTGCCCTGTCCCAAGCGCACCCAGAGTTATTGTTGAGTGCTTAGGAGGAGAGCGGATGGTTGCAATTGTGAAAAAACGCCCCAAGGCGCGTTGAGAAGCAGCACAAAATGTTTAGCTTTGTTCTCGGTTGTTTTTCCTTTGGCTTGGTTAGCAACTTTTAAAATACACTCTCCTGAACGGTTCCACTTTCTGTGAGCCTCTGAGAGGGCCACTGTCATTTAAAACTACAGAAGGAAGCTAGCAGCCAACCTCAGTAGGTCTTTTATCCATTAAACACGGGTGCATTTATTAGGGAAATGTAGCTGTATGTCAGACAAATGGTGACGCTTAGCTTGAGAGCCAAGGCTTCTTCCCCGAGGCTAGGGAAAGGTCACTAACAAGCGTGCCCAAGTGCGTCCCTGGGACTGTGTGCATGTGCGTATGCCCATGATATGAAGGGAATGGGGAGGCCAAGTGCTACGGCAAAATGCGCTGCAAGGCTGCTCAAGGCACTGCACAGAATATGGACAAGTGCTTGTTTCTGGACAGCAGGACAATTGTTTGAGTGTTTTAAACGAGATTCAAAGTTGTTTCCTAAGTGAAAATGGGGTAGCCAATAAGAAGCCGGCTTTACAGATCAACCGCTCAGGAGAGTCAGGTGTAGTGCACCGGCAGCCATAGCAGGAGGATCACCGCCCGTGTGATGCCAACTCCGCCTACAAGACGAGACTCTCGAAAACCAAAGAAAGCAACAGCAAATGATGAGAATATATTTAAACAAAAATAAATGAAACCGCAAAGGGGTAATGCAGCCCCACTGGTCATTTAAATTCAGTTAGCTTCGGTCTCTGGGCTGTACTCAAAATGGCCGCTCAGCTGCCTGCTGACGTCGTAGAACCATTTCCTGCCCTATCACTTAAGATTATTACTTTATTGCGTTGGGTTTGCAGGCCTTCAGTGAGTGGTGGAGTGGAGGGGGGAAAGAACTCAGGGCCCTTGATGAGAACTGAGCTGACTGCTTGCACCCCGCAGGGAGGGGCCCCCACTGTTGATGCGTTTCCCCCTCCCTCCCTCACCTCCTCACCATGAGTCCTTCAAGCTCCTGTTGTTCCTAATCTCAGATCTAGGCAGCGTCTGTTTCCTATTCTACCACGTCTTCTTTTTTACTATTATTTTTTCTATTAGATATTTTCTTAATTTACATTTCAAATGTTATCCCCTTTCCTGGTTTCCCCTCCAAGTCTTCTACTCTGGTTTCTACTCCACTCTGGAGGTGGCGCAGTGCTGCGGTTCTGTTAGATAGACCCGACCAGGACATTAAACTGGTCAGAGTGCTGCTAGCATGCTCCCCAATTAAAGATAGACTTTTAATTAAATTTGTTCCTTGACAGTTTCACACATGTGTTCGTGCACACACACACAAACACATATGATGATATGATGCTTCCTGGTTGTTCTCCCCCTCACTCTCTGCCAAGCCCCTTTCTGCCTCCTAGTCTCCCCACATTCTGTTTTGTTTTGTGGCCCACTGAGTTTAACCAGGGCTGTCTGTGAGATCATAGGTTTGAAAATTCCAACTGTAGCTCTCCAGTGGGACACAGCTGAAGATAGTGAACACACACACACAAACACTTCTTCCAGAAACCACCAGTAGCCAGGGCAGGGCAGAGTGGATATTTTTAAAGTTACCATTTGTCTTAGTCAGAGTTTCTCTTCCTGCACAAACATCATGATCAAGAAGCAAGTTGGGAAGGAAAGGGGGTTTATTGAGCTTACACTTCCACACAGCTGTTCATGTGGAAGTCAGGACTGGAACTCAAGCAGGTCAGGAAGCAGGAGCTGATGCAGAGGCCATGGAGGGATGTTTCTTACTGGCTTGCTTCCCCTGGCTTGCTCAGCCTGCTTTCTTATAGAACCCAAGAATACCAGCCCAGGGATGGCACCCACAAGGGGCCCTTTCCCCTTGGTCACTAATTGAGAAAATGCCCCACAGCTGGATCTCATGGAGGCACTTCCCCAACTGAAGCTCCTTTCTCTATGATAACTCCAGCCTGTGTCAAGTTGACACACAAAACCATCCAGTACACCATTATTATCATTATTCCATAAAAGAAAGACCACACCTAGCAAAACAAGAAGGAAGCATCTCCAGGGCCAGATCTTGCTAAGACATGACAGGAATGTACTATATTATAAACATTTTAATATTTTTGTAAAAAAAATATTGTACAGTTCAAACTATAAATTAGCTGAAGTAACTAAAATATATACAGTCGTTTCTTTTCCAGTAATTATATGACAAAGGTGCTGAATTGATTTTTTGGTTTTTGTTTTGGTTTGGATTGTTTTTTTCAGAATTGAAGCAAACAGCTTTTCTATGGCCAACATCTTAATTACATGTAAGAGGCCTTTAGACTTTGAATTACTCAAGTGCCCAGTTTATAGGATTCTTTTAGTGTCCTTCTTTTAGAATTTCTAATACCAAGTGCATTCTATAAATCAGAATTTTTTTTCCAGAAAGTCAAAGGGTGTATCTGATTATGGTTTCATACCATCTTACAGAAAACACTGCCACACACCTCGCCTACAACCCGCACTGTCGACGTAATGTAAGAAATTAAGCCAAACTTAGTAACTCCTGCTCTGACGAGGTCTCACTGTGTTCTGGCGGAGAGTGCGGCTGGGTTATGCTCTGCTCTGGGATGCATATTAGCAATTCTCATGCCCCATTTCTACTTTCCACAACAACACAGAACTCCCTCTATTAACACAGGTCTGATGCCTGAGAGGACAAGTCACCCCAGGTAACTTTCCTGGAAGCTTGAAGTAAACTGACTCCACACAGATAGGACTCTTTGTCACCCAGAGCCACGCTCACAATGACCCCGGAGGCCCAAGGTCTGCAGCGTGAAAACCAGCCAAAGGTCATCACACGTCTCTGATTCAGCGGTTGGTGCCAGGAGGCATTTTATAATATGCAGGTTTTGTGGTATATATTGGACCAGATCACAAGGAGAACGTGAGACCAGAGCGAACTTCAAAATGAATTTTGAGTTTATAAAGGTTCGCCTATCTTTATTTTTCCTTTTGCATCTCAGGAAAAAAAAAACAAAAAAAGACTTGGTAAAACTGCTTGTGGATAATTAGCTTCCAATTATAGAGCGTCGCCAATTTTTTCAATTAGCATAAATTAGCTATTATCCTGATCTTGGGCTTGCTCTGTGGTTCTCAGAGGTCTTTCTCTATTTTCTGTGGTTCACACTTTCCAATTCTGATTTCCATATCTCAAACTTACTTCAGAATTCTTGGGGTATTAAAATAAAGATGAAAGAGATCAGCCGAGAAGAGCTTCCTGCTGCTGTAAGATGCTGGTTACACAGAAGGCTGTTGGATTTGGGGTGCGTTGGACATATTTGAAACTTTTATACTGCTGGGGTGCCCCTTACCTGAAGGGTTTTCAATTGTTTTGGATTTTGAATACTTACACATACATACTGCTGTCTTGAGGGTGGGACCCAAGTTGAAATACCAATTCGTTTGCGTTTCACTCATACCTCGAATGGCTTGAGGTCGTTATGTAGGCTTTCAGAGTGCTCTGTCGACTGAGACCCATCACCTGGAGTCAAGTGTGGAATTGTCCATTTGTGACGTCATGCCAGGGTAAAAGTTTCAAAGTATTTCAGAATTTGGATTTTCAGACAAGGGTTGCTCACTACTTACAATCCCGTCTGCTTACTTGTGCCCTGACTATTTATCTTCAACGTATCCCTTTAACTTTGGGGCTCCAATTCAGCATCCCTGAAGCCAGACTCAGCATGAAGTCAAGTTCCCTTTCTGACTTCCATGTTGCTGGTGGTGCTACCGCTCCCTCAGACAAGCTTAAGTCATGACGTCATCGCTGAAGAACCTCCTTGTAATCTCCATCTCAACTGAGTCACCAAGTCCTGTCTGATTTGCTTTCAAAATGCTCTCATACTTTTGTTGTTGTTTTGTTTTGTTTTGTTTTGTTTCTTTGACAGGGTTTCTCTGTGTAGCCCTGGCTGTCCTGGAACTCACTCTGTAGACCAGGCTGGCCTTGAACTCAGAAATCCACCTGCCTCTGCCTTCCAAGTGCTGGAATTAAAGGTGTGCACCACCACTGCCCGGCTAAAATTTGATGTTGCTGCTGAAGCCCCGGACCCCTGCCTCCCAACTAAACGATCCTAGCAATGTTTGAATTGGCCATCCTACTAATCCAATATCTTTTCAACCAGAACAGAGCAGTTCCAGAGATTTATTCCAACTCATTCTCTGGAGTTTCCTTGCTCAGAATCCTTCAGCTTCTCCCTGTTGTCAGCATCAAGTCGGAGCTCCTCTGGCTGCTGTCCGACCCCCTCCTTTATCTGCGTCCACCCTCCATCTTTCTGCCCACTGCTTCCTAGCTCCAGCCATCTGCCACAGCTGACTGTGTGCTCCAACAGTCCTGAACACCGCCACTCGGAGATCGGGCAGTTCATCAGAACTTCCGAGAACATAATAGGAATAATTAACTGCTGGCAATGAGAACTGATGCGTCATGGATGCGCTCTCTCAAAACTACATGAAGTGAAGAATCTGCTCACAGAAGGCCAGTTTTAATTACAGAGGAAATGCTGCATGCCCCTCTTCCATTTTGGAATCCGGGGATATTTACCATGGGATTATAGAAGCTCCTAAATGCTGGGTGGGAACCAAGAACTGGTCGTAGAGTGAGTTCTGAAACTGGAGAAGCATGTTCCAACCGTCAGTCCCGCCATGATGGATGAGTTGGGCAATAGGGTACACCTACAGTGTGCTTAATTAAAGCACTCTGGGGAAGGGAAGCTAGGTGATGTGTAAGCGTTACAGTGTTCAAAGACATTTTACATAATCGGAGTCATTTATCACTTCATTAATGCACACGTATGTAATAGGCAGAAAACTCCTAAGTAGAAATAATGCCTTACGGAAGCACGCTTGGCTAGGCTCTGGCCTGTGATTCGAGCAGAGCACAAGGAGGCAGAGGCAGGAGGGTTGGCTGTAGCTTGTTCAAGTTCAAGATCAGTGCACTAAAGGTGCTTACCAGATCTTCCAGGCCTGTCAGAGCTACATAGCCACACCCCATCTCAACACCCCTTCACCTCCCCAAAGAAAGCATTCTTAGGAAGATAGTAAGAAAGAATGCTTAAGGGAAGGCGGAGCTGGGAGGCTTTCTGGATGCCGTATTAAAACACTGTAAAGATTTCTTATGACTAATTGGTAAATGCTTACTCCATTTTCCTTTTGAGTGAAGACTCCTTCACTTCTGCCTACAGATGACCCCAGGGTAATTTAAAGCAAAACAGAGCTTGTTTTCTCTGCCTTCATTTTCTATCTCCTGCCCTACCTTAAAACTGGGTGAGGTTGTTCCTCAGCTCATCTGGTAGGCATGCCAGCCATTTAAGGAGGAATGAGCACTTTCAGGGATGAAGACACAAGATAAGAAGAATCCAGGTATTTTCAAGACTTGCAGGGACATCATAATCATGGGACCAGTTTTTACAACCTCTTTTTCCAGGTCACCAAATGGCACTATTCCTGCAGTCAATTTGGGTTCCAGGAATAGTGGAGCCTTTCAGGCAGATTAACCCTTGATAAGACTGACCCCTTAAGCTAGACCTGTTGGCTCATGGAGCAAACAAGCTTCAAGCCCAAGAAGGGAGCAGTCTTCTCAAGATGCGGACCACATTGCCTGTTTAAGTGATGAGGGCTCCCCGGAGCCTCACAGAACCAGCCTGAGGTAGAGCTCAAATACCACAGTTGGGCCAAAGCTGGTTAACTGTGCCTCATGCTTCCTGTTCCAAATCTTCCCCTGCTTAAACTGAAAGGCAAAGCAGTGCCCTCCTGGAGACAGAGCTGGGCATGTCGGCCCCTTCACTGCCACACAGGGTCACAATGAATCAATATCCCCTTTTCTTTACCTTTTCTTTTACCATTTGCTTTTGGAGTCCAGTGGCTAGACTTAGCTCGTTGGGTCTCCCTGAAACCAGACTGTCTTGGAGCTCCCCATAAGCAGATGGGAGAAAGGATATTGCTTTGCAGATGACTGCTTCTAAGCAATGCATTTTGACTTTATTTTGAGGAAAAGATAGCACTGTGTTAAGAAATCAAATAGCAGGACTGGAGAGATGGTTCAGCAGTTCAGAGCACAGGCTGCTCTTCCAGAGATCCTGAGTTCAATTCCCAGCAATCACAGGGTGACTCATAACCATCTATAATGAGATCTGGTGCCCTCTTCTGGCCTGCAGGTATGCATGCAGGCAGAATGTTGTATACATAATAAACACATTTTCAAACAAAACAAAAAACCCTGGTGTTTAGGAAGAAAGAAAAGAAAAGAAAGAAAGAGAGAGAGAGAGAGAGAGAGAGAGAGAGAGAGAGAGAGAGAGAGAGAAAGAAATCAAACAGTGGAGCATGCCTATAGTCACAGTCTTTGAGGCCTGGCCAGCTGTGACTTGGCCTACAGCCACCTCAGGGCCTCTCTGAGCCCCTCTGTCACCCTCGTCATTTACATATGCAGGGACACTTCACACTGTGCTGGGGAGATGAAGTGTCTTCAACTGTTTCATCTCAAACCATCGAGTAAAGTGTAAAATTGTAATCATGAAAACAGCACTGTGGATCTAATAAGATTCTTAATAATAACAAATAGTCAGCCCTCACTTAGGGGGCACCTTCTAGGCCTTTAATATGACATAATAATTTATGAGTTTTCTAGTCAGTGAGAGCGCTGACAGAACTGAAGGAGGACATGAGTGGGTGGAGGGTGGCCTGCATGGGGGGTGGCCGGCTGCTTTTTGATTGTTCCCTCTTCATCCTAAGGGAGGGGAGAACAAGATGCAATGCAAATGGGGCGCAGTCGCCCCAAGGGACTGAGGTAATTGCATTTTCTTAAATAGACCGGTTATTAACCACATAATTTAAAGGTAGCGGCAAAGCTAATGATTAAATTACTTCTAAGATAAGAGAGTCAGAAATTCCTTTCTGACTAGATAACAGTTGTCTATTAAGTGAAAAGGATCTATATAAGTTAAAATTTATTTAGAAAGTTTAATAAAATTAATTTTTATAAGTATGTGTTTTGACTGCATGTACGTATGCATGTATGTATGTATGTATGTATGTATGTATGTACATATGTGCCTGTGGCTGAGTCCCATAGGGTCCAGAAGATGGCATTGGATCCCTGGAACTAGAGTTACAGGCAGTCACAAACCACCACGTAGGTGTCTGGAACTGAGCCCAGGTCTTCTGCAAGAGCAATGAATGCTCTTAACTGCTGAGCCATCTCTCCAGCACCTTCAGCAATTTTTTTTTTAAGGAACAAAAACAATAAACCAGATTTCTACACCTTAGCATGAAAAGCACATTGCTGGCTTCCCCACAGTATCCCAATGACTTATCATGCTGAGCTGACTCCATTCCTGCCTTTTAGCAGGTAACCACCATCATCCAGACCTCAGAGGGCCCCCTAGGTGCCCAAGGTCAGAGACAGCTCCAGGCTTCTGTGGGCCTTAGCATCTTCCATGGGCATTCTTTTCTGTGCTCATCTGTGACATCGAGAGGACAGGATATGCAGTTCTTACTCCATGCATGTGACATTTCAATATTTCTTCTTTCTTCTCCAAGCTGGGACCATTTCCTTTTTTAGAAGTAAAACCTGCAGCTAGGGATGTTTCTTCCTTCCCCTTTACCTCCCCCAAAGAAAACTAGGCAGCCTCGGGGCCTGTTGGAGGCTTAGGATAGAGCCTGAGCGCGTGGACATCTGTAACACACTAGGCCGGCTTTAGTTCTGTGTTGTCTCTCAGTGAGCACTTAAGAAATAGTTACAAAGAACATGGCTTAGAACAAAATAAGACACACAAACAAATGTATGCATTAGAAAGACATAAGAAGTAACATAGCAGGCCCAGGAAATAACATCGTATGTCTCTTTTATTCTCTTATTTTTTGAGACAAGGTCTCAATCTGTACCCAAAGCTGGCCTGAAAATTAATCCGAGGTGGATTTGAATTTGTAGTGATCCTCCTGCCTCAGTCTCTTGACTCACAGTTGTGAGATGCCATGACTGGCTTGTAATTCTTTTTGAAAATCATGATTTTTATGGTCAGTAAAAGCAAGGCTGGTACTCATGTGTTCCTAGTTACTCTGAAGGCTGAAGCAGGAGGACCTCTTGGGGGAAAACAGTGAGGCCTGCCTTAGAAGGAGGAGTATGGAGGAAGAGCTGAGGTCTGTAGCATTGAAAGGTGTATAAATACAGAATCCATAGTCTCGAATAACTGTTATGAGATAAACAGAAAAATACCCCCTCTGTATCTATATGCCTTTCTAAATTACAAAATACTTCCTTGTATTCTTAACTGACCTGATGTAGATTTTTTTTTAAATGTCCTTAATTTGTTGGTATATGGTTCAGAAACTGATGAGAATTGTTAGGACCTAGGTAAAATATTAAGGCCTACATAGAATGTTAAGGTCTGGATAACTGTTATCTGGATAGCCTATCATTATAAGGAAAATTTCTCATATATTTCTGCTGTTACTAGGAAACTTTCTAATGCCAAGATTGATTACATATCTTGTTATGTTTTGCGTCCTTGAAAATCAGTCACCGTAAATGTCAGTAGAACTGTTTTATATGGTTACCCCCAATAAGTGTGGATCAGAACCAACCACACAGCAGCATTTTCTGCACCTATGTGTGAGTTTTATGGTATTTGTCTTTATAAGCTGGACCCAACATAAGAGAAACACCTGCACTAATATAAGAAACTATTTGGAGTAAGACTTCCATTTTGAGTAGTGGTCTAGTAAAGTTTACGTTCCCAAGACATCCCTAGGAACTGACATCCTACTTGGCAGAAAGAGACACGTAAGTGGGAAACTGACATCCTGGTCAGCAAGTTAAGACACGAATGTTAGACAAGTCCTCTCCTGGTAGACAAGTTAGGACATGAATATTAGACAAGGCAAGTCCCCTGCCAAGGTTGAATACCCCAACCAATGGAAACAGGATAAAGACATGTTCCTACGGAAATCCCCTATCCCTAAATCCTGATTGGTGAAATAACTTGGCACTGATGTTTGTGAATTTGGGATTTTAAAACCCAGTAGAACCTTCACTCGGGGTCATGGTTCAGTTCCTGAATATGGACCACGGCCCTGGTTCATCAGTCCTGGGGTGCGTGCTCAGTAAACTGTCCCTGTCTGACTGAGATCAGTGCTCTCGTGGTTTGTGAGGCAATTCCTGGACCCCAGCAAAATTAAAATTTGGGGGTGTGAGGCTGGAAAAATGGCTCAGTGGTTAAGAGCACTAGTGCTCTTCCAGAGGTTCTAGCTTCAATTCCCAGCAACCATGTCTAACACGTGGTGGCTCACAACCATCTGTAATGGGGTCCGATGCCCTCTTCTGGCACACAGGTATATATATATATATATATATATATATAAAATCAAATCTTTTTTAAAAAAATTAGGGGTTGTATTCTATTCAGCAAATAGCTAATTCTTTCCCTCTCCATTTTGATAAGAATGCACGTTCCTGTCCCACTGGTTTGGGTTTGGTCTAATGGGTTGCACTGGCCAATCAAATGAGAGCACATGTCAGAAACAGAGGTCAAAACAAGGTAGGCTGGGTCTGCATGCCCTCTTGGTCTTGGGCCAGTCATCATGCAGGGCCCCGGGAGCCAGTTCTCTATGACCTTGTCCCAGAGAGTGAGCCACATTAACAGGTTTGAGCCTCTTTGGCACCAGAAATAGAGCCATTGTAGGCAAGTCTCAGATCTGCTACTAAGAGAGTGGTGACAGGAGTAAGCCAAAGTGATCTGTCACAAAATGCCATGCAGCAGACACCCAGGTACTGTAGAAATCTTACAGCAGTTAAAAGGAAGTCATGTTCACTAACACCTGCTATGCACCCACAACCCCAAGGGGGACTGCTATTACCCTGCTTACAGATAAGGAAATGGAAGGGGAGGGAAGTTGGTGTCTTCCCCAAGATCAAACAGATAGTGTAGAAAGGGATGAATTGAAACCCATGTCTGGGACAGTGGTGGTACATGCCTTTAATCTCAGCACTTGGGAGGCAGAGGCAGGTGGATTTCTGAGTTCAAGGCCAGCCTGGTCTATAAAGTGAGATCCAGGACAGCCAGGGCTATACAGAGAAACCCTGTCTCAAAAAATCCAAAAGAAAAAAATTTAAAAAGCACATGAGAAACCCACGTCTGGCAGGGCTGGAGAGCTGTCTCAGTGGCTGAGAGGGCCAGAGTTGAGTTTCTAGCATTGATGACATGTGGTTTTCAACCTCCTTTAACTCCAGATTCAGGGGATCTGATGCTCTCTTCTGATATCTCTGGGTACCCCATGCACCTGTGCATACAAACACATACACATAAAGTTTTAAAAATACTGTTAAAGAAAAGAAACCATGGGTCAGGTGTGGTGGTTCATGCCTTTAGTCCCATAACTCTGGAGGCAGAGGCAGACAGGTCTCTGTGAGTTTGAAGCCTGCCTGGTCTCAGGATGAGTTCCAAGACAGCCAGATCTACATAGTGAGACTCTGTTTCAAAAACACAAAACAAAAAACAAATGAACAAACAAACAAAAAGAAAGAAAAGATAAGAAAAAGCCCGGGTATTTTTTTCATTTCACTATTATAGCATATGTTATTGTAAAACCATTTAAATTCTAAGTATTCCAACAGCTACAATGTTGGAATAATAAAAATGTTCATGTTGCTAAATACTATTATTTAAGCCAGGCTTTTAATCCCAGCACTTGGGAGACAGAGGCAGATGGATCTCTGTGAGTTCAAGGCTGTATATGTGTGTATGTCATGGTGTGTGTGTGATTGCGTGGTTGTGTATAGCTGTAGAGTCAGCTCTCTCCTACCTTTATATGCAGTCTGGTGATGAGTTTCAGGTTGCCAGGCTCCCATAACAAATGTCTTTACTTGCTGACCCATCTCACTAGTCTTAAAAAGGTGACTTTAGGTTTGTTTTTTGTGGGGTTTGTGAGGAAAACAACACCAAATAGGGGGTGGAACTTTTGACTTTACATATTTAACATTAATACTGAACATTAGCTGTAAGGGCTTTCCCAATGACAACAAAACACATTTGAGGAGACAGATTGTGTCTTTATGGGTACTAGTAAACAGACAGACCTACCTAGAAGGGTATTTTAGAGTTACCAGGAACAAAAACTGTGACAAACTGGACATAATTATGTCCAGAGGAGTTCTGTTGTCTCATTTGTCCACAGGGACCTGGGTCAGCCCCTCTCTGGGAAAACCCCAATAGCCTTGTCCTCAGAAGTCCCTTGGGAGCGATGGGCTGTGACTTGTGAGTTGCTCTTCTGCCCCTGTTCTTTCTTGGCAGCAGGAGATGGCAGAAGGCGGGCTGCCCGAGCTACCACAGCTGCTGCCCACAGTGCTCTTTACTCTGCCCCTCAGTGGCCACTGGTGATCTCTCTCACTCTCTTTTAGCCAGTGAGAACAAGAGTGGTTGAGCTCCTACTGCCTGGCCCTGTGTGTCTGTGTATGTGTGTGTCTGTGTGTGCGTGTCTGTGTATCTATGTGTGTGTATGTGTGTGCCTGTGTATCTGTGTATGTGCATGTCTGTGCATGTGTGTGTGTCTGTGTATGTGTGTGTGTGTGTGCATATATGTCTGTGTCTGTGTGTCTGTGTATGTGTGTGTGCATGTGTCTGTGTGTGTCTGTGTATGTGTGTCTCTGTGTCTATCTATGTCACATAAGAGTGGGTGCTCTGGCTTCCCCAGTACTGTGGCATTTCTCCTCAGAACTCTGGACGTGTGGATCAAAGCCTGCTGAGTCTCAAGCACCCTCCTCCTCCTCCTCCTCCTCCTTCTCCTCATTCTGTGCTCCTCCCTCTCGTGGGGCTACCCACTCCTCTAGATTCCCGTCATGGTCCCGTCCTTCTCCCCATCTTTGCTTATCAATTCTAGGGCCCATGCTTGTCTTCCCAACCACCTTGGATCAAACTTAGCCCAAGCTCAGTGAGAATGACTGATGAGTCAACACATCGCGAGCAATGAGCTGTTTTGACAGGTGGTGAAGGTAGGGTTTTAGGATCAAGGACCAGGAAATGTGGATTGCTAAATACTGCTTGTCAGGTAAATGTGCTGTCTCAGTTAATTCTCCAAACAGCTCTGTGGGCTGGGCACTCTTATTATCCTCATTCTGTAGATGAAGAAACTGAGGCCCAGAGGACTTAATAAGTTATGCAAGACCATGCAGCTAAGTGCTGCAGCAGGAATCCAAGCCCAGCAGTGCCCTTCAGAGTCTCCTTTTTCTTTTTCAGGAGATTTGTAGATCATGTTGGCTTTGGGCGCCCTGTCTACCTGCCAGATACTGGAAAGAGCTCGACTCTTATCGTCTACTGTGAAGAAGAGACCCCCCCCTCCCCAGGCCAGAACAGAGTGCCACATTCCCTGGAGCTAGAGTTCCAGTGGTGGACAGCCACCTGACCTGAGTGCTGGGAACCGAACTCCAGTCCTCTGGAAAAAAACAGTATGCCCTGGTAAGCTCAGAGCTGAAAGCCCAACTGAAATGCTGAGCTGTCTGTCTTTTTGTTCAGTGGTTTCAGTGTCAGACAGGAAATCATCTCCCCCTTCTGCAGCATCATGTCTACCCCTCATGCCAATCAGATTACTCATTACACTGCGTCAGTTCCTTATCTGGTCTCCCTGCCCTGGTGACTCTACACACCACACTATACACACACACACACACACACATAGACACACACATTCACACAGTCACCCACACAGACACACACACACACACACTCACATGTATGTATATGTGTGTGTGTATGTGTGTGTGGTGTGTGAATTTCTTATACTTTCACATAATTGTCTGCTCAGTTTCCTCCAAGCCTGGCTTTATCTGGAATTCCAGTTTGCCATTCTGTCATTAAACGGACTCCACCATTGTGGTCATAGACACAAGTGGCCGCAGCTGAGCATGGCTAAAATACTCAGTTTGTGACACCAGGAACCAAACCATCAGCCTGCAGCAACAGGCCTCTTCCAGCAATGTCACCGTGTCACCTGCTATGATGGAAGATGATAGAAGGCAGGAGAGTTCTGTTTGATGAGAGATATATTTGTCAGAGAAGAGGGTCACACACACACACACACACACACACACACACACACAGAGTGTAGGGAGAGAACACCCACACCCCTGCCTCAGTCATTCCTCAATGACAATCTCCATCCTTCCTAGAAATGGAAACAGAAATGAAACTCTGGCCAGGGCCGATGCCCATTTATAGCAGGGTAGAAGGCTGGATTAGGAGACAGCTATCTAACTGTGAAAACCGTGCCCCTCCTCAGGACTGTAAGTCACAGAATAGGAGGAGCCCAGGAAGTGTCCCAGAGAGGGGCCAGGCCCAGCCCCCATCCTCAGACCTTAGCAGTCCCTCAGAGAAGCAGAGCCTGTCTTCTCTGGGTCGGGCTAGCCATCACATACTAGTACCTTTCACACCGCAACAATGGGGCTCATTGTGTCCTCTGGGAGGAAGTTAAGTTTACCGATGAAGCTCTGATGAGAAGTCTCAGTTGCTTTGTTCCTGGAATGGGCCAGATCACTAAAGATTTAAACAGTTTAGGAAAATGAGCAGAGCAGAGGCTAATGAAATTCTGTCTCACAAAGAGTATGGTCACGCACCAGGGTAGAATCCATAGTTTGCTTAAACGGTGTTCTAATAGGTAGGACTGCAGAAAATAGTGAGGAAGGAGCCCTAGAGCTGGATGGTGATCCCTTCAGAGTCTAGTTGCCTCATTTTTGTATGGAATGAGGGAGGTCACGGCTTCCCTGTAAACGGGTAAATCATTTAGCACCCGTGTACACTCCTAGACTTGCTACGCAGAAACAGCTAAGGAGAGTGCAAGAGAGAAAAGGAGGGATTGCTCTAGGGCTCAGAAACATGGCCTGATTGTCTGTGTGTTTGTTTGTTTATTGAGACAAGATCTCACTCTGTAGCGCAGACATGTTTCTAACTCACTGTGTAGCTCAGGCTGACTTCAAATTTCAACCCCTCTTGCCTCTGCCTGTCCAGCTGGCATTGGAGGCACGTGCCCCTATGCCTACCCACAATATTCTGCATTATCCACCCTCTTCCTGATTGCAGTATAAAAGAAGCCATCTTTGGCTTGAGGCTCATGAATACTGACTGCGTAGACGCCCTATAGTTCTTTTTACACTTTGTCTTCACTCCTGTACAAGTTTGTCACTTGTCACCGGTGTATGTTTGGTAAAAGGCTTTTGGATTAATTACAGGGAGAGCACAAGGGGTTTGAGCTGAGAATATTAGGAAGTGGAGAGTCTCGGATATCCCAGACTGTCTTCAAACTTACTATCCAGCAAAGGAGGACCTTGAACTCATTTCCTCTTGCCTCCAAGTCCTAAGTCTGGGCTTATAGGCATGTGTCACCATGCCTGGTTTGGGCTGGGTGTGGGGTAATTCTGAACTTAACATTAACTTGAGCCAAGCCAGGTGGACTGTAATGTTCTGCTATTGAAATAGTGTTAAACCACAGACATCTCCACCAGCTAATGCCAGCAAATGCCTGGGCAGATGGGCAGGAAGACCAAGAAGTATGAGTCAGAGGGACACTGGAATCTGGAATTCTGCCTCCTGCCCTGCCACTGGACTCTGCTTGTCTTATGATTGGCTACATACACTGTGAATCCATGTCCCAAGATCTGGCTTTTATTTCATATGTAACAAGAGGAAGAAGAGGAGGAGAAGGAGAAAATGCATGTTGATCAGGCATTGAGATGATATTTCTGATCTATTGGGTTAAATTATGTTTTAGAATGGGTGGCTTTCTTTTTCTCTTAATACAGATGCTGTGAGCTTATAGCGCATGTTTTCATGGACAGCCTTGTTCTATACTGTTAAAGAAGAGAAACAGCAGGCTCTCCTCTCATGAACTTCTGGGACTCGGGATGTCGGGCACTACACCTGGTAAGGCAAATGCTTGTTTGATTTTCCTTTCTCTGGAAACGTGACCCCAACCCCTCAGGCCAGCTGTGGGTCAGCGTGGCAGTCTGAGATCAGTGGGTACTTGTGACACTTAATAACTCCCAAGAAACACAGCTGGGAGAGCTGAAGGGCACAGTGAAGAGACTGATTCTTTGACTGGACTATATGAACTGAGAGAAGCCCATGCAGTTCATCTAAACCTACACCACAGCTTCTGAAGACGCTGTTCACCATCCAAGACACAAGTGACATCCCGTATTCATCTTTGTGGGTTGGAGGAAAGAGAGAGAACGGGATGGGGGGGAGAGAACACAGAGCTCTCTGTTGTGCCTCACACTGCCATGGGGACTTCTTTCTTGTCTGGGTGAGTCAGAGAACTGACTATGGTCTAGATAAACAAATAAATAAATAAACAAACAGACAAATAAACAAATCTTCTGTAGATGGGAAAAGGCTTATGGGTGGATGCGGAGTTACTCGCCAAGCTGGAAGTTTGAAGAAACATCCTGTTTTCCCCTCTGCAGAAGCTGACACGATGCCCAATTCTTGCCATGCAGGTGGCTTCACACTTGGCAGCTGTCCTTTTATAACCACTAGTGGGAGGAGAAATTACTGGACAGAGTCCCTTTCACGCTGTTTCCTAAATGAGAAAATAGACATATGAACATATAATTCAAACCCCATGATTATAAACACAATAAAGTATGTGTCATTGCACACGCCTTCCGACATTTGAGACAAGGAGTTTTACCAATAAAGAAATTAGATCACAAACTATTGAATGGCTTACACACATTTTTATGCCCTTATTGAAATCATCTAAGGCTTCCTTCTACATCTGTTGGCCAGGGAAGTGACTCAGGGTATGTCCCTTCGTCACTGGAGCCAGCAGATGGTGGCACTTCTAATGATCAGCAGCATCTTCAACAGAATGTCCGACATGGTCCTGGACACACCTGAAAAGCATGTGAAGAAAAAGGTACCTGCTGAAAGCTCTCCGCTGGTCCTTAGAAAGAGTCCCTCTGGCTCATCAGGTAAAGATACTTACAGCACTGCAAGGCGGTGTGGTCTGTGTTCCCCAAGTTCAAGGACAGATCTGATTCCACAAAGTTGTCCTTTGTTCTTGGCATATACCCCACCATCAGGCACACAAACATGCACAAAGAACAAAATTTTAAAAAACTAAAAACAAATAAACAAACAAAAAACCCCAAGTGTTCTTCCTACATGAACTCATGGGAAGGTTTGGATGTTGCCCGCTAAGCGTTGGGGCTAACCATACATTTTAAATCTTACTAATTGGGTGGGTGGCAGGGGTGGCCCATGCCTTTACTCTCAGCACTCAGGAGGTACGAGCAGGTGGATCTCTGAGTTCGAGGCCAGCTTGGTCTACAGAGCAAGTTCCAGGAAAAGCAAGTTTGTCTCAAAAACAAACCATCAGTCAAACAAACAGCAACACAGGGAGGGGCGAGGGGAAACTGCAGTTGGGATGTAATGTGTAAGAGAAGAAAAGATTTTAAAAATACATATACATCTTACTGATAATCCCTAAAATAAAATGAGCATGACTCAAAGAGCAAAAGAGCATTCTGTAACATTTACTAATCCCCGAGTTCTTTTATTTATGTCTTAAAAAGGATTACTGCCTAACATAATTGCTTCTTTTAAAAATCACTGGGAGTCCTGCTAAATGACTTAGATTGCCTCGCTAAGAAATCACAACTGAATTCACAAAGACCTCATTAAACTGGGTGTGGTGGTACGAGCTCGTAATTCCAACATTAGGGAAGCTGAGACAGGGGAATTGCCACAAGTTCTGACCAGCCTGGGCTACAGAGTGAGATTGTGTCTCAGAAAACAAAAACAAAATAAAGCCTTCATCCACCAGACCAGGTCAGAAGGGACAAGTGTGTTATAGCAAACAATTTGAAGCTGCCACACCACTAGAAAGCACATCTAACAGTTTTCAACACATCTTTACGTACATCGGTTTGACTCCTTTGCCACAGAAACTTGAGATCCAGAAAGTCTGGGAAAACGTCTGTTCCAGGCAGGGATGAGGAATACAGAAAGTGACATTTGGTGCCCTAGTTAATAGGCTTAAGGTACCAGGTAAGCTCTTTGTGTAGCAACTCAGCCTCTTGCATCTGTAGGACAATGTTATCAAATACACCTGCCTCACTCCACTGCAAAGTGACTTTTGGCAAGGCACCAGGAAGGGACTCAGGCCTTACTAATACGGTTATTAATCCAGGCATGTGTTTCCTAGGTGAGGGAACTCTAGTAAGAAGACCCACCGTAGACCTGGCTTCATTCTGCAGCCCAGGCTGGTCAGAACTTATAGCAATTCCCCTGTCTCAGCTTCCCAAATGTTGGCACTACAAGCAAGTACCACCACCACACCCAGTTTAATGAGGTCTTTGTGAGTTCTGCTGTGATTTCTTAATGAGGCCATCTAAATCATTTAGCAGGACTCTCAGTGATTTTAAAAGAAGCAATTATGTTAGGCAGTAATCCTGCTTAATGCTGCTAAGGTCCCTCCAGAAGCTGCCGTACTCATCCGCGCCTTCCCTTTGACCGTAGGACCTTAGGATTTGTAATCCATCATTCTAATGGACCTTTCGTGATGGACTCAGAAGGACAGTAAGTACTGATGCCTACAAGGCGGGCACTTCTGGCACTTTAATAATTTAAAAATTGTGCCTGAGCTTGGTGGTCCAATCCACAATGCTAGCACTCAGGAGGCCGAGGCACAGAGAGTTCAAGGCCGGCTTAAGCAGTGAGACCCTATTTCAAAAAGGCAAGCTTTGGGATAGAGCCCGTGAGTAGCATGAGCAACGACTTGTATTTGATCTCCAGCACTGAAAATAAAACTGTGAATGGACTCAATTGTGACAGATTTGTGTCTTAAAAGACGAAGGCGAGCTAATCTAGGCTCCAGTGCGGGTCCGCCGCTAGGCTCCATGGTTTCTTTCAGTTTGGCGCCCTCTGGTGGAGATTTTAAAAATTACTTCCTTTTATTTTGGGGTTCTATGCAGATTATTTGGAATACGTTTTTGTTTTTTGTTTGTTTTTTGTCCACTTGGTTGAGACAAGGTAGGCCTAGATCAGGGTTGGCCTTGAACTTTACAGAAATCTCCTGCATCTGTTTCCAGAGTGCTGGGATTACTGGGGGCGGGGGCGGGGCGGGGGGGGGGGGCTGTGTGCTTCACCATGCCTGTTTGGATAGGTTTTGCCTAAGTTAAAAGAGTTCATCTGTTGTCAGCCCAGTTCCTAAAACCTGTCTGGCCTAAGCGGAAGTCTTTTCAGGGAGGACAGAAGTAGGGTGAGTATATCTGCTACCTGACAACCAAGAAGCACATTCAGACGCCATACTCAGAACACTGTGCCACTTCCAAGTGACTGAAATAAAATGTGAGCTGAGTGTGAAGGGCAACTGCATTGGAGGAAATGCGGCAGTCATGGGTCTGCCGAGATTTATTTATCCTGTAAATAATGGAATTTGAATTAGATTGGGAAGCATATATAAGCATGTGTGTATGTGTGCATGTAAAAAATTTACATAATAGGCTTTTGAAAATCAGATATGTAGCTGGCCGTGGTGGTACACAGTTTAATTCCAGCACTTGGGAGGCATAGGCAGGAGGATCTCTGTGAGTTCAAGGCCAGCCTAGTCTACAATTTGAGTTCAGGACAGCCAGGGCTGGTTACACTATGAAACCCTGTCTGGGGGGAAGGAGGGAGGCAGACATGTGCTTTTATGTTTTTAAAAGGTCAGAGAATAGATTGTTGAGGACTCGATACAGATCTTCCAATCATGAGAGATCCCAGTCCCTTCCACCATCCTTTCATCCCTAGGGTGTGGCCTTTAACCAGTCACTATATCCAAATGGATATCTACATGAGCAGTTTAAATTCTTCTAGAAAAAAACCCCAAACTTCAAAGTTGTCTTTCTCTTTAGTCCCTGAGTCCTCGTCATTTGAGGAAGGCAGTGATGTGAGCCCTCCATAGAGGTGTAGGAGACCAGGACCTGAGAGGATACTTCAGAAAACCACAGAGGAAAGCACCGAATGCCGCAGAGGTCATCACAGAGAGGTCACCACAGTGGGAGGGGGTGGGGGGTGGGGGGGCGGATTTGACCGGAGCTAGCAAGACAGCTCTGGAGACATTAATGGGGTGCGTCTTCAGTTGGGAAAGCAGAATCCCAATGATGCTGAAGTTCTCACAGGTGAGAGCTACCCCTCTTTCCTCTCACTGACAAGATCATGGTGGAGTAGAAGTTAGCTAGGCCCTGGCATGACAGAGAATAGAGAAGGTGCCACAGTGAGGCTTTTATTGCTGTGAAGAGACACCCTGACCAAGGCAACTCCTCTGAAGGAAAGCATTTCATTGGGGCTTACAGTTCAGAGGTCTAGTCCATTATCATCATGGTGGGAAGTGGTGGTGTGCTGGCAGACATGGTGCTGGGAAGGTAGCTGAGGGTTTACAACGGCATCAGCAGGCAACAGGATGAGCAGGTGAAACACACTAGGCCTAGCATGAGCATCCGAGACTTCAAAGCCCACCCCTAGTGACACACTTCCTCCGACAACACCGCGCCTACTCGAACAAGGCCACACCTCCTAATGGTGCTGCTCCCTATGGGACTATGGGAGCCATTTTCTTTCAAACCACCACAGAAGGCTTTCCAGAAACTCGAAGAGAGAAGTGTCTTGTGCTTGTCCCTATCATGTCCTTGACCCAAATACGTACCCCAAGGTCAGCATCCAGTATGACAGCTGTGGACAGCATCTTGGTGTTCCTGGAAAATGTCTCAGATTTATAGCCATTTGCACCTCAGTTCCTCTCTCTTGGCTCTGGGCTCCTGCCCACTAGGATTCCAATCGCTTGGGGCCCAAGGCCCTCGGCCTGCCTCTCGGTGGTAACCTCAGCTTCACTTCTCAGTGTTCCCTTGTCTGCATTGAACCCCTTCCACTTGCCAAGGCCCTGGCCAAGCCTCTCCCACATCTGTCCACAGAGTCCCATTATCTCTAGACCTGGGCACTCCTCCCTAAAGAAAGCCTGGTCGTGAGGTGATAAAGACATAGCTGGCCCAGCTGGAAGCTGGCTTAGAGCTTTGACAGGAAAGATGTCAAAGATGGAGAGACAGCCTGGGAAGAACTAATGTGGGAGGTCCCTGGGGAGATGGAGACAAGACATAGGCACAGGATGGTCCCAGGGAGCAGGGCACCTGTGACTCTGAGGGGAGGACTAGCTAAGGACTTAAAGAAAGGCTACTTCGCATCTGGGGTAGAAAACTAAGGAAAATATATTACTAGAGCTAGCGCCTTGAGATGGGAATAGTTGATTTAGTTGTTATTGATAGGCTCTTATGATCCAGGCAATGTGTTAAAGTTCATGTATGTTATCCATTTAATTTATATTCTAATTTAATTCTCAAATTATATTTATTTTATTTTTTAATATTAAACATTAAATGTTAATTTTAGTATTTATACCTCAAAATATATTTATTATATAGTATATAGTATATTATATAACATTATATAATATAATATTATATTATATGTTACATATATTATAATATAAAACATTATATATGTAAAATATATAGTATATTATATATAACTTATATTATTTCAAATTATATTATATATTATATATTATAACATATACATTATATATGAATGCATGTAATATATTTTTATATATTACATATAATAAGTGTGGATAATTACATATAATTATATATTATATATTAGGATCATATGTGATATTATATAAGACATACAAATATATATTAATTATGTATTATATTATGTAATTTATGTAAATATGTTGTATATTTAATACATATATGTATATTTAGTTGTATAATGTATAATATATAATATACATTGTATACAATATTGTATAATACATAATTGCACATTATATATTATATTATTTATTATATCATGTAGCAATATATTAAATATGTTATAAATATGTATAATAATTTGTATGTATTATATATATAATACACATATGTATGTGTATATGTATGTATATGTGTGTATATATGTGTGTTTGCACACACACATATATATAAAATATGATCATAAAAAGAATTGGCTTTACATATGCCAGCACTGCCTGAAGGTGCCTGCTGCCTGCACTCCAGCCCACTTAGATCTTAGACACTGACTGTTGACAGCACCTCCTGAGCCGTTCTCTGACAAAACACCAAAAATAGCAGACACTTCCCTAGCGAGTACTGATGAGAAAGAACTAGTTTATAAACGGCCCATTTTCACAGGATTATTCCAGGTTTTATTTGCGAGGGTGGCGGCTCCGTGGGCCACAGCAGCACTGGCAGCAAATGCATCTACGGGGAGAAATCCTGAAGCAGACAGGTTCTTGCATCTTATCAAGCACGAACGCTGAACGGAACATGATCCCAGGTGTCCTGCTGTACTGCCAAGTGTGGGCGGCTGGATGACAAACGGGCACGTAGTCGTGGGGACGGTGGAAAGGGCATGAACGTGGCCATGGGGCAATTTACACCCAAGAGGAAGACCATCACTAGCTAGGGTGGACAACTCGAATACTTCTATTTTGTGTCTTTCTTGGCTACCAGGATGATCCTTCTAGAAATATGAGGGAGGAGCACCCTGACCAGGTGCTCACAGCGTCCCAATCTTCCCCTCTCCCCGTGGCTCTCCAGGTGTCCTGTATTCCTTACTCCCCTCCCAGTCTAGCTGGACTGCAGAATTGTCTATGATTATGAAATAAACATCAAATCGGGACAAAAGCAGTCGTTGCTGTCGCCGCCGCCCCTGGGGCCACTGGGGACAGGGGTACAATGGGCCACAGCTCTGTCTCTAATCAAACTTGAAAACACAGAGCCTTGTGAACCTGGTCACAGCACAAATATCCTTCTGACCTGACAGGATCTTTTGAGCGTTGGCGAACTGTGTCCCTAGGCTTGAGGCGAGTTGTGACGTTTCAAATGTTATCCTATCCACCTTGGAGTGGTCAAATATTTCATTTTTTCCCCTTCAAAGAAACAAGCACGTGACCTGTGCTTCTTAAAAATATAATTCATATGAGCAAAATAAACCAGTAGCATCCGGCAGTATTTTCTTGTTCTCTTTTAACAGACCACAATGAGTCCATTATAGAAGGACTTAACAATTTCTCATTGTTTATTTCTAGGGCTTAAGATCATAATCCTCATGTTTCATAAATATGTCACCATCTTTAGAGAGCCCCAAAATGCACTACTGGCCTTGAATATGGGTCTTAGCAATTTAGAGAGTTAGGCCATACGATTTAAGAGCTAACATCTGGTGAGCATTAATCCTGTACCGGGCTCTATGCTAAGCATACATTAACTAACTTAATCCTCATTAGCACTCTTTAGGGTGGGTAGCTTTCTCATCTGCAATTTCCAGATGAAGAGATGAGTCACTCCAAGGCTAAGTGAGTGCCCTGCTGGCCAGCTTGGGGCAGGATCTTCAGAGAAAAGGGCTGTCTCAGTGAAAAGACCAAAATATCCAAATATGTCTCCTCTAAGATAGAGGTGTCTGCAGGAAGGCCCTGTAAAATATAATCCTGTGGAATTAAATCATGGAATTCAAACGTAAAGAGAGGAAAGTGGAAGTGTGGCTAGCGTTCTGAGGAGTTCCCGTCAGTCACCAGGGCCCAAGACCCTTCTTCATGTCAAGCTCACTTACATGTGGAACAAACGCAATATGGCTTACCAGTCTAGTTCTTGCCTGCTACTATTTAGTGTTTAATTACTGTGTAACTTTTTAGGATTTCTTTTTTCTTTTTTGAGAAAAGATCTTGCTCTAGCCCAGACTGCCCTGAAATTCACTATACTGACAGCAATTCTCCTGCCTCAATCTAAATCCTGGAATTACAGGACTACCACACCCAACTCAATTACTATGGAGTTTAAGTGGGCACAATAACTATAATTCAATTTGTTATTTTTTCCTCATTTTTCAAGCTTTCATTTCAAGTAGGAATTTTCATTTTCCTACTGTGATTTGGATCTTAGACTTTGCCAAGTTTGGACTTACTAAAATTAGAAAATATTCTTGTGAACTTCTTCAGAATAAATTGCTTTCATAGAATTACTAGGTCTGCATGTATGGCTATATTTGTTGTTTTATGGATTAGAAGGGTTTGTTGGCAAATATTTACTGAGTACTTAATATGTATCAGGCCAAATACTGAGCACTAGATAGACACTGACTGACCAGACACGACCTCTGACCTCAAGAAACATGCCAATTTAGACTTTAAATTTTTGTACGAAATTACCAGCCCCAAAATTTCTTCTTCTTTTTTTTTTTTTCCGAGACAGGGTTTCTCTGTGTAGCCCTGGCTGTCCTGGAACTCACTTTGTAGACCAGGCTGGCCTTGAACTCAGAAATCCTCCTGCCTCTGCCTCCCAAGTGCTGGGATTAAAGGCGTGCGCCACCACCGCCCGGCCCAGCCCCAAAATTTAAAAAGAATTTCTTTACACTTATCTATTTTTTAATGTCTTGGATGTTTGCATTCTGTTTTATATGAAGTATGTATGTATGTATGTATGTATATGAATTCTTTTTTGAATAAAGCATCTTTCTTTACCCAGGTTATTGTCTATTATAAAATTATTGCCATAAGTGGAGATTTTTACTTATCTGTCATATTTCCTTAATTATCTTACACTTCTTTATTTTGAGTTCTATTTGATTTTTTTTAAAATTCTCATGTTATTTGGGTTTATTAATCTTTTCCCTCATCATACCTCTTGCTACTAACTGAATGAACACTTTCTCAGTAGATCTGATAAACTTTATTGGGGGGGGGCTGAATTTTTCTTTAAGTAGATTGTAAGATTTCTGGTAATTTAAGAATGAGGGCTGGATAGAGGACTCCATGACTTAAGAGCACTTGTTGCTTACTCTTCCAGAGGACTTGGGTTCAATTCTTAGTCCCCACATGGTGGAACAAGATCGTCTGAAACTTCAGTTCCATGGGTCCCCTAAACCCTCTGCCGCTCTCCGTGGATACCAGGAAAACACACACACGCACACACAAACACACTTCTGGTTTCCTTTTCTCTCTTATGGAATACATTTCCATTATTTCCATACTGTCAATTTGGGAAAATGTTTGGCTAGAATTATTCTATCGAGCTGGTTGTTTTAGTAATTATCTTTTTTCAGGTTTCAAACAAGTTTATTAACAGACTGGCATAACATTAATACTTCATAAAATTTTCAGGGTTAAAAAATTTAATTCATCTAAACACTTAGTCAACGATATCAGGCAACGACTTGAGTATGAAATACCAAAGTGTAACTATAATTAACGTGGGGGCACACGATCATTCACAATAAATTTTCGTGTAAAAGATCGGATAGACGAGTCACGGTCTCTTCTTCTTTAAACCCTTCAGGTGAGTGCCCGCCCCTTTTGATGGTACCGCCCAGCTCCGAGCGCTAAACTCCAATTCCGCCCAGGGGAGGGGCGGGCTGTCACCTAGGAGATGGGGCGGGGCGTGTCGCGGTAGAAGCTGCACTTCCGGAGGTGGGGAGGAATGAAGGCGCGGTGCTTGACGCTATGCCCAGCAACCAATCAGGAAGCGAGGCGCGCATTCAAATTGCTGCAGCCGCGGGATCCTGCTCCGGGAATCGTGAGTGCTGAGGGTCTGGGGAGTAGGAGGCTGCTCTGAGCTGAGAGCGCTGAGGTTGCTCGCCCAGCGAGCCGGTGGGCTGGGAGCGTTGCGGTGTTTGTCCAGCAGGCCGGGCTGCTTGGGTGGGTGGTGCGGCTTGGTCCTCTTCAGTCCGAGGGTCCCGGACTGTCGGGCGCGGGGCGCCGCTCTGTCCACCCGGAAGCCGAAGGCAGCGCTGCGGAGCGTGGAGCGGCGGACTCGGAGGGGTCCAGGTACACTGTCACAGCCTGGCGTGACTGCCATAGTCGCCAGGACCCTCGGCCTGTGGTCGTGACCGGCTTCGAGATGCTTACTCTTGGATCTCTCTCTCTCTCTCTCTCTCTCTCTCTCTCTCTCTCTCTCTCTCTCTCTCTCTCACACACACACACACACACACACACACACACACGATGCCTCTTATGTCAAGCCTTTAACAATGAGCTTCTGGTAATTTGTTCCTTGATTGTAACAATGCTGAAATAGTTTGAATCAGTTCCATTTTGTAAGGTAGACTCGGGAATTCAATTTTAAAGAGTTGTTTACGTCCATTTAAGGAGCATGACGAAGAGTGGCTTTTGCAATGTTCAGTTTTAAATAATGCCTGATAGATACTGTTGGCCTATATTCACCTATATGTGTGTAAACACATGCCTGTCTAGTTTGTTGTGTAATGGATAAGAGACAGATAGTCTACTTGTCTAACTTGAGGGGAGAGTGGACATCGATGACAAGGTCAGGCTGGTCTTGAAAGTTCCATTCTCCCACCTCAGCCTCCCTAAGGCTGGGATCACAGGCACAGACCTTTGCACCTGGCTACACATGCAGTTTATAGTGTGTAATGTCTGTGGAACTTTCTTGTGACACCGTGTTAATCTCCTTTGTAGGCATTCTTGTATTTAGCATACATTGACAAGTATTCAGAAACCTTCTTTGCTGCAGACTGATTAGTGGTGAAACCAAGCTGGGGATACTTAAGTATGCTGACATACTCCTGTTGATGTTTTTTAAATCACTTCACTTGTTGAGATAGAGGTCACCTGTAAGCTCCTTCCACACTAAGGAAATAAGGATGGGAGGTCTTGTCTTTGAAGTCTGCAGTGTCTGTGGGTGCCTGGCCCATAATGGAACCCTCAGTAGATATTTGTTCAATAACAAGTGAAGTCCTTTGAGGGTGGAGATTGTGGGGTGCTTTGTGGAGGTGCAAAAGGAAGTGGAGGTGGTGATTTAGTCTAATGTATCTTCTGAGAGTTTGCTTCTGTAGTAGGAGGATCTCTCTAAAGTTTGTAGTAACCTTTTTTTTTTCTTTTTTTTTTTGTAGTTGTTCAAAACAAAAATTTTTTTTGAAACTGAAAAGTACAAAATGCTCAGCATTCCAACAAGGGTCTGAAGTGCTTAGATTCTTCACATCCTTTTTAAAATAGCTGCCAAGATGTCAGTACACACTTCGCATAGCAGACACAACATCGGTAGCCTGGAGGTTTCTTCTTCACAGAAGATTTCAGCGTCGAGCGGCCTCATCCACAGCAGCCGACTGGAAGTGCACTTGACATCAGATGTGTCGGAGTGTGAAAATCATGATCCGTTGTTAGCGAATGCTGGAAGTAAAACCATAGACATAAATAGCACTTATGTCATCTCTGCCTGTAAAAAAACAAGAGAGACGCCCGTTACCCCCGACCCCGGGAGACTGACCCTTCAGAGAAGGACTACTTCAAACAAAGAGTCGTCTTTACTTGGTAGTGAGTTGGGAGACACTGGTAGGAGACCAGCAGACACAAGTCTTAGGTTACAACGTCGGCACCCTAGAGCAGACTGTGTGGAAAAGTGGGAGCCATTGACTCCTGTGGGTGGTAACCCAGGAAGTACCTCTGCTTCACGGGAAGTGAGGACAGAAGCTAAGCTTGTAAATAATGACACCCGTGTCCTGTCGTCTGTAGTTTCCGTGAAAGACTCAGATGACACCGGGTTGAACTGCCCAGACGCATGTCCTGCCCTCAGTGCTTCTAACAAAAAGGTGACAGTCAAGAACCCAGACAGTAGAGCACCTATTGGTTCCCAGCGTCAGACTGAAGCTATGAGATCAGGACTCATAGTGGTGAAACCGACTGAGAGCAAGCCAGATACCCAAGTGTCAGGAGGAGGAAACTCACACCATGGAAATGCTGGCAAGGACACCCCAAAACATGTTGGTACATTCGGAAGGTCAGGTACAAGGGCTCCGGTGAAATGTGTTCCAGAACACAGATTGGCACCAAGGCGTGACCTGCCTCCACCTAAAAGCCCAGCTTTATCCACACTGAAAAACAATGGCAGGGACATTGCAAAAGATGTCAGTACATTCAGAAGCTCAAGTTCAGAAACAAGGACCCCGGTGAAATGTGTTCCAGAACACAGATGGACACCAAGGCATGACCTGCCTCCACCTAAAAGCCCAGCTTTATCAACCCTTAAAAACAGGATTGCAAGCCCTCGAGTTAAACCAAGGCCAAAAAGTTCTCTTCTTGCAAATAAAAGGGAAAGCTCCCAAGAAAATACGCTCCCTCCAGAAGAAAAAAGTACAACACAGAATACCTTTATAGAACCAGACTTTTTAAAAGTAGAAAATAGTCAGGTGACAGTGGCTGTGCGTGTAAGGCCTTTCAGCAAAAGGTATGTTCGGTGTGTTAGCTCTCAGGCCGAGACAATTCCATGTCATGATGTGTCTTTAAGACTCTCTGCTTTCTGAAAGCCAAAAGTCAGTGTCTTTAAAGTCGTTGGCATTTTCTCTTGGTTTGGGGAATTGAACTCAAGGCCCCATGTGTGTACTAGGTAGGTGCCGGACCATTGAGTCACATCTCCAGCCCACCAGTGTTTAGGCTTAATTGTAGTTATACTAGTTATTTTTATACTAGAATACAAAATTAAAATCTATTATGCATGTGTGTGTGTGTGTGTGTAAATATGTATATGTATATGTATATCTTTTAGAAACTGAGCCAGGCATGATTGTGCACACCTTTAATCCCAGCATTTGGAAGGCAGGTTGATCTTTGAATTCGAAACCAGCCTGGTTTACACAGCAAGTTCCAGGCCAGCCAGAGCTACAGAGTGAGGCCTGGCCTGAATGTGGCCAGGGGCAGAGGGAGGTTGCTGCTGAGTGAGTCATTTAATTCTCTAATGCAATCTCCTTTCAAGTTTTTGATTTGTAGTGGTGGTTTTCCTTTCAAAAGATCCATACCAGCTTGTAGCTTCCCCAGAGAATGGGGAATCATCAGAATGGCAGTCATCAACAGCTTCTGCATTTGGTACATAGTGCTCACACCTGCAGAGGCAGAGCACACTTGATTTTGAAGGCGTGGAATATTTCTGTAAAGGTGATTGCAGTTGGGATAGCCACAGATTATTGGTAAGACTTGAAACAGTCAGCTGGGTGCAGAGGCTATGCCTTTGATCCCCGTGCTCACAGGCAGATCCCTAAATTCAAGGCCAGCCTGGTCTACAGATCGAGTTCCAGGACAGCCAGGGCTACACAGAGGAAACTCTATCTTAAAAGAAAAAAATTAGGGCTGGAGAGATGGCTCAGTGGTTAAGAGCATAGACTGCTCTTCCAGAGGTCCTGAGTTCAATTCCCAGCAACCACATGGTGGCTCACAACCGTCTGGAACCTGATTCCCTCTTCTTGTGTGTTGGCATAGAGTGACTCACATACATAAAGTAAGTAAATTTAAAAAGAAAAATTAAAAATAGTTATAAAATGTGAGTGTGCAGTAGAATTACTTTTAAGTATTTTAAGAATCAGTAGTTGTTTGAACTGAATGGCTTAGTAGTTAGAGGTAAGTTAATAAGTTCTATAAAGGTCTTTTTTTTAAGCAAAAATGGGTGGTGATAAGGGAGAGGGATGCTGGTGAGTGAGTTGTCTTGAGAGGGTCAAACTAACAAAAGCTGCACCGCCAAGAAAGGGCTCTGCAGGAGGGAGGGAGGGAGGGGGAGGGAGGGGGGAGGGAGGGGAGGAGCAAAGCCCAGAATGGGTGAAAGACCTTGGGCAGTAAAGGAGCAAGGAAGGGCCTGGCTCCAGATGCCTCCGGGAAGCTCTGAAGGACAGGGTGGGGATGGGATGGGGTGGCACTCACCAGATCGATGGCACATGGTCTGGAGCACAAGTTAGGTTTTAAAGCAGAAGAGGCTGGCAGCTGGGCCAGCAATAGCGTTTCTTCTACAGAGTTAGTGAAGGTGCTCTGAGTGGGAGGGGGATGCGAAGGAAGACCGGAAGTTCTAACTGAGGGACTCTCATGCAAAGAAGGACCCTGTTAACAGCGACAGCCAGGATCCAGAGGACCTTCAGTGTCCCTCCAGGTCCATTAAGACTGTGTTTGTGTTTTATGCCCATGCTTTTTTTGTAATAAGAAAAGACATTTCATGACTTGAACTGAAACAGAGAGATATAGGATGGGAACATTTTAGAATTTTTCCATAGAAAAGTTTAAAAATTGGTTTTCTGGACAAGGAATTTGAAATATTGGTTCCCTTTAAGTAGCTACACTTGAAGGAACAGAAAATACTTTTTGGAAACCCCCCCCACCCCCCCAACCTTGGTTTCTTTGTTTTCTACATCAAGGTCAGGAATTTGCCCCCAAGGAATGATGACCTTCAGCTTAGAGAGGCCTTCCTTGTATTGTGTGGAGATGCCACTCAGAGCAATGAGGGGTCCTTGACGTTTCTCTCCATGCCTCTTTTCATAGAGAGAAGACTGAGAAAGCCTCCCAGGTTGTCTTCACCAATGGGGAAGAAATAACTGTGGAGCATCCTGATATGAAACAAGTTTACTCTTTTATTTACGATGTTTTGTTTTGGTCTTTTGATGAATGTCACCCTGGCTACGCTAGCCAGACAACTGTATATGAGACACTGGCTGCACCACTCCTAGATAGAGCTTTTGAAGGCTATAATACCTGTCTCTTTGCTTATGGCCAGACTGGCTCTGGAAAGTCCTATACGTAAGTAACATCTGTTGATCATACAACTCACTAAACACGGTTACGTTTTCTTTTGTCAGAAACATCACGGTTGTAGAAAGAATACAGTTCTTTTATCAAAATGTTAAAAATGTTGTGTGTATGCTGTGATTGTTTGTGCCTGTTGGTGGAGGGCAGAGGACAACTTTGTGAAGTTGGTTCTTTCCTTCTGCCTTTAGGTTCTGGGAATTGGCCTTAGGTCACCAGGCTTACCTGCCTTTACCTTGCCTTCCCAAGATTAGAGTTTTGACGTCATGCAGATTTGGACTCAGGTCTCATCCATTATTCTAGACTAGATCTAGGTATAAACACACACTTGGCTCTATAGGCTTTAGTTTACACATGAGATAATTTACCTTATAAATATAATTGTCTCTGTTTTGCTATAACTTACATTTCTGTCCATCCGTCCGTCCGTCCGTCCATCCATCCATCCATCCATCCATCCATCCATCTATCTATCTATCTATCTATTTGAGACAGGGTTTCTCTTAGTAGCCTTGGCTGTCCTGGACTCTCTTTATAGACCAGGCTAACCTAGGATTTACAGAGATCTGCCTGCCTCCCAAGTGCTGGGATTTAAGGTGTGAGCCATCCATGATCAGCTAATTTAATTTTGTATGCATATGAGTGCTTTGCCTGCATGTACTTCTGTGTACCACGTGCATACTGGGTGCCTGAGGAGGCCAGAAGAAGGTGTCAGATTCCCTGGAATTGGAGTTACAGATGGTTGTGAGCCACCCTGTAGGTGCTGGGAATTAAATCCAGGTCTTCTGGAAGAGCAGCTAGTGCTCTTAACCCTTGAGCCAGTTCTCTAGCCCTAACTTGTATTTCTTTTGTAAACTGAAATCAAATCAAAGATGATTTGTGTATGTGGGGGGTGTGTGTACGCTAAGAATTAATAGTAAGATAGCTTGGTTTCTCTCATGTTTAGCAGATCAAGACACCTCAATCTTTCTTTATTAACCAGTATGAGGAACTGTGAAATTACTGGATAAATACTTGACTAGAAATTTTTGTCATATGCAAGTACCTGGTTTTATTTTACCGAAACGGGGTCTTAGTAAGGATATTTTAATGTGTACTTTAAGCAGGAGGGTTGGAGAAAGGCGCTCAGAAGGAAGCCTTTGCCTGTACTCTCACAGTAACCCTGTCCGCTGTACACTTCTGACATTCCCATTTAAGGACTGAATTGAGGTTTAATGGGGTTTAGTATCACATGGGAGGTCAGAGGGTAAACTCAGAAACGTAAAAACTGGGCATGGTGGATCAGAACTTGGGAGGCAGAGGCAGAAGAGTCAAGTTCAAGATGTTCGTGGGCTGCAGCCTAACGGTAAAGCACTTGCCTAGAATATGTGAGGTTCCAGGTTCAAACCCCAGCCCTGCTCCCATCTCCCCCAAAAAGTTGAGGCCAGCTGTGGGGATATGTGAGACCCTGGCTTGAAGTAAGGCCTCGATGAGGCAGGTTTGGTCTCCGAGCCTAGAGTCATAGGTGCCAGTGACGGAGCTCGATTTCCATGTTCTCTATTCCCTTTCCAGACCTTTTTTCCTAAACGACGTTGTAAAGACTTCCAAACTAATCAATGTTGTTTCCTTCCCATTCACAATATATTCCTAGGATGATGGGACTTAATGAAGAACCAGGAATAATTCCAAGATTTTGTGAAGATCTTTTTGCTCAAATAGCCACAAAACAAACCTCAGAGGTATGCTCAAATTCAAATTACAGTCATGACTGCCCAGACGACCCACTGCAGGATCTAAAAGATGGCATTCTCATTTCCAGATCACGCTTCTTTGGTGTGGTGGAGAGGGAGAGGGAGAAGGAAGGAGGTTCCAGAGATGCAGAAGTAGTTCTCCCAGGAGTTCTCTCCTGGAGGCAGTGGTAGAACCCTCCTTATGCTCCTGTGTTCTAGTCTGTAGCTCAGGCTGCCCTTGAATTCTCGTTCTTCTGCCCCTGCCTCCTGAGTGCTGGGACTCCATGTGTGCACGACCATGCCTGGCTCCTTTGTTTCTCTCCTTTGTGCTGTGTAGTGGCTTATAAGAAGGTGGTTATACATCCATTTATGTATCTCTGTGGTCAAGTAGGTGCCAAGACTAAACAGCTAAACATGGACAGTGTGAAGCAGGATAGTAAAGCCAGAGTTTTGCTTTAAAGTCCATGCCTTTCTAGCCATGCTACTGATAAGTTATTTTTCCACAGATGAAATGAGCCAATTCAAGCCAGACTACCTTGTAACTTAATTTTCCTATTTAAAGTAGTCTAAGTTCTGCCACTTGAGTTTGAGGCAAATCTGTTCCCGCCTCTGACTCTAGCCCAGGAACGGCTCTCTCTACCGGAACTTCCACCTCCTATTTCCTGCCTCAGCCACTGGGCTATCAGCTTTTTATCCACAGGCGATGTTTCCATACAATACAACAGATTTTCTCTATAGCATGTAGGTTTTTGCTATCTGGAACCTTCTCTGTAGAGCAGGCTGTCTCAAGGAGGTCCACCTGCTTCTGTCCCCTTAGTGCCATGATTAAAGGCATGAGCCACCACACCTGGCTGCATTTTTAGCTTTTTGAGAAACCTCCACACTGATTTCCACAGTGGCTCCACCAATCCACACTCCTACCAACAGTAAGGGGTCCTGTTCTCCACAGCCTTGCCAGGACTCAATGTCTTTGTAGGATGAAAGCTTAGTTATTTGCATTTCCTTGATGTCTAATTGTATATAACATTTAAAAGAAAGAGCATTTGTGTCCTTTCTCATGAGAATTGTCTGTTCAGTCCCGTAGACTTTTTTTAAGTCAGGTTGTTCACTTTCTTGGTTTGGTTTTTTTAAGCTCTTTATATGGTCTGTACACAAATCGTCTTTCAGATATACAGACGGTCAGGTATATAGCTGGCAAAGGTTTTCTCCCATTTCTTTGACCATTCATTTTCTATTGGAGAGTGTCTTGATTTCTCAGCATGGGCAAGGCCTTGTACTTCATTTCTTTACATCCCTAACAATATGTTAAAGCCATACACCTGGTAGATAAGTACTTAAAATACTTGAATTAAACTTTATCTAGAAGTTAACTTGTTAGAACTTTATCTAGGAGAAAAACTGTTTTATGGAGATAAAATTTATAGAACATTAACCATTTTAAAGTGTACAGTTTAGTGGTGCAATTTTTAAAATTATATTTATTTATTGTGGGGCAGATGTGTCGCACTGTGCTCCTGGGGGTCAGAAGACAACTTGTAGGAGTCTGTCTTTTGTTCTACTATGTGGGACTCCAAGATTAAAGTCAGGTCATCAGGCTAGGCAGTGATGCCCTTACCTGCTGACCCTCCTCACACACCCAAGTGGCAAATTCTTCTTTTGTTTTTGTTTTTGTTTTCCCAGGGTTTCACTGTGCAACCCTGGCAGTCCTGGAACTTGCTTTGTAGACCAGGCTGGCCTTGAATTTACAGAGATCCACCTGCCTCTGCCTCCTGGGATTAAGGGCATGCGCCACCACTGCCCAACTTCAGGTGGGAAATTCTTCATGCAATCCCTATATAGTTCCAAAAGTTTCCATTGCCCCCAAAGAAGACCTTGAAAATGATACATTGTCATGTCCCATTATTACTTCTTCCAAACTTGGGCAGTTACTAATCTGCTTAAGTCTCTGATTTTGTTTGCTTTGAAATTTTCACATAAATAGAATCACATAATGGGTGACCCCTGTGTCTGCCTTCCTTCACTTGGCATTGTTTGTTGGAGAGACATTCCTGTTTCAGCAAGTATCTGTCAGAACTTTATTCCTTCTGGCGGCTGGATAATAATACGAAAGGCTGTTTATATCTGTAGTAATGACAAATTTACATTTGAATACTCAGTATTCTGTCAGAGTAGAAATGTGAGCCCTGAGCTAAATTTGTGCTTAACCTTTGAGGAACTTTTGTCAGTGGTGGTATGCCATTTTACCTTCCTTCCAATAATGAAAGAGAATTCAAGTCTCTTTGCATCCTATCAATACTTGTTGCTTTCTTCTATTTAAAACAATTGGTTTTATTTTATGTGTTATGAGTGTTTACCTACATGTACTGGTGCCCCCAAAGGCCAGAAGAGGGCATTGGATTCACTGTAACTGGAGTTACAGGTGGCAGTAAGGTCATGTTGGTGCTAGGAACTGAACCCAGGTTTCTGGAAGGGCAGCAAATGCTCTTAACTGCTGAGCCATCTCTCCAGCCCAGTTTATTGTTGTTTATAGTCGTCCTCATGGGTATGAAATGCTTTCTCATTGTGGTTTTGATTGGCATCTCCCTGCTGACAGGTGATGTTGATCTGCACTTATCTACCAGTTGTATGTGTTTCTCGGAGATATGTCTGTTCAAGCTCTTTCCTCATTTTTTTTTGTTTTTTTTATGGTTTTTCGAGACAGGGTTTCTCTGTGTAGCCTTGGCTATCCTGGAACTCACTTTGTAGACCAGGCTGGACTCGAACTCAGAAATCCGCCTGCCTCTGCCTCCCAAGTGCTGGGATTAAAGGCGTGCGCCACCACCGCCCGGCTTTTTTCCTCATTTTTAATTATATTTTTACATTGGTGGTAAGAGTCCTTCATAGACTTTGGATCTGTATCCATGTTAGGCAGATGATTTGCAAAGATTCGAGGAATCTTAAAATAAGTTGGATACTTTGTTTCCATTCCTTCCAGGTCAGCTACCATCTTGAAATGAGCTTCTTTGAAGTTTATAATGAAAAAATTCATGATCTTCTGGTTTGTAAAGGTGAAAATGGGCAGAGAAAACAACCAGTAAGATTTTAAATAATTTTTCCTATGTTTATTTGTTTGCGGGCAAGGGTGGCACATGCATGGGGTAGTCTGAAGCATTCAGCTGAAATCCGTTCTCTTTTATCATGGGGATCCCAGGGATTGAACTCAGGCCATCAGGTCATCAGGCCATCAGGCTTGCTGGCAAGTCCCCTTACCTGCTGAGTGAGCCACCTCGCCTGTCCTTAAATAATTTTTAAAAGTGTGTGTGTGTAGATGTGCATGCATAGAGACTAGAGGAAAGGCTCATGGAGACTATTGTCTCCTTCCAGTGTGGATTCTATCCTCAGTATCAACTCAGGTCTCAGGCTTAGGGGCAGGCACTTTTGCCTGCTGGGCCATCTGCCCTTATTTATCATTTGTTTTTATTTCTATGTTTGTAATCACATACATTTGTGAGATCCCTTGAGAACATGGCTTCAATTTTTACAAAAATACTTTCATGTGATAACAGATCCTTTGAGTCTCCAATTTAACTACATTATTTAGAAGTATCAACATCACGAATGAAAATTAAATTAGTTGTGATTTAGCTTATTTTTAAATTTTTAGCAAGAGGCAGGACATGGTGGTGCACACCTTTAATCCCAGCACTTGGGAGACAGAGGCAGATGGATCTCTGCACTCAAAGCTAACTGGTCTACAGAGCCAGTTCTAGGACAGCTAGGACTATACAAAGAAACCCTGCCTCATAAAACAATAAATAAATAAATTTTAATCAGATGTTGTCGAAAAGTTTAAAATATTTGCCCCACGATTTATTAAGACAACACGAGTCAAATATGAAATTTCTAATAGTCTAAAAATAGGCCAAAAAATAGATGTTTTTAAAACTGTGTTCTTATAGAATATGCATTTCAATGGGTTTGATGTCTTAAAATGCATGTGTTCAGGGAGGGGCCACACATGCATGTGCGTCTGCCTGTGTGTGGAGGCCAGAGGACAGCCTCAGATGTCGTCAGCATACTGTCTGCCCCTTGAGGCAAGCTGTCTCATTGGCCTAGAGCTCAGCAGTTAGGCTAGATTCGCTTAGTCAGTAAGTCCCAGTGAGTCTCCTGCCTCCACTTCCCCAGTGCTGGGATCACAAGCATGAGGGACCTAGGGATTGAACCTGGGTCTTCCCACTTTCAAGGCTATTACCCCAGCATCTACTTATTTGATGCTTTGTAGATCATCTGTGAAAAAGATTTTCGGTTAAAAAGAAGCAAAGCAAAGCTGCAGTTAGAATTGGAGTTTTAATTTTATGAAAAGTGTCTCAACACAAGAAATGAAAATCTAAAAATCTTTCTTTGAATTATGTTAAGTTTGCCATTGGTAACACTGAGAAACTTAAAATCACATTGTCTCAATTATCTCTATACAATTTAAAATTTTTGGATAAAGCTTTAAAAAAAAAGCTTGCTCTTTTTAAAAAAAAAAGATTTTCAAGACAGGGTTTCTCTGAGTAGCCCTGGCTGACCTGGAACTCACTCTATAGACCAGGCTGGCCTTGAACTTGCTATCCTCCTACCTCTGCCTCCTGAGTGCTGGGAGTAAAAGTGTGTGTCACCACAGCTCTATATAGGTGAAGATTTTAATATCTGAAGTTTACAATGAATTTATTTTAGAGAGACTTAAAAGCATGTATAATAGCTACTACAGGATTTAACTTAAGAATAAAAATTAAGGCATGTCCAGTCTGTTTATAGGTTATGCAACTAAAGTATTTCTGCTGAGGATGTCTCTTAGTGTCTTACATATTTTGTGAGAACCTTTATTTCTTTCTAGATAGAGTAAAGATAAGTATCTTAAACTTGAATATATGATAGCTTTTTTTTTCTTTTTTTTTTTTTTTTGGTTTTTCGAGGCAGGGTTTCTCTGTGTAGCCCTGGCTATCCTGGAACTCACTCTGTAGACCAGGCTAGCCTCGAACTCAGAAATCCGCCTGCCTCTGCCTCCCAAGTGCTAGGATTAAAGGCGTGCGCCACCACTGCCCGGCTCTTAAACTTGAATATAAAAAAAAGATTCAGAACTGTATTTTCTACTAAATATTTGTCACATTCTTAAAGATGCAATGTTTCCCCCCAGCTTCGAGTGAGGGAGCACCCTGTTTCTGGACCGTATGTTGAAGGTCTGTCGATGTAAGTGTCTGCTCAGCCAGCGAGAGGGAGAGCAGCATTCAGAGAGAGCGTGCTCGCCTGTGGTCCTTATCACACTGCGTTTGCATCCCAGCATTGAAACCTGCATCCGCATGCTTCTCTCCCCTCCGTCCAAAGGGGCTTAGTTCTTTGTTCTTGTATTGTCTGTATTTTTCAAAATGCCTGCGAGGTCTCTGACACCAGCTGTTGACTCATCTGACTATATAAACATCCATTTCCTACTTACTCTCATCTCCCCCCCTCCACCTCCTCCCACCCCCACCCCTGTAAACTTAGTGTCTTTACAACTCACTTTCTACACTTGTTACTTTAAGAGGCTAAATGAAGAGTTTCACCCCTGCCAGGAGTCACTGACTCTTTCTGCATTCGAGCGCTTTTCATTAGGGAAAGCTCAATATAAATTCAGCTTTGTTCAATAACATGCATATTGTACATATGAGCTGATATATATGTTTTGGTGTTACAAAGTAGATTATTATAATGTTAAGATTCCAAGTTTTTTAGTAGGGAAAAAGAGTCGTAATTTCTGGTAAAACTTAAAGCATTATCATATTTCCTGAGTTTTAAGGAATGACTTAGGGGGAATTAGTGTGATAATATTTGTGGATTATTTCATTATGATTGTCAGAGAGTATTATTAACAGATTATTAATTTATTGAACAAGAATAAAATCATTAGTAAAATCGTTTTTGTCTTTTTACTTTTTAAAAAACAGGAATGTTGTCAGTTCTTACTCTGATATTCAGGTAAGATTGGTTATATTTTATCTCGTTTTAACTAGATAGAGCACAATGATAAACATTTATGAGACTATTTCCCCTAAATTGTTGGTGTTAGTAAAGGGAAAAATCTCGTGAACCGAATGTGCACGTTAAGTTTTAAACGAACTAGTTAATTTTATCAACTAAAATACTGAGCATCCTGTTACTTTAGAAGATTAGAGAAAGATTGTGTGAGAGAGAGAGTTTTGGTTTTTTTTTTGAAGCAGGGTTTCTCTGTGTAATTCTGGTTGTCCTGAGTCTTGCTCTGTAGACCAGGCTGGCCTCGAACTCACAGAGATCTGCCTGCCTCTGCAGGCATTAATGGGGTGTGACCCCACTGCCTGGCTAGAAAGATTCTGAAGGACATGATTTCCTGGAGCACATTTCTGCGAAAGAAACAGAGCAAAAACCAAAAGAGGCAAATGGCCGTGCAAATTGTTAAAAGATAGTTTCTTTTTATAAGTTAACTAAGCGTGTAAGTTACAAATGTATGTGAAAATCAACTGTGCTTTCTTTTTTGTTACTTAATCTTTTTGAGTAAGTCACTGTAGGCCCGCCTGGCCTACTTCTTTCTCACTAGAGCTGGCTGGAACTGGGAAATAAACAAAGGGCCACCGCGGCCACCGGCATGAACGATAAAAGCTCCCGGTCTCATTCCGTTTTCACCCTGATGATGACGCAGACCAAGGTACTTTTTATTGTAACTCAATTTCACTTTTTAATTAAAATATAATTACAATATTTCCCCCTTCCCTTTCCTTCCTCCAGTCTCTCTCATGCTGTCCCCTTCTCAAATGTATGACTTTTTTCCTGTAATTGCTATTATACATGCACACACACACAATACTCAATCTGTTTGTGTGTACATGGTCTCGGGGCTGACCCCATGGTATTGGATAGCCACTTCTGGGTCTTGTCCCTGAAGAAGACTGCTTCCGCCCCTCTCAGCATGCCTCAGGTGCCTGTAGTCTAGTGGTGGAGTCCCGTGAGATTTTTTCCTTTCTAGATTAGCATGTCTCTCAGCATTGTCCCTGCTCAGGTCTTGTTTAGGCAACCGTACCACTGAGATATCATGGGTGAAGCTTTCCTGACAACTTTAGGAGACAAAAATCTCACTGTAGTTCTCCTGGTCCTCCGACTCTTCCAGCCTTTCTGCCTCCTTTTCCAAGATGTCCCCTCAGCCTTAAGTGCATGAGTGTGTGTTACACGTACCTGTTGGGGCGGGAATCCCGTGAGCAGTTGTCTCTGCTTTCTGTAAGGGGCTCTCATCAGAGAGAAGCTTCTTTGATGGAAAAGTGAGAGCCACACTTACCTGCACACGTAAAATACAGCTAGGAATTGTGCTATTTAGAAAAGTGGCAGGAGTAGGTTCTCCTTTAAGATCCATGACCTCATTAGCCCTGGGTAACTGGCTAGGTTTGCAGGCATGGTTCCCCTTTTGTTAAGCAGGGTCTATTAGACAGCCATTGGTTACCACCAATATATGAGCGCCATTATCGCACCGTTAGTGACATCGCTTGCTGGAGATGGTTGTGGTTCACAGGTGTTGTGACCGGTAGGACTATGTGCTGCTTCCCTCCCTTGGCAGCTTCAAGTCAGCTGTGGTTAAGATCCTGAGTCCTGGGTCCCAAGTGCAAAGTCTTTTGGTGGTGGTGACTTTCATAGATAAGCGTGAATGCATTTGTTTTGTGTTTGTCTTACTTCTGTAAATCTAAAAGTAGACGTATAGTTATTTTGCTATAAATGTGAATAGATTTTAGGAAATGTCACATTAACTTTTAATGACTTATGTATAACAATATAGTATTTTATCACTTTTTAATCAAAAAACACATGACCAATAATTTATGATATCAGAAGTAGATGACTAACAATTTATTGTATCATTGCTAAAAGTGTAGCAATGTATGATAATATATAGCAATTTTAGAATACTTGGAAAGACATTAGAAAATAAGAGATTTTTAAGGCTTGGGTGGTAAGACAGTGAAGTGCTTGCAGCACAAACATGAGGATCTGAGTTCGAGACCCAGATCCGTGTCAAGGTATTGGGCACAGACTTGCAGTCTCAGCCCTGCAGAGACCCAGACTGGCAGACCCCAGCTTGTTATCCAGCCAACCTGGGCTACATGGTGGGTCTCAGGGCAATGTGGAACGTGTGGCTTCTGAAGAGAAACACCTGAGTTAATCTCCTGGTCCATATGTGTGTGTGTATACATGCATGAACATTCACACACATGTACCCATGCACACATATGCATGCAGAAACACAGAAAAGGAGTAATAGATTTTTTTTTAAATCATGCATAGGTTCTAGTCCTAAAAGCTTCTGTAAACATTTTTTTATATAATCTTTCAGTTGGTTATGATCACAATTAGATTTCACATAACTTTTAATGATCATATGCCATAGAAATTCTTTGTAGACTTAATTTTTAAAGTTTTATTCTACTAGCTATTATAATTGGATTTTTTTCTGCTGTTAGACATTTATATTGATTTAAAATATTTTGCTATTATACTGCTGAAATAATCAACATTTCTCCATTCATAGTTGTTTGCTTAAGATAACTAAATCGTTAAGAATTTTGTTCCTTTAAAGTAAGCTATTTTTTAATATTTGTCACAATCAAAGTGCTGTTTGTTCAATGGGTCATTTTTAATAGACTTCATGGATATGTATGTATCTACACAGTAAGAGGTAGTTTTAAAAATAAATAATTCGGGGGCTGGAGAGATGTCTTAGAGGTTAAGAGTACTGGATGCACCTCCGCAGGTCCTGAGTTCAATTCCCAGCAACCACCTGGCAGTTCACAACCATCTGTAATGAAATCTGATGCCCTCTTCTGGCATGGAGACACACATGCAGACAGACCACTGTATACATAAATAAATCTTTAAAAAAGATTATAACTTAAGTAGCTTCACCTTTTTAAAGGCTTACATTGATGACATGTCATTAAAAAACCCATAAACTCTCTTCCCGTGATGCTGCTGTAGACGGAGCTTGTGGAGGGAGAAGAGCATGACCACAGGATCACAAGCCGCATGAACCTAATAGACCTGGCTGGCAGTGAGCGCTGTGCCACAGCCCACTCGAGTGGCGAGCGGCTGAAGGTAAGAAGGCGCTGGGCACCTCCCTGCCTCTCTCTTGTGTGTCAGGGTCTCGCTGTGTCGCTGAGCTGCCCCCGAACTCCTTAGCTCAGGTGACCCTCCTGCCTCGGGCCCCATAGCAGCGGGGACCACAGGTGCACCCCAGCATCCCCCCCACTCTTCTCACGATGATGAAACTCACTTTGAGGACATTGTTTTTAAGAAAGTGCAAATTGAATATACTTAACAAAAAAATGTATCTTTATCTTTAGTTTATAGATTGCTGTGGTTTACATACTATATTGGGATTAGGTTTCAAAGAAAATTAATGTTGAATCATAAAATGTCAATAGTTTATGGAAGAAAGTTTACTCAGAAATTGTCTGAGGAGGAAGGTATATTTTGTGAAATCGATTTGTTGCTGAGAAGTTAAGAAACATAATCATTTTTGAATCTCATGCACAGGAAGGTGTGAGCATTAACAAGTCCTTGCTAACTTTGGGGAAGGTCATATCTGCACTCTCTGAGCAAGCAAACGGGAAGAGGGTTTTTATTCCATATCGCGAATCCACTCTTACATGGCAAGTATCTTTCAAAGCACAAGTAATTGCATTTGGGTTTGGTGTATGTTTGTGGTGTGTGCATGTTTGTGCACATATGTGTGCAGGTGTGCTTGCCTGTGTATATACATGTAGAAGTCAGGGATCGAATTCAGGAGTCATCTATTCTTTTTCTACCTGATTTTTTTGAAACAAGATCTCTCACTGAGTCTTGAGCTCAGTGTTCTGGGTTGAATGGCCGGCTAGTCTCTGTGATCCACCTAGTCCCCCAGTGCTGGGGAACTAGGTTTGTGTCTTAGTTACTGTTCTATTGTTGTGACAAACACTGCAACCAAGGCAACTTATAAAAAAAAAACCAAAAAACAAAAACTTATATTAGGGCTTGAGAGGGAGAGGGAGGGAGAGGTAGATCATGACCATAGTGCGGAGAAAAGCAGCAAGCAGGTAGACATGGAACTGAAGAAATAGCTGAGAGCTTGCATCTGATCCACAGCCAAGAGGGGGAAGGAGGGAGAGAGGGAGAGCTAACTGAACTTCAGAGCCCACCACCAGTGACACACCTCCTCCAACAAGGTCCCATCTAACCCTTACCAAATAGTCCCTTTTGCCAATTAAGGACCAAGCATTCAAACATATAAGCCTGTGGTGGCCATTCTTATTCAAACCACCAAAGTGGGTGCCACCATGCCTAACTTTTATGTGGGTTCTGGGGACCTGAGCTCAGGTCTTCATGCTGGCACAGCAAGCACTTTACCCACTAAGCCCTCTCTTCAGCCCCTGAAGAAGAATTGTGTAAGCTAGAGTGAGCTGGGGTGGTAGAATGCTTGCCTGGTCTGCACAAAGTCTTGGGTTGGAACCCCAGCACTGCAAAACACACATGCACGCACGCACGCACGTGTGCGCACACACACACATATACACGCGGACACATGCACGCATGATGGGCTGCTTTCAGATCATTTTGGCATAGAGGAGAACTATGAATTCCAGAAACAATCTCCCTAGAGTTGAATCTCAGCTTTGCGTCTTATAAATTCTGACTTGGTAAACCCAATAGTGTGGCCTGTTACCTCATCTATAAAATGGAGATCACATTGAAACCTTTTAAAGCAGCAGTGAGGTTAAAGAACGTAAAGTCCTAAGAGAACGAATGTAAAGGGCTTATGTCTGCTTATGCTCATTAGTGTTTACCATGTATTATCAAGTGTTTGCTCCATGTGTGATGTGGAGTTGAATAATTCTGTTTGCCTAGCACTTAACAGCTAGCATAGAGCTCTTCCATGTTTTTATAGTGAGTGTACACTTTACTTCTGGTACATCATTACCCTGTATGCATTTAGTGTTCAACTTCTAATAACACAAATGTAGATGGATAGCCCACAGCTTCCAATAGTTTTACTTGAAATTCCTCTGCTTTATGATGGTGTGAAAGATGACAAGCATTCGGGAACAATGACTCCTTGTTTTCAGGGCATTCTTCTTTTTTTAATATTTTGTGTGTGTGCATGTTGCAGTGTGCATGTTTGTGTATGTGTGCATGTTTGTGTGCATGTTGCAGTGTACATGTTTGTGTTCACATTGCAGTGTACATGTTTGTGTGCACACTGCAGTGTGCATGTTTGTGTGTCTACATGTTGCAGTGTGCATGTTTGTGTGTCTGCATGTTGAGTGTGCATACAGAGCTCTCACACAGGTTACCTCACATGGGGTGATTTCCTCTAACCATCCATTTCTGTGCATGTTTCATGAAGTCATTTTCTCATCAGCTGACTAATATCCCACTGTGTGGATGAATGCACTGCAGTGTCATTATCCCTTCTGCTGGTGGGCACCTAGGCTGTCTCCAGTTTCTGGCTATTGTGAATGGAGCAGCGGTGAAGAGAATGAGCAAGCATGTCTGTAACACGATGTTGAGTCCTTTGAGTATATATCCAAGAGTGGTGGCACTGGGTCCAGCTTCTCGAGGAACCGCCACCCTGGTTTGCATAGCGGCTGTACAAGTCTGCGCTCCACCAGCTCTATTCAGAATAGCCTGAAGCTGGAGGCAGCCTAGATGTCCTACCATTCTGACTGCAGTGATATGAAATCTCCAAGTAGTTTTCATTGCTTTTCCCTGATGGCTAAGGATGTAGAACATTTCTTTAAGTGTTTCTCAGCCATTTGCGTTTTATCTTTTAAGAACTCTTCTTAGTTCTGTACCTCATTTGTTAGTTGGGCTATTTGTTTTCTTGATGTTCAGATTGTGTTTAGTTCTTTATATATATTGGATGTTAGCCTTCTATCAGATGTGCAGTCAATGAAAAATCTTTCTCCATTCTGTTGATTTGAGTTTTCTAGACAATTACTGCTACCAGGTAGTTGTAGACCAAAAGTCTAACTGTGGCTCTTTCTCTCTTTTCCTTAAAGGCTATTAAAAGAAAGCCTGGGTGGAAATTCAAAAACAGCAATGATTGCTACCATCAGTCCCGCTGCCAGCAACATAGAGGAAACACTGAGCACGCTCAGATATGCCACCCAAGCCCGCCTGATAGTCAACGTCGCCAAAGTCAACGAGGACATGAATGCAAAGCTGATCAGAGGTGACCATTGTCTCAAATTTTGTATGTGTGTGCACACTGAATATGTGTTTGCATGCTATATTATAGACGCCCAAGGCTAATGTTAGGAGTCTCTCAAGATTGTTTTCTGTCTTTTTCATTGAGACAGAGTCTTTCAGTTGATCCCAAGCTCCCCAATATGTCTAAGCTAGACAGCCAGTTGGCTCTGAAGAGTCCCTTGCCTCTGCCTTACAAGTAGCGGAATTACAGGCAGGCTGCTATGCCCACCCAGCCTTTACATAGGTGCTACTTTCATTCTCAAGAACATACAATGAGCATTTTACCAAGCCCCTCCCCCGTTTTCTTAATTACAAAAATATTCCACAGTTTATGCTTGATTAATTAATTCCAATTTTAATATATATACAATTTTGAGAAAACTATTTTTCCATGCCTGTTTGCTAATATATGCTAGTTACAAACCTGATGGTGATGGAGAAGGTAGGTGTACAGTGAGAGAGAGAGGAGGTGTCAGGGATCAGGAAAAGGTTTGAAAAGAGTGGTTGGGGACAGCAATTGGAATCTCTTCCCAGATTTAGCCATTCACCACGAGTCTTTTCACAAATCTTTAGAGTTGAAAGCAGAAATTGAAAAGTTAAAAGCTGCGCAGAGAAACAGCCGGAACATTGACCCCGAACAGTACAGACTGTGTCGGCAAGAGATAACATCCTTAAGGATGAAGCTGCATCAGCAGGAGAGAGACATGGCCGAGATTCACAGGTGAGTGGGGCACCCAGGACTGGAACACGGAGGTATTGCTGCACACGCGGAGGACAGGGAGGGCTAAGAGAATCCGGGATCCTCCTCACCACCTCCCTTAGAGCAGAGCCGCTGGCTAACAGTCGTTGTATGTTAAGTGGTTGTCGGTATTCTGCAAGCTTCTCTGGTGGTCTCTTAATTTCCATCCTCCACAAATGGATTTCTAACTTCAATGTTTTCTTTTTTGGAAAGAGTATGGAAGGAAAAGTTTGAACAAGCTGAAAGAAGAAAACTTCAAGAGACAAAGGAGTTACAGGTATCATTTCAATTTCCTAAGCTGACTCGAAATGGAAAAAGTCCACCTGTGAATTTCGTTTCCTATCTTCATCATATAGTTATTCTTTACAAAGAAATACATAAAGATAATTAATAAAAAGAATCGTTAGAGACTAAGGGCTCTAAGACAGATCACAAAGCCACTGCTGGCTTCTCCAATTCTGATCTGCTCCTGCACTGGATTCAGGCTGGCGTCTGCGTCCTCCTGAGCAGACCAGGGCCCCACCTAAGCAGCCTTCCATGCAGCTCTCCTGTCCCTGTGGCCAGACTCCGTGTTGTCTCCTGGGACCTTGACACGGCAGCCAAGTATATTGGTGCCAAGGCCACCACAGTTGGTGTGGCTGGATCAGAGCCTGGCGTTGGAGGGGTGTTGGTGACTTGATTCCTGGCTACATCAGGAACCAGGCCCTCAATGGTAGCTCCTCTCCTATTCCATTCTGGGCTTTGCCCTGTCTGAGGCCCCGGCCCTTCTCTTTGGTGGTCACCTCTCTTATCCTCCTCAGTGTAGAGTCTCTGTGGATCACTCAGCCATCCTGCTGCCCTGATTCTGGGCGTGCTAAGCTTTGCCACTGAAACAGAAGGACCATCAGGATGGGAGTGTGGGGGGGAAGGATATCTGGATCTAGGTGGCTGCCTGGAGCCTACATGCAGGGATGGCAGTCATGTGCCACCACACCCAGCTAAGGTTTCCTTTGCACTAGGAAAGGTGGATTTGGAGAAGGAAGACCAGGTTGGAAGGAGTTCATTTAGGAGCTGCGGGTGTGGTTAAGGTGTGAGACAGTGAGAGCTTGGGCAGTGGTGGTCGTGGAAGAGGTAGGCTCAGGAGGCAGATGTGTGGGAAAGGAGACAATTGCCTTTATTATTTTTAAACTTTTATTATGTGTATATGTATGCTGTAGATCATGGGGACACATGTTCTGGAGATTCTGAACATGGGCCATCAGGTTTGTGCAAGAGAAGCACCTTTACTGAGCCCTTTCACCAGCCCTGGAATAACTGATTTCAGGGTCAGTAGTAATAGACATGGGAGTCCATAATGGTCCCCAGTTCTTGAAATGTGGGGGTAGCGTTGTGAAGGCTACTGATGTGGGGGCTGAGGACAGTTGATTGAACAGTAACAAGATAAAATAGAGCCACCCATAGAACTCTTTGAAAATGAGAATTGTGTATGTCAGGCAGAGGGGTTGTAAGGCTGAGGGAGGAATTTTTTTGTCTTAGTTTTCATTTTTGGAGGAATCAAAACCCCTTACTGTAATGAAATCCAGAGGATATCTGAGAAGAGTGGCAGAGCGGCCGTCAAGGCCATTTGGGTGCTAGGAATATGGTAAAGCTTCAGAGGAAGGGGCTGGAGAGGTGCTTCAGCAGGTCTTCCCTGAGTACCAGGCACAAGTGTGAGGAGCTGAGTTCAGGCCCTCAGCAGCTGAGTAAAAGCGGGCGGTGGCAGTGTGGGCGGGGCACGCCTGCCGCCCTAGTGCTAGAGGTCAAGGAGCCTGGGTAAGGACAGAATAGGTGGATCCCTGCAATTAAGTGGCCAGCCAGCCAGCCTAGCGTCAGGGAGAGAATCTGCCTCAAAAAATAAGGTGAAAGGTGAGAGAGAGAGACAGCCAGTGTTGACTTCCGGCTTACATACCCCCATCCCTACCTGAATGCACACACAGACACACACTCTCTCTCTCCCACTCAAAGCAGAAAAAGGTCTTTGGGAACAGTCAGGATATCCTAACAGAAGAGGTAGGATTTGCCAGGTGTGGTGGTCCACGACTCTAATTCCATCATCTTGAGGCTGGGCAGGAGGATCCTGAGTTCTGAAGCCAGCTCGGAGTACTTTGTTACAGACCAGCCCGATTTAAACAAGAAAAAAACAAGAGAAGAGGTGAGATATGAGGTCGGGTGAGATTTCGGAAGGTGAGAACAAAGCACTGGAGAAGAGGAGAGGCAATGAGGCGGTTTAGATGAGGGCAGGAGAGCTGGGCACGCAGGATGCCATTGCCCTGCGCTCGATTCCTAGGCTCAGGGATCTTAATCTTTACTCTTAGGAAGCGAGAAGCTCTTGGAAGTGTCTGACAAGGAGTGGAGGAATCACCCTGTGTAGGATGGGTTATGGAACAGAGGAAACAGGGACAGGGTACTCCAGAGGCTCCGAGGAGTCTGTGTGCGTCAGTTTAAGGTGGTGCTGATGAGACCGAGCAGAAGTGATCAAGTTTGTAGACTAGAAGCAAGCTGACGGTGATGTGTTGATGTGACAGCGTACATGGGAAAGAGCTGCAGAACCGTGTGAGCGTAGTGTCATGGTGACAGGCATAGAGAAGTCACAAAGGAGGGCTTCTGGGCTGTGTGCATGTATATGTGTGCGTGGATGTGCATATGTGTGTATGCATGTACATGTGTGTTCACGTGCGTGTGCATGCTTAAAACCAGGGCACTTCACATGCATGTACTCTATTACTGAACTTTAATCTCCATGAACCTGTATGCACTGAAACTCTATAAAGCGATCTTAATATTCACCACAGGCCGTTCTTTTAGGTAAATTTAATAATTTTGTGATTTTTCCTTTTGCTCTACCAGAAAGCAGGAGTTACGTTTCAAATGGACAACCACTTGCCAAACCTCGTCAATCTCAATGAAGACCCACAGCTGTCGGAGATGCTGCTCTACATGGTGAAGGAGGGAGTGACCACAGTTGGAAAGCACGCGCCAAACTCAAGCCACGACATCCAGCTGTCTGGAGTGCTGATTGCCGATGATCACTGGTACGTCAGTCTCCGCAGGGCACCGCCCCTTCAATGCGGCAGCCCTCTGGATCTCATTACTGGAGCCATTGCCCCATAAGGCATTCATTCATACTGATTCTTCTCAGTGCTTCTTCAACCTTCTCCTTTTTTGGTTTTTTGAGACAGGGTTTCTCTGTGTAGCCCTGGCTGTTCTAGAATTCACTCTGTAGACCTTGAACTTAGAGATCTGTCTGCCTCTGCCTCCTGAGTGCTGGGATCAAATGTGTGCACCAGCACCACCCAGTTCAACCCTTGTTTTAAGGGAGGAAAAACATTGTGAATGTGTTTAACAATTAATGAGTTCCTCTCAGCGTAAGGTTCAGGATGGTGCCCCCTGTGGTGTACCTAATCTGCTATTTAAAGGAAAATTTCTTTTCTTAGAATTGTAATAGTAGACATCAAAGTAAACTGTCCATCTTATATGGAAGACTGTTTGTTTGGATTGACAAATTAAATTTTTTTGTTTCGTGTGAATTTGTTCCCATACATGGAATGATCTTGTGTGTATTGTTGGGGTGATAGTGTTTGTAAACATTTTTGACTTTGTGTTGTATTTTTTAAATTATCGACTTCAAGAGTCTTATTTTCACTGCTGTGAAGAATCCCATTATCTGAATTTATCACGGATCATTCCAGTTGATTTTTTTTTGGTAGACATTTGAGTAGTTTTTACTTTCTTCCTCTCCTAATGTTCTTGTAAATCTCACCAGTGGACTGGTTGGATGCTCTTGGGCCGCTGGGAAAGAGGTCATAGGTGAGGAAAAGGTTTCTAGTGCAGGCCTTTGCAGCAGTGAGGATAACCGTGGGCTGGCAGCAGGTGGTGCCCCACAGTCTTGTGGAACCCTTAGCTCTACAAGTGGTACAGGTCTTGTGTAGTCCTAGCCCTTTGCACAGCTGGCATTGCAGCTTCTGGGCAGGCCGAGGTATGGGGACCCCCTAGCCCCGCACAGTGGCCACTGTGAATGTCTCCCACGCCTGGAGCATCAGAGCCTCCTGACTCTACAGCTCTCTCTGAACCTCTTCCAGTGACGAGGGTCTGCAGCGTCTCTGGCTCTTTCCGGCCTCTGCCCTTCTTCAGCCTTAGCTCTCTGTCCTCTGTCTCTCTCCCCTCACCCTTCCTGTGCAGGCAGCTCTCCTGAAGTGTTTGTCCAGCCGATGTGGCCTGTCACTCCCAGGTCGCCATCTCTGCTGCTGCTTTGTCAGCGGCTCAGCCTAGGCTATTAAAGTAAACATGGAAAGAAGAGGAGGCCTTTGTCGGGCTCTGTTGAGAGTCCAGAGTAGGAAACAGGAAGGAATGTCTCCCATCCGATTCAGCACGTGTGCTGAAGAGCCTGTTTATATATATAGCCAGAAGGGGGGTGTTTGCAGCAATCACAACAGACCTTGCAAATGAGTGTTAGTGTTTGCACTAGTCACAGAGCTGTTTCTGTAGCACCAGTCAGCTCTGCTAGGTCACCAGACATGCTGCTTACCTGGCTTAGGTGGAAAGGATTGCTAGAGCTCCTAACACAAAGTCTTATACAACTAGTTGGAACAAGTCCTGGCTGAGGCTGCATCTTCAGGAGTGTCTTGGTTACTGTTTTATTGCCGTGGTGAAATGCCGTGACCAAAGTAGCTTACCAAAGGAAGCACTTGAGTCCTCACAGTTTCAGAGGGTTAAGTTAGCCCATGACCTTCGTGGCAAGGAGCATGACGGCAGGCAGGCAGGCAGGCAGGTATGGCGCTGGAGCAGTAGCTAAGAGCTTACCCTCTGATTCACAGGCAGCAGACAGCAAGAGAGGGAACCAGACTGAGCCTTGTGAATCCTCAAAGCCCACTCCCAGTGACACACCTCCTCTTAATTCTTCCCAAACAGTCCACCAACCGGGAGCCAAACATTCAGACATATGAGCCTCTAAGGGACCATTCTCATTCAAACTACCACAAGGAGCTATGGCACTTAGGGGTGATCATTCTGTCATTTCATCAATCTGTGGTGGGCCCATAACGGCTGTGGCTAGCATAAGGATGTAGTCTGACTGGTTTAGACTGACAGGCCTTTGCTCGAGGCAGCCGGGATACAGAGGGGAGCCCAGCAGCTGCTAATTAAAGTCAAATTGCTAGCAGGTCCCTGGCATCTTTGCTTATTACAGGAGGATGAACATCGGGAGTGCTAAGGACTTAAAGAATTCGTCATTAACACCAGTAGTGAACCTTTTCAGGGCTTTGATGCGCTTCCCACCGTTCTAGGTTCCCGGGAATAGGGCTTGCCCTTGGAGCTCTCCCAGGACTCTGCATCTGCTCCTATCAGTTGCTGGATGAAGTTTCTCTGGTTTCCTTGATGACGATTCTGTTAGGCTCCGGTCCCACAACCCTCTGCAGACAGGACAATCTCTAGGTCAAAAGATTTTGTGGCTGTGTTGGTGTCCCAATCCCTCCACTTGAGGCCTTGCCTGGTTACAGAAGATGGCCAGTTCAGGCTCCCTATCCCCATTACTAAGAGTCTCTGCTCGGGTTACTCATAGATACCATGGAGTTTCTATTGATCTAGGTTTCCACCTCACCCTGTAATGCCCCCCAATTCCAGTCATTTCTCTTAGTATTTTCTCACACACACACACACCTAATCTCTCCTGTTCCCAACCCACCTACCCCAGACCACCTGCAAAATCTACTTCCCTTTCCCAGGGAGCTCCTTTCATCTCCCCTTAAGCCCTCCTTGTTACTTAGCCTCTCTGGGTCTATGGACTATAGCATGATTGTCTTTTACTTTATGGCTAATATCCACTTACAAGTGAGTACAGATCATGTTTGTCTTTCCAAGTCTGGGTTACCTCACTCAAGATGATATTTTCTAGTTCCATTCATATGCCTGCAGATTTCATGTCATTGTTTTTAACGGCTGAGCAGTATTCCATTGTGTAGATGTGTACCACATTTTCTTTACCCATTCTTCCGTTGAGGGACATCTTGGTTGTTTCCAGTTTCTGGCTATTAGGAATAAAGCTGCTATGTACATAGTTGAGCAAGTGTCCATATAATAGGATGGAACATCCTTTGGGTATGTGCCCAAGAGTGGTATAGAAGGGTCCTGAGGTAGATCGATTCCCAATTTTCTGAGAAACTGCATTGTAATTGATTTCCAGAGTGACTGAACAAATTCAAGTTTGCACTCCCTCCCCTGCTCCACATCCTCATCAGCATGAGCTGTCACTTGTGAGTCTGAATTTAGCCATCCTGACAGGTGTAAGGTAGAATCTCAAAATCTTTTTGACTTGCATTTCCCTGGTAGCTAAGGATGTTGAACATTTCTGTGTTTCTTACCCACTTGAGATTCCTCTGTTTATTTTAATTCCTAGCATTAATTTTTTTCTTCATATGATTGTTAGTTTTGTGTTTTAAGAAGGAATGTTTCCTCTAGGCCTGGTGGCACAGACCTATACTCTCTCAGGAGACTGAGGAGGAAAATTGCAAGTTCAAGGCCAGACTGGGTTTCAGAATGAGTTCAGGACCAACTGAGCACTTAGTGAGACTCTGTCTCAAAAGAAAAGGTAAAAGAGAGGACTGAGGGTATAAGTCAGTGATTCTTGCACATACATGACCCTGGGTTCAATCCCAAGTAACAACACACACACACACACACACACAAATGAAGGTTTCTAGTGACATCATACAGATATTTTCTTTTCCTTTATATTTTTGAAGTTTAGTGTGAACTAGAAATCAAAATTAATTTCCATGCAAGGAACCAATTCTTCCTGGTCCTTATACTTATTCTCAAGTTACTTAACTAGATAATCAAATAAGTAGTTTGTATCTTTTGTGGTGATTTATAAAAATATGGGAATCTGTTCTAACACTTTGTAGCTCTGATTTCCTGAGTTTTTTCGTTGTTCATTTGGTTGGTTGGTTGGCTGGTTTTTCAAGACCAGGTTACTCTGTAGCCCTGGCTGTCCTAGAACTTGCTCTGTAGACCAGACTGGCCCTGAACTGAGAGATGCGCCTGCCTCTCCCTCCCGAGTGCTGGGATTAAAGGTGTGCACCACCACTGCCTGGCTGTAATGAGCCTTTTACTCTAGTAGGGAAGATGGGTTTCTCATGTCCTTTTACTCTCCTGATAATTGTTTGATATATCACCTAAGTTCAGCATCATTTACATCAGTAGTAAAGATACTGACCTAAATCAAAGAATGAAGAGTCTAGTGAGGGCTAGGGAGTCCCTTGCTTGCCTTGAACTCCATCCTGTCCATTTAGTACACTCCTCAGTGCCTTACTCTCTAGACCATGAAGCTCCCAAGAGCTGCTTTCCCGTCTGTCTTCACTGCTGACCCGTCTGGCTCCTGGGTGTTGAGTGAGGGAGTTCTTCAGTCAAGTCCTGCATTCTCGGAGGGAGGACTCCACCTCAGACTTCTCAGAGAGGAGCTTTCTAGAGGACTTGCATGCAAGTCGGGGTTGATAAGGAAGAGGAACTCCTTCCCTGAAGGAAGGCCTCAGTGAAGGGCAGGTACTGATGTGGTTGCCTAAGTGAGGCGGGCCTCAGCTGGAGACACAGCCGCCTGTGAAGGAGATGGTGGTTGGAATTGAAACATGGGGCTCAGGATGCTGGCTGTGGACTTGTGACAACAGAGTCAACAGACAGGGAGAGCAGGGTGATGAGGGAACTCGTTCAAGCCTACGTGGCTTACACGGTCTCCTGGTGGGAGAGACACCACCCAGCAGTGAACCATTTTGCTCAGATACTTTGGGGTGCTTTAATTGAGCTATTATTCTCTAATTACAAATCTCAGAGCCTAATCAATACTAAAGGTCTAGAGTTAGGATTTGGCTTTTGCTGAAGTTTTCTGTTTCTGTCTAGGTAGCCTTTGAAGTTTTCTATTTTCCAAATAAAAGTCTCCCCTGCATGTGTGGCGTTTGTAAGTGATTCTCCACCTCTCTCCCCGCCAAGGTCTGTTTAGTTAGATGGCTAAGGATAGACTCTGTCTCCCTGCTTCTTCCTGTGGAGTGCCTCACTTTTCTGTTTGGAAAGCCATTTACAGGACAAGCAGTGCAATCGGTTAGAGAAGCAGAAACTTAGAAAGATAAAAGCACATAAAAACGCTCTCTGCGAGGAATCCATTGTCAGTATTTGATTGTTTTTTCCTTGAACTGTTTTTTCTGTGTATTTTTTTTTTCATTTTCAGGAAACGTTTGTTTTAGTATTTTGATTTGTTTTTCCAGGAGTTAATAAAAAATATAGCGAGAACTTCCTCCACACCGGCAGATACAACTGCTGGATGTGCCGGTGGTTTTTTATTGTTGTTGTTGCTGTGTTCATCAAATGTCAAAGTATACTTTGGGGAAAAATATAATCATTAAAAATTATTGTTGCTATAAATTGGTATGAACTTACTACCAGAGGAATAATCTAAGCAGATTTATTCCTCTTACTTTTTTTTTTTTTGGTTTTTCAAGACAGGATTTCTCTGTGTAGCTCTGGCTGTCCTGGAACTCACTCTGTAGACCAGGCTGGCCTCGAACTCAGAAATCCTCCTGCCTCTGCCTCCCAAGTGCTGGGATTAAAGGCGTGCGCCACCACCGCCCGGCTCCTCTTACTTTTTAAAGTACCCTACAGTTATAACAATGTACTTTTTATTTTCACAGTACTATCAGAAATTTTGGAGGAACCGTAAGTATTGTCCCAGCTGGAGAAGCAAAGACATTCGTAAACGGGATGCACATCTCGGAGCCCACAGTATTACATCATGTAAGTTGGCAGAAGCTGTTAGACGCCAGGGAGTCATCTACATTTGTTACATATGTTTTCTCCCCCAAGTCAATGACCTGAATTGAGAACTTTTCCATTTCAAAATTTCTATTGATTAATTCATTAATAGCCTTCCTTTGTTCAAAGAGACGTTATAATGGTATGGCCCAGGAACTAGGCTCACTACCGTGTGTCCTTGGAAGACGTGGGCTTAGGAATCAAGACACAAGAGGTTGAAATCCTCACTCTATCCATCCCCTGCCCTGACACTTTTGTCAAGTTACTTAACTAGATGATCGAGCAATCTCACCTGGTTAGGACACTTTCAGAGGGCCACTAACAGGTCAGGAGAACCAGCATAAACCATTGCAGTCAAACACAGAATAATGATCATTTTCTATGAATTCTACTTTTCAAGGGTAATGGAGAATTAATCTAAAAATAATTCATGCATAGTTTTTTACCATTGCTTGCAAAGAGTGGTATTCAGTGAATGTCTGCTTTATTAATAAAGTTTGTGTCTTACTTTCCTCTTTCCCAACATTGGAATAATATGTTACTCATAAGTTATTGTATGATGTAAATGAGACATATATATATATATATATATATATATATATACAAACATACATGCATGTGTGAATTACTCAGCAGTATTTGGCATGTGGTGGAAAATACTTAACAAATGTGACAGTTGCTATGATTTAATGTCAATCATTGATAACACTGGGCCACTGAACTGTGGAGTTAATGGAAAAAGAGGGAGAATAAAGTCCTTAAAACTATATCTGACGGGCTGGAGAGATGACTGAGCAGTTAAGAGGCTGCTCTTCCAGAGGGCCTCAGTTCAATTCTCAGCAAACACATGGTGGCTCACAGCCATCTGTAATGGGATCCAACGCCCTCTTCTGCTGTGCATGAAAACATAGCACTCATATACAATCAATCAATCAATCAATAAAATATTTTTAAAAACTATCTCATAGGAATTGTCAGTATTTTATTATTTTCTCAAATTTTTAAATTTTTTTTTCATTTTTGAGAAAAGTTTGTAATTTTTTTCACTTAGACTGACCTCAAATCATACTTTTTTTTTTTGGTATGTGTGTGTTTTAGGGTGATCGGGTAGTTCTTGGTGGAGATCATTATTTTAGATTTAATCATCCAGTTGAAGTCCAGAAAGGAAAAAAACTGTCAAGTAGAAATAATCTCACAAGCGAAGGTCCAAAAGATTTTGAGTTTGCCAAAAACGAGTTACTTACAGCACAGAGATCTCGGTAAGTGTCACCGTTGCCTGACGAGTGTGTGTGTGTGTGTGTGTGTGTGTGTGTGTGTGTGTGTGTGTGCAAAAGGCATGCACTGGAATGAACTGTTTCAGAGGCTAGCCCTTCGCCTCACAAGGACACTGCCCAGTTCAGAAACCCTGACCTGCTGCCTAAACCAGAGCAAGGGACCTTCAGGTACATAGCATGTTGAAGGCCAGCCTGGGACCCCGTCTCACAAAAGGCTCTATTGTGTCTTAAAATGGAATTGGGACACTCTTAGCATAACAGAAAATACCCTATTTTGGTTTGCTGTGTTACCTATAGTGATTACTACAATGGTTACTGTAACATTTTATATGATACATTTTCTTTACATGCTTTATTATTAATTTACAATCAGCCATCTACAATAGTAACTAAGCTAGGAATAATCATATTCTCATCCTGGTCTCTTTTTTGTATGGACAAATTGTATTTAAAAACCAGTGAAAAATCCAGAAATACTGTAGATAAAATACCAGAAATTAAAGGGTTTTTTTTTAAATTTATTTATTATATGTAAGTACACCATAGCTGTCTTCAGACACCAGAAGAGGGCATCAGATCTCTTTACGGATGATTGTGAGCCACCATGTCGGTGCTGGGATTTGAAACTCATGACCTTCGGAAGAGCAGTCAGTGCTCTTACCCACTGAGCCATCTCTCCAGTCCCCAGAAATTAAGCTTTAAGATTTAAAATTATCTTAATAAAAAGTCACAGTTCTAAAAATATTTTTGCTTCTTTGTAGGCTTGAAGCAGAAATAAAAGACGCTCAGCTAAAGGCGAAGGAAGAAATGATGCAAGGAATTCAAATTGCAAAGGAGATGGCCCAGCAAGAGCTTTCTTCCCAGAAAGCTGCGTATGAGAGCAAAATCCGAGCCCTGGAGGCGGAGCTGGTGAGGCCTCCCGACCTCTCCTCTGGGGGGGGGGGTTGTTTTCTCAGAGTGGCGAGGGACTGAGCGACAGCCTCAGGGAGGGAGCTTGGCTGGTAGGGTGCTTACTAACTATGTGCACCCCTGGGCGTGGTCTGTAAACTGGGCGTGGTGATGCACACCCCGGCTGTTGAGTGATGGAGCCAGAAGGATCGGCACGAGAGTTCAGGCACATCTTCAGTTAATTAAGTTCAAGACTAGCCTGGGATATATGAGACAAGACACTATCCCAACAAAACAAACAGAAAAACCTTAGAATAGAGCTGGAGAAGTGTTTGATACTAAGGTTAGAGCCACAGGTAACAAGTTGATAGTAGATCTAGACTTCTAGGAGAAGAAAATAGACTCCTTTCTGCCTTCACGAGGGTTGTGGCTCCTCATGGTGATTCAGTGGTAAACCTTTAGCTCCAGAAACCCATTTTAGAGGACATACCTGCAAAAGTTGGACCCGTGGCATTCATGGCTGGTTGGGTCACGTGACCTGCGTGAGGCGTGGAGTGCCCCAAGCTTGGCCGTGCCCGTGTTCGTTCATTACGAGGGGAGCTTTTAAAACCCGAGGGCCACTGTCTCTGAAAAATGTCTTTGCATTTTTTGCCTGAGTTAATTCTTACTAACTGTTAATAAATTTATAAAGAGGGAAGAGTCTCAAAGGAAGAGATTGGAGGAAATAAATAACCAAAAAGCTAGTCACAAGATTGAGGAGTTGGAAAGGGCAAAGCAGCATCTTGAACAGGAAGTGTACGTGAACAAAAGGCGGCTGGAGATGGAGACCCTGGCCACAAAGCAGGTAAGGCCATGTCTGAGCCGCCACCGCCATCATGAGGGGAACTGCCTTGAGAGAGCCGCAAGGTCTCTAGGTGGGACTATTCCTCTCTGTCCTGTCTCTGCTCATGCCAGCCCACACCCACGGACACTTTGGAAGGCACATAGCCCTCTTCTTAGCTCCATTCTAGTTTTTTCTTTTGACATGTCTACAACTGCCTGTCGTCAGTCATGCTAAATAATATTCATAAGGAAATGGTACCAGGACCCAAAATGCAGTAGGAAGAAAAGCAAAGCCTTTACATCGAGTCACATCCTGATAGAGGAGACTCAGGGTGGAGCATCTGATACCTACTTCTTCCATCTCAATGAGGATGAAGGCTGTTTTCTGGGGCCAATGTGAATTGGCCCAGGTTTACAAAACTGAAAGATAAGACCAGAGCATTAGTGTGTTAACATCTTCACCCACTTTGCTAACATTTGGGCCTTTCCTTCTTTCTATATTGGTGGATTTTATGGTTTAGTTTATATGTTTTGCCTCTGTGGCATCAGATCCCCTGGAACTGTAGTTACAGATGGTTGTGAGCCACTGTGTGGGTGCTGGGAGCCAAGCCCAGGTCATCAGAAGAGCAACCAGTGCTCATAACTCTCCAGCTCCACACTGGTGGTTCTTGCAATGTGTTCTGTGGATGAGAAACATTGGCTTCTTCTAGAAACCTGTAAGAAATGTAGATTCTGGGGCTGGAGAGATGGTCTGGAACACACATGTAGACCAAGGTAGTCTCGAACCTGTGGAAATGTGTCTGTTTCTGCCTCCTCTGTGCTGGTTTAAAGGTGTGCCCATTCGTTCCTTGTCTCATGATCCTAAGGATTGTCTCAGGCAGTAGCCTCATTTTTTTCTCTCTCTCTTTTCTTCTTCCAAGTCTGTGGGATGAGGAAGAGCAGGACTGAGACAGGGGTGGAAGAAAATGCTCCCAGTGGCTCAAACCCTGATGGTACACCATGCTGTGAGCACACTGTGTGTGAGCACACAGTCAGTTATCGGGTGGAGGCATCAGGAACACCACAGACCACTGAAACCCCGGGGAACACTTCTTAGCTCATGTCCTTTAACTTGAGTCAGCAAATGTTCTTAATTACAGTCCTTTATGAGGAGTACCCACCACGCCTTTTTACCCCTGAAGATTCTTTACTTACTAGCAATGGGAAGAAAAATATTAATCTGTGCCATTAAAAATTCTTTATGATGGGCCAGTGAAATGGCTTAGCAGGTAGAGAACTTGCCTCACAAGCCTTGTGACCTGCGTTTGAGTCCTGGAACCCACATGAAGGTGGAAGGAGAGAACCAGCTCTACACAGTTGTCTTTCAGCCTCCACAGCTGCGCATGCCAGCCCGCGCACAGTCATACAGACATGATGATAATGCGCAAACTCTTAGAGCCCTAATGATTTTATGAGGAAAATCATTATGAAAGTTTATAAATCAGCTTTTCAAAAACTTTTGTGTTTGGGCTGGAGAGATGGCTTGGTGGTTAAGATCACTGACGGCTCTTCTAAAGGTCCTGAGTTCAATTCCCAACAACCACTTGGTGGCTCACAACCATCTGTAATGGGATCCGATGACCTCTTCTGGTGTGTCTGAAGACAGCTACAATGTACTCACATACAGAAAATAAATATATCTTTTTACAAAATAACTTTTGTGTTTAATAAAATACTTAACCATGTGTTGTTAATGAGTTGGGTACGGTAAGATGAAATTTCATTATAGCCCATCAATCTCTTCTGGGGGTGGGATGCATGTGTATGTACTCATACACATTCATGGTATGCCTGCCCACATGGGCCAGAGGTTGACATCAGAAGTCTTCCTCAGTCTCTGTTCTACCTTATTTGTTGAGACAAGATGGTTCGCTGAGCCTGGATCCTGCTGTTTTTGGCAGGACTGGCTGGCCAGTGAGTTCCAGTGATCTGTTGTCTTCCCTTGGTGCTCAGGTTACATCTGCTGTAACCTCAGTTCCAAAATTTTTATGCGGATGCTAGGAATACAAACACAGTTCTCGTTCTGTGCAGCAGGTACTCAGCCTGCCAAGCTGTCTGCCCAGCCTCTACTAATCTTTTTTTAAAAAACAAAAAAAACCACTTATTTGTGTGTGTATGTCATGGTGTATATGTGGAAGTCAGAGGACAACTTTGGGGACTCTTTCTTTTCACCATGTGATTCCCAGGGATCAAACTCAGGTCATCAAGTGTTGGTGGCATGTGCCATCTAGCTGGCTGGATTAATCTGCTTTAAAAAAAAGTTGTCTTGTGTATATGTAAGATAAATAACATGATGTTATAAAGTGTATATAAACAGCAAAATGTCTAGTATGATGAAGCCAACGAACATTCCCAGCCTCTCTGATTGTGTAAATTCTCTCTTTCCATGTCCTCACGTGCTGGCCTATACGAATGCATATCCATTAGGCCTTAGAAGACCATAGAATCCGACATGCAAAGATCCTAGAAGCTTTAGAAATTGAAAAGCAAAAGATCGCTGAAGAAGTACAAATGCTTCAGGAGAGTCGGGGAAACAGGGATAAAACTTTTACCAGTGAGTATATACTGAGGTTAACATATACTTTTCTAAAGTTCTTTATCTTATTTCAGCTGCCTTTACATATTTAAAATGCTTGGCTGGGGATGTAATTTAGTAAAAAAGCGTTTGTCTGGCATGCAGAAAACCCTGGGTTTAATCCCCAGTGCCAAATAAGTACATTCATTAAGTAAATAGATAAATAAATCTTTATCCTAGATGCTGGTTTTTTTGTATCAGTGTATTCATATGAATGGTTTTTAATGCTTAGATTTTAGGATAGTTGTATTGGTCCTATAGACTACATGTTTGTGTTCTCCCACCCCCAAATTAATTTATGGAGACTGTAGCCTGAAATGAGTTGATACTCTTTCTGTGAAAGATGCCATTGGAATTTTGATAAGGATCACACTGAATCTGTACATTGCTTTGGTCAGTTCTTTTAAGGTTTATTCATCTAATGCATGAATACTGTCTTTCTATTTATGTCCAGTTTCTTTCATCAAAGTTGGTTTGTGTTTCAGTATACAGGTGTTTTATTTCTGTGGTGAGATGTATCCTTGGGTATCCCATTGCCTTCTGGGCTATGTGTGTGTGTGTGTGTGTGTGTGTGTGTGTGTGTGTGTGTGTGTGTGTGTGCAGATGCTTAGATGGGACTGGGGGGCTCTGTGTGTCCTAGGCAAGCACTTCCCTACGGAGCTGTACCCACAGCTCTCTCTGGTGCTGTGATGAGCATCATTTCCTAGTGTCTCATAGAGTACAGAACACAACTGCTCTTTTCTATCTTGCACCTGTTTTGGTGGACTCTCTAGCTGCCCATCTCATCTCCACACAGACAATTTTAGTCCTTTTCAATTTGGATTCCATTTCTTCCCCTTGTCAATTTCTCTGGCTGAGACTCATAATGCTTTGTTGAACAGAAACAACAAGAGTGGGCCTCCTTACCTTGTTCTGGGTTTTAAGAGAAAGCTTTCATCCCCATTGAAGACCACTGGTGAAGATTACCTGTGGGATAACACATGGCTTTTTGTTTGACATAACATAGAGAAAATATTTATGATAACACCTCAGATTTAGGGTGAGGGTTGTAACTTAGTGGGAGGAAAGTGCCTGGCATTTGAAAAGCTGAGTTAAATCCTAAATTTACAGGATGAAAATTAGAGCTACATGCTAAATCATTTTCCTTTTACTTTGGTTATTTGGTAAAGTGTGTGTGTCTGTGTCTGTGTCTCTGTGTGTTTTATTAAACCAAGGCCCCATGTGAAACAGGTGTTTCTCTGTTTCTGGACCCATACCTCTAGATACCCTTTCTAATTTTTGTATTTGTCTAGAAAATTTTAAAGAGGTATAGTGTTTAATAAATTAACCTATAGTATGTCTTACTTGATGATTTAGAAAAATTAGATAGTAAAGAAAAATAATCTGGGTCTGGTAAGATCACTCAGCATGTAAAAGCACTTGCTGCCAAGGCCGATGACCTAACTTGGATCCCAGGACCCACACGGTACAAAGAGAGACATGTGTGTCATGGCATTTTCATGCCCCACTAAGTAAATAAAACATTTAAAAATTAATATTAGTGTTAACATTAATTAAATTAATATTTAAAATATTAAGAAAAACCCCTATATGCATATTAGAGGAAAGGGTAATAGGTGTTCCTCTCTTCCAGTCTCCTTTTTCTCTGTTTTATTCCATTCCACCACATACAAGACAACTCACTTTATGTAAAGACTAGCTTGACTTTTAAGAGTTAAAAAAAAGCTGGGTGGTGGTGGCGCACGCCTTTAATCCCAGCACTTGGGAGGCAGAGGCAGGAGGATTTCTGAGTTCAAGGCCAGCCTGGTCTACAGAGTGAGTTCCAGGACAGCCAGGGCTACACAGAGAAACCCTGTCTCGAAAAACCAAGAAAAAGAAAAAAAAAAGAGTTAAAAAAAAATTTACTCATACATTGCTCTTCTTTTGTGATATAGGATTAAAAACATTTGTTAAATGTCATTTTTAAAATTTTAACATTATTTTACTTTTTATATGTATGGGTGTTCTGCCTTCAGGTGTATCTGTGCACCATGTGCGTGCCTGGTACCCACAGAGGCCAGAAGAGGGCATCAGGTCCTTAGAGATCCAGAATGACAGATGGTTGTGAGCTACTGTGTGGTGCTGGGAATCAAGCCTGGGTCCTCAGGAAGAGCAGCCGATGCTCTCAGCTGCTGAGCCACCACCCTAGCCCTAACGTCAGTCCTATGGGGTTATTCTAACTGGCGATAAATGCTGTGGTCAGACATACATTTTGGCTCTAATCTGTATGCTTTTTGTTAGTTCAGCCAAACTGGAGCTCCATGAAACTCTCCATGATGATTCAGGAAGCCAATGCCATCAATGACAAATTTAAAAAGTGCTATGTTTTTGGCAGGTGAGTAGCTTTTACCTTTGTTGACCTATACATCATTTTTAAAAATTCAAGTTTCTCTGAAGTCTATATGGTAGTCTCTGTGTAGGAAAGAACAGAAATCAGAATCCCTGATAACAGAGGCTTTAAGATTTTATTTTTAAGAGTCTACTGGGTTTTCTTTTGAGTTGAAATTTTGTTTATCTGCATTCCACTTTTATTTTATGTTCGTGGGACTGGAGATTGAATCCATGGCCTCATGTCTGCCCTGCATGTGCTGTGTCACCAAGCCACGCCACCCAGTCTCACATCCTAATTTTTAAAAAATGATCTATATATTTATACTATATATGTGTATGCACCTGCTTGAGTCTAAGAGCACCGTGTGCACACAGTAGCCACTGGAGGCCAGAAGAGGGTGTCAGGGCCCCTTGAACTGGAGTTACAGATGCTTGTGAACCAGACAGTGTGGATGCTTGAACCCAAACTCGAGTCCTCCAGAGGAGCTCTTTGCCAGCAAAAGCCCTATTGGATGTTTATGTGTTTTATAGGTTAAGTATTTTTCTTTGGTTCTTCTTTCTCCAGACATGATGCATCAGACAAAGGTCGTTCTGATACCTCTGTTCGAGTTCGTAACCTCCAGCTTGGGATCTCAACTTTCTGGAGTCTGGAAAAGTTTGAATCTAAACTTGCAGCAATGAAAGAGCTTTATGAGGTTTGTGATATTAAAATCTGTAAAATTTAAAAAAAAACCAAAAACAACTTGCATATGTGTTTTGCCTGCATGAATTCTGTTGTCTGTATACACAACATGTATGCCTTGTACCCTCAGAAGCCAGAAAAGGGTGTCAGATCCCCTGGGATTGGAGTTACAAAGGATTATGAGCCACTATGTGGGCCCTGGAAATTGAATCCGTATTCTCTGGAAGAGCAGCCAGTAGTCTTACCTCTTCTATAGTTCCTCTCTAAACTCTTAAAAATGCAGCGGGGTATGGTCATGCATGCCTTTGATCACAGCACTTGAGATGCAGAAACAGAAAGACAGGAATTCGAGGCCCACCTCATTTACTAGTGAGTTTGAGGCCAAACCGGTTTGTATGAAACCCTGCCAAGCTCTCCGCTTCTCCCAAAATGAAACATAATTTGGAAGTGACATACTCTTGTTAAGAGCACACCCATCAGTTACTGAGGTCCCCAGCACTAACAGCTGTGCGAATCCGCTCTCCTTGTGCATGTCAGTGGAGTTTCAGTGGGTTGCTTCCGCATAGTTCAAGTGTGACAGCCATTCAGAGCTGAATCTGTTGTCATGCCTGTGTACTTTACCAGTTTTGCATTTTAGCTTCAGGGAAGATAGACATAGAACAGCAAGTCACCTGGTTTGGCATTATCTCCTTGTGCCTGACTGATGTATGCTGTTAGGAATTTTCCCATTATTGTCTTCTGGTTATTTCTAATTGTTGCTTCCATTGATCACAATTAAAACAATCTTTTTGTATTTTTTAACATCTGTTTTCTTGCCTTATATTTTCAAAAAACAGTAACAAATATGAGAGTTTTTGTTTGCTGTCCATTATTACTTGCTTTAAGTATTGCCACAAAGTAATGTTAGACGTTTGCTTGGCTTTTCTTTCAGTAACTAGTGAAGCCAAGGTTTAACTTTGTTTCTTTTGTTGGTAAAGTATTCTTTGACTTCTTTTAGTTTTCCCAGACAGGACCTCATTCCTTCCCACTGGCTGGCCTGAAGTTCACAGCGTGGACCAGGCTGGCCACAGACTTTCCTGTCTCTGCCCCTCTGCCCCTCTGCCCCTCTCCCTCTCCCTCTCTGCCTCTGCCATGCTGGGGTTGAAAGCGTGCACCACCAGCCTGACTGCACTTTCTGTTAAGTGCTCTATGTATTTTGTTAATAAGTGGTTTTGTTTTTGTTTTTTATTCTAATCACTCATTTTAGTTCTGATTATGTAATCTTTTTTCCTGGTGTAGTGTGGTGCTCATGCGCCTCTGTGTGTGTGTGTGTGTGTGTGTGTGTGTGTGTGTGTGTGTGTGTGTGTGTGTAATTGCACATATGTGAAGCTGTGTGGGTGGAGACCAGACTTTGATGTTGGGTGTCCTCCTTTATCACTCTCCAGCTTATTTTGGGGAATAGAGTCGGTCACTGAGCCTGGAGCTAAGGTGGTTGACTGTTAAGTCCCAGGAATCTGCCTGTCTTCACCTGTGCTGAGAATACAGACATACACCCATGTACCCAGTGTTGACTATACTATTCAGGTCCTAATGTTTGGTTAGCAGGCATCTAATGACTGAGCCCTTTTCCCTAGTTCTGTGTGGCCCTTTTATTGGTTTTATTCTGTTTTGAGATAGAATCTCATCTAGCACAGATTGGCCTTGAACTTCTTATGTGGCTAAAGATGATCTCAGCTTCCTGATGCCCTGCCTGCTGGGTTTAGAAGACTCTGAAACTACATCTGAGTGCATGATATTCTTTTTTTTGTGTTTAAATCTATTTTTGCTCAGAGAGTTTACTGTTCATCCTCTACATTTTTATTTTAAGATTTATATCTTTGAATCAAATAAAAATTGAAGCTGGAGAAATGCCTCAGGTTAAGAGCTCAAATTATCATTGCAAAGGACCCAAGTTCTCTTCCCACCAACTACATCTGGTGGTTCATAGCCGCCTGTAACCCCAGCTCCAGAGGGATCCAAAGTCCTGGCCTCAGTGGCCAGCTGCACTACTTGCCCACACACAAGCAAGCATAGATGCATAAGTAAACACTATCGGTTTTTTGAGACAAGGTCTCTCTAGGTGGCCCTGGCTGTCCTGAAATGCACAGAGATCCTCCTGCTAAGATTAAAGGTGTGAGTCACTACACAGGACTTTTTTTTTTAAGATTTATTTCTTTTATGTATCCGAGTACACTGTAGCTGTCTTCAGACACACCAGAAGAGAACCTCAGATCCCATTGCAGATAGTTGTGAGCCACCATGTGGTTGCTGGGAATTGAACTCCAGACCTTTGGAAGAGCAGTCAGTGCTCTTAACCACTGAGCCATCTCTCCAGCCCTTGTTTTTTTTCTCTTTTCTTTTCTTTTCTTTTTTTTTTAAAGAAAAATTTAGCCAGGCGGTGGTGACGCACACCTTTAATCCCAGCACTTGGGAGGCAGAAGGAGGTAGATTTCTGAGTTTAAGGCCAGCCTGGTCTACAGAGTGAGTTCCAGGACAGCTACACAGAGAAACCCTGTCTTGAAAAAAAAACAAAAAACAAAAACAAAAAGAAAAGAAAAATTTGTTATAGTGTTTTTGAAGGATATAAACAAAGTTATTTTCCTCTATATTGTTATTTATTTATCTCAAAAGTAATTATAACATATATTAAATTGTAGTATTAATATTTTTCAAACATCCCATGTTCAATTATGTGACTGCTAGAATTATATTCTATAATATTAAGATAATGCTCACAATATTAATGAAAATATTATATGCTAAAGCCTAGAGGGTATTGTCATAGCTTTAATCTGTGAATTATTTAATCAAAAGTAAAGATAATTAACTCAAGTAAGTGATGGAATCCTTGTGAGGAAAAAAAGGAATTAGATCTTGGAGACCTGAGACGAGATTCTAAGAAGATGACATTTATTGTAATCTTAGCACTCAGGAACCCAAGGGGTTCACAGTTGCCCTTGGCCACATACAAGGCTAACCTGAGCTACATGAGATGCTGTCTCAAAAAATAAAAACAAAATGGTATCTAAATCGATAACAAGCTGGGCAGTGGTAATGCATGCCTTTAATTCTTGCACTCAGGAGGCAGAGGCAGGGGGATCTCTGTGAGTTCGAGGCCAGCCTGGTCTATAGAGCAAGTTCTAGGACAGCCAGGCCTACACAGAGAAACCCTGTCTCGAAAAATAAATAAATAAATGAACAAACAAACCAACCAAACCAAAAAAAACCCAAGATTGAGTAAAAAATTCTGTCATCAATAAAGTGCTGTGCTGCTTTTGTATTGGTTTGCCTGCACTGATCTGTGTGTGTAAGACAGACAGACAGACACCCAGAGGCTGGGTGTAGAGATCAGAGCCCAGCTTGGGAGAGCTGATTCTCCCTCTTCTCCCTTCCCACCATGTGGGTCCTGGAGCGTTTGAACAAGTGCCCAAACCTGCTGAGCCACCGTGATGTCCCTCTTGGTTTTTGTGTTTGCATTCTTAGGTTAGCTTACAAAATCATGTGTTAACTAATACATTCATTAATGAAATATAATTAATGAAAAAATTAATATTTCATCGCAGCACTTTCACACATGTAACCCTGTACCTGGCTCTCATTCACATCTCTCCATTCTGTCCCTGTCCCTGTGGCTCCCCTCAACCTCCGCCCCCTTCCTCCCCTCCCACGACCCCTTACTCTACACCTGTAAACACACACACTACCTAACTGCAAATCCATACAAGAGAAAACAGCTATACGCCATTGCCTTTCTGAATCTGGTTTATTTTGTTAACATAATGATTTCCAGACCTGTTTATTTTTCTGTTACGATTTCAGTGTTCTTGACAGATGTATAAAATTCCATTGCATACACACACCACATTTTCTTTATACATCCATCTTTTGATGGCCATCTAGGCTAGTTTCCATCTCCTGGTTATTGCAATATTGTAAATATCCTAGCAGCAGACATGGATATGGATATGGTCTCTATGGTATGTTGCCTTAGAGCCTTTCCTATGCTATTTATTTGAGTCTTCTAGAAAGGAAAGACATTCTAGGAAAAGATAAATGATAAAAACTGAATTACTGGAAGGGCAACCATGTAATAATTTTAAAAGCTTGTAAATGAAGTAGATTCAAAAAATAACAATTAAAAAAATAGGAGCTTTTTCCAACTTGGGTCTGGCAGAATGGCTCCCTCAAAGAAGGGTGTTATGAAGAAAGGCCGTTCTGCCGTCTGCAAGGTGGTGACCCAACGACACACCATTTAACATTCACAAGAGCATCCACGGAGAGGGCTTCAGGAAGCGTGCTCCTTGGGCACTCAGAGAAACCTAGAAATTTGCCGTGAAGGAGTTGGGGGCTCCAGATGTGCACATCGACACCAGGCTCTCAGTAAAGCTGTCTGGGCCAAGGGAATAAGGAATGTTCTGTATCACATCTGAGTACATTTGTCCAGAAAACATGAGGATGAGGATTCACCAAACACGCTCTACTCACTGGTAGCTTACATGCCTGTTACCACATTCAAAAATCTGCAGTCAATGTGGGTGAGAACTAACTAACCTGCTGAATGTTAAATAAAGTTGCAGAACTAAAAAAGAAAAGGACAAGGTAGGAAAGATCCAGGTGTGGTGACTCCCACCTGTGACCGCACTTAGGAAGCTGAGGGCTCAGATCAGTGGTTCAGGGCCAGCCTATGCTCATACAAAAGTCTGAACTCATGAGAATGTGCCCCTAGAAACTAAAAGGAATGAATGGGGGCGCGGGGGGAGGATTAAATAGGGAATAAAAAGATACTGATTCCGGTCAACTTTATGAGCACGCTTTCAAGGTGCCAGAGAAAAGGGAAGTCCTGTTCTGTGGGAAGCACTGTAGAACCTTTCACCATCTTATGCTCAGAGTAACTAAAAATAAGAATTGTACACAGTGGCTCACACCTTTAAGCCCAGCACTTGGGAGACAGGCAAGTGGATCTGAGTTTGAGGTCTACATAGTTAGTTACTATGTAGCCAGGGCTACATAGAAAGACTCTGTTCTCAAAAAAAAAAAAAAAAAAAACCCAAAACAACACACACACCACACATACACACACACACACACACACACACACAAAACAAAACAAAAGCCACCACCTCCAAAAACAAAAAAACTGAAAACATGACTCTTTAGTTTTATATTTTAAGATAATAAAATCATTTAAGCTTTTTTAACTGAATTGTAAAACATTTTCCACTCGTGTTTAATGGGAAGGCTGTGTTTTATTTTCTTTAGAGTAACAGTGATAACAGGGGTGAGGATGTCTTTTGTGACCCTGAAGATGAGTGGGAACCCGACATTACAAGCACACCAGTTTCTTCCCTTTCTAGAAGGAGGTAAGCCATTTATTATTGATTTTCTTGTTCTATGTGTATGTGTAAGTATAGAAGTTACAGATTTACATAATATATATATAATATATGTAACATATAAAATTATCTTTGAGAGATCTACTGCCATAATATGTTTGTAATGGGGACCTAGAAATATAAGTGGCATTAATGTTACTGATCAAATTACAGTACATATAGTATTACATTGTTTACCAGCTTGTTATATAAGCAAAAATGTTCAGTATTTTATTGTATTAGTTTTAAGAGCAACCTAGAACAGCATAAATCTAATATATATAAAAAAGGAATAGCATTGCTTTTAACATCTCAAGACTCTGACCTATGATATTTTATTGTAAGTTACACCTGCTTAAATGCAGTCAAGTTAGTATGAGCACCACAAAAGAGTAAATCAGTGTGGTACAGAACATCTGTACATGACAAGTATTGCCTATTAAACTAAAGTATAAAAACATCCATAGTAAGTAGATGCTGTTCATGGAGAGCCTAGCTCTGCTTCCATCTCAGAAGCTCTGCGAACAGAAGCAAACGGTATCGAAAGGCTCTGGCTGGGAACATGTAGCTCTTTAGTTTTGTTATTTAAAACAAATACTTCTATGACGGCTACTATTGGACATTTCTTGACGAATCTCAGGTAAGAAAGTCCTCCCTGTCCTCATAAACCAGGCACTGGAGAAAGAAAAGAGAACACCTTTTACAAATATTCGAGATGCAGAATCACTAGGACTTGGTGACTGGTTGTGGAGTTAAGGCACCGAAAAGCTCAGGGCTGTTCTGGTTTTCAGCTGAGGAAAGCAGTGTGTTTGAGATGGATGTTCCTGTCCGCCCTGATGACCGAGATCGCCACAGGATGTTAAGTATGTGTTTAGTCTGGAGTGTTGGGTGAGGGAGTTTTCAAGATATGAACATCAGTAGCATTGCTCCCACCACAGGGGCATTGCCCTCTTGCCGTCGTTGTCGAGAACACTTATGGAGCCTGGTGACGTGGGGCATACCTGAGGTCCCAGCATGGGAAAAATTGAGCCAAGAGGAACATGAGTTTGAGGCTACCCTAGGCAGCAGAGTAAGTGTCTGTCCTTTTTTCGGAGTGGAGTGAGGGAGTTATCAAGGCAAGGTGTCTCTGTGTAGACCAGGCTGGCCTTGAACTCAGAGATCTGCTTGAGACTAAAGACCTCTGCCACCACTGGGTAAGATCCTGTCATAAACACCAAACAAGCTCGGCATGGTGACAGCACTCAGGAGGTAGAGACAAGAGGATCTCTGAGGGCTCAAGGCCTCTGGTCTACATAGCAAATTCTGTGACAACCAGAGCTATATAAGACACCCTGTCTCCAAACACACAGGACATTTATTGGATACTTGATAAGATGGTTTCATTCAGTACTCACACCACATGGCCTCTGAAGTTGATGATGTTGTGACCACAAATTCTACAAGTGAATAAATCAAACCTTTAAAAGATCGAGATCAGGTAACTTGACCAAAGTCATGGAGCTAATAATAGAACGAGTTGGCACTTGAGTCAGTTTGGTTGAATGCACAGCTCCTGATTTTCCTGACTGTGGTAGCAAGTATTGTCCCCTATGCTCATGACAGAGGAACATCCATCTTTCTGCTTCAATTTTTTTAAGTGTGTGTGTGTGTGTGTGTGTGTGTGTGTGAGAGAGAGAGAGAGAGAGAGAGAGAGAGAGAGAGAGAGGAGAGATGCAGGGGGGTGGCTGGGGAGTCTAAATAACAGAGTAGATCCTCTGGAACTGAAGTTATAGGATGTAGGAAGTTGTGAGCTAGCTGGCATATGTGTTGGGACTTGAACTCAGATCCCCTGGAAGAGCAGTGCACTGGCTAGTTTTATGTCAGCTTGATACAACCAAGAGTCATTTTGGAATAGGAAACCCCAACTGAGAAAAATGTCCCCACATGGCTGGGCTATGGGCAGGCCTGTGGTCCATCCTTCCTTCCTTCCTTCCCTCCTTCCTTCCTTCCTTCCCTCCTTCTTTCTTTCTTTCCTTCTTTCTTTCCTTCCTTCCTTCCTTCTTCCTTCCTTCCTTCCTTCCTTCCTTCCTTCCTTCCTTCCTTCCTTCCTTCTTTCTTTCTTTCTTTCTTTCTTTCTTTCTTTCTTTCTTTCCTTCTTTCTGATTGGTGATTGAAGTGGGAGGGCCTGGCTCACTGTGGGTAGTGCTATCCTTAGACTAGCGGTCCTGGGTACCATAAGAAAGCAGGCCAGTAAGCAGCCTGGTCCGCAGCGCCTGCCTCCAGGATCCTGCCATGTTTGAGTCCCTTTCCTGATCCCTTTCAGTGATGAGCACCTTTGCTCCCCCGAGCTGCTTTGGTTATGGTGTTTATCACAGCAGTGGTAACCCTAAGACAAGCCGCAGCTACTTCCAACTGCTGAGCTGTCTCTCCACCCCTTCTACTTAATTTTATTTTTAAATTTTATCTCCTTCCATTGCAGATCATGTTCTGTTTTAAACTTTTTTGGCTGGTCAAGCTTCAAGAAGTCTCTCGAATGTTTGTTTTACGCTTCCCCCCACCCACCCCCATCCCCCTTCTCCCTCTTGCTCTGGCCCATAGGTTTTTTTTTTTTGTTTTGTTTATTTGTTTGTTTCCCATTATGAATGGTTGTGAGCCACCATGTGATTGCTGGGATTTCAACTCATGACCTCCGGAAGAGCAGTCAGTGCTCTTAACCCGCTGCGCCATCTCTCCAGCCACCTTAAACTTATTTTTGTCATCAGAGATAGAACTACTTTTTGACAACAATCTGTTACTGCTCTCATACTTGCTACATTGCGTTTTCTCTAGTAAAAAATTGCTGTGATGTCACTAGAATTTTCTAAGTGAAGTACGCAGCACAGAGTCTCTGCACAGACCCTGAGCTCCTTTAATGTCGAGCACTTGTATCTCAGTTCCTCTGCGGTAATGTAGGGAAAGATCACGGACCCAAATATCAGAGCGCTGGGCAAGTACTACACAGCTCCAGGCGTCGGTTCCTCATGGAGCAGCTGCCATCCTGGCTACATCGGTGACCTCTGTGGTCTCAGTGTGGGATGATGCCACAGAGTTGTTACAAGGGCTGGAGGTGATGTGTGCAAGCCTCTTACTCTGGTGCCGTTGCTTAGACTGTTGTTGAGGTACATTCAATCTTCTGCACTGAGAAAATAATCTTTTAAGTGTTAAATACAGAGAAGATATAATTTCTGATCCAATGCTAGTAAACAGTGATGTCTACAGGTGATTTGACCTAAGGATGAAAGATACATACTGCTGGGCTGTGCCACAAGGTGACCTAGAGTAACAATGACCTCCCCGAATTTCAGCCATACCAACAAACTGGAGAGGGATTTATGAAACCTCTTGGGTTTTAGGATTACTACCTTCTTAACAGAAAGAAGACAGTTCATTATAAACATGTGTAAGCTTTATGTAAGCTTATTACATAATACATGCATGCATATATACATACATACATACGTTGATTGTGGATCACAATATGAGCGTGAGTCCATGAGCACTAATCTTCAGTCCTTTGAATGTTGGTGATTTCCATCTTACATCTGCTGAAGTTAGGTTAACAGGTAAGAAACAAGTTTAAAATGTGACCCTGAAACCAAAATTCTTTTTTGTATTTTGCAAGATTTTGAAATTAGGTTTTTCAGGCCAGACATGGTGGCACATGCCTCTAATCCCAGCACTTGGGAACCAGAGACAGGCGAATCTCCGTGAGTTTGAGGCCAGCCTGCTCTATAAAGTGAGTTCCAGGACAGCCAGGGTTACACAGAGAAACCAAAAAGAAAAGAAAGAAGTCAGATGTTTTATGTGGCAATGATACTTGGAGAACGTCTGTAATTCAATGATATCGTATTTTTTTAAAGTGAGTTGCTCTTAGTCTGAGACCTTGTGCGTGAAGTTTCAGCCTTGTGAGAATGTTTATGGCAGAGTTACAAACTCGGAGAGTGCCTGCAGGTAATGGAAACGCTGACAGATTACTATAGAGACGCTGCTGGACCACAGGGGCTCCGCAGTAAAATAGGCCGCTCCTGGCGCTGTAAATCATATGGACTGTTGACAGTTAAAAGTGAATTGTTCTCTCAGGGTGAGTGAGAACTCTCTGGAAGGAATGTGGCAAGCATTTCCTTGTTTAAATACTCTTTAACAGTGTTTGACAGTGGAGCAAGAACAATACTTTTCCTAGCTTAACTTACTTTTCTTTCTATCTCTAGAAAAACACATACTTAGAAATTGATAGTTTATCTTCAGTCATATTTCTGCAGTTTCATTTTTTTGTTTTGGTAAGAATTTGCAGAGGGATTTATATTTGAAACACTTAAGTTTTGTGAGTAGAATACCCTAACAATCTCTTCAAGAAACAGTATTTTCCTCTGGTGAGTCAGTAGTAGAAAGTCTGATTAGGAAGGCACCAAAGGGTCGCCTGTAGGTAGCTGTAGGTCACTGCTCAGCGAGTTTCCTTCTCATGGTGAGCCAGGCTTGGAGTTTAGGAAGTTACAGGGAGAGACTGTTTTCTGGGTGAGGGACAGGCTGTGGCACTTCTCTTGGTGGGCACCGCTCTCACAGGCTCGTTTCCCACGGGGTCCCTTACATGCTAAGTGACCTAGACAGTTTCCCTGTTTAAATTCCTCCCCTAGATAAATCAAGCTGCTCCTGGCGCTTCCCAGCCGCATTTCTTGCCGTCTCCCCCATACCTCAGGGCCGTGCGTGGCTCTCGCCGTCGTTTGCCTCCGAGCCTCCCATGCTCCGCACCTGTATTTCGAATGCTACTTCCTGCTTTCCAGGTTTGCCCCCTGCTCGGCTAACCTGTGGTCATCCGTCAGGGCCACTGTTCCAAGAGACCTTGCCAACCCCACAGCGCAGACTACCAAAGCACCCTCTGCCCTTGTGGCACTCGTGCAGCTGTGTGGCAGGCTTCTTCTCCCTTTGGACAAATGCCAGGAGCCTAAGGAACAGTGCAGGAGAAGTACTTACCCCATTTCACGAACCGTATTAGGACAATGCCTTCACTAGGGAAATTCTCGCCCAGAGATTGAAATGAGTTAGTCCTTGTTGGGAGGAATATATATCCACACCTGTGTAAGAATATTGCCCTGAGACAGGGTCTCATGTGGGCTGTGCCGGCCTCAAATTCTCTGTCTTAATGCCAGCCTCCTAAGTGCTGGGATTATGTGTTTCTACAAAGCTGGCCGCATTCTTAACATTCCTGTGATGAAGAGCAACTAATCTTACGGTTTATCTTTGGTTCAGGAGCAGAAGTTTGATGAAGAACAGGAGAGTCTCTGGTTGTCTGCATGACATCCATCCGATTCCGAGTATGCAATCTTCACACTCATCAGGTAAGGCCTGTCAGGCCGTCCTAATCGCCCTGTCTACACAGAGAAACTCTGTCTCAAAAAACCAAAACCAAAAAAGAAAAAGAAAAAGGAAAAAAAAATTATGAATCATTTCCTTATGATTAAAAAAAAAGCAAACTATAGCAGAGTCCGTATTATACACTGTGATGTGTGTGAAGAGGAAATGAAAGAAGGCATGGATGGTACCTGGATGAATACGACCTAAAGGACCAGCTGATAGCTCAGGAGTACTGCTTATAGGTGAACACATGCTGGACAAGGCAGAGTTAGGGTGTGTGTGTGTGTGTGTGTGTGTGTTGGGAGATAGTGGTGGAGGGGAATGGAATGTTGGGGATTGAACTTAGGGCATCAAGCATGCTGGACACACAATGCAGCACTGTGCACCTCCTCCAGTAATTAACTGAATAAAATGTTTCAGAGCTTAGTGGTAGAGGACTGTTGTGTTATGCTCAAGGCCCTGTAAAATGCCATCAACATAAGAAGATAAAAAAAGAAAAGAAAAGCACTTAAAAGCAATAGGAAGTATTCCCTGAGTAATTTTATCCCCCTGAGTAAAACCCTCATCCTAACCCTGCCTCCAACTCCAAAAACAAAAGCAGACTCACTAACTCCCAACAGAGGAGCGCAAAACAAGAATAAAAAGGAATGACCCCATCATACAACCTGGAAGAGCCCTCAAAACTGTTGGGTGAAAGAAGCCAGAGACAAGAATGAACAGTTCAAAACTAATCTGTTGTAACAGCCACGGGCAGGTTAGTGAGGAGGCAGGTTACTCTGGTTATGTTTTGATTTTTTTCTTTTGAGACAGGACATTACCATGTGTCCTGTCTGCGACCAAGAACCATTTCTACTACATGCACCATCAAACCCTGTTGGCTAGGATGCTTTTAAGAAAGGGAAACCTAGCCGGGCGGTGGTGGCGCACGCCTTTAATCCCAGCACTTGGGAGGCAGAGGCAGGCGGATTTCTGAGTTCGAAGCCAGCCTGGTCTACAGAGTGAGTTCCAGGACAGCCAGGGCTACACAGAGAAACCCTGTCTCGAAAAACCAAAAAAAAAAAAAAGAAAGGGAAACCTGGGGGCTGGAGAGATGGCTCAGCAATTAAGAGCACTGACTGTTCTTCCACAGATTCTGAGTTCAAATCCCAGCAACCACATGGTGGCTCAACCATCTTATCGGGATTTGATGCCCTCTTGTGCTATGTCTGAGGACAGCTACTACTGTGTACTTACATACATAAATAATTCTTTTAAAAAGAAGGAAGGGAGGGAGGGAGGAAAGAAAAAGGGAGAGAAAGAAAGAAAGGAAAGGAAGGAAGAAAGGGAAGGAAGGAAGGAAGGGAAATCTGTTGAGAAGGGATTATGGAAATGTTATGTGTTGATCTAGGTGGGGGTTCCATAGGCATGTGTAAAGAACACAGTGTACAATAAAGATGCATACATTTAAGGTATGTAATGTGTAGCTTATAAAAAGCTTTGAAGTGCCTGGGCTGCAGAATAGGCTCAGCAGTTAAGGTCACTTGTTGCTCTTAATTGAACTCAGGTTCAATTCCTAGCACCCATGTGATGGCTCCCAACCGTACCCCAGTCCCAGGAGATCTATCACTATGCCCCCTTCCAGGTGTGCACATAGTGCGCAGACGTTCCTGCAGGCGGGACTTAGATACATAAAATAATAAAATAATGTATTTTTGTCAAGCTTGAAAGTTGTATGTAACAGTCTGGTAATAGTCCTAATGGAATATGAGCAGGAATAAAAGAATAAGAATTCTTCTTCAAAGAAATTGAGGTTTGGTTTTGTTATTTTCTCAAAATTAGCTTGAAGGGAGATAATTATCCTTAGGACTTGTTAACGTAATCACTGGCTACGTGTACACTGGTGTGAGCACAAACATGCATATGAAAGGCATGAGCGTGAGCACTCATGTTCACACACACACACACACACACACGCACACACATAGGAACAATTTATTTAGCATCAAGAGTCAGATGTTTTCTACAAGTGTTTTAAGGGAAAGCCAGAAAGGAGATCCTTGCTTCTTTGAAGTTTTCCAATGGGAGAGATGGAGCTGGGTATGGTGGCAGACACATGTAATCCTGGCAAACACTCAGAAGGCTGCAACAGAAAGATGATGAGTTCAAGGCCAGCTTGGGGCTATCAGTGAAAGAGTGTAAAGAGACAGGGGAGAGGAAGAAGGGGAGGGAGGAGAGGGAGGAAGGTGATGCTCCTTGTACATTCAACAGAAGTCTAAGTGGGAGGGGTTTCTGCACCTAAAACTTGACATTTCTAGCTTTGGAAATCTAAAGAGTGTCTTTAATTTCTCAACTCAAGAACCGTCATATTTTTAAACTACATTTTACAGGTCTAAAATATTAATGCTGAATTTTAGAATACATCAGTCTTAGAGAGCATACGTAGTTAGCTGTCTTGGGTAACTAACTCTAGTGTTATGTCACAGTGATATACAGTGTTTGTATAGCCTCAGGTTTGGCTTTTGTTCCTTCCTTTCCAAGTCAGGCTCTCATCTCTGTTGGGTGTTTACTATCCCACCCCCTGCCTTTATTCTGCCTTCTTTTTAGCACTCTGCTTCTGGTCCCCTGTGGACTAGACCAGAAAACATTGCATGTTAAGTGAGAATCACGATGCACAAATGTACCCCAGTGTAAGGTTCCTTGCTGATGATCTGAAGGAGCGTGTTCACCTTTCCATTCACTTCTACACTGCCAGTACTTAGGAAATGGAATTTTCTGCAAGCTCATCTCCCAGAAATGTGCTCTGTTAGCTGCAGGTAATCAGTTAGCTTTAGCCTGTCCTGATTGTAGTGTACCCTGGGAAGAGCGTTATGAACTGAAGGTTTTGAGGCATTGCTTTTCATAGTTTATCATTGCCCGGTTTCTAGTTTGAGTTAATTTCCTTAGGTGTTAGGAAAAAATGCTATCAAGTGTAGAAAAGTTAAGTGAAACTGGGCGGTGGTGGCACTTTGGAGGCAGAGGCAGGCAGATCTATGCGAGTTTGGGGTCAGGCTGGTCTACAAAGAGAACCCTGTCTCAGAGGGGGAAAAAGAAAGTTAAGTGGGATATTTTAAGTCTCTGGCTACTTATCTTGAGGCGTGAAGGGCCACTGACTAAGCCCTGTGGTTCATGCTGTTGGGAGGTTAAGTGGTCCCTGTGTGGAACTGTGTTTTCACCTTGGTGTATAGAAATAAGAATGTGTGAATTACTGACCGCTGATTCTTCAGTAACCTGCATCCAAGCATTTATCTGAAAGTATCGTAACCGAAAACTAGGCTTACACTGACTGTTTTCCGTTGATACAGGATTAATGGAAAAACCAAGCACCATTTATTCAAATCATTCAGAATCATTTCTTCCTGGAATTTGCAAAGACTTGATTGGCTCATCAATAGATTTCCTTGGACAGAGGTTCGCTGAAGAAAAAACTATAGCAGATAGCCTGATAAATAATCTTCTTAGGATTTATAATGGGGTGATTGCCATCTCCAAAGCCCATGAAGAACAGGATGAAGAAAGTCAAGATAACCGTAAGCAATTCCTCTGTTTCTTCCATCTCCCACCATGACGGCTCTCTGTCCTTCACTCTTTACCTGGAATAAGTACCTGAAGCATCTGGCCGGCCATCTCTCCACCATGTTTAGATGCCTCAATGGCAACCATATGTGACCTCTCTTATTGGAGATCATGTCTTGCAGTAATTTTCCTCCTTTTTCTTTCCAAGTGTTCTCCTCTGACCGGGCAGCACAGGCTCTGACCATCCAGGTGGCTTGTGCCTTTGAACAGCTTGTGGTTTTGTTCAAACACTGGCTGGGTGATTTTCCACCTTGTACCGGCTCAGCGAGAATTGAAGATGAATTGAGACAAGACATTAAAAAACTCGGAGGCTATTTGCAATTGTTTTTGCAGGTAAGTTGATTTCTTATTTTTGAAGAATTCGTTTGTTCTAAAAGTATTTATTGGCTTCCTACCATCTGTGTCTTCCCTGAAAGTACATCTGAGGATTTCTGGGTGCTTCTGTTTTGAGGTCCTAAGATTGTGGGGTGCATTTAGTTTACTGAGCGAAGGCTTGTGTGTCCTCTGTGTGCTGAGAGGTTTGCAGGTGCTGGTTCATTTTGTCCTGATGACAACCCTCAGATGTGTGCACTTGCCATTTTATAGATGAGGAAGTAGAAGCTTGGGAAATGACTGGCCCACCGGTGTTGTGTAACTCCTGGGTAGCAGGGGTGGATTTGAAAGCACAGGGTCTTGGTCCATTATACTCTGCAAGCTGAAAGAAAGGCATCACTGAAAGAAAGGCACAGGGTTGGTCAGAGGACAAAGCCAGAGTTAGAATTGAGGGTGTGGCTTAGGTTCAGCCCTAATGAAGGGATACAGCTCAGGATGCTCTGAGGTAGAAGTGAAAGAGAAGCTGTTTAAGAAGGGTGTGTGTGTGTGTGTGTGTGTGTGTGTGTGTGTGTGAGAGAGAGAGAGAGAGAGAGAGAGAGAGAGAGAAAGAGAGAGATGGGGTGAGTATATACCCACAGACCAAAACCTACTGTTGATATTTGAAATCCTGTGTTTAAATCTGTGCTGTGCTAATTCATGTCCTTAGGCAAGCTACTTAGCTTCTTGAGTCTCCCACTTTCTCACCTAGAAATTAAGAATAGTGGTGTCCGCCTGACAAGGTTGCTGTGATCGTCAGGTGACATCATGGTATAAGAGAGTGCCTGGCCGAGTTGCTGCTGGGAAATTTCTTGTCTTCTCTTCATTTTCTGGGAAGAACACTTTGAACTTGACGTACAAGCTTCCACATATAGCTTGTGGGTCACGTTCTATGCAGCGAATGGAGGGTGGAGGTGCCAGGTGCCTGGGAAGGCTCTGTGAAGCCACTGCTGGCCGGAACACTTTTCTAGTGAGGCGTGCTTGGGAGTCCTTACCTTGTAGTGGTGTAATGAGTAGCAGGCCAAGACAGGCATTCTAAGAGCTGCAAAGGGGAAGGACCAGAAAGAAGCAGCATTAAGGCGGAGGTCCCTGTGCCTTTGCCACTTGTGCACTGAGTGTATAGGGAAGGCTGTTGTTTAAAGAGATTGGGCTGCTTTCTCTTTCTCCTCTTCTCCTTTGCACCCCTTCCCCAGGAAATGCTGTAGTGTCAGTAACTGTCTGCTGTTACCAGGACAGTTAAAGCTGAAAGGTCAAAGGTACACTGTTTAGTTCGTCTTACTGATGTCTACATCTACTCCTGTCTCAGGGTTGACTTCACACTTGCTTTATGTCTCCCCTATGTCAAGTCTGAGGGAGGGGAGGCTAGAACCTGTTTGTGTTCCAACCGTCAGCTGCAGGGCTGCATGCTTCCTGTTTCTCACAGACACTTCAGTGGTCACTATCTTATGAATTTTACTTTTAGATCCGTGGGTATTTTGTCTACATGTGTGCCTTTGCCTCACATATGTGCCTGGTGCTCTCAGAGATCAGAAAGGGGTGTTGGATCCTCTGTAACTAGAGTTACAGATGGTCGTGAGCTACCCTGTGGGGGCTAAGAATCAAACCTCTGTCTTCTGGAAGAGCACCCAGTGCCCTTATCTCCTAAGCAGTCACTGCAGCCCTGTTGTTACCGTTATTTGTAGTGCTGACACTGGGGGCTAAGGTCCAGCCCCTCCTGCCTGCTAACTTCACCCACTGACCTCTTTGTCTTTGCTTTATCACCCCTTAAAATCTCATATATGTGCTACGTGGACTGACCCATTTGTATTTCATAGGGATGCTGTTCGGATATTTCATCGATGGTAAAAGAGGCTCAAAACCAAGTCATGGAGATTACACAGCAGGCTGTCCGGTGTGTGGGCCAGCTAGCCGTTCTCAAAGGGAGCAAGCTCTATGTTCTGGAAGACAGCAACAAGGTTTCCTGTGCCCAGGTAATGTACAGTGTCAGTGCAGGAAGACTCGTGAAGGAACATCAGACTTCTGATGCTGATAATGTCACTGCACAGAATAACAAAATAAGTGCATGTCTTTTTTTCAAAATAACTTGTACTTTTAATAGTTTGGCAATCTTAAATTCTTTTGGTCAAAATTGGATAAAGCTGGGATGTCCCTCTCTTGGTAGTTTGCATAGCAGGCATAGTTTTATCTCCATTGCTATAAGTACACATTTGTAATCCAGCTGTCAGAGGAGAAACAGGAGGATTAGAAGGACAAGATCAATTTTGGTTGTAAAGCAAACTTGAGGCCAATCTAAGCCACATGAATACCTTTTTCAACAAACAAACAAACAAAAATGGTTAAAATATGATTGGATGATTACAGATCTTTACAATTCTCTTGGAGCCAGGCATGGTGGGATACACTTTTAGTACATTCAGGAGGCAGAGGCAAGTGGATCTTTGTGAGTTCAAGGCCAGCCTGAACTACATAATGAGTTCTAGAAGAGAGAGACCTTGTCTCAGAAAACAAAAACAAAAGAAAAACCTATTGGGGCTAAAGGTAGAGTGCTCACCTGTAACCTTAGTACCGAGCTGAGGATCATAACTTGTGCTGCATAGTGAGACCTCAAAAACTAAAGGAAAAATGTCCTGTTTATCTTTTGATGGCTGCTATTAACTGTGGAACATGGTCTCACTCAGTCTATATATGAAATATTAGTAGTCATAGATTATTTATATTTGCCCACTTTGTTTATGCTGTGAACAATACTATATTAAAATGTATTGTATCCTAGCAAATAAAGGCCTGCCTAAAATGATCATTCTTTCCAACATAACACATGCAGAGTGCTAAATTATAATTTTGTTAATTTTATTTCCTAATAGATTTTCTTATACTAACTTTAGCTGAATTTAATAAACTGAGAATGAGTTACAGTTTAATTATCTTATAATTTTGAAGATGTAAAACCAGGCAAATGAGGTGGCTTGGTGGTGTAGGCGCTGGCCATCAGCCGATGTCCTCAGTGTTGTTTCTTAGAGACACAGGGTGGAAGGAAAGAACCAAGTCTACGGGTTGTCCTGTGACATCTATATGTGCATATTCTCTCTCTCTCTCTCCCCGACTAACCCTGCGACATTTCTCCTAACAGGAATTCATGGCTGCTCTCCAGGATGGCGTGGCCTCGGGGATGAAGAGTCTCTTGGACTCTGGGCTGGAGACCGTGCAGACACTCAGGCAGGACCTGTCCAGGCAGAGTGTACAAGAGGAGAGGGTGAGGAAGGCCCCGGTACTCCTGCTACACACTTGATCCTAAAATGCTTTTATTCCAGGATGTATCTTGTCTAAAATACTCTAAAATGTATGAGTAGCAGTGTAACGCAGTGAGTTTATATATCGTGTGTTTTAGTCTGTGATGAATTATTTTTTTACTGAAGAGGCGGGTGGTGCCATTTCTCTGAAGCTCCTGAGCCATACGGAGTGTGGCAGCGACACCTACTGTTCACTCTCTGGATGTCTTTTCCTACCCTTCTCTTAGGTCTTTACTTTTCTACCTAAAACCCATAAGCGAGCACCTGCCGATCCAGTCATCTTGAACTAAATGTTTTTCCAGGAGCATTCACACCAATGATTTCACACCAAGATACAGACCTAGTGAAGATGTCAGCACCTTCTAGGGGTGCTCTGCCTCGCTCCCGGTGACTAGCCCTGACTCTCAAGCCCTGCTGGCTGTAGGCGAGATCTTTTTGTGCTACTTTATTCGGTCCTCATATCTACCTCCCTTCCAAACCTTATTCCACCCCAATCCCTTCCAACCCGCCAACACTAGATGGGAGAGGAAGGTTAGAAGGGGGTGTAGACGTCTTTAGACTACTTCTTGCTGATTAGAGGTGTCGGGTTCCTTGGGGCAAGTCCAGTCTCCGTCATCGGGATATCTCCAACCAGGAATCCAGCAATAGCAAAAGCAACTGGGGAGTAGCAGCCACCGCAGGCCCCCTGGGAACTCTCAAGTTTATACCCTCTCAAGAGTCCCCAGACTCCCAAGTATAAACTATCTGCAGTTGGCAAAATGCACGCCCCTCCTAGTTCAGGAGACAATCATAGTTAGCAGCTGCGGACAATCCGAAGCCCACGCCTGGGGTTAAAACAAAAACACAGTCACATAATATGACTGGGGTTTTGTTTTGTTTTTAGATTTATTTGTTTTATATACAGTATAAATGCCTTCATGTATGCCGGAAGGCCAGAGGAGGGCACCAGATTTTACCATAGGTGGTTATGAGCTACCATGCTGTTGCTGGGAATTGAACTCAGGACATCTGGGAGAGCATTCAACTCCAGCCCCATATGCCTGGGTTTTTAAAGAAACCAAAATTCTCACCACAGCTAGGAATGAGGGCTGGAGAGACTGCAGCAAGTGTTCCTGCAGAGGACCCAGGCTCAGTTCCCAACACCACAGGGCAGCTCACAGCAGTCTGACTGTAACTCCAGTACTGGGATCTCAGACCCTGCTCTGTCCTCTGACGATAGCAGCTACATATGTGGTGCACACATATATGTACAGGCAAAATCCCCATACAGATAACAGTTTTAAAATTTTTAAAAACAAATAAATACTCGGAACAGTGGCAGGCCATGCTGAATTGCCCATCCTGCTTGTACGTGTTGCATTCTCTGAATGTGTCTGCCTCTCTCGCTTGTGAATTGTTGTTCGTTCATTTTAAAAGATGAACAAAAGCAAAGGAGTCCACACTGTCACTAAGTCAAGATCTGCAGGAGACGTGGGGCTGATTCAGGCTCTGTAGCGGGACTTTGAGGAGAGGGATGCCCTGGACTGTTAGGTCACTGTCGGAGCACCGCTGACACCGAGACTGACTATGCTCAGGAGCAGCCCTTCATCACTAATACCCTTTATCTACTGCTGCAGTTCTGTCAGTAAAACTTCTGCTGGCAGTAAGTCAGAGTGTGGAATCAGACAGTGACGAGTGGAGGCGCAATGGCAGAGAGAAGTGCTCTTCCTAATGTTAAAGCAGGTGTGTGATAGCTTGGTTACACACACACACACATGCTACACACATCACATACACACACACACCCCAAATATAAACACACCACATACACACACCACACATATGCCACATACACACATGTACACAAACATACACATATACATACCTCATACACACCCACCACATACACATACACACACCACATATGCACACACCACACATATGCCACATACACACACCTTATACACACACACATCTACATACACCACACACACACCACATACACACATACCCCATACATACATACACCTTATACACACACACACACACACACATATATATATATACACACCACATATACACACACACCACACACACCACATAAATAAAAGGAAATAAAAGGATTCTTCACGTAGACTCTGTTCTCTTTCCTTTTGTCGTTCTATGTCTGACATTGTAGTTTATTACATGGTGGAATTTTATTCATTGTATTCTTTTTCCCTTTTTTCTGTTCGTCTCTCTCTCTCTGTATGTTTGACTATGTGCGTGTGGTCAGAGGTCAACCTTGGATGTTGTTCCTCTAGAACTTTCCACCTCGGTTTTTGAGACCGTATCTCTCACTGGTATCTCAATTAGACTAGACTGGCTGGGCCAGCAAGCCCTCGAAGTCCTCTGTCTTCTCCTCCCCATGCTGAACATGGTAGGGATTGAACTTGTGCCCTCATGGTTACATGGCAAGCGCTCAACCAACTGAGCCATCTCAGCTGTATTCTTTCTGATTGTATTCTTCCAGCTTAAAAGTCATAAGAGCCTATGGTGGGAGTTGGAGCAGTGGCTCAGCAGGTGAGGGAGTTTACTGCTCTTCCCAGGAGGGGTGGAGTCTCACTCAGAACCCATGTCAGGCAGCTCACAACCACCTATAACCCCAGCTCCGAGGATCATACATACACACCCCACACCACACACATACACACAAACCACATATACCATAACACACCACACACTACACACACACACACCACGTACCACACATTATACACATACCACATATCTCACACACACACACAAAATCAGAATTGTATTATAGGCTCATAGAGGGCACTGAAATTATAATTCTAAAGCTGGTTCATGAAATAAAGAAGTTAAGTGTTCCTTTTCTTCTTTCTGAGGGTGAATCTTACCACACAGACCTAGTTTGGCTGGAACTTGCTTTGTTGTCTGGCTTGGTTGAAGTTTACAGTGGAGTAGTTCTTGTGCCTCTCACTCCCGAGTGCTGGGATTATTGGTGAGCCACCGTGGCCTACTTCTTTCCTTCTTACTGTAACAGCAAGTCTGAGTCGACCTAGACAAGAGCTTAGTGAATAAAGCCAATTAAGCACACAACAGAACCCCCTTGCAGAAACTTGCTTCCGCCTGAAGGGGCAGCAGTGAGCAGTGGACCAGCAAAGACTGCTCTCTCTTGATTTAGTTTAAGACTTGCACCACTCTGAGAGCTAGGAGTCCCCATCAGGATCTGATTGTCGGTGGTAAGATGGGAGATACCATGTGCAGCAGAAGACCACAACTCAGGATCACACAACATTTGTAACTTTCTCAAAGCCTCGCATATTTGTTTGATAATTCCAACCCTCGCTTTCTTTTGAGAGAAGTTTCATACCTATAACTATTTAAATAAAAGGCAAATATTGAGATAGTTAGACATCAGATCTATCTTCCCTTGTATTTATATTTCATTAGTAGTGTATGTGTGCATGTGGAGACCTGTGTGTCACATCACATATGTGGATGTCAGAGGACAGCTTGGTGGAGTCAGTTCACCGGGGTCACGTTAGGTCCACGGACTTGCACTGCTGAGCCCAGTCCAGCTATTCTATATGGAGATCAATGTGCCATTCATTCTGAAGGAATTCCATTTATATGGTTTGAAGAACCCTCAAGCTGTTTTGTGGAACTTCTATCTCTTCTGGAGTCTAGCCCAGTGCTCCCTGTCTGGTCTCACACGGGCCTAAAAGTGTGTGTTTCTTGATGATCACTTGTATAATGAAGTATCGTAACATTTCTATAGGTCGCCAAGCAGATGAAAGCTAATGCTGTGGACCTGCTCGGGGCTCTTGAAAATGCCTTCGCTGCATGGAGGACGGTAGGAGGAGCTTTGGATTGTTTTCATTTATCATCACCACGTTTGGTTTGTTGTAGATATTTTTATTTCCCTTCACAGCCCCAGCTGGAGACAGCTCTGCTGTGCATGCAAACCAAGCATGCTTGTTTTCTATTCTTCCTTTGGCAGACTTAATGCACTCGTGTTGGTAATAGGTACATGAAGGCACAGGGGCTTGCGAGGGCATCCTCGGATTCTTAGTTACTGGCGTAGGAGCTGCCGGCTTGTGCCTGACCGTAGTCATTATAGGCTAGGAAACACATTTAAACACTAATGTGCTCAAACAGTGTCAAATAGAGACAAATTATTCATGTCACTTTATAGGAAAAGATAGAGTATAAAATCAATGTACTGAAAAGGGGAGTTATGCCCACAGCCCAAGTATTTAAGTAAATAAAGTAAATATTTAAATAAACACTGTGAGGTTGAATTCTTGGAAATTAAATGTTAGCCTTTTATGGTGTTAGATACTGTGGTGCTATGTCATTCCGTTTTTATGTGCTAGGATGTTAGGACTGTGGTTTTAATTAAGATTAAATCCTTACTACTTTTTAAAAGTAATTGTTAATTTTATATTTTGATCTTGCTTATAGAAATGAAGTTATGTACTGGTGAGAAAATTAAATGTTTCAATATAATTTGTTATTGATGTAGTTTCATTGTACAGAGCATAAACTAATGATAAATTTCTGGACAGTTAAAATCATTTTGACCTAAGTTTACTGCCATTTAGTCATATACATACATATATATATATATATATATATATATATATATTCTATATATTCTTTTTAAGTATTAATTTTGTTTATACAGAAAAGCTTCAGGACTCAAGTACAAGAAGGTTCTAGACAAGGTTCCAAGATGTTAACCCTTGCATCAGAATTCTTGAAGCTGAAGTCTTGCTTGCAACAAACCATTGAGATGATTGTATCTGCGCTGAGAGGTAGGCAGCCCACTGGGATATGCTGCTGACCCTATAGAATTCTGGGGCTCAGACATGCTCCCTTCCTCTCCTGACCTGAACTGTGACTGCAGCCCACCCAGCACGACTCCAGTGTGCTTAGTTACCAGTGTAGGAAGGAGCTCGGGCTGCTGCTACAAGTCAGCACCTCTGCCCGCAGAGTCAGGGAAGCGAGTGCTTGTCCACCAGAGAGGCGCTTAGGAATAACCTCCAGTGGGTTGGAGTTGTGGTGTAGGGTCCCTTTTACTTAAAAGACCGCTAGAGTCCTGTGCTAACACATGCTGACACCTGGAACTGGTCACCCTCCTTTCCCTCTCGCACAGGGCACCCCAGTGACTTGCAGTGTCTCAGAAGCTGTGCTGAAACTGTCTGCGGCCTGGCTCGCAAGCTTCACAGTGACATCGGTGCGCTCTCTGCCTTTGCTGACAGCCGTGGAAATGAACCCCCTCGTGCCGACTGCGAGGAACTAGAATCTCTCGCTCAGTCACTCCTCCGATGTTTTGAATGTGGAGAAAGCCCTGGTTTGTTGAAAGCCCGGGAATCTTGTTCTTTGAACAGCGAAGAGCAGTGCAAGTTAGCTGGGGCTGACTGCAGCGGAAGCGAGCCGAGACGCGCTTGTGAACCGCACGGAGACTCAACCCCAGCAGTGTCCTCTGGGGACTGCACCCCCAACAGGATTCAGTGGGTATGAAACCATTGTGCAGGCACTTGGTGACCATCCATGACCAAAGAGGACACTTGGTGACACTGTTCCTCACGCAGGAGAACATAAAAAGAAATGAGTGTAAATATTTCAAGTCCGCGTCTGGGTGTAGCCTCTGGCTGGGTGTAGAAAGTGCGAACAGTGCGGAGTCCTGGCTTCAAAATGCCTTGGTGGATGCTCAGAATTTTATAAGCAGATGATTTTTAAACAAGAGTATCGCTTAAAAATGTTGGGATATTGGCATCAGAGTGAAATTAAGGTCTCAGGACCAAGTGAGTGACTGTAGCCCTAGTTTCTCATTGACTTAAATTTTAAATGCTTACTTTTAGCAGTGATACACTGTCTCTAGCTGGCTCATTGGTCTGTTTGTAGATAGTTATTTTGTCACAAACGGAAACCTGAACAGTCTGTTACTTTGGGCCTGTGCATTCTCTCCCGCAAATATAGCATATGGATTAAGTTTATGGTGAAATTCTCAACCCAGGTTTAACCAAGGCAGCTTCCTAAAACTAAAACTCTTTGTCCACGGATCAACTGTTTGCTATCTCCAATAATATATATGTGTAATTCTTTTCAAACTGTACATAAAAAGATAATATAATTGCATATTAATAATATGACCAGATAGAATCATAGCTCACTGTGTTTTCTGTGTTCCATAATGGTTGCTTCGTTTATAAAATTTAAAAGTAGTAGTAAAGTATGACCAGAATCACTTGGGAGATCAAAGGTTGGCCCCTTTCGATAGCACTTGTTTTGCTAAAGGGTAATTGGTTTACATGTTGTTTGATGGAGATTAAAGATTCTTTTTATATTTCATAGCTTTAAAAACCCTTCATCTACAATCAAGTAATGAAGATAATATCCTATTTTAGGGTTTAACTTAAGGACATAGTTTAATATTTTTTACCTCAAGACTCTGTAATTGGAGGATATTTAGTATCTTAGCCTGGGTGGCCTAAGCAGGTTCTGGAGGAAATCCTTTTGAGCAGCCTGCTTTTGGCTTGTAGATGCCGCATGTACGTTCAGTGTAGCTCGGTGAAGTCGGCTTGAATATACCTGTTGTTTTCTCTATGGAGAGAGACTGGAGAGCAGCGCTCCCTCGGGTGGGCGGCTGAGCCGTGGGGGTCCATCCCTTGGCGCCTCTGGGAGCTTTGAGGTGGCACTGTTACCAGGCCATCCTGAGTGCCCCATCCTGTCTGACGTGTGGCAGCAGAGAGGATTTGCCTCCTTTTCCCCTTTTGCCACTGGGTTTCCTCTCCGAGGTTCACTCTGTAGCACTCATTGCTCTGGGAGCACCTCTGTTCCAAGTTCATAAGCTGTGAAGTGGGTAGAAGTGTTTTTCCTGAATGCTATACTTCTTGAACTCACTGGAGTACCGGAGTGGCAGTTTTCACCGTGCTGTGCAGTAGTTAATCTTTAGCTTCTCCGTCTCTTCTCCCTCGGTTTTTTTCTTGCTTTTAGACCTGGTCCAGCTAAGCAGTGCAGTGTGTCCCCACCCTGTCACCTCGCCTCCTGAATGCTGGAGTCATAACAGTCCCCCAAACCCAGCTAGTGTCTTGTCTTTCAAACTCATGTCTCTCCTCAAAAATGTTGTGGGTATGCTTGTAAGCTTATTTATATTTATGCTAAATAATTTGTTGTACTGTATTCGAGTGGCTGGTGTAAACTGTGTTGCTGTTAGAATCATGTGCACTGAAAGTGTTGTAAAGAGAGTGCCTTTAATAAATCTTTATAAGCTTCAGAATTGCCTCCTAATCCAAGATTTTTTTTTTTTTTTTTTTTTTTACTGAATTGTTCTCATTCACTTGACTCCCGATTTAAAAACGTCATGGTGGCTCTGCCCAGCTAATACCTATCAAATAAGAAACATTAAGTACATGCTAAAAATCATTGTGGCTGCTGTGTTGCTTTTCTTGCTCGTTCCCTTCTAGAGCTGGGGACTGAATCCAGGTGCTGTCACTAAGCTACCACACAGCTCCTCCTTTCTCCTTCCCAAACGCTGTCCCGCCCTCTGGGTTGGCTGAACATGGAACGACTTTATTTCTGAGTTCTCTGCTTGGAAGTTGTACGTGCGTTTTACACACTGGAAGCTGTATTGCAGACCGGTGAGTAACTACACCACCTTAAGGCACTCGCTGCTTCCTTCCTGGTTCCTCATCTGCAGAAGGAAAAGTCCCACCACTTCACAGACTATGTCCGTGGGCACGAGGTGACAGGAAAGACGGCTCCTGCAGATGATAATCAAATATTAGTCTGCCCTCCTGTAATGAGATGCAAAACCTTGTTACATAAACAAGATCATGCCTTTAGTCCCAGCACTCGGGAGGCAGACACAGGCAGATCTTGGAGCTCGAGGCCAGCCTGGTCTACAGAGCAAGTTCCAGGGCTACAGAAAAATCCTGTCTAGAAGATCATACCTGGTACATCAGATGCCAGTGTACATGTATCACAGTCTCTGAAGCATGATGTGTTTAAAAGTATATCTACCAACACTGGTTTCCATAGTAACTGTTGTAAAGATGAGTAGATTCCAGAATTTACAATACATTCACATGTCTTTTGGTGTATATATTACAGTTGTTCAATCCACTTGACAATGTAATGTGATGGTTAGTTTCATCAGGTTGACACATCTAGAGTCACCTGGGAAGGGAGTCTCACTGAGGAATTTTCTGGGTCCGGCTGGCCCGTGGGCACCTCTGTGTGGATTGTCTTTTTTTGTTGTTGTTGTTTTTGTTTTTGTTTTTCGAGACAGGGTTTCTCTGTGTAGCCCTGGCTGTCCTGGAACTCACTTTGTAGACCAGGCTGGCCTTGAACTCAGAAATCCTCCTGCCTCTGCCTCCCAAGTGCTGGGATTAAAGGCGTGCGCCACCACCACCCGGCTTGTGTGGATTGTCTTAACTGCATTAGTTGAGGCACTCTTCCCTGGGCAGAGGCCTCTGAACTGTAGAAGATGGAGAAAGTAAGCTGACATGCTTGCCTTAATTCATTGTTCTCTGCTCTTGACCAGGAATGAATGACTAGCTGCTTCCGGTTCCTGCAGGCTTGTCTTATCCATGGTGATGGACTGGATCCTTAGCCAAATAAGCTGTCTCCCTGAAGTTGCTTTTGTCAGGATGTATCTTATAAGAAAAAAAAATACTAGGGACATTAAAATTTTTCCAAAATGACATCCTTGCATAATTCACTTTAGTAATCTTACTATAAAATGCATCACATGTCCACAAACTGCAAGCATCCGTGTGCGCACTTTGATTCAAGCTCCGGGGCATTTACAGCGGTCACGAACAATCCCGCCTAGGGCAGAGGTGTCTGAGTGCAGGCCTTTGTGTGTAAACTGCTGCCTTCTTGCTGGTAAACATGGGACTTGTGGAGCCCTGGTGGGACCTAGGTTGCTTCTCTTTGTCTCTACCCGCTGAACCCACTTTGAACTTGTTCTTTTCCAGTTGGTGCCCTTGTGGGCCATACATCACCAGCACGCTTTCCCGGGAGGACCGATGCGACAGTCCATCATCCAGGTGAGTGGGGGCTTTCCTAACGTATCGCCCTTATACATCAATGTGGTGGGCGGCAGCTCCAGTAATCTATTAGCGTAATATCCCATTGGGTGAGGCATATTGATAGAGCAAAGCTGCTCGATCTGTGAATTGTGGATATCTAGGAGTTCGGGTCAAGAAAGTAATGCAGATCTCAGGCTGGATTGATGTGGCTATGAATGGTATTTTATGATGTAAAGTTTACCTCTGATTTAGAAAGTAATTTAATGTTGGTGACAGCTTGGGTTCGGGCTAGGAGAGGTCAACCTGGCAGATATCTGGAGCTCTTGGAAGATGTATTCCAGGAATAAAGTACCGCTGTTGATACTTCTATTTCATTTTGCAGTATGTCATTGGGGGCACCAGAAAATTGGCCCGAGAGTAAAGTTTTGCACATAAAGCAAAACAGGCTCATTCCGTTGCCTGCCAGGTCAATAAATATGTGGGATCGTGGCCTCTGGAAGCCTGTGGCCGTCAGCTCTAGCTTCTCAGAACTGCGTCCTCAGGGTCTCATTCTTGACCCTGGTGTTTATGAAACAAGGCAAAACGGTCAGTGGGTCACCTGTTCATGGCCTGTGCAAGGCTCTGGAGACCACCAGAAGTAGTGTCTAGACAGAAGAGCAGGAGTACAAAAGAGGCAGGCCCTGGTGAGTGTCCAGTGGGGACCAAAATGGGGACACACGGTGACTTTTTTTAAAAAAAGATTTAGTAACTTAATTTATGTATATGAGTTATCTTCAGACACACCAGAAGAGGGCATCAGATCTCATTACAGATGGTTGTGAACCACCATGTGGTTGCTGGGAATTGAACCCAGGATCTGGAAGACTAGTCAGTGCTCTTAACTACTGAGCCATTGCTCCAACCCGGTAACTTTTTTTTTTAACGTACGGATGTTTTGCCTACATGTATGTCTGTGTGCCACATGCATGCCTGGTGCCTTTGCATCACATCCCCTAGAGCTGGAGTCACAGATGGTCCTGAGCCACCATGGAGGTGCTAGGAATTAAACACAGATCCTCTAGTCGAGTCACCAGAGCCATCTCTCCAGCCCTCTGAACCTTTCTTTTACCCCCCCCACCCCCCCGGAAAAGAAAGCTTTTGTTCCCAGGAGCAAGGTTACTTGACAGCTTCTGACTAAGCAGAGGAAGAACGTTCTGTTTACTCTCAAGAGTGGGCCACAGCTCCATCGCACATTAGTCCCCTCCCGCAGTCCCAGCTACAGGCAGCCAACCGCTCTCTGACAGTGTTTGTCTTGACTATTGCACAGTACACTGTAACATTGTCTCATTCTGCCATTATGACTGCTATTCATCTCTCCATGCACCTAATTTATAAGTTGCTTTAGCACAGGTGTGTGTGCATATGAAAACACATAGCATGCATATATATATAATATACATATATGTGTAATATTTAGTATCTGTGCATATATAGGGTTTGATATTATCCATGGTTTTATGCTTCCACGAGGGATCTTGGAATATAACCTCCGTCGACTACAGTGTAACCTGATGACAGCAAGCTTTCACTAAACATCACTTATTCATGTCAGTGAAAAATGATAGCTGTTCATTATCTCAGCTAATTCTTACGATACTCTGTAAGTTCAGTAGTGGCTTAGTCAGTGCTCTATTGCCGTGAAGAGACATCGTGACCAACTCTTACAGAACAAAACACTTAACTGGGGTTTGATTACAGTTTTAGAGGGTTAGCTTATATCATCATGGTGAAAAGCAGACAGGCATCGTGCTGGAGTAGCTAGAAGCTTTCCTTTCTGATCCTCGGGCATAGAAGGAGAGAAACGGGCTGGAGAGGTGGCTCAGCAGTTAAGAGCACCGACTGCTCTTCTGAAGGTCATGAGTTCAAATCCCAGCAACCACATGGTGGCTCACAACCATCCGTAATGAGATCTGACGCCCTCTTCTGGTGTGTCTGAAGATGGCTACAGTGTACTTACATATAATAAATAAATAAATCTTCAAAATAAATGAAAATTAAAAAAGCAAGCATACATATTCAAGACCATTCTTGACTATAAAAGGAATATAGTGAGTTCAAGGCCTGTGCAGGCCATGTGAAACCACATCACAATAAAGAGGAAGGAGACCTGATATTTGCTAGCAACTGAGATCGCAGAGATCTGCATGCCTTTGCCTCCTGAACTGTTGGAATTAAAGACCTGTACCACTGGCCTGGCTGAATTTCTTCAGTTTTGTGCCCAGTCAACATCTACTGCATATGGAAAACTATTTATTTCTTTATTGACTCATTGTGGTATCTCTACTACCGCACATGCTAATTCATGTCGTTCAGATGTATGCTCTGTGGTGGGACTGCTGGGTCCTGTGTACCCCCCTTCCTTAGGCCCCGCCTTAGCACCAGGGTCCCTCAGAGCAGCACAAACAGGGTTTTTCAGAACTTAACCAGATCAGATGATTCCTTCGCTTGTTTCTAACAGCTCGTTTGGTTTGCCAGCTTCACTTTTGGTTTTTGTTTTAAACAGGATCTCTCTGCATAGCCCTGGCTGGTTTCAAACACGTGACCATCCCATCGCAGCCTCCAAAGTGCTGGGATTACAGGTGCATTCTGCAATGGTTCCGTATGCAGAGCCAAAGCTAAAGTCATTATAGACGTGTCTGAGACCCTACCTACCCTACCCTTCCTCCTCCTAACCAGCCCCGTCCCTGCTTCCTGCTCACCCGACCCGAAGGTCACAGGATTCACACCGCCTTAGATCTCAGACTTGGCTGGTCCCTCTGCCTCCCACGTACTTCCCAGGAATTGCCTCCTTGGCTTCTTCATTTCTTATAGATTGTCGTTCATATTTCACAGTATTAGTGAAGTCTTCCTTGCCCGCTGTAATAGTCTGATTGCTTGGGCTTGTGTGGCCCTCCTGCCCAAGTTCATAAGCAGAAGCTCTAGGCCCTGGTGTGAGGGTATTAGGGAGGCATTCCTTGAAGCCAATTAGATTATGAGATAGGAAGAGTGTAGCCCTTGGAAGTGAAACTACTTTCTCGTTAGAGTACTGAGACAGTGTGCGCTCTCCCTGCTTGCCGCTGCTCCGTGAAGCGACCTGACACCAGGAGTCAGCACCTTGTACCTTGTACCCTGTGAACTATGCCGTGTGGCTTGGGTTCTGGCATTTTGCTGAAGCAGCCTGAGCCGGCTGAGACACCAGTTCAGCTTGCTCTCCTTGCCTCACTGTCCCCCCCCCAAAACCCCTGTTCTGGGGTGCAAACCCGGGACCTTATGCATGCCAGGCCAGCACCCAACCACTGAGCTGTGCCCCAACCCGTATTAATAGGGCAACCCCCAAAACTGGGAGTTGAAATCGAGACTGTTCAGAGAGAGCTGCACTCAGAGAGCGGTCTGTTTCAAAGGACCAACACCTGATACTGTTCAAAAAGTCTTCAGTGTTAGGACACTTGTGTGAATATACGTCCTGCTCCATCAAATAGAAAACCTTAGTGTTTTAGTTACTTTTCCATGGCTGTGATGAAATACCATGCTCAAAGACAACTTAAAAAAGCCAAGACTTTATTTGGACTTAATGGTTTCAGAGGGAGAGTTTGTCATGGGAGGGGCGTGGCAGGCAGCCAGAGCAGGAAGCTGAGAGAATGCATCTTCAACCAAAAATACATAGCAGAGACGGCAAACTGGAAAGGAGGCAAGGCTACAGACTCTCAAAATCAGCCCCCAGGGACATACTTCTTTCAGCAAGGTCCCCCATCTCCTAAAAACTCCATAACCTTCCCAAAACAGTGACACCCCCTGGAGACCAAATGTTCAAATGTTGGGGCTCAAGGAGGATATTTCTCATTTACATCATAAGTGTTTGAATGATCATGTTTCCTGATTCTTGCTGCAAAGGCCAAATGGATGTTCAAACAGTTGGTTGATTTGGGACCGTTTTCTGTTCATCCCGCTCTCCAGAACTAGAATAAAAGTGACATTAAGGCTCCCTTTGGAGGGACAGCTTGTGAGGAAAGGAGGTGTTCACACCGACACACTAACTCTGGTTCTGTTCAGCTGCAGAGGACAGGACACAGCCCTGTTTGTCCCAACCGCTTGAGCTATGAAAAGCATGTCTGTTGGGACAAAATAATACCATAATGATAAGAAACATTTAAAAATATGTTTCAGCTGAGCAGTGGTGGCACACGCCTTTAATCCCAGCACTTGGGAGGCAGAGGCAGACAGATTTCTGAGTTTGAGGCCAGCCTGATCCCATAGACTCATGTGTTTGAATGCTTGACCCATAGGGAGTGGCACTATTAGGAGGTGACCTTGTTGGATAGAGTGGGTGTGGCCTTGTTGGAGGAAGTATGTCACTGTGGGAGCGGGCTTTGAGCTCTCAGATGCTCAAGTTAGGCCTAGTGGCAATTCACCACGTCTGCTGCCTGCAAATCAAGATGTAGACCTCTCAGCTTCTCCAGCACCTACACACTGCCATGTTTCCCGCCTTGACGATAACTGACTAAACCTCAGAACTGTTAGCCAGCCCCAAACGAATGTTTTCCTTTTAAGAGTTGCTGTGGTCAAATCCTAACTAAGACAATTTCATAAACTAAAACACCTTTGCCAGACGTGGTTGTGACACAGGCCTGCAATCCTAGCAGGAGACTCAGGCTTCAAAGCCAGTTTGGGCTAGTGAAATCCTGTGTTAAAACCTTTTCCACACTATAGTGATGGCTAATCTTGTTTGTCGATTTGACTACATCTGGAATCAATTAAAACCCAAACACTTGGGCATGCCTGTGAGGGATTTTTTTTTTCTTCATAGAATCATCTGAGGTGGGAAGATCCACTCTAAACCTAGATCATCTGAGGTCAGAAGCCCCACTCTGAATTGAGCCACGCCTTCTGATGGCAGACTATATAAAGGATATGGAAGAAGGAAGCTTTTGCCTTCTTGTCCTCTCTCTCACTGGTAACTTCATCTATCCTGCTCCGAAGCACTCCCTTTGCGGGTATTAAAGCCTGCTTCTTTAGGATTCCAATGTATTCTGAAGACCAGCTGAGACATCCATCCTCATAGACTGACTAACTATCAGATTCTTGGACTTTCTGTAAGGAAACAGCCATGGTTGGACTAACCAGACTACAGCCTGGAAGCCACTTGCAGGAAGAATATCTTATATATCATATGGATGTATCACCTGTCAATTCAAAAGTCTATGACCTGTGGCATAGGCAGGAAATAGAATGTGGGACATCCAGGAGGAGAAAGAATTCTGGGATAGAGCCAGGCACAGGAAGATCCACCCAGGGAAGATGTGAGGAGACAGACAGATGGTACCTGAGCACAGGTAACCAGCCACATGGCAGAATGTAGGTTGAAATAATTGGGTTATCTAAGTTACGATCCAGTCAGAGAAGAGCCTAGCTATTCGACCAAGGTATTTGTAAATATATTTTGAGTCTGAGTCTTATTTCTGGAAACATGGGACAGGGAGACGGAATTGGCCCAAAACTAAGTCCCCTTTATATAGAGACTCATTCTCAGAGTCCTCTTCCTCTGGGAAACCCTGACTAATACAACTATCTACCTTAAAGGTTCCAAGGTTCCTTGGGCTGGGTCTGGCAGCTGGCCCTGGGAGGGGTCAATGACAACATCTGGATGCTGAGAGCTTTCCCAGGAGCTCCTTGGCCGTCTTTTTGCCTGCAGGTGTTGCCACTGGAACAACGATCAACTCTCTGCTGGGTTAGCACCACTTTTACCCAGGGGCTTCTCAATTCCTTGTTACTGTTTTTAACTTAAAAATGACTTCTGCTCATTTTAGGTGACATTGCATTAAATATTAAGTGTTACTTATCTTTAAACTTTTGTATACAATTATATTATATGTCCATTAAAAGGACAAAGAATGTTAGAGAGTCAAAATAAGAGGTATGGTGGGTCCATGGAATGTATTAGCCTTGACTAGGTCCTTGACCAAAAGCAATGATAATGACAAGGGTCATTATTAAGATAAATATCGGTCATTGTCTATTGCCATGATGAAACACCAAAACCAAAGAACAAGTTGGGAGAAAAGAACTTCTTGACTTACGCTTCCATATCTCTATTCATCATCAAAGGAAGTCATGACAGGAACTCAAAAAGATCAGGAACCTGGCTGCAGGAGCTGATGCAGAGGCTATGGAGGAGTGCTGCTTACTGGCTTGCTCCCCATGGCTTTCTCAGTCTGCTTTCTTATAGAACCCAGGACCACCAACCCAGGGATCACACCCAGGGACTGGGCCCTCCTACATCAGTCACTAATTAAGAAAATGCCTGGGTCTGGAGAGATGGCTCAGCAGGTAAGAGCAACGAGACTGCCCTTCTGAAGGTCATGAGTTCAAATCCCAGCACCCACATGGTGACTCACAGTCATCCGTAAAGAGATCTGATGCCTTCTTCTGGTGTCTGAAGACAGCTACAGTGTAGTTACATATAATAAATAAATAAATCTTTTTAAAAAAAGAAAAAGAAAATGCCCTACAGCTAGATCTTATGGAGGCATTTTCTCTATTGAGGTTCCTTCCTTTCAGGTAACTCGAGCTTGTGTCAAGTTGACATGAAACCAGCCAGCACAGTCACTTTTGGAGTTAAAAATTAGAGAGTTTTGTTTCATCCTGTTTTGCCTGCATGTATGTCCATATACAACATGTGTGCAGTACCCATGGAGGCCAGAAGAGGGCATTGGACTGTCATCCTCCCCCGCCCCCGCCCCCGCCCCCGCCCCCCCCCCCCCAATACCAGGTACATGCTGGGAATTGACCCTGGGCCCTCAAGGAGAGCAGCCAGTTCTCCTAACCACTGAGCCATCTCTCCAGCCCCCTCCTGGCTTGGCTGTGACCGACACATCCCAGCAGTCATGGACAAAGGACACAGCAGGGAGAAGCCTCACCAGGACAGCCGTTCACAGCCATGTGGTTTGTTCCTTTACACAGCCCAGTGGCTGTGCTCTTCATCTGAGTGGACCCAGCTGAGCGCAGGGCTTTCTGTCTCACAGGGATCTTTTAGCCCAGCCCTTATGGAGAGCCTACGGCTACTCGTGTTAACTGATCCCATACCGCAAAAGCACTGTCAAACATTGTACATTTACCAATGCAGTTCAGTGACATCACCTTTCTTGGTCCTGTGGTAAAGACAGCTGTGCCAGGCAGGACTGGCTAAGCAGACCACAGAGCTGTAAAGGCTTAAGTGACGTGCGCTTCACATCTCTATTTTAATTTGCCTTGGTGATCCACCCTGACATGGTGGAGTTCTTCTGTGACACACTACTACTACTGAATCTCCAAAAAACAGCATGAAAAACCACAGGAGTGCCTTGGAGGCATGAATGTTATACAAAACAATTGATCCAGAGGAGGGTGGGCTCATAAATGGTGGCCAGCAGCCGCCCAATGTCTTTGGGGTCCTAAGGAAGTAAATGGTGACTTTATCCAATGAGCCCAATTCTGCATAGTATTATATGTGTGCACAGGGTGGCTGAGAGAGGAGAATCCTCTGCTACAAACACTTTCTAACTCTTAAAGCTCCATTTCTATAGTTAAATTTTCTACAGTTAATATCTTTTTATTTATTTATTTTTATTTATATGAGTACACTGTAGCTGTCTTGAGACACACTCCAAAAGAGTGCATCGGATCCCATTACAGATGGTTGTGAGCCACCATGTGGTTGTTGGGATTTGAACTCAGGACCTCTGGAAGAGCAGTCAGTGCTCTTAACTGCTGAACCATCTCTCCAGCCCCTAGAGTTACTATCTTTTCCTTTCTGCCCCTACCCCTTTTTATTGGTCTGTCTACTATCTCTGGTGTGCTTGGCAAGTATCTTCTTCCTTATTCTCAATGTGAGTTTGCTTTGGTGGCCCATTCTAGATCTACATTCTTAGCTATGAGAAGCTCATGTGACTGAGAAGAGCGGGGGTGGGGAAACCCCAGGGCCCCAGCTGTGTCTGCAGTCAGGGTTTGCTGATCTGGGTTTTTTCAGTTGCATGAAGCAATTAAAATTCTATGACTAATAACCAAAATCACTGCCAAGCATTTGGGCTGGGGTGGGTAGGTTGCCTAAGTGATGTGTGTGTGATCATCAGATTGGGCAAAAGATAAGCAGTTATGAAACAGAACAGAGTCCATCCACCCCAGTCCTATGTGGCCCCATTGCAGGCACCTGGCAAGTAGGGAAGCTGTTGTCTGACCTTTCCTACATACTGCTTGAGCCAGACACCCAAGGGAGGAGAAGGAACCAGGCAGGAGGGGTTGCAGGGTATCTTAGTTAGGGTTTTACTGCTGTGAGCAGACACCAAGACCAAGGCAACTCTTATAAGGACAGTACATAATTGGGGCTGGCTTACAGGTTCAGAGGTTCAGTCCGTTATTATCAAGGCAGGAACCTGGCAGCATCCAGGCAGGCATGGTACAGGAGGAGCTGAGAGTTCTACATCTTCATCTGAAGGCTGCTAGTAGGATACTAGCTTCCAGGCAGCTAGGGTGAGGGTATTATAGCCCATGCCCACAGTGACACACCTAATCCAACAGGGTCACACCTTCTAATCGTACCACTCCCTGGGCCAAGCCTAGGGAAACCATCACCTGGAGAAAGCCTGGTGGCCAGTGATCAGGCAGGAAGGGGTCAAATTCTGCCAGCAGCAACCTAAGGACAGGAGTGGGATGAAGGGTACTCTGTGGGGAAATACGAGCTGCTTGTTATCGCTACAGGCTCCTGACTTTTTAGGGTGTGCAGGAAAGTGTGTAGCCTCCATTTCTCTAGCTTTGCTTCCAGACTTCCATATTAGAGTCACGGTGTAGGTTAGATGTAGGAACTTAAGGCCTAGGTAGACCATCAGGCCAATTTACACATCCATTCCCACCAGTCTGCAGCAGATGGCTATCTGACAGCACAAGGGTAGCCTGCCTTGCCAGGCTCTTGGATAGGAAAGAAATGTTTCCATTGTCCTGTTCATTGAAAAGTGTACCGCCTGTCCACTGTTCTCTTTACATCTCCTGCAAGTGTGAGTGCACCCCACACCCTCCCTGTGGGCTTGGTACCCTGCCGCCGCCTACTCACAGGAGGAAAGGCTGTTTTTTTTCACTTATTGCTTTAGGTCATCATAAAGATGATCTGACCTTTGAAAAAAGGAAACCCATCCAGGTCTCACCCTTTGATTAGATGACTTTTGACATTGCAGTGTTGCTGTGGCATTGACAAGTTATTGAGGTTTCAAAGGCTTCAAGCCCATGGCCCATGACTCAGAAAACACTCCTGGAAAATTCATACAAAGTGTTACATTCAATTGAAGTTCAGGGTGATGTTTCCAAGAAGTACCCTTCGTAAGTGAAGCAGCTATGTTTCTGGCAATTCCTAGGTAAATATAGATAGCTCTTGCTGGTCATATGATCATTCTGCAGGGACAGGCATAAGTCTCTAAACTTTTCCAAAGGTTCATGGCCTGTTACACATGCTTAGGATCCTGCAGTTTATCCTCACTGCCTCTGAAGTAGATATGCAATTACCAGAGAGTTCACGGGCTCCTAACGCGGTGCCTCTGAGGGCCTTTTATTTTATTTGGAGCTGTGTGCTGAGCCCCAGAAGGACTTAGACCATGTGCAGTGATGTGGATGGAGTTGACTCAGCAGTAAGGAAGCCGACTCCTTGACAGCCTTCCTAGCTCTATTCTGCTGAAGTTGAAGGATTGAGGGAGACACTTTGTAATCTCGCAGTTCCCAAACCTAATCCTGGCTGTAACTGTTGCAAAACGCACAGATGTGACATCGTAGACATTTTACTCCCTGGGTATTTTCTAAATCCTCGGAGCAGGAATGGGCCTCCTTTAAAGCGCACAGTGATTTATGCAAAGAGACTTGGTTCCTGGAAGTCCCCAGCCTGCTTATCACAAAGTATTAAGCAGGCATTCGAGGAGAAGTCTGGGGAAGTCATCATCCCGGAGGTTTTTGGCACAGGCAGAAAAGGGCTTTTCTTAAAAGAGCGCATGGGGACTGGAACGCTCCCAAGACCTTCCTTTCCTTTTTTGTCCATGAAGTTAACTTCAGAGTAGATTTGTGCAGAGAAAAGGCAGGACCCTGGTGAGGAGGCGTCGTCAGAGGTACGGCATCCGCGCTTGGCCGAGCGGGGTGCTCAGTGTCTCTCCTCTCTGGAGTCATTCCCTGCTCCTGAAGGTGCCCCTCAGATGTCACCCCCTCTGACTCAAAACCGATGACTTCTTGGCTGGTGTAGCCTGTGGGCCCTGCATGCTTATAGAGAGAGGTTTCCCATGGGGATAACCCTACTCCCCAAATATCTCTCTAAGTGAGTTTCCTTAGTGCTAGGACTGTACTGTTGATCACGATACAGGGTCAGAGTTTTACACAATCTGTAAAGATTATGGCTAGGTGAAGTTTTGTGGTGTTTTAATTTTATTTGAGGAGACCAGAGATTTTTCTAAATTGTGGGGTTTTGTACAAGGGTATATAGTAGATGCTACGGTCTGGAGAAAAATCCTCTTATTCTTTCCCCATCTCCCACCCCTTCCAAGGGTTTGTACTTCTTAGAGGTGATCCCCTTTTTCCCTAGCACCCAGTGCAGGGCCTGGCCTATACTCTGCAGCTCCCAGAAGTCCTTATTCTGCACTGTCTGCTGTCCTTACTGGGGGATCTGTTGGCTGTAGACAGACCTAGGGACAGATAAGGAGGCTGACTGACAGCTCTACTGTTTACTCAGCCGCAGGGCTGTGATCTGCAGAGGCAGAGGGCTGAGGACGAGGCTGGCTGCATGGTCAACACACCGCCATCCGCAGGTCCGTCTGCAGCAGCAGGCGAAGGAAACAGAGATTCAGCGTCCGTCTGCAGACCCTCCCGCTCCAGCGGAGCTTGCTCCTGGGTACACTTGGTTATCTGAGGTCGCCATCTTACACCTATTCACCCTCTCACTGGGCTTCCCCCGCTGGGGCAAAGGAAATCCAGGTCTGGATAACATTAGTCCAAGATTGCATAAGAACAGTAGACCTGAGCTTTGATTCCTGTTCCGTTATCTTTCTGGGTGACCTTAGGCAAACAGGCCTTCTATGTACTCCACAGTGTGGTGTTACTGCAAGGCCCACCGGAGAGGGGTTGGCAGGAGTACTTTGGGACTAATGTCTCAGATCCTCCTGCCTCGGATCCTCGGTCCTATGGAGGCTGTAGTGCCGGTGCTGATAACTGGGAGAGAAATTAAATTCAGATTCTGATTTGTTGGCCTGTGCTGGGCCTGAGTACGATGCTGGTTCCTGGTTCACTCAAGAAGCCAGGATCACATCATGGTTTACCCAGGGCTAGGCATACGGCTCATGCCCCAGGGACGCAGCTACTGGCAGTAATTAGTCACACCAGTTCCCCTGGGATCGTGTTCAAACGAATTTCCTCTGCCACTACTGATCTGGGTTTCTGTACAGTTTATAGTCCTGAAGAAAGTTGATAGCATGTATCTTCCCCCTGAAGCATACTTCCTCTGCACAGCCTTTGAAAGCAAGGACTTCCATGTTTACATTTCTAGAAAGGTTTTTTTTTTTTTAAATCTCTTGCTGGTATTTCTGCTCTTTGACTAAGTTAAGTTGTATGGTTTCTAAAAGTTTTAACTTTTAAGAGCTTGGAACAAAGTTTACACTTTATATGAGAAGACAAGAATTTACAATATTGCAGCTGTGTGAGTGTATATGTGTGTGTGTGTCTGTCTGCCTGTGACTGTGTGTATAGATACAATCAGAGTGCATGTGTGTGAATGCATGCCTCTCTGTGTGTGCATGCATACATGGCTATGCATATGTGTATAAGGAAATCGAAATAGAAAAATATTAATTTTCTATAACAGTCTCTCCAGATTTCCACAGTGCAGCCAATATTGTTCTGGAAGATGTGACTGCTCAAGGCAGAAGCAGGTGAGTTCGAGGCCAACCTGGTCAACAGAGGGAGTTCTGGGGGCCAGCAAGGCAGCATAGCAACTCCTTTTCTTTTCTTTCTTTTTTCCTTTCTTTTTTTTTTTAAATGGCCTCTGCTAGTGCAACAAAATGATGAATAAATCAGAGTCCAGTCCTCTACATATCTTCTTCATTTGCTTTTCACAGTTTGGTTTTATTTAATGAAAATTCTACATTTACGTTAAACTCAAGTGCCATGCAAGAATTTGTTATAGGTAAAGGGACATGCCTTGGCCCTGTCTCTCAGACAAGCATTGTTTCTAGTTTGCCTTCTCCAATCTTTACATTGTTCCTACGGCCCTAGTATCCTTGTGACTGACTTCATTTTACAGGAGAGGGACCGGGGCTCATACAAGTCTGATGGGCTCTGCACAGTACTTGGTGCCTAGAAGCTGAGCAGGAAGACATCTTCGTTTTTATTTCTCTCTCTCTCTCTCTCTCTCTCTCTCTCTCTCTCTCTCTGTGTATGTATGTGTGTGTGTTTGTGTGTGTGTGTGTGTGTATGTGTGTGTTAGAATTGAATCCAGGGGCCTGTGCATGCCATGGTCAAGAGCTCTGCCAATGAGCTATGTGCCCATCTCTGAAGACATCTGTTTTACCGCAGATGCCGCAGAAGTAGCTGAGGAGTAGGTTAGGAATTCTGGTCTTTTCTAGAGGCCCTTTCTCCAACTCTCAGGTTAGTCCTGCATTCTTCTGGTGAGTTTGACTTAAAAGGCAGCCCAGGGTGCCCTGGCCATCTGGACATTGGCCATGTAGCAGCTGTCACTCAGCCCTCAGAGGAGGCTGCATTTCTATGGTGGAGGATGTGGCCCCAGTCCACGATTCACCAGTTTGTTTGTAAAGCACTTAGAGGTCTCGGGGGACAGCAGGACCCGTGCAAATGTGCTGTTTATTAGTCATCAGCTCTGCTCTCCTAATGGTGCACCCCGCCCCCCCCCATGGGTCTGAATCAACAGAGAGTCATGAGGTCACAAGAAGTGGAAAGAAGACCTCCTTTCCAGGGAGGGTACCCCCTCCAACACTCACCCCACCCCGCCAGACGCCATGTTCCCCCTGGCAGGTTGTGTCTGGGTGAAGACTGACTGAGGGTGCTGAGGAGTTGCCCTCAGCAATCAGCTCTGCACACCCCAGAAAAAGCTCCGGAAACAAACGGTCCCTGGATTCTCTGAGACAGCAGAGTAGCCAAGTGTAGCAAACCCAGTGCGTGGCTTCGATCCTGTCCACCTTATACAGCTCTTGCTGAAATTTACTGTTCCTACTCCTTGCTTTACTGGGGTCCCATAAATCTTCTAAAAATCAGAATTTGTGTGTGATTATACAGACTTTAGACAGCTACTCTGCTGGGGTTGCTGGATTGGTCGCATGCTTCCCTGGTAGGCACACGGCCCTGTGGGCCCTGTGTTCAGCCTCTAGTACAGCATAAATGGAGCGTGGTGGTACACTAGTCCCAACACTTGGGGGCGTAAAGGCATGAGGCCATTAGCCATAGCAAGTTCAAAGCCCCCCTGGGCTACACAAGGCCTTGTCTTTCAAAGAAAAAGAAAGGGAGAGAAAAGGAAAAAAAGAAAGGAAGGAAGGAAGGAAGAAGTTGGGCGGTTGTGTTGCATGCCTTTAATCCCAGCACTTGGGAGGCAGAAGCAGGCGAATTTCTGAGTTCGAAGCCAGCCTGGTCTATATAGTGAGTTCCAGGACAGCCAGGACTACACAGAGAAACCCTGACTCAAAAAAATAAAATAAAATAAAAAATAAAGAAAGCTCATTTGTAAAAAACAAAACAACAACAAACACAGAAAATGTATACAGTTAGCCCTTCTGAGAATAGCTTTACTGATGGTTTCTGTCTAGGCTTTTACACACTCAACCACATCAATAACTACATTTCACATCTGGCTGTATCTTGCTTTTCTCATCTAACACTATCTGGGCACAATTCCTGAGTGTTTTCTTTAGGATGGAAATGCTTTTGCATAGATGAGCATGATAGGTTTGTCTTGGGACGTCTGAGTCTTGCAATGTCCTAGAGTCAGCATTTAGAATATTAATTTTCATTGGTCATATGAAAAGGGGTAGGTGACCTGGCTAAAAAATGAAACCTCAGCAGAACTCATGTTTCACGTTGAGTATATTTTACTATACTGGTTAACAAACCATTTCTCATCCTAATGGGACGCTCTGTCCCCTGTCTAGGAGAGGGAGAGAGAGAGAGAGAGAGAGAGAGAGAGAGAGAGAATCCTATTTAATTCACATTTTAAATTCCCTTTCTTTTCTATGGGTCTCCCTGGCCTTATGTAGCGCAGGTTGGCCTGAAACTCACACCCCTCCCAGTTCATCCTGTCAAGTGCTGGGGTTACAGATGTGTCTGACAGGCCCAGCTCAGACTTTCCTTCAGGTTGGAGAGCACAGCAGGATGGACAAGAGGTGCCCTCATAGAACCTTCTAGCTGATTTCTTCACTGGTGGTCTCTCTACTCCGGTGACAAATTATGAAGCCACAAGCCAGAGATCTGCTCTCCCCATTTCTGTGATCATTTCTGCTGAGAAACCTATTTCTCACAAACCGATACACTAAGGATGAGCCAACATGTAGCTAAGGGAAACACGGGATCCGCAGCACAAGCGCCCAAGAAACCAGAGAAAAGCTGAGCCGAGTTCAGCTTTCTAGGTAGCGGACCCTTGCCTTGGGCGGGCCTTCACAGGCCTTCCTGATGGGGCTCAGGTTTGCTTTCTCTCCTGGGTGACACTAGCGGGGGTGGGGAGGGGGGAATCTATATAAATTACTTCATACAGCGCCCACCTGGAACCTACTTACAAATGTTAGCTAATAAGAGGCTTCATGCTGGGTGTGGTGGAGCATGTTTGTAGCCTCAGCATTCTGCAAGCTTGAAGCAGGAAGGTTTGAGTTCAAGGCCTCCGTGGGCTACAATGAGATCCTGTCTCAAAACAGCAAAAATGGGGATTGGGGGAAATGATTCAGTTGGTAAAGGCCTTGTTTTTGCAAACACAAGGTTTTGAGTTCAGTTTCAAGAATTCACATAAAAAGCCAGGTACCAGCCGGGCGGTGGTGGCGCACGCCTTTAATCCCAGCACTTGGGAGGCAGAGGCAGGAGGATTTCTGAGTTCGAGGCCAGCCTGGTCTACAAAGTGAGTTCCAGGACAGCCAGGGCTACACAGAGAAACCCTGTCTCGAAAAACCAAAAAAAAAAAAAAAAGAGCACTAAAAAGCCAGGTACCTGTAAAGCCACAGGTACCTGTAAACGACATGTGAATATACAGGGTGGGGGTGGGGGGATGTCAGAGTCACAGTGCAGAGAAAGGACATAGTGGAGCCACATGAAGAATACTGGGGCTTGCCAGTGGCCTGCCTAGCCAAACAAATACCTCCAGGTTCAAGGAGAGGCCCAGGTTCAAGATCTGGGCAGTGGTGTAGCATGCCTTTAATCCCAGCAAGTGGGAAGCCGAGACAGGCGGTTCCCTGAGTTTGAGGCCAGCCTGGTCTAGGGAGCAAGTCCCAGGACAACCAGGGCTACACAGAGAAACCCTGTCTCAAAAAACAAAGACAAACAAAGAAGAATATGGTTGAATCAATAGAGGAGAACACCAAAAATACCCCTTCTCTAGTCTCTGTGGGAATGCCCTTGCACCTGAGCACATCAGCACACATACATGCACACACCACACACATGTATACACTACACACACATACACCATACACATGTACACACCACACACATGCCACATACCATACACACATATACCATACACATGCACACACCATACACATGTATACAGTACACACACATATACCATACACATGCACACACCACACACAAGCACATACCATACACACATATACCATACACATGCACACACCATACACATGCACACACCATACACACATACCATACATATGCACATACAATACACATGTACACACTACACACATGCACACTGCACACACTTGCATATGCCATACACACATACACCATACACATGCACACACCACACACATACCATACACACATACACCATATATGTGCACACACCATATACACACACAATACACATGCATACACCACACACATGCATAAACCACACAAATGCACACACAACCCCTTCCTCATTTACGCCATAGATAATAAACCATCAGCAATAATTCTTCTGAAAGTTTCATTTGGACTTCTTTTTTCTTTCACTTTTTATTACCTTTTATGTGCTTCCCCCCCCAAATTATTTTTTTACATTTTAACTTATGAACATGATGTGTGTGTGAGCATGTGTGTAAGCATGGTACAGAGTGCAGGTAGAGATCAGAGAACAACATGCTCACAACCGTCTGTTATTCCAGATCTCTGGAATCTTCTGACCTCCACAGATCCTCCATGCATATGAAGTACAAACACGCAGGCAAAATACTTGTGCACATTATCTTAGTTCAGGTGTTATTACTGTGAGGAGACACCATGACCAAAGCAAGTCTTATATAGAAAACATTTATTTGGGGCTAGTTTACAATTTTAGAGGTTCAGTCCATTATCATCATGGCAGCGTGCAGGCAGACATGGTGCTAGAGGAGCCAAGAGTTCTACACCTCCATCTGAAGGCAGCCAGGAGGGGGTTTCTTCCACACTGGGTAGAATGTGAGCATAGGAGACCTCAAAGCCCACCCCCACAGTGACACACTGTCGGGAGGTGGTCTGTGCACAGGCAGCCTGGTTCTCACTTCCTCCAACAAGGCCACACCTCCTAATAGTGCCACTCCTTATGGGCCAAGCATTTGAACACATGAGTCTATGGGGGCCATTCCTATTCCAACCGCCACACACGTAAAAACAAATCTTTTTTTTTTTTTTTTTTTTTTGGGTTTTTCGAGACAGGGTTTCTCTGTGTAGCCCTGGCTGTCCTGGAACTCACTTTGTAGACCAGGCTGGCCTCGAACTCAGAAATCCTCCTGCCTCTGCCTCCCAAGTACTGGGATTAAAGGCGTGCGCCACCACCGCCCGGCACAAATCTTTTTTAAAAGAAGAAAAAGTTGAATATATAGAAGAATAAAAGTAGGATAATTATTCACAACCCTGTTGCCCAGGGAAACAATGTTAACATTTATGAATCTTTTTCTATTTGAGTGTTAAATATATGTCTTCCTTTGCCTCAGATGTTAACTTGACACAGTCCAGAGTCATCTGAGGGAGTCTCAATTGGAGGATTGCCCACACCAAAATGGCCTGTGGCCATGTCTATGAGAAATTGTCTTGATTGATGTAGGAGGGCCCAGACGAGCCTGGGTTACATGAGATCTCTCAAATACACACACACATATGCATACACATACACACACATACACACGCACACATGTACACTTCAAGTTTTTCTCTAACCTCAAGTTTTTCATCTTTTAAATTTTCTGTTTATCTGTCTGCTTTCCTTTGTTCCTTCCTTTGAAGGAAATTCCTTCCCATATTTGCGTTTTGCAGGGGAGGGAGACAGGGAGCTTTCTTTGAGACACTCATGTAGTCCAGGCTGACCTTCAAGTCCTCAAGTAGCCAGGGTGGACCTTGTTCTGATTCTCCTGCCTCCGGCTCACAAGTACTGGGGTCACAGACATGTGCCAATGTGCCTAGTGTCTTTTCACAAATACTACTTGAAAACTTCTCCTGAATATTATTTCCATTGGTACATAAATCATCTTCCATGAACACACCATCACCTATCGAACTGCTCTTCCAGTGTCAGAGATTCTCACAATCACAAACAATGCAGCAGCATTTTGTTATAAAACTCACATCTCTAGCAAGCCCCGTGGTATATACTCATGAAGGTGAGAGCAGACTCTCCATGGACGTGCAATCTCCAAAGGTGCCGTACATGCACTGACTGTACTCCCAGCCCTTGAATATGGACGTATACAGTCCCAACAGCCTCATTGACATAGAACTATTATTTTTCTAAAGTTCTGGGTCATGTGATGGGTGGAAATGCATCTTGAAACACTGGTTTCATTCCGAGTTTCCATAACTACTAGAGTCACATTGTTCCACGAGTTAATGATTGGTATTTTTGTTTTTGCTCTTTTGTTTGGTTTGGTTTGGTTTTTTGGGGGGGAGGGGGGTTGAGACAGGGTTTCTCTGTGTAGCCCTGGCTATCCTGGAACTCACTCTGTAGACCAGGCTGGCCTCGAACTCAAAAATCCACCTGCCTCTGCCTCCCAAATGCTGGGATTAAAGTTGTGTACCACCACTGCCAGGTAGTTTGCAATTTGTTTGCTTGCTTTTTGATACAGTTTTACTATGTTTCTGAGACTGGTCTAGAACTTACTTGGCTAGTTGGTGCCTTGTTGTAATCCTCCTGCTTCTGTTTCCTTCAGACTGGGAGTCTAAGCACCCTCTGCTTTATTCTTTTTTTCTATTGTAAAGAATTTGTGCTTTTTGCACATTTTTCTATTAAGGTGTTAGTGAGGGTCTGGCTTGGCTACTTAGTTTGGCTTTTATTTCAGCTCATTGTTTATATTTTAAATTTTTTACATTTACTGTGTGTGTGCGTGTGCGTGTATATGTGTATATGTGTGTGAGGTTAAGTGCACACATTTGCACAAGCCATATTGTGTGTACGGTCAAAGGATAATTTTAGTGAGTTGATTCTCCTCTTCTATCATGTGGGTCTCAGGGATCAAACTCAGGCCTCCAGGCTGCAGGGTAAGCTTCTTTACCCACAGAACCATCTTGCCAGCCTATGTTTCATGGCTTTATGAGGATATTAAATATTTGTTATTTGTAGCCCAAATACTCTACCATTTTCTGGTTCACTTTTTTTATTTTGTTTGCACATTTTTAAAATACAGTAACTTAAATTTTTATGAAGTCAAATTTAATTGATATCATATTCTTCTGTTCTTTTCTTGCATCAAGTTTATAACTAGAAAAATCTTTCCCCTCACTCAGAGCATGTAGTCACCCAGGCTAGCCACCAACTTAGTATGTAGCTGGGGACAGCCTTGAACTTCTGATCCTTCTGCCCCCAAATGTACCAATACCAAGTTTTTACTGAATTTTTTAAAACTATTACTGTATTTGGATTCCATGTGCTCAGGGGAGTAAGGCATCTTTCTGTGAGTTCGACTGTCTCTTTCTCTGGTGCATTGGTAATTCTAATTGAATATGAGAAAGGCCCTAAAAGTCCCTGTCAGAGAACAGAGAGAAACTAGAAGCAGAAAGTCACTCTTTTGGGTGACATGTGCTGGGCATTATATATTTTGCTGTCAGAACGACTAGAAAACAAGAGAAAAGTAAAAGCTTTAAAACTGGGGAATGGACATTATGTGCCTGCTGTGCGTGGACAGTATGGGATTGACTTTCATTGGAAATGCATTGCCCACAGCCAGGAGAATGGCCAGGATGGGTTTCCCTAGTAACCTTGCCTGCTCTCTGTCAGGGAGTGGGGAACTCTAAGGGGTCTCGGCTTGGTCACCCTCCTTCTGCCCCCTCCCCCCGTGGGTGGGTGTGCCACTGCTCCGCTGAGACAGGATCAGATGTCAGGGGTCTTAAAAATGGATTTTGGAGAACAGATTCAACATTATTTCACAGAACAGGCTCTTATAGGTGTCTGTGGGGAACAAATAAACAAACCAAACAGCTTCCTCTTTTTGCTTTATAAGAAGGTCCAACATGGGCTGCTAAAAGACCTCAGTGGGTAAAGGTGCATGCATGCCCTCAAGCCTGACAACCTGAGTTCCATCCCAAGACCCTCATGGTGGGAGGAGAGAACCGACTTCCGAAAGTTGTCTGTCTTCTGACCTTCACAGTGAACGGTGGTGTGTGCACACACCCCCCCAATAAATAAATGTAAACAAATATCGTCTAATACAGCATGAACCAATCGTAAAAGTGAGTCTAGCGTTCTTCGTTCCACTGTATGGGGCTTCTCTTTACAAAGAAAGTAATATTTAATATCTCAAAAGACTATTTTAGAGGGTTATTAAGACTGAGCGGGACGACTGCTGCCACAAATAATAACCTTTGCATGGAGTGACTCAATACAACAAACTCATTTCTCGTGTGTTTCAGCCAAGGGTGGGTCAATGATGCAGGGCAACTCTGCTCCACGTGGATGTGGGACCCCAAACTGTGCTCCCCAAGACCCCATGTCCCCTTAGGTTCCCGTAGTTCTGTCATGACAGACAAGGAAAGGAACCCCCCTTCTCAACAGGATCATTTTTATGCAAACTTCACTATCTGGGGATATAAAATAGATAACTCAAGCATATATTGAAAATAAATCATACATTTATTTAAAAGCAATTCTTTGGTATACATATATATAATTTTACCATTTAGGAATAAAGTGAATTTGCATATTAATGAGATGAATGTGCGTGGGTTTTTTTTGTTTTTTTTGTTTTTTTTTTTTTTTGGTTTTTCGAGGCAGGGTTTCTCTGTGTAGTCCTGGCTGTCCTGGAACTCACTTTGTAGACCAGTTTGGCCTCGAACTCAGAAATCCGCCTGCCTCTGCCTCCCAAGTGCTGGGATTAAAGGCGTGCGCCACCACTGCCCGGCTGTGTTTATTTTTAAATGGAGATTTAACTATGGGTGCACATTGGACGCCTCAGGACACAGAGCATCTTCGATTGTGATCTCAGAGTTGCTCAGGGCACCGGCAGAGCACCCCTTTAGTCCCTGCACTCAGGAGGCAGAGGCAGGCAGATCTATGAGTTCGAGGCCAGCCTGGTCTACAGAGCAAGTTACAAGACAGCCAGGGCTACACAGAGAAACCTGTCTAGAAAAACAAACTAAGAGTTCAGTGATGCTTTGATTTTATAGTTGTAGGGCTAAGAACATTGGTTTGCATAAACTTACCACAAGATGAATAAGTTCTGGGAGGTATCAGAAGTGCTGGAAATTCTGTCCTAAAGCTAACTCATGAACATCTTATGGAATGCAAATAAAACATTCTAACAGCCAGATATAACCTTTAATTTGCCCCCCAGAAACAAACACAGGTGGATCTCTTGAGTTCCAAACCAGCCAAGGCTACATAGTCTGGGAAAAAAAAGGGAAAGAAAGAAGAAGAAAAGAGAAGAAAAAAGAAATTTTTAAAAATTAACATAAAGCGTCGGCACTTACCTGCTGAATGGCAACAGTAAAATATCAAGTGCTTGTTTCCCACTGTTGCTTCTACAAAAGCAGAAAGCTTTGTATGAAAAGTGAAAACCCTTAGTTCAAGAAGCCAGAAGTATATGACCTACTGTGTGATTAACACATAGTATGTCTTCAGTATTACTTGTTACTGTGAAACACCGACATCACCAACCATGTGCTCTCCTCTCAAATCACAAAATCTTACTTCTATTGTTAATCAATTAAATGGCTGGATTTTCTCTGCCTATCACTCATTCTCATACTAACATATTAATATATTAATACTAACATATCAGCCAAAATATTTTATAGTTTTGTTATGATCCACTTGTGTGTTTCATAACCAGGGAAGAGTAACACTCATTTGTGGGTCTGGAAGATACTGCGGGTATAGTCAGCTGTTGAAAGAAAGGCCCCAGGAAACCTGCTTTTAAGAAAGGAAATAAATGTTCTTATCCTCTGCGATATTCACATTGGACACTAGATGGCACTATCTCATAGGCAGATGGCTGCCCACTTTGCCTTTCTAATGGACTTTCAAGTCCTAAGTGTAGATCCACCAGAAAATGGAAGGAGCAATATGAAAAATATATTCTTTCTGTTCTGAATAATGTGGAGAAAAAAATCTCTAAACATTTTTAAAATGTTTTCCATTTTTTTAATATCCGAAGGCCAACAGACTAGTTATGTTTTTCTGAGCCCCGTGTCTCTTCAAGGCTTGCATGCACACTTAGGCACTGGACGTGGTAGAAGCTGCTGATAGAACCTCTCATTTGCCCTGTGTGTGTTGGTGGGGAGATTCAACAAGACAGACAGGTATTCAGGGACTCTGAAAGCTAACGCTTGTCTCTGGCAGCTGTCCACAGGGAATCACGACACTGTGGCCTGGAGCAGAAGCCAGCTCCCTCCCTCCCTTTCTCTCTCTCTCTCCCTCTTTCTCTCTCCCCAGAATAATACCAAATACTGAGTATCAATTCAATGCATGTGGGAGATAATGTTCCCTCAAAGGGAAACTCGCCAGAAATAAGAAGTCACAGCGGCTGCCACGCTCTGAGTATGGGTCAGGTGCGGCACAAAGGCACTTGGGCGGTCCTCACCCAGCCAGGCTCAGTCTCCTGTTATTTACTGTTAGTTTGTAGGTGAGGGGAGTAGAGGTGAAGAAGAGCTTCAGTACTTTGCACAAAGTCCTAGTGTAAACAATAGATTTAGGATTTTAAGTCAGGTTTGTTCATTCATTTAGTATTTCCCATGATCCTCCAGATGTCAAAAGCTCTTAAACAGGGTCTCAAAAGGCCTTGAACTCACTATGTTCCACCCGGCCTTAAACTCACTGGTTTTAAACTTCCAGCCCCCATCATGCTGGGATTACAAAGGGATGTTCCCATGTCATCTGTAAATTCACCCTGAAGTCATGCTTTTTTTGTTTGTTTAGATTTGTTTGTTTTGGTTTTGTATATGTGTGTTTTTTGTTTGTTTGTTTTAAGACAAGGTTTCTCTGTATAGTCCTGGCTGTCCTGGAACTCTGTAAACCAGACTGGCCTCAAACTCAGAGACCCATCTGCCTCTCTGCCTCTGCCTCTGCCTCTGCTCCTGCCCCTGCACCTGCCTCTGCCCCAGCCCCTGCCCCTGCCCCTGCCTCTGCCCCTGCCCCTGCCTCTGCCTCTGCCCCTGCCTCTGCCTCTGCCTCTGCTTCTCAGTGCTAAGATTAAAAGTGGGGGCCACCTCCACCCAACTTGAAGTCAAGTTTTAAAATTTGTTTTAAAAACATCTGTCGTAAGCCAGCTGTAGGAATAGTCTAACTGCACAGTGTCTTCTGAACTTCATGGATGTAGCTGAGCTGGGCACATCATGTTTTCCTAATTAGCTGATTGCCATGGGGCCTAGACTGAACTGCATTAGCTCAGTGGTGGCGATGCATTTTTTTGTTCACCATTTCCAACGGTGTCTGACTGAGCAGGTGGGTGCTCAAGACCAGTTTGTCAGGCAAAGAATCCGAGTGATCACAGTATAAAATAAAAAGATAAAAATATACATGTTCTATTTCCCTCTGACTTGTTCTTGTATTTGTAAGAAGTCAAGATAAGAAGTTATTTTATCATATTTTTACTATGTTAAAAAGCAATTAAAACAATTCAGAAAATTTACATTTGAAATCAGGATTGCTGAGGGGGACAGATCTCCTATCCTGATAGAGCTACTGTTCCCAGGGGGATTCAGCACACGGTGGCACAGAGATGGTCACCCCAAGCCTTCAAGACGGTGAAATTAAAACTCTGCTTTTGAGCATGCAGAGGAGAGATTGGCCTTGAAGGATAAGCCAGGTGCCTGGGGAGCCTGAGGGAGGTGGAGGGAGGACAGGCAGGTGTGGGTGGTGATGGATGAGGCCTGCTCTCTACCACCCCCAGAGGCCCATCCCCATCTTTGTCTCTGCAGAAGCGAGCTTGATACTTCCAGCACCTACCTTCTCCAGAAAGTCCCCATTTGTAACTTTTGCACTAAATCTCAGCCTCGAATGAGAAGCAGCGCTTGGTATCAGCAATAGTTCTGGAGCCTCCTCTGCCTGGTGTCAGGTTTGTGGGTTTTATTTTTGTGTGTGTAATTGGAAAAATTCCCTCGTGGGACTGGGGAGAAACATTAATGTCACTGTAGAGATGGGCTCTTGGTCCAGCCTATAGGACTGGGCAAGCTTCCGAGAGTGAAGCCCATCAAAGAGGTGAGGGTCAGCTGGGCAATTTCCAGCGTCATTTTGGTGGGACTTTGGTCTTTGTTCTGTGCTATTAGGGGAGGGTAACTGCCTGGGCACGATGAGGCCTCAGCCAGCAACGGGAAGCATAAAACACGTTTATGAGCCCTGCAGTGGCAGAGCCCATGACTGCTTGTGAGATCCAGGACCAGGACTAGTTTGGCCTTATTTGAGAGCCATTGCTGCAACGTCCTAAAGTCCCGACAGGGATGTCCCTCCTCCTACATCTTACCTCTCTCTCCTTGCCATTATCTTCTCCAAAGATAGGGGAAAGATTATTCGGATTATATTCAAAATATTCGCCCGCACACTCTTGTACATGTACGCACCCAAGCACCCGCATCTTTTCTCTGGTCCTCAACCATTATTTTGTTGGAAAATGTAACTGAAGGTCTTTATTTCTCACTTTAATAATGCTGTGATTGAATGTTGGTGTGGTGGATAAGCAGTGTGCTGACATAGTTCGAAGGTAGGAAAGATTTGCATGCGAGGCAAATCTTTCAGCTAATACCCGCGACTCACGGGTTCTCCACATCCTGCTCTTCTCCCCTGAGTCCCCATGTTTTAGGAAATGTGCCCCTCGGTGGCAAAGGCTTCCAGTGTCACCCGTGGAGGGAATGCCCTCATGCCTCTCAGTGGGAACTCACTCCATGCCCTCTCCTCCACTTTTATGTCTAAATTTCCAAAATGTTTGGGCTCATATTTAATAGACCTGTGTTTGTGTAAATCAACGCCTATAAACCGTTCACTTGAGAGCAGGGAGCTGGTCATTTTTATGACTCAAAGGACAGTAAAAGCAGCCCGACATAGGGCAGCCTCAAGTTTTGTGACTGGGCTATTAAGTTCTTGTTAGCTCCGTCCTGTCCTGACCCTACTGCACATCTCTTGGAGTTTGTAAGTGCTCTAGTAAGAACTGAGCCAAAAGACAAGCCAGCTCCACTCAGACAACAAAGCAACAAGGTGGCAACAAATAAAAACAAAAGCAAAACCCCTGAAGTAGGCTTGGGGCTTGAGACATCACTCCACCGTGACTCCCTGTCAGGGCAAGAGCTGGATATGAAGTATGAAACAGATTAAATCTGTTGCACCCAAATTTGCCTTTGGCTACCTCAGTTTATCTTTTTAAAAATGATTTATTTATCTTATGTATGAGTGCTCTATCTGCATATATACCCGAGTGCCAGAAGAGGAGATCAGATCTCAGTATAGATAGTTGTGAGCCATGAGCCACCATGTGGTTGCTGGGGACTGAACTCAGGACCTCTGGGAGAACAGCCAGTGCTCTTAACCGCTGAGCCATCTCTATAGCCCTCAATTTATCTCTTAACCTTTCATTTCTGCATTGACTTGGTCTCTCTCTCTCTCTCTCTCTCTCTCTCTCTCTCTCTCTCTCTCTCTCTCTCTCTCGGTGTGTGTGTGTGTGTGTGTGTTGGTTTTTCAAGATAGAGCTTCTCTGTGTAGCCCTGGGTATTCTGGAACTCACTCTGTAGACCAGACTCTCAGTCTCAAATTCACAGAGATCTGCCTGCCTCTGCCTTCTGAGTGCTGGGATTAAAGATGTCTGCCACTACCAGCCATCTTGTATTGACTTAATGCACTCTTCTAGAGCAGGATGGGGTGGGGAGGGGCAGATCAATGGCAGGCTTACAAACCTGGCCTCTGTTTGGTGTTTTTTTTTTCCTCTTGTTTTGTTTTTGTTTATATAATTTATTTTATTTATCATGTGAGGGGTTGTGGAAGTCAGAGGACAACTTTTGGGAATCAGCACCTTCCTTCCACTCGGGTTGCTCATGATGGCGGCAAGTGCCTTTACCTGGTGAACCGTCTCACTCAGCCCTCTATAGTTTTTAATGGTTGAAAAAATATCAGTCTGGGCTCAGTGGTCATGCTTTTGATCTCAGTACTCGGGAGGTAAACATAGACCTGTGAACTCGAGGCCGGGCTGGTCTACGTGGTGAGTACCATGCCAGTCAGGACTACACAGTGAGACTGTCTCATAAAGACAGAAAAAAAAAATCGATAGCGGGATTTCACGAAATTTTATGAAATTCAATATTGAACATCCATGAATAAAGTTTTATTAGAACACAGCTGTGCTCGTTCCCTTGTCTTGCCAGGACTGCTTTTTGCCCCGATGCCAGAGGTGAGAGAGAGTTTGCTGCAGAGTACAAAACTTTGCAGAGCCTGAAGTCATCACTACCTAGCCCTTTAAGAACAAGCTGGTAGATCTTGCTTCCAAAAAGCAAAACTGCCTCTTCGTTTACAAATCAACTCTCCGAAATGGCTGGGCCATCCTTTCATCTGCCAGTGTTCCTTCCCAGTTGTGTTCCGAGGACATTTTCAGAAGCGTTGGCCTTGGAAGAACGCTATTCAGGGAACATAAACTCTTCACTTAAACAAAACAACAAAAACCCTACCCATCATATCTGGTTATATTCTGTAATTACCAGTAGAGTTTTAAAAAAAACTCTCAATGGCTAAGTCTTATCCCCTGTCTACTCCATCAGGTTTCTGATAGCCAGGGCCTGGCCAGTTCTTGACTTTCCCAGGGGGTTGTGGCTTGCAATCAGGGTTGACGCCCACTGGTGAAGCCTACGCCCAGGTGCTCCCTCTCCGGTTTAGAATTAATATTTTAATCCCTCTAGCCATTTCCAGTGGCAATTCAATTCCCTTCCACAGTGTTTGTTGGATGCCTATAAAATGCTAATTGTGCCGGAAGCTCTGTGTGTCAAGAGAAAGGAATGTGCCTCTAGTCTGAGTTCAACGAACAAGGCAGCTCTCCATGGGCTGAGTGCCACGTTCTCCCAGGCAGACAGCATCTATGTCTTCATTTTGGGGCGGCTGCAAGATGCAGAATTTGTGTGTAGATACATGGAACCAAAAAGGGTATTAATAAAACAGTTAATTAGCTGTTTGGGAAATGGCTGCATTTCTACAAACTAAAAATGAGTTTGGAGGGAACCTGTAAGCGTGTCCTTAGAAGCAGCACTGTGGAAGGATAAAGCCACAGACCTTCCCACGTTGCCCTTCAGGTCTTTTAGATTCTGCCCTGTTTTCACAGGCTGAGGTCATTGTAATACTGCACCATACTCCATAAGGGGTTTGGAAAGACAGGAAAAGATTCTCTCTCTCTCTCTCTCTCTCTCTCTCTCTCTCTCTCTCTCTCTCTCTCTCACACACACACACACACACACACACATCTTTCACAAAACAAAAACAACAACAACAACAAAGCCACTAACTTGGGACTGGAGAGATGGCTCAGCGGTTAAGAGCACTGGCTGCTCTTCCAGAGGTTCTGAGTTCAAATCCCAGCAACCACATAGTGACTCATACCATTTATAATGGGATCTGGTACCTTCTTCTGGCCTGCAGGACTACTTGCAGGCAGAATGCTGTCTGTATAATAAATAAATAAATCTTAAAAAGCAAAACAAAGAAACCCACTGACATGACTAAAAGCCAAGGTGAAAGGTGAGGTCAGAAGGTATCCAATTCCATCATGGGGATTTGCCTTCCTATGCTTGCTGTAAAAGCAAGGGATGGTTTCCCATGCCATCAAAATGCAGAACAGAGCAAGATCCTCTGCATGTTTTCTTTCTTCCTGTAATGGCTCAAGACAATGCAGGTGTGTGATCACTTGATTTCCCACCTCTGATCTGTCAGCGACCGTACTCGTGAAAAATTTATATAAACCAAGAAATAGCTTTCCACCACTTTGAGGATGGACTTTGTCAAAATATGTACAGATTTTCTTTAGATTATACCTCTACTTATTTATAGTGTGTGTTATGGTGTACAGTTATAGTTATATGGTTCAGTGGGTAAAAAATGATGACTTGAGTTTGAATTCATAGCACACATGTAAATGCCATGTAAATGTAGCAGCCTGCCCAAAGGGAAGACAGGAAGATGTGAGGTGGGGTCTCTGTGGCCAGTTAGTAGCCAATCAGTGAGCTCCAGGGTTAATGAGAGCCGCTGACTCAAAAGACAAGATGTGACTGAGCAGACGACTCATCAGTCAAGTGCCTCTAGAGGACCAGAGTTCAGCTCTCAGCACCCCTGGAAGGGTGCTCACAACTGTCTGTAACTCTAGCTCTAGGGGGATCTGAGGCCTCTGGCCTTCCTGGGCATAAACCCACATTGAGGCATCACATAATTAAAAGTGGATTTTAAAATGTAAAAAAGAAAAAGAAAATGGAGTATGATAGAAGACACCCTGTATTGACATATGACCTCTACGTGAACCCACACAGAGAAAGAGGGAAATGTGTGAGAGAGAGAGAGAGAGAGAGAGAGAGCATTACAGCCAACACCGTCCCCATCTCCGTGCTTCCTGAATAGAATGTTAAATTCTCAGCGATATCCTACAGTTTTGTAGAGCTGAGTCTGTCAGCCTGTAAGTCAGAACTGCTGCTGTCACCTTGCCTCAGTGGTACAAGCAGACTGAGGAGCTAGGCTGGAAGGAGCACAGGACAAGAGGCACAGAGCTGCCTGCTTCATCCCTTCCCGGTGGCTTCCGGAGACCACCCCCCTACCCCACCCCCACCCCCCAGCATTTCCTTCTCCCTTACTCTGCTGACTTCAGGGTAAAGAATAGGGTGTGGGTAGTTCATTTACATGTGAATAAGTCAGGTAAAATTACCCATCAGAGACCCCACATTCCTAAGCACCAGTTCAAGCCTTTCGTCAAATTGTGTAATTTGGGGCACTTGAGCTTATGTTCTAAAATATACTACGAAATGTCATCTATACAAAGAAATAATCTGACTAATAAAGACTTTAAATGACAATGTTCCATAGGGTGGTGTTACGGGTAAATTAACAGGTTTTTAGTTCTTCACACGCGAGCATGTGCACGAGCACACACACACACACACACACACACACACACACACACACACACACACACTCACTCACTCACCATGAGCTCATTCTTCGAGCATCTTCCTGCTTGGGCTCTTGCCTAGTGAATCTTGGGTCAGATGCTGTCTCTATGGCAGCCTCAGAGTCATCTCATTGCTTTGCCAGCTGTACGACATAAGTGTGGTCTGCTGTTGTCGGCAATGAGCTTCAGTGCTCCAGGTTTTATAATGTTTTTCCGATGAGCCTTGGGTTGATTTTTTTTTTTTTTAAAGCATGGAAAAATTCCTGCTTTTCCCCACTGTGGTCAAGTTCGGCTCACCAAAAAAAAAAAAAAAAGAGGGAACAAACAGTAGCAACAGACCTCATCCAAATGTCGATGGAAACAGTGGAGGATTTATATGTGATCAGGATTAAGGGAAGGTTTGCCAACACGGGATCCTTTTCTTTAATTTCTGCTCCCATTACTTAAATATATTTAATAAAGTGAATTCTGCAAGCAATGAGAAGCAATACTCTTCTGGGGACACTGTTTCAAAGGAGACTCCAAATTGGCAGTGGATTCCACTACTGGTGTGGACCCTACTGGTGTGGACCCTACTGGTGTGGACCCTACTGGTGTGCAAAGGGTGCAAAAGCTGGCGTGGAGCAGAGGTGGGAGGGGCGCAGACCGGGGCAGCCTCTGCTCCCAGCTGTCCCAGCTGTGCCTTTCCACTCAGCCCTCCATGCTCCCAGGCAGCCTTCAGAGCACCTCCTTGCTTGTAGAATTTCTGTAAATGATTTGCTTAGAAGCTGAGATGCCGCAGGAGCAACTGGCTCCCCTGCGCGTTATTTGTTGTGACTCCGCGTATTACCTTCGCAATCCCTTTCTTCAAGAGTAGAGGGGACAGTGTACCGTTAAGGGAAGAGCCAGCAAGCTGGCTGAGGTGCAAGGGCAGTGTTTTCTTTGTGTGGAGAGGTTGTTCATGCTTTCTTTCTCTTTTTTTTAAAGCAGGCGTCCAATCGGTAAGCCATCTGCAGCGGTTAAGCAAGCCGTTGGGTTCCAAAGAGTGAGCATCCACCGCTACCGTGAATCCCCGTCCCCCGTGATGCTTCTGTGTCTGCATCCACCTCCGCCATGGGTTCCCATTCCCACATGGAGTCAGGCACGCCAATCTCCTTCCACCCCGACAAGCGCAGAGTTTCAGTGGCGCTAGCTCTCTTCTGACAATTTCAACCTTCCTGTTGCCTCCTAAGTAGGAACAGTGATTGGCTGGGGCCGGGGCTGGGGAAGGAAGACAAGGAAGCTGAGCAAGCCCCCCCTCCCCCTCCCCTCCCCAGCAGAGCTTCAAGCTTCCCTTCATTCGCTGCGATGTGAGGTGGGTTCAAGGGTATGAAAAGTGCCAGCAGTTCATGGCGTGTTTGCCCTGCTGGCTGAGTCCCATCACTCACGCATTTTGAAGGGTAGCAAAAGGAGGTTCACAGATGCAGATAAATGACAAACTAAAAGCAATCCTCCTTAGTCTGACGACAGCGTTTCCACTTCATCCATTCACTACTGCTACTATTTATTTATGTATTTATTTATTTATTTATTTATTTGTATTTTATGTGTATTGGTGATGCTTACACTTATGTCTGTGCACCATGTTCATGCACTGCCCACAAAGGCCAGAAGGAGATATAAGCAGCCCCTGGAACCTGAGTTATAGACAGTTGTGAGCTGTCATGTGGGTGCTGGGAATGGAACCCAGGGCCGCTGGAATAGCAGCCAGTACTCTTTATCACTAAGCCATCTCTCTAGCCCCTTAATACAATACCTTTAAAAAGTCTGTGTGTGTGTGTGTGTGTGTGTGTGTGTGTACCATTTGTGTGTTTGAGTACAGGACACACAAATGCCAGAGATCAAACCATAGCTTAGCCTGTCAGTCCTTACCTTCTGCCTTGCTTGAGACAAAGTCTCTCTTCTGTTGTTCAGCACTGAGTACCACCGTTGAGCTGGCCAGAGACCTTGCAGGGACTATTCTGTCTCTCACTGCACTAGGATTACCGATGTTACCCCACCTAGTTTCATGTGGGTACTGAGGATTTGAACCCTGGTCCTCAGGCTTACAGAACCAGTGCCTTGCCTATGGCATCCTCTTCCCAGCCCTACAGAGACCTTTACATTAAAAGGAGGCATGTGTGACAATGGCCTTTCTGGTCTTTTCTGGCTCTTCCATTCTGAATCTGTGATTCCAAAACATCACAACTGGTTTTTCATTTGCAGGGTAAACTGGTTTTTCATTTGCAGGGTATCTGGGAGATGTTTTCCAAGGCTGAGCAAAGTCATCCTGAGAAAGCGAGTCCTACCTCTGAGGTCAGGAGCAAAATGGAGACATCTACCATTGTTCCTACTGCATCTACATATGTCTTCTATTTGATGAGGAGACAAGGTCATATGTAGGCCACACTGGCCTCAGACTCCTGGTTCTCTTGCCTCAGCCTTTGGGATGCTGGGATTACATAATGCACTGCCGCATTTAACTTTCTAAATTTTTTCTTTTTGTTTTGTTTTAAGACAGGGTCTCACAACCATCCCTAATGAAATCTGATGCCCTTTTCCGGTCTGTCTGAAGACAGCTACAGTGAACTTATTTATGATAATAAATAAATCTTTGGGCTGAAATGAGCAGGGACTGAGCAGGCAGAGTTGACCGGAGCAAGCTGAGGTCCTAAATTCAATTCCCAGCAACCGCATGAAGGTTCACAACCATCTGTACAGCTACAGTGTACTCATAGACATAAAATAAATAAATAAATCTTTTAAAAAAAAACTCACTGAAATCTACCTGCCTCTGCCTCTGGAGTGCTGGGATTAAAGGAATTCAACTCTATGCCCAGCTTCTAAATACTTTCTTTTTTTTTTTTGGTTTTTCGAGGCAGGGTTTCTCTGTGTAGCCCTGGCTGTCCTGGAACTCACTCTGTAGACCAGGCTGGCCTCAAACTCAGAAATCCGCCTGCCTCTGTCTCCCAAGTGCTGGGATTAAAGGCGTGAGCCACCACCGCCCGGCCTAAATACTTTCTTAAAAAGTAATTTTCCCCTGGACTAGAGAGATGGCTCAATGGTTAAGAGCACAGACTGCTCTTCCAGAGGTCCTGAGTTCAATTTCCAGCAACCACATGGTGGCTCACAACCATCTGTAATGGAATCTGATGCCCTCTTCTGGTGTGTCTGAAGACAGCAACAGTGTACTTACATATAATAAATAAATAAAATCTTAAAAAAAAAAAAGCAATTTCCCACCTGCCTGCTGCCTGCTGCCTGCTGCCTCATTTGAGGACCACGGTCCATGAGGTCCAAGGCCTGTACAGGCTCAGCAAGCACATACACCTGCGCTACGTCCCCACCCCTAACAAGTAGTTTCTAAGTAAACAATGCAATTAATAAACTCACGCGGATTACATTCACAGTTAAAGCAGGGTCAGAGAGATAAGCAAAGCGACAAAATAAAAAAGGAATGAAAAGAATGTATAAAGAAATTCTTGTCAACTGAGTTGTGTGATGCTAAGACGACCCCACAGCCTCTCAGGCCTCCCCATCATTCCGAGGCTGGTCTACACAGAGCTAGCAGTTTGTTTTTGCTTTCTGAGTGGCATTGGGAGACCCATAACCCCATAGTCCCTCATGAAGACAAGACTTCATAAATATAGGTTGCGTGGGAGAAGGCTAATTTTTAAATATACTTCTTTTTTCCCCCCTCTACTTCTAAACATGGCATGGAAGCATTTCTCTTTGTTTTTTAAACACGGACTGCATATTTCTGAAATGCCACAGAAGAGCTTTGGTCTTCCGCGCCTACTATTTATTTATCTTGCCATTATCTGGCATGTCAGCAGTGTCTCCTAATGCCTTGTGTCACACAAAAGCAAGCACGGTCACATTACATTAATGACTGAGCTGAGATCGTATAACTCACTGACGAGAATTCTATGCCCCTTTTGCTACAGAAAACATGACCCTAAATCCAGCCAGCTTTGGAAGAAAAGGCCCCACAATTACGATACAGCAACAAAGCTCATGTTATATACAATTTGATTGTTTCAATGCTCTCTGCCCGGCCGCTCTCTTACCTACTGTTTACATGTGGCGGGAAGAAATCAAGTAGGAAATCTACCTTTTGGTATTTTAGGCAAAATGCTCACTTTCCCAGCATGTTCCGCAGGATAAAACTAAATATGGTGGAATCCTTTTATAATCCAGCTATTTGAAGTCAGGACTAAACCCACCTGTAACTGTAATCACAAACTTTTTCCATATGTCTCCGTGGTCCCCAAATGAGGTGAGTGTCAATGTCATTTAATGCCGCCACATGGTTTGTTTTTATAGATATGCAACAAACACTAACTATAGCAATGAAGCTACCCTCTCTTTGGTCTGCTACCCAAAGGACCGGACAGAGGTTTTCAGTAAAATCAGGACTCCCATTCTGTTAGTCAGGGTGGACCTGCAGTCTGCCTCACAGGTAGGGAGGGCCTCTGATGGGCACTCTTGTCCTTCCTGAGAGGGTGTCCGGGTTGTAGTTAGGAGACTAGAGAGAGCTCCCCCCTCGCCCCCCACCCCCACCCCGCCTTGTTCTATCTGTGCCGGCAGCCTTTATTCTTTACAGCAAGTGTTTGGAGGCAAGTGTTGACGCTTATTAATCTGTTTCTCGTCTTACAGACGAGCTTATGCATGATTAGTGGGGAAGTTGCGCCCTGACAGCACTCCATGCCTTCTCCTCGGCAGGATGAGATTGTTACACTGAGCAGGGCTGTTTGGACTTGTTATTCTTTGTAATAGCCTTCATTAAGTGAGAGCGTGTGTCAATCAACTTTGAACTTTTAAATGTCTGGGCAATTTGCAAGAAAAATGCATTTGTATTTCCTACGGGCACATGTGTGCCTGCAGATAAGTGTATATGAAGTATATACACTAGGTTGGAGATACGCTACTGAGTTTTACCTTCTATGGAATGTTTCCCTGGTTTGCAGTTGGTACCTCTTTTTCTTCAGTGTTGGGGATCAAATCCATGACCTCTCACACACTGAGCTCCAGTCGACATCACAATACCTTGGTGTAGAGTGCACAACTCTTGAGAATGATACTGTCGTAGATAAATAGATAACTCATGAATGAGTATGAGCAGATTTACTTTAAAAAATTTACTCTTCTTTTAATACTATGTGTATTGGTGTTTTGCCTGCCTGTAAGTGTACCCTGTCCTTGCCCGAGGTCCATAGAGACCAGAAGAGGGCATCAGACCCATGGAACTGGAGTTGTAAGCTTCCATGTGGGTCCTCACAGTGGAATCTGGGTCCTCTAGAAAAGCAGCCAATGTTCTGGGCCACTGAGCCATCTTTCCAGGTCCTGATCAGATAGTTTAAAACAGCACTCTTAACACTGGCAAGCATAGGGAATAGATTAGCAACCTGGGACTCCACTTGATTTGGGTCATGAATTCCCACCCCTCTTCTGATAGCGTAGTTAGCAGACTGGTTTCTTTTCCTACATATACTATATGCACACATACATCTTGAATAATTCGCCTAGCACCCCCTCACTCGCAATGACCTATATTATACACCCCTCTCTGAACAATGGCGTCAGTTTCTCCTCCCCTATGAAGAATCAAGTCTAAACAATTTCTATTTAAATATATTCCCAATGTACCCACATACAAAGAATAGAAACACTGATTTGGGCTGAACTGGTTTGGGGTGCTTGAGAAATAAGGTAAAACTGTATCTTCAAGTGAACTTTGAGGGAGAATCCGTTTATGCCTATGCAAAATCATGCAGGCATACGATTAACACCAGAGGCATTGTGGGTAAGGACATGCTCGATAGAAAAGTGATCATTTGGTCGAACCTGTCAATCAAAAGAAAACTACGTCACTACGTCCTTCTCTGAGCATTCTGTGGAAGCCTCCTGAACTTTAAAGAAGAGTGGCTCGAGGTACATACCAGTGAACCACATAAGTCAATGCCCTAGTCAGGGATGGTGGTGCATGCCTATCTGACCAGGCCTTGGAAGGATGAGACAGAAGGATTATAAATTTAAAGCCTGTCTGGGTTACATAATGAATGAGACCCTATCTCAAAAATAAATAAATAAATAAATAAATAATAAAAAAAAGTGGGAGGAAAATAAAGACATAAAATAATAAAACAGTGCTCACTTGCTTGCTCTCTGTCTCTCTGTCTCTCTCGGTCTCTCGGTCTCTCTGTCTGTCTGTCTGTCTCTGTCTCTCTCTGTCTCTCTCTCTCTCTCTCTCTCTCTCTCTCTCTCTCTCTCTCTCTCTCTGTCCCTAGTGTTAATAAACACCCAATGCATGTTCCATCCATCCAACCAACCTACACTTATGACAAACTGTAGTGTGCTCAGTACTGGTGCTCAAAAGAAGATTCAGGAGCCGGGCGGTGGTGGCGCACGCCTTTAATCCCAGCACTTGGGAGGCAGAGGCAGGCGGATTTCTGAGTTCGAGGCCAGCCTGGTCTACAAAGTGAGTTCCAGGACAGCCAGGACTACACAGAGAAACCCTGTCTCGAAAAACCAAAAAAAAAAAAAAAAGAAGAAGATTCAGGAAAGAAAGCAGAAAGCTGCAGAATTACTTTGACTTTAGTGGCCTGGTCAGGTGCGTACAAACTCCATTTTGGCTTGTACATGGCCAGTTACTTCCACCAGGGGGTGGTCCAGGGATAGAAAAAAAGATGCAGGTGCTGGAGGGACCATTGCAACCTCCCAGACCTCCCCGGGGCTCCCGGAGGACTCTTCCTTAGACCTGTCCAGCCTCACCCTTGTCAGCCCCTCATCCTTGGACTGAGGCTCCCCCACAGTCACGCTTCCTGCTTTAGGCCTGGCTCCTCTCCCTTCCCCCACCCCATTTGCCTTGATCAGTATTTTCACCTACAACCTGCCCCTCCCAAACTCTAGCCTCAGCTAACTCCCTTCTCCCCTGTAAGCAGCTCTTAGGATGTTCTAACATTCTGCGGGGCTGGAAGGACAGCTCACAGTGCCTATAACTCTGGATCCAGGGTATCTGATATACCCTCTTCTGGCCTTTGTGTGCATGTGCACACACACACACACACACACACACACACACACATCCACATGTGCATATAAACAAACAAACAAACAAAAAATAATGTTCTGTATAACTTAATTTGTGCACTCTTGGTCTCAGCTCACAAGGGATTGCTTTTGTGAGCAAGGATTTTGGTTTTATTTGCTAATCTATTCCATTTCTAAAGCAAATAACAAGGTGTAGAACCCAATAAACTTCTATTAAGTTGTTTGTTTGTTTGTTTTTAACATACAGGTATTTATTGAAAATATTCATCAGTCCCTGTGACCATACAAAGTGAGACAGTTTTTGTGGGAATGTTCATTGATTGACCTTTGCCATTTCAGACAGACACAGCTGGGCTGAGCACTCTGCATGAATAACTAGAAAGGACTCAGGAGGATCTGGGCCCTGAGCAAATGCACAAGCTTAACTCCGAGCTAGGAGCCTTGGCCACATCCCCAGCCACCCAACCACACCACAGGCACCTGCCCTCACTAGCAGGTAGGGCCCCGCCAGCCACGCCTTCCCTGGCTGTGTGGCCTCGGGAAAGTCCCTGAACTCCAGGTATTCTCATTCCATATAAAGGAGGCACAAAATTCCTGGAAGGTTGAAGCTTATGTTAGCGCATCTTTGCTGGATGCTGACAAGAAGCTGATAGTTTTTAGTCTCTCAGAGGCTGGAGAAGGCCATGGAGGGTCAGACTACACAAAGTCTGAAACAAAACCAACTAAACCCAAATATCTCCCAAGGGCTCGCTTTTAGGAATACACAGACGTGACTGGCACAGACTGGGGCTTCTGAACAGTTTGGGAAAACTGGGGGAGCTTCCTGAAAAAGGGGTGTAGTTGTGGTAGGTGTGGGGGTGGGTCCTTTAAAAGGAGAATTCTACAAAGCTGTGGGTTTCGTTTGCAATAGAGGGGAACCCCACAAAGTCCCCTGTGGTCTAGGAGGACTGTGTGGAAGTCCGTTGGGGATGGGATTGTTTCTGTGTCTCTATGCCTTGGACGAGGGTTTGTAAAATGTAAAACCTTGGACTGGGGATGCGGCCCAGCTGGAAGACTGTTTGTCTAGCACAGACTTGGGTAAGCCTGTGGGGCATTTTATTGATGTTGGAGGGTCCAGCCCACTGTGCACAGTGGCATCCAGGTCTTGGGCTGTATCAGAAAGCTGTCTGAGCAAACCACAGAGAACACGACATTAGCAGCATTCTTCTATGATCTCTGCTGTGGCTCTGCCTTGATTTTCCTCTCTACCTATAAGCCTATCACTTTACTTGGGAAGTAGAGGCAAGAGAATCAGAAGTTAAGGTCCTCAGCTACATGGTGAGTTGGAGGCTAGCCTGGGACACAAGAGATCCATCTCAAAAATCAAACAAAACAACAACAACAATAACAACAAAAACAAATCCAGCTGATCAGTCAATCAAAGAAACAGACCACGAAACCTAATTCCTTTCACAAAAACGTACTAGAAGTTCCTTGGTCACCTAGAAGAATTACTGAGATCCGCTCAGAGAACTCTTTTAAATTAAATGGGAGGAAGGAAAGGTGTGACATAATATATGATGTCTCCAAGCAGTACACAGAGAAGTTCCTGCACACGCCTAAGTGAAGGGAAATATCATTGGCAGATGGCTCATGTCCCTCTGTTTCATGGTGACTATAGTGGTTGTAAGTATTCCGGACAACACACCATTGTAAGACTCCACAGGAATCCCATGAGCCTTCTGTGGTGGTTTGAATAGTTATGGTGTTTGAATGCTTAGCCCATTGGGAGTGGCACTATTAGGTGATGTGGCCTGGTTGGAGGAAGTATGTCACTGTGGGGGCGGGCTTTGAGGTCTTAGACGCTCAAAGCGGGCCTAGAGGCTCGGTCGCTTCCTGCTGCCTGTGGTTCACATTGTAGACCTCTCAGCTCCTTCTTCAACACCACATCTGCCTGGATGCTGCCGTGCTTCCTGCCATGACGATAATGGACTAAACCTCTGAAACGGTAAGCCAGCCCCAATAAAATGTTTTCCTTTACATGAGTTGTTCACGGTTGGTCGTGGTGTCTCTTTACAGCAATAGAAACCCTAACTAAAGCACTTATTTCAGATACCAGTTTTCTCCAGTCAAAGCACAGATTTTCTCTTTAGAGCTTTAGGGTCATTGAAGTCTAAAACATATGTCATGATACCCTGGGGTGACAGCGGCAGCACATGACTTTAATCCCAGCACTCAGGGCCCAGACGTACCTGGATCTCTGAGTTTGAGGCCAGCCTGGTCTACATAGTGTGTTCCAGGACAGCCAGGGTTACATGGAGAAACCTGTCTCAAAAAACAACCCGCTCCCAAAAAAGTCATAATATCTGGGATGTTTTGTCTTGATTGTCAGCTAACAAGATCTAGAGTCACCATGGGTTAAGCTTCAGCCTTCATAACTTCCCCATCATGATCAATGACAGCCTTCAACTGTGAGCCAAGACAAGTTTTTCCCACTTACGCTGTGTCTTGTCTTGAATTTTGTCAAATCTGTGAGGAAAATAATTTAATACCTAGCACATTTTAATTAATGCTTTTGGAAACAGGACTTTGATGTGTGACTAGGCTACCCTTGATCTTGTGACCCTTCTTCCTTGTGCCTGATTGGAAAATTATCACACTAAAACAGAGTTTTTCAACCTGTGGGTAATGAACTCTTTAGGGATCCAGTATCAGATATCCTGCATATCAGATATTTGCATTACCATTCATAACAGTAGCAAGATTTCAGTTATGAAGTAGCAGTGAGATAATTTTATGGTTGGGGTCACTACGACTTGGGGTACTACTATATTAAAAAATAGTCACAGCATTAGGAATGTTGAGAACTACTACTCTAAAAGAAACTTCTCAATTAGTAGCCACATTCCATTGTGAGTGACCCACCAGGCATAACGCTTTCCAGAATTTTCCATGTTGTATCATACATCATTCTTATTTATGAATGAATAATATTCAGTTTGTATGGCTATACCACATCTTGTTCATTCTTCTTATTGATGGACATTTGGACCGTTTCTGCTTTGGACTATTATAAACAATGCCACTATGAACTTTGGATTCCATGTCTAAATATATATTTTAATTTCTTGGATATATATTGGGAGTGAAATGGATAGACCGTATCATTAATACATTGTTTCACCTTTGGAGAACAGCCAAACTTTCTACTTTTTAAAATTACATTTTTTTAATGTGTGTGTTCATGTGTGCAACTTCTGTCTGCCATGGCACACGTGTGTAAGTCAAAAGGCAATTTTTGGGAATCTGTTCTTTATTTCTAATGCATGAATGCGTGGGTCCTGGGATCAAACTCTGGCCCTCAGGGACAAGTGCTTTACTGACTGAGCCATCTCTCTGGCATATATATATATATGCCTCAGCACTGCAGTTATTGTATGTATACATTTATACATATATGTGTGTATGCATATACATATATAACTGCAGTGCCAAAGTGTACATTTTTGCAGTAAAGAAAGGCATTTTATAGGTGTTGTAACTTTCCAACAAGTTTCGAGACAGACCTCCTGGACCCCACGAGACAACTTGCCCACCATCTCCAAAATAGGTGTCAGAGAGAAGAAACCAGGACAAGGAGGGGAGAAACAGGGGAGACAGAATGAAAAAAATGGTGCATCTGAGGCAGGAAGAGGAGAGGGCCGAGCTCTTTGAGAGACTGTCCAGTCTTACACCCAGGCATTATTAATGTGTTTGTAGTGTAAGTGAGTGTTTCTCTCAGGTGCTTTAAAGGTAGTAGGGTGGAGTGCATCCAGTCTGTTTGTAGAAGGACAGACATTTTGTCATCAGCTGTAGCCCATGCTGCAAAGTAGCCTGGAAAACAACTCCCTTCATGTATAGTGGAGTATCTGATGAAAGTGGGCATCGCCTGGGTGCTTGTGGCTATGGTTTGGGCATTGAACCCACAATGCTCTGCATGCTAGGCGAGTACACTTATCCAGGAAGGTAACTGCTACCCCTCATCCGGCAGTTTTAGAAGTGGCCAGTGTTGTTCTGGGTTTCCTCTGGGGCAGAGCCTGAGAGCAGATTTTTTAAAAATGCCTTAGGAAGCTCGCGCATGCGCATGCGCACACATACATGCGCGTCTGCTCGGATAAATAAACTATAAGGCAAAGGAAGCAAAATGAAGTGTTCTAATGAATGAATAAGAGATTTGAATCTGTCTCCTTGGAGAGCTCATCCAGAAGCCACACTATTTTAGGTCATGGGACCCAGCTGCTGGGTTCTGTGAAAATTTCTGGGTTGAAGGGCACAGTCTCGGGCGGAACTGAGTGAAGTCTAAGAGCAATGGGGGCCGCTTGGGATCCTTAAGCTTACAGAGGGTTCCCTGGTCTCAGATTCAAGGGTGACTCTAGAGGGGAGAACTCTGAATCTGGCCGTGAATCATCAGAGATCTGATCCATCTTTTTCGTGCTTGCTAATAATTCGGACCAGATCTTGGGGCTCTGGGACTTCCGGCTTCCATGTCTGTACTTCAGTGACCTTTATGTGTCGCGTTGACTGTCTTTAGCTTGCTAACTGCCCTCTGGGCTTCCCTGAGCCTACTCAATAAAAAGAGTTAAGAATAAAATAAAATAAAATAAACAAGCCAAATGCACCCCCTTTAAACCCTGCAGAGGCAGGCAGAGCTCCCTGAGTTCAAGGCCAGGCTAGTCTACATAACGAGACCCTGTCACAACAGAAGAAAACCAGAAAAAGTTCCCCAATCCATCATTCCCTGGCTCAAAGGTCTAAACGGCTTCTTGCCACACTCAGCATAATTCAAGTTCCTCCAGCCCCACAGACTTTGCCCTCCCGGGCTCTGCATTCTTCCAGCTTTGTTGATCGTGCTCTTCACCTCCCCTGGGCCTTTGCACTTGCTGTCTGCTCCATTTGGAGTGCTCCCCCCGCACTCCCCACCCCCCAGATAACCAGTAGATGTTTTTCTCTCTGCTGTGGCCTGCATTGGATTGTAAACCTTTCAAATGCAAAGACCCTTTACCAGCCATCCCTGCATCCTTCTTGGCATCTGGTAAAACGAGTGCATTTAGGAATGCCTTGGTAGCACATTTAATTATATAAATGAACAAAAATAGAAGGAACATGACATGCTAGAAACAAGCGCCCGCCCGAGTTCTAGGAGCAGGTAACCCAAAAGAGCCGAATCAGCATACGGAGTCTGATGTGTTTCTTGCTGTGCAGAGAGCCGCAGGAAGTTTACGCTTGTGCAAGCAGATCCTCCAGAAGTAATTTTCTCTTTAGAGAGGTGCGGCACACAGGCTCAGCAGTAAATTCACGGTATTTTTTTTTATAAGAGAATAAAAAGTGGAAATCATATGAAAAGTGGCAGCCACCCACTGGCAGCCCCTGTCTTCAGTGGACGACTCCATGACATCCCCCCCCTCCCCGCCCCCAACTCCGTGCCCAGTGGCAGGTCTAACTAGCAAGATCCGGAACGACAGCGGTAGACCGAGTTCAGCCTAAAGCAGCCTTTGTTTTGTTTAATCTCGTCCTTTACATGATAGAAGGCTTTGCATTGTAACCCACAATAGCACAGGGCACTGAAAACAGCCCCCGTGTCTTGGGTGGGTCAGCTACTCCGAGTTGGTGAGGCTGGATGTAGAGACCTGGCTTCGGTCCGTTCCTTGTCTCCGCCTTCCTTTCCAGATGCTCTCTCCTCTTGCATTTCTTCTGCTTGGTGCTCTGTAACTGCTCCTAGTCACTCAAAAGCTGCCTCTGCTTGTCCTCATTGGTTTGGTTTTTCTTTAAAAACCAATCCTCACAATTATGCAGAAATACATAAAATAAGGAAGAAACAGTCCTTCCTAGAGAATGAGTCACAGTGATTTCTATTTTTTCCTAGGCTGGAAAACGTCAATATTATACCACTTTTTCCCTTGTGATTATGAAAACAGTGTATCTTTAGTGTAAAAGTTTTGAACTCTGAAAACTTCCAAAAGGCAGCTCCTAATGGAGGACTACTTTTCCCTTTGTTTCCATTCTGGAATTACAGATGTGTGCCTCCATGGTACGTAGTATTTCAGGAAGCTCGATCGCTTGAGGAAGCCAGGTGAAACAAGATAAGAAACCTTCCCCCAAAACCCGAGAGGAGCCACGTTCGTAGCTTCTCAGTACTGACTCTATCTTGTGTCCGGAGAAAGGCAACTCCGGATGGAAGACCGGTGTGGCTCAGAACCCACAAAAAGCGGGCGGAGGAGCAGGCTGGGAACTAGCAGGCATGTGTTTGCATTTGCTGAGGGCATGGGAAGAAGTGTGGAGCAATTGTGCAGACACCCAGGGTGGAGAAGAGGAGGGGATGGGGGATGGGTGCATAGTTGGTCAGACGCAATGAGGCTGTGGCTTGCAGGCAGCCCCCCCCCTCGCCCCGCCAGAGGCTTGTTAGACCTAAGGTCCCTGTTCCGTCTCTAGGACCCTCTAGTGCAGCAGCCTTCTCAATGTCTAATAAGACGATCTTGCCTGTCAATTAGTTCCAAACAGATGAAGCCGGGGAAGATTCTGGGCATCTCACAGAGAGCTGGCACCTGCTGTCCAAGTGCTAAGGAGAGCGAGTGCTTTTGTGAAAGACCTCTCCTCTGAAGTCCACAGGATGTCCCAGCTCTACCCTAGCTGGAATACTAGCCAGACCTAAGCCTGCTACTGCCGTGCATCTCAGAAGGATGGTTTTGGTCAACAATGTCCACATATATGAAGCTAGTCCCTCAAGACGACGTTCTTAGAGCTAGGCAGCCATGTTAGTTCACCCAGACTGACATCTGCATAACGATGAAGTCGCCCAACTGCACAATTCTTAGTATTTATCCCCACTGTTAAGTGCAGCACTCTTGTTTATCCCATTTGAAAAAAAAAACCCCACAAAAAATAAAGAGCTACGGACTGAGTGAGACAATGGGGAGTGAGGGTGGGAGGCGGACGACCCTAAACCTCCCCCCACAAGAAGAAAAACCGTTATAGGAATTGAACCTTGGTTCACTAAGCCATCTTGCCAGCTCCTAACTTTACAATTTTAAAAGAGGATGTTTTCAAGTAGAAAATATTGTGAAATATGTGGAGTCAGTTGATTGTGTTTTGCAGTGAAAACTATATTGTGCATTAAGAAAATGTTCCAAGCCGGGCGGTGGTGGCGCACGCCTTTAATCCCAGCACTTGGGAGGCAGAGGCAGGAGGATTTCTGAGTTCGAGGCCAGCCTGGTCTACAGAGTGAGTTCCAGGACAGTCAGGGTTACACAGAGAAACCCTGTCTCGAAAAACAAAAAAAAAAAAAAAAAAAAGAAAAGAAAATGTTCCAAAGAAGCCAATGAGAACATGCCTGAGATTTACTGAGTGTCTTCCCTGGCCAGCTCTGCACTCTGTAGGTACACACACACACACACACACACACACACACACACACGCACGCACACACTCACACACAGACACACAGACACACACACACACACATGCATATACACACACACATGCATATACACACACACATGCATATACACACACACATGCATATACACACACATGCATATACACACACACACATACACACACATATACACACACACATGCATACACACACACATGCATATACACACACACATGCATATACACACACACACACATACACACACACAGACACACACAGACACACACACACATACACACACACACACACACACACACACACACAGACACACACACACACACACACACACGCACACACACACACGCACACACACACATGCATATACACACACACATGCATATACACACACATGCATATACACACACACATACACACACATGCATATACACACACACATGAATATACACACACACACATGCATATACACACACACATGCATATACACACACACACATACACACACACACACATACACACACATACACACACACATACACACACATGCATATACACACACACATGCATATACACACACACATGCATATACACACACACATGCATATACACACATATACACACACAGACACACACACACAGACACACACACACACGCACGCACACACACAGACACACACACACACAGACACACACACGCACACACACACACACGCACGCACACACACACAGACACACACACAGACACACACACATACACACACACAGACACAGACATACACACACACACACAGACACACACACACACACACAGACACACACAGACACACACACACGCACACACACACACAGACACACAGACACACACATACACACAGACAGACACAGACACACACACACAGACACACACACACACACACACAGACACAGACATACACACACACACACAGACACAGACACACACACACAGACACACACAGACACACGCACACACACACAGACACACACAGACACACACACACACACGCACACACACACAGACACACACACAGACACACACAGACACACACACACACAGACACACAGACACACACAGACACACACACACACAGACACACGCACACACACACACAGACACACACACAGACACACACACATACACACACACATACACAGACACAGACATACACACACACACACAGACAGACACAGACACACACACACAGACACACACACACACACACACACACATAGACATACACACACACAGACACACACACACACACACAGACACAGACATACACACACACACACACATACACACACACAGACACAGACATACACACACACACAGATACCCACACACAGACACACACACACACAGACACAGACATACACACACAGACACACACACACACACACACTCACACACACACACACACACACACACCTTCCCCGAGTTCATTTATTAAGAAGATGACACAGACGAACTCCTGACGCAGTCTTTGGGTTAGCCTTGTGTTCACATACTTTTGAAGCATGTGTGGATATGCACACATTGTGACATTTTTAGTTTAATGTATTTACTCTTGTCAGACCTTGTGACCAAAAGGTTACTTCATGCTAAGCCGAGCCACCACCAAACCCTTCTTCTTCTTCTCCTTCTTCAGATTTATTTATTATTATTATATGTGAGTACATTGTAGTTGTCTTCAGACACCCCAGAAGAGGGCCTCAGATCTCACTACAGATGGTTGTGAGGCACCATGTGGTTGCTGGGATTTGAACTCAGGACCCTCGGAAGAGCAATCAGTGCTCTTACCAGATGAGCCATCTCACCAGCCCGTGCTTTTATATTTCAAGTGAAGAGAATCAGAGGGCACCAGAGGCAGTGCTGACTCTTGCAGACACATGGGCAGAGCTCCAGGGCCAGGACCTATATGTCCAGTGAGCTAGCTAGTGGCAGGGACGGGCTTTGGATTCTCCATGCCTTGTTACCTCTCTGTTTATTTTCCTGTTGTTGTTGTTGTTGTTTGTTGGTTGGTTGGTTGGTTGTTGTTGTTTTGAGACAGGGTTTCTCTGTATAACAGCTCTGGCTGTTCTGGAACTTGCTTTGTAGCTCGGGCCAGCCTCAAACTCAGAGTTCCACCTGCTTCTGCCTCCTGAGAGCTGGGATTAAAGGCATACACACTACTGTCTCAGCTTGTTATTGTTTTTAAATTGGATTTTTAAAAAGTGTGTGTGAGCCGGGCGGTGGTGGCGCACGCCTTTAATCCCAGCACTTGGGAGGCAGAGGCAGGTGGATTTCTGAGTTCGAGGCCAGCCTGGTCTACAGAGTGAGTTCCAGGACAGCCAGGGCTACACAGAGAAACCCTGTCTCGAAAAAAACCAAAAAAAAAAAAAAAAAGTGTGTGTGTTCCTTTGCCCAATGAGCCCCAGATGGTGAGTGTTAGCAGCTTCTCTCCCGGATGACTTCCTAGTGCTGAAGTTATATGTGATGGAAGCTGCTCAGATCACAGTGGGAACAAACCTCAAGCAGCTCAAGTATTGAGATTTACTTCTGCTCTGGGCCTCTCGATTTCTGGTCTTGCAAATTTCACCAAACTCTACACATTGGTAACTGATGCGCCTGTTACCACATTCAAAAATCTACAGATGGTCAATGTGGATGAGAACTAATCTGCTGGATGTCAAAGTTGCAGAACTGCCAAAAAATAAAAAACAGACAAACAGAAGTAAATCTTTTTAAAAAGCTAAATGAGTCTGAGAAGCAATAAAATGCTTAATATTATTATAATAGAAGCATATGAGAGAGAATAATCCCAAATTCATACCACAGCATTACAAACTCCCTCTTCTAAAATGACTGTGTGATTACTGAATTTATACATGAATTATGTTTTCAGAAAAGAAACAGTTATTTGTCTTTTAGAGGGTGGAAAGAGTTTTCTTCTGTTGTTTGTTTGTTCTTTTTCTTTCTTTCTTTTTCTTCTTCTCCTCCTCCTCCTCTTCCTCCTTCTCCTCTTTCTTCTTTTATATAAGCCCAGCACCCTGTATATACTAGACAAATGTTTTTCCACTGAAAACCCTTGATTTTTTTGGACAGATTCTCATTATGTTGTCCGGAGTCCAGGCTGGCCCTGAACTCAAGATCCTTTTGCCTCTGTCTCCAGAGAAAAAATAGTTTTGTTTTCTTTTCTAGACTATTGTGCATAACTGTTTATGTGTAGTTACCATAAAATGAACTCATTAGGTTTTTGATTTTGCTTTGTTTTGTTTTTTCTAGACAGGGTTTCTCTGTGTAGCCTTGGCTGTCCTGGAACTCGCTCTGTAGACCAGGCTGGCCTTGAATTTATAATGATCTGCCTGCCTCTGCCTCCCAAGTGTTGGTAATAAAGGCGTGCGCCACTACCACGGGGTATCAGTTGTTTTTTAATTACCCCAACTTTTTGACTTATTTATTACTATTTTATTTTATTGGTGTGTATGTGGTGTACACACAGTTCTGCTGTAGGGCCAGGGAAGTGTTTGATCCCCTTCTTAGGATCTGATGTAACTCACAGCAGGGTCTTCATTCTATTCCAGCTAGTTCAAGCTCCTCAGCGCACTGATGTCACACAGGACAGTTTTGGTAGGGAGGAGCCCCAAATATCTATCTATGGGGCAAGGCTTTATAGTAAGCAGCAAGCGGAGGAGGGGGTAGGTGTGCAAGCATCTAATTGGAGTACGATCATAGTCTTTACCATAATTGGCTGGTGCTGGGAGTCAAATCATAAATTTAACTTCTGCTCCCCTCTGCATTGGTGGTCATTAAGTAGGGGGTGGGCTTGTACCCTGGGGGAGCAGGGGAATAACCTGGAGACTGGAGCTAGGCTCAGGTTTTCTTGAGGGGTAACTTGGAAACGAATGTTAGGTCCTTGCCTGTTAGCTTACTTGCACCTAAACTTATACTTATGTCCGGTTTTCTTTTCTTTCCTCTTTTTTTTTTTTTTAAGACAGGGTTTCTCTGTGTAGCCCTGGCTGTCCTGGAACTCACTCTGTAGGCCAGGCTATCCTCAAACTCAGATCCACCTGCCTCTGCCTCCCAAGTGCTGGGATTACAGGTATGCACCACCACTGTCCGGCTCTATGTCCGGTTTTCTAACAGGGTGTCTGAATTTAAAAGATTTAACCTCTCAGTTACATGTGCAGAGGCCAAAGGCTGTGGGGTAGCCTGTTGTCTCACTATACTACTCCCTTGAGACAGGGGCTCGACCTGAACCTGAAGCTAGACTGGCAGCCTGAAAACCCAGTGACCCTCTTTCCTACCAGCCCTACCGGAGATGGGGGTACAAGCATGTGTGAGCTCGTCTAGCTCACACTAAGAGTGTTGGGGATTTGAACTCAAATCCTGTGCTTGCACAGCAGCTACTCTCACCACTCCACCCCCTTCCCCAAAGCCAGATTACTCTTTATTACTCTTTCTCCCTGCATTGTCCCTGCACATCCTCCTTGGCTGAGTGGAGGTCACTGCACTGGTTATGTAATGATCAGAAGCATGTGTGGCTTCCCATCTGTGTATCTCTTAAAAGTCAGCATGTATTTGGAAATCAGCATGGTCTATCATGTGAGAATTCCACCATTATCCCCAAACTTCTGAAAAACTTCATTATCCCCAAGAAAGAAACATGGTCGGGTGCTGACCTCATTGCAATATCAAAGCAAACATAAACCCATTCCCTTAAAACTGTGTTTAAAATTTTCAGAGGGAGCCCTGCCCTTTGTCTATGAGAACAATAGCACAAGCCTGTTGGGGAGGATTTATGACTTGTCTCTTGTCAACCTTCCTAGAATGACAGCAAAAAGACAAGTACCATTAGCTTGAGGTGGCGACAGTGTAGATTCACCCAGCTCAGTTAGAAAGTGGTATCCCCCTCCAGTTTGTAGTATGCAGACAGACAGCTCCAGGGAGCTGTCGCCCCCATCCCTCACCTCACCAGGGAAGAGTCCCTTTGAGTTTTCAGAACCCTCTGAGTTCATGTTCCTTCTGTCCGAAGTTGGAATAGAAATTGTTTTTGAGGAAAAAAAAGGGATCTATATTCCAATCAAAGTGCTTTCCAAGGCCCCAGGATCCTGTTTATTTGTAAATCCATAATTTACTGAACCGTTTTACCTTGCTTGTAAGGAATTCGTGTACAAATTAACAATAGATTCTCTGGTTAATTTATTTCTGCTGCCGTTCTTGGATTTTAAAAGCGAGCATCGCTCAAGATCACCCAGCTCATAAATACCTCTGGGATGGCTTGGCACACGCGCACACACACACACACACACACACAGGACATGGCAGGGCAGGCTCCCTTTAGCCTCTCTCTTCTCTGCGGAATGACATATTCAGCTAGATATCCACAAGCAGATATGAACTTGGTGACCCCAGAAATGTGTCTGATCAAACCTGACAATGAAAATAGAACATAGCCAGGGCATAAGTGTACTGCTCTGCTTACACCACACACACACACACACACACACACACACACACACACACACACACACACACACACACAATGTCAAGGGCGTGGAGGGTCACCTGGCTCCTGTGTGGGATGTGTTAATCCGTGCTTTTCAATCTTCCCCATGCGTTCATAAGCACATAGCTGTTCTATATTAGATCTGGTTAGGATCCATTGAAGTGTATGGGTTTTTCCTCCCTGAGAAAAATCAACCCAGTGAGCCTGTCGGCCTTTTACAAGGCCCGTTGGAGAAGAGCAGAAATGTATGGAGAATCTTTCCTAAGGAGAGTGACAGACAGATTGCTGATGTCCAGGTGTTCCCATCTGTGTCCAGATTGCATTAACTGACTTGTGAGACTTGTGTTTGGGAATTTCTGTTTGCACTTACCAATGTACCCTCCCCGCTTTAAGTGGCAAGGACTGACTAAACAAGGACAGACACAAACGGAACTCCTTTCGGATGTTTCAACTAAGTGTCACTAAGACACAGGTTAGACAAGCAGAACTTCATCTGGGTGGCTTAAAGAAAAAAAAAAGATAATTTTCAGTTATTGTGAAACTGTAGCGTGTGACTTTACTGAAATTTTTTAGTAAAATCCAGTAGATAAATCAAGTATCTTGAATTCCTTGAATAGCTGTTATTATCAGTTTGACATCTTATTTTAAAGAAACTGCTAAAAATTTGACAAAACAAATGTGGATGGTTATAATTGAACTTGACAATCGGTGTATGGGGGAAGAGATGACACCACCCCTGTATTGAGAGTGAGCGCTCCTGGCCGTATCCCCGCAGTCACACTTTCAGGTTAAATGTGTGCACATCCTGGTGGCCAGAACATCTGTTTCTAGCTTGTTGTTCCTCTTGGCTGCCTTTCAATTGGATTTCCTCGAGCAGGTCCCAGGCTTGTCACCGCAGCCAGGGTCTGTTAAACATCACCACTGGTCCTACATTAAGTGGGAGGTTCAGGGCTAAGCTAATAACTCGCCTGCCTCTCTGACTGATCACAGGGATGCTCTCTGGGGCCACTTATCATGCGGGCTCCTCGGGGAGGGTGCTCTTTGTCTTGCACCTCTGGAATTGGTTTTGTTTCCCTCATTCCCAGAGTTCCGGGTGGACAGACAGGGCTCACAGTCAGTGGCATGGCTGTGTTACACTTTACCGATGTTTCCCTGACAGGGATCCAAAGGACTGTCTATCAAACACAACGCCTGCTGTGTCCTTCCTATGTGAACTCTATGATACGCAACAATTCTCTCTTCCCTCTTCTTCATTCACTCTGAAAAGCAAACAAAAAGGAAGTACTGTTCCGGGCAGTTTATGGGAACTTGGTGACTCTGGGGATGAAATTGTAACTTAACATTCCGAATCTTGATTATGATGTGTAATGAACACACGTCTGCAAACCTCTGCTGTTCATGGGCAGCAGTGTGTCATCCATGTATATCTAAGGGGTGGTCGGAAAGATGCTTCAAAATACCTTTATGTGCCCCGCAGTTGTGGTGCACACCTTTAATCCCAGCCCTCAGGAAGCAGAGGCAGGAGGATCTCTGTGAGTTTGAGGCCAGCCTGGTCTACAGAGAGGGTTCCAGGACAGACAGACAGGAGTATACAGAGAAATATTATCTTGAAAAAAAAAACAGAGAGAGAGAGAGAGAGAGAGAGAGAGAACCTTCATATGGCTTCAATGGCTTCCACTCTTTAAGTGTTCCAGCTAACTTATAAGAAGAAAATGTCTATGGCTGGAGAGATGGCTCAGCAGTTAGAGCACTGACTGCTTTTTCAGAGGTCTTGAGTTCAATTCGCAGCAACTACATGGTGGCTCACAACCATCTGCAATGGGATCTGATGCTGCTGGTATGTCCGAAAACAGAGACAGTATACTCACATACATAAAATATAAAAATCTTAAAAAAAAAAAAAAGTAAGATGTCCAAGTCCAAGGATAGACAAAAAAAAAGCACTTGGGAGTTTGCCCACTAGCAAGGGTAGAGATGGTCAATTCCTTTCCCATTTCTGCTTTCTAGGTGGCTTCTAAGGTAGCAAAGAAAGTTAGATTCGGTCAGTTATAACCTGTGGTTGACTTTTCCGGGTGATTCACAAACTCGGCATTCTTTGAGAGAAGCTGACTCCTGCTGCCAAACCTGAAAGCATTCCTTTCCCCAGGGCAGATAGATGTTCATAAAAAATCCCCCCTTTTGCCAAACCTTGCCATGGTCCCTTGCAAGACGCGAGCCGGATATAGGATAACTTCACCCCCGGAATCTGAGTAGCGGGGTAGGGGGTTACTGAAGCGGCAACAGGGCAGGATGTGAGGGCTTTGCCGAGCACGTGAGGGTTTCTCTTCTGAAATGGAGGCTGTAGCCGAGAGAGGGAAATAGATGTTATCAGGCTTCCCACTAACAGAAGGCAAGAAGCGTCTTACTAACTGTGACGGGTCGGATGGCTTGTTCTTATTTTCAGAGTCCGCAAGCACTTCCAAAAAAAAAAAAAGAATCCAGGTTGTCGATAACACCTGCCATTGGTTGGTTTTTCAAGAGAAGGACTCCTTTGTTAAAATGGCTTGAGCTTTAAAGAAGAGAATCAAGGAGAAACTCTTGAGTTTGGGGTAAGCACGACTTCGCTCACAGGCAAGGAAAATGAAAAGCAGTAGCTATGGCGGCCCGCGGTCAGGAGAGCACCCTGGCCAAGGCTGGAAGAGATGGCGTTGCCTGCATACTTTCCTGAATCCGCGGGAGAATCCCACCTGCAACAGTCTTTGCTGTCTTGCATTCACCGAGCGAGCGGAGACACTGAAGTGATACAAGCTCATCAGCTCAGCAAGCTTCCGTTTCTGTGTAAGAAAACCTGAGATACGCTGGGGTCCTTCCTGCCCTCTCTTCAGTCCCTACGTCTTTCATTCTCTTATAAACAGAGGGGAATGTATTATATATAAATAAATGTAGGGTGGTGCTGAACAAAAACTGGAAGACGGCCTGGTAGTGAGTGGGTTAGAATACTCGCTATAGCTTGAGGACCATTTTAGAAGCTGGACATATTTAGGTGCATCTCCAAGTGCTTGAGGGGGTAAGGGGGCAGGAGGCAGGAGGGTAGCTAGGGCTTGCTGGAGGACCGCATAGCTCCAGGTTCAGCGAGAGACTTTGTCTCAAGAGGGAATAAGAGAGAGTGATTGAGCAGTGAACTTGGCTTCTTCCTCTGGTCTCCTGCAACACCTGTGCATATAATATCCACAACACACACACACACACACACACACACACACACACACACAGAGAGAGAGAGAGAGAGAGAGACAGAGAGACAGAGAGAGACAGAGAGGGAGGGAGGGAGATTGGGAAAGGCAGACAGACATAGAGAGGGAGAGAGAAGGAGAGACAGACACACACATACACAGAGACAGACAGACAGACAGACACAGACACACACACACACAAACATCTTTTTTTTTAAATTAGAAAATTCGAAGGAGCCGGGCGGTGGTGGCGCACGCCTTTAATCCCAGCACTTGGGAGGCAGAGGCAGGCGGATTTCTGAGTTCAAGGCCAGCCTGGTCTACAAAGTGAGTATCAGGACAGCCAGGGCTACACAGAGAAACCCTGTCTCGAAAAAAACCAAAAAAAGAAAGAAAAGAAAGAAAATTCGAAGGAAGCAGTGTCCACAGGATAAAAGCCACCCAAAGCTGGAGTAATGTCAGCCCTCAGCTCTGCAGAAGCCTGGGTCTAGGGGCACAGGGCCAAGGTGGCAGTGAGTGACTACAGAAAGAAATACCCAACCAAGCATTATATGTGATCTGAATGATTCCAAGACCATCAGGATTGTCTGACACGGGCTGGAGAGATGGCTCAGTGGTTACTGTTCTTGCCGAGGACCTGGGTTTGTTTCCCAGAACATACAGCGTAGCTTACGATCACCTGTAACTCCAGTTCCAGAGGATCTGACACCCTCTTCTACCCTACAAGGGTTCCAAGCACACACATGATGCACTTACATAATGTTCAGGTTAAGCACCCAAACACATAAAAAACATAGTGACTCCAGGGTTTAAAAAAAAAAATGACTGCACTGCATCACACTAAGTGATCTGTGAGCCCCTGGTCTGTCCACTTTCACCTTGGACAGACGAAATGATTTGTAAGAATGGCCACACAGAAACCTCATGGCCAAGTCAGGGTATTGTCAGATACAGCAAGGAGGAGGGGCTAGGTAGGGAAGGTGTTCACTCTGACCTGGCAAACGTCCCAATTCATCTTTAAAGATATTTTGCTTTAAATGACTTAATGTACCGTCTATATAATTTGATTGACCGCATGATGGTAACCATGCAGAATTTCTGTTCTTATCACTGTTTTCTATTTTAGGACTTCCTTCCGCACGCATTTCCTCATGCTCTAGATTCAGTTTCTGATCCAAGCTTTCCTCTTAGTGTTCTGTCTTAAGTACGGCATTTGCTGTGACCTTAAATGGAGTTCCACATACAACATACATACATACATGTATACATTACATATATACACATTGCATTTTGGCAGACTGACTCCCAGGCCTTGAGAGTCAATGAGTGCTTTTTTAGTAAAGCACTTTATAATTATTCCACATCCCCAGACCCAAACAAGGTTGTTAAGAGCTATGTAGTATCCCATGAGGTATGTTCTAGAATTGTCCTATAGCTAGATTTTAAAAGAATATTTTTTCGTTTTTAAAAAATATATTTATTTATTTATTTAGTGAATGTATCTGAGTGCTCTGTCTTCAGACACACCAGAAGAGGGCATCAGATCCCATCACAGATGACTGTGAGCCACCATGTGGTTGCTGGGATTTGAACTCAGGATCCCTTGAAGAGCAGTCAGTATTCTTCACTGCTAAACCATCTCTCTAGCCCCTTAATAGAATATTTTACAGTCACATTTTTTTGTAGATGTAAACATTCTAGTAACTAGGGTTGTCTCTGTGGTGGTCCGGAGTCTATATAGTTGGAGAAGTCTAAGGTCTTTCTTCTGGACCACAGAAATAAATATTCTCCCCCCTCCTCTCTCTCTGATTCCCTCTTCCTCCCTCCTCCTCCCCATCTCCCTGTCCCTCTCTCAGATAAGGCCTTGCTCTGTAGCCCAAGCTGGCCTTGAGCTTGTAATGTTCCTGTTTCAGCCTCCCCAGTGCTGGGATCGCCGGCGTTGCTCTCAGAGATTGGAAACTTCTTTTCAGGGTTCTGCTTTTCAGAGGTGCTAAGCTACTGGGATGTTCTGTTAAGTTATGGAGGTGTGTGGAGGCGGCCCTGGCGTTATCTGAACTGCTAAGGTGACTGTAGGCAAGAAAGCAAGCAAACAAACAAAAGCCTTAAAAGATAAACCATTGCTTCCTATCTTGTATTAATACAAACACAATTTCCAAAACAAAACAAATGAAACCTCTGTCTTATCTTCACTTGTCGATAGGAAGATGCCTCAGAGATGGTGGACAGAATCAGGACCATAGAAAAACAGAGGGGGCGTATTAATAGGCCTGTAATGACATAAAATTTATTCTGGGGGTGAGGTAAAACTTAATGGTTCATAAATAGCAAATTCATTATATTTTTAATACTGATGTTATATTAACGCCATATAACATCTTTATGGTATCATTAGTACCATTTAAATCCTGACTCAACATGGAGAACAAACATCTCCAAATCTTGGCCATGAACTGATTAGCCAGATAAAATGTTTTAATAAATATTATTGGATTAGAGCATGGTTGGTTGGGTCGTAAACTGTCTTATAAATGTTTTATGTCATCTGTTGCACTGAATTTTAAAATGTTAACAAATTAATTTATTTTAAAGGCCACACCAAGGTGCAAACAGCTTGTTCCTACTGGGACAGTATATCACCAGCCATTTCTCGGCCTCTGTACCAGCAGCAGAAGCAATGTTAAAATACAAAATGTGGTGTGGTTTGTTAAATATCCATTTGTAATTTGCATTAATTATCAATTATTATATTGGTCTAAACTTTCATCTGAAGAACGTACCAGATCATGAAGTACTCAGAAGAGATGACACATTTTTATAACGCATCCATCCCTCTAAGTGTTGACTGGATTGTGAACTAATGTTCGTTGTCAATGATACTTAACTATTCTGAGGAATTGGTTTCAAGTTTAATCATTTTAAAGTCACTAAGAAAAACATCACTCTGGGGCCCTCTTCTCCCACTGGTGGTGGTCTCAGTTACTTGTTCCTCATGATCGCTCCGTCCTGGCCACCTAAAAGTACTTCCACACCAAGAGGAAACAGCGTACAACTTATTTTTTAAGTTGTCTCTGAGTAGTATGAGAACCATCATTTGGGGGTTAGAACTTTGAAAGTCTAACTTCTCTGAGATATTCAGACTTTTGAATAGACTGTCCCAGAACATAACGGATTCCAGGAGAGGTTCACGTGCTCGATCGTCAAGTGCTTGATTAAACTCCATAGCTCTGATACTCTGCATTTGGTAAGCTGAAAAGCGCAGCGGTCATGAACGAGCTGGATGTGGCGGAGAGGTGATTTGTATTATAGTAGCCTGGTAGCTGCCCAATGAACCGTGTAAAAACAGTTCATTAAAATGTTTATGTGCTTGGCTGGTTAATGCAAAGAAAGCTTTATTGCGGCTTTATACAACCTTGGTAACTTCGGGCTGCCATTCGATCAATGTGTTGGAATGCTTCAGGGAAGCCGTCTCTCTAGAGCTCAGAAAGGAACCAAAACACTGGCTTCTCCTTGTTCTTCCTAAGAGAACACATTTTCAGGTCTTTAAGGCTAACCCTGACTTTCTTCTTTTCCGCTCTTTTACAGCCAGTTAAAATGCTTCAAGTATATTTGTAGCGGATTGACATGCTTCTTGCACAAAAGTGCCCGCTGGTTGTAATAGAATTTAATCAGTGAATAGGTAATTACTGCATTGTGTTTTCAAGGCAACTCTTACGCAGTTTCAACACACACACACATTTTTACTTACTTACTTACACACACACACACACACACTCACTCACACACCACACACACACACATTCAGGAATACAGGTAGGCAGGCAGATACATAACACACACACATACACACATACACACACACATACACACACACACACACACACACACACACACACACACCTCATTGAGCTGGAAAGCAGACATGCTAATTCCCCATCTCTGTAGTACTTAGATCCATACACTTATTTCATGGCTATTTTAACATTAAAAACGTATCCTGTAGTCAGCTAGCAACCATCTCTTGAAACAATGTGACTGAAATATATTCATGTTGTAATGAACAACCAAGTCTCCTACAGCTGAGACAGAAAGATTGTTAGTATCCAAGGTTGAGGCCAGCCTGGGCTACATATTAAGACTCTTTGAGCCAAAAGACAAAAACGAAAATGTACACTGTTTGAAACACTATTTTTTGTGAAACTGATTATTATTCTCTGGGCTCATGAATCTCATTTAAAGGTACTCAACGAACAAAATCATGTAATATTGGAAATACCTTATGCCTTCTTTGTAAATATGTGCATATGTATTTTGCTATAACTGGAAAAAATCCTTTTCATTTGTTAGTGAAAAAAAAACGTATTTTGAAATAGTTGAATCTTTATGAAAGAATGGTTTTTAAAAACACCTTTAAGATAAATAAAATCTTATTTTAATAGGAAGATTAGTCCACGAAAGCCCTTACTTTCACAATAACAACTTGATTTAAAAATATTTTACTTTATTGTTATTACTCTGTGTATAAGTGAGGGTGTGCCTGTGTGGAAGTCAGAGGACAACTTCAAGAGTTGGTTCTCATCTTCCACTGTGGATTCTGATCAAACTCAGGTTGTCAGGCTTGTGGGACAAGTATTTTTTTTTTTTACCCACTAAGCCATCTTGCTCACCCCACAATTAAAATTTTACATGGAAAGTACTATTTATAATTCACCTATAAGAAGTTTTTCAATAAAAAGGTTTACTTAAATGGGTAGGGCAGTTCAGTGGGTAAGGTCACTTGCTTACAGCCAACGCTGAAGACCTGAGCTAAGGCCCCCCGGAGAGAACCACTTCTGCCAGTTGTCCTCTGACTTCTGCATTCTGGGGCATACATGGCCCCTAAAATTAAATGGTAAAAAGTGCTTTAGCTGGGTGTGATAGCACACACCTTTAACCCCTAGCATTTGGGAGGCACTATTCATAATCATTACCAACACATGGGGGCCCTAAGGTACAGCTTGTTTATTTTAGTTTTATTTTGTTTGATGTGTTTGGGTATCCTACCTGTAGGTATGTCTGTGTGTTACTTGTGTGCCTGGTACCCAAAGAGGCCAGAACAGGGTGTTGGATTCCCTGGAACTGGAGTTATGGATGGTTGTGAGCCATCATGTGGGTGCTAGGAGGTCCTCTGGAAGATCTGCTGGTGCTCTTAAGTGCTAGATCATCTCTCCAGCCCTGTATGATAGACTCTTACTGGATATATTTTGAGTGAATAAATGTTAAAGAGAAGTAGACACAGCACCATTTAAAATGGTTCTTAGAGGTTGTGCTGGTGCTCACTGGGTGAAGCTCGAGCATGAGGATCACTATGGCACCCCAAAACTGTAACCCCAGGGCTGGGGTGCGGAAACAGAGGGTTCACTGACCAGCCTTGACCAATCAGTGATCTTCAGGTTTAGGAGGCGACCTCGTTTTAAAAATAAGAAGGAAGCTGGGCAATGGAGGTGTATGCCTTCAGTCCCAGGACTTGGGGGCAGAGGTAGGTGGAACAGGCCTGTGAGTTCAAGTCCCAGCCTGGGCTACAGAGCGAGTTCCAGGATGGCCAGGTCTACACAGAGAAACCCCATCTTGAAAAACCAAAAAATAGGTAGGTAGGTAGATGGATGGATAGATAGATAGATAGATAGATAGATAGATAGATAGATAGATAGACAGACAGACATAAAATAGGTAGGTAGATAGATGGATAGATAGATGGATGGATGGATGGATAGATAGATAGATAGATAGATAGATAGATAGATAGATAGATAGATAGATAGATGAATGCAGTTAAGAGCTCTGCTCTTACAGAGGACCAGCGTTCAATTCCCAGCAACCACATGGCACCTTACAACCATCTGTAACTTCAGTTCCAGGGCATCCAGTGGCCTCTACCAGCACCAGACATGCATGTGGTGCAGACACCCATGTAGACAAAATGCAAATCCACATAAAAATAATTTAAATAAGGTGGGAAAGCAATTGAGGGACACACTTATTGTTGACCTCTGGCCTCCATACATGCGTACACGGTGTATCAGTAAATAAATAGATAAATAAAATGTTGGTTAGCAACTGCAGATATACAATCAAATTTTCTTCTAGACGTCTATTTTACTTTTACCTTTAAAAAATAATTAGCCAGGCAGGGGTGGCACACTCCTTTAATCCCAGCACTCAGGAACAGGGAGCGGGCTGTGAATTGTTTGTGAATTCAAGGCCAACCTGATCTACAGAGCTAGTTCCAGGATAGCCAGGGCTATACAGAGAAACTCTGTCTTGAAAAACAAAACAAAAATATTGTGGTATGTGTGTGTGCACAGGTGTGTGCAGAGGAGCATGCAAGTGCACATGGGTATCAGAAGGCAGTGAATAGCAGGGTACGGTTTTGGGGAGTTGGTTCATTTCCTTTTACTGTAGTGGTTCTGGAGATGGAACTCAGGTCATTAGTTTTGGCGGCAAGCATCTTTATTGCCTGAACCATCTCGCTACGCCCCCCCCCACACACACACACACACTTGGTTTTTAACGTAGGCTTTGAGAGGTTGTGTTGGGTTTGAAGCCATAGCAACTCAAAACCACTTAAGAATGTCTTGTTATAGTTTTAGATTATACATACACTCATCAGCTTCCACATAAGCTATGGAGGACTTGAGCCAGGCTCCAAGCCCTGGTACTAACACTTGGCATGGCAGGGTTCACTTTTGTGCACTGACCCCCATCCCATACTAGGAGCTATGCTTACAAGACTGATTTGATATCTGAACTCCAAAGCCTTGTTTGAATTTTATTCTGTTTTTCTAATAATGTAGGTTTTGAAACAGGGTGTAATTGTGTAGAATAAGCTAGTCTCAAATTTATAATCTGCTTACTTCAGTCTCCTGAATGCTGGGGTTAGAAGCACACACTGTGTCATGTCTGGCTTTTGTTTACTTACAAAATTTTTACTACATTCTATTTTTTGTGTGTGTCTATATACCGCAATGTGTGTGTAGAGGTACTGGGTCTTGAACTCAGGTCATCAGGTTTGGCTGCAAGTACTCTTACCTCCTGAGCCATTTTGCTAGCCCCAATTTTACTTTGGTTTGGGGAGTTTTATTGTTGTTGTTTGTTGTTTGTTTGTTTGCTTGGTTTGGTTTGGTTTTCAATACAGTTTCTTTCTTGTGTAGCCCTGGCTGTCCTGGAACTCACTCTGTAGACCAGGCTGGTCTCAAACTCATAGAGATCCACCTGCCTCTGCTTCCCAAGTGCTGGGATTAAAGGTGTGCTTGGCTTCAATTTTATTTTTTTGATTGACACATGAAAATTGCAAATATTTATGGGGTGTAATATATTATTTCTATGTATACCCTCTGTAAGATTAACTCAAGGTAATTACTGTCACTTTAAACTCATCTCTTTTTTTTCTTATGGTGGGTCTGAGGGGCTAGTTATAACACCTATGATGTCATGTGACCTCAGACCCTCCTGTCTAGCCTTCACTGTATTCTCTTAAAAAAAAAAATCCATCTTAACAAACACTTGGCTAAAATCTATATGCATGCATAGATGTGGTCTTTGGATTTTTGAGGACCGTGTGAGAGTGATCATACTGGGTGGGGGAAATGCCAGGTTTGAACCTGCCGTTCTGATGACCAGTGTTATGACCAGTGGAGCGCTCGTTCCCCTTCCTAGGATGAAAGGAGAGCGCTCCTAGAAGTTCACTTGCGCTTCCATATCTCTTGACACTTCAAAAACCGACCAAGGAGTGTGGAGAGGTGAGGCCTTGCTAACCATGTGTGCTTCCTCAAGCCCTCTCTGATTTAATTGGCAGCGCAAATGACCCCCCCCCCAGGCCTGCAGCATCTCAACTTGATGTGTATAATTGATAGCCAAACATTTTTTACAGGCTGTTAAATGGTAAGACCACAATGAAATGTATATAATGTTGATTAAAGTGATTTTTGCATGAAGGGGTCAGAGACATTAACAAGTTAAAAGAAAGTGTGAGCTCTCTACCCCCATACCTCTAATCTTTGTTCAACTTTCTAGTAATTGACACCACATGTTTACTGGGCCTATTTGGGTCCAATTTAAGGCTGTTGCATTCAACATATTTTGAAGTGTTCTTGAGATGAGTGTGCCCATGGGGGGGTGAGGGTGCCCCAGAAAGGTGGACTTCAGCTATGACGTGAGCACATGGTAAAAGAGAAAAATTCAAACGAACACCTCCATTGTGCCTCAGTTTAAATCGTCTGGCGCCTAAAGGTAGACTAAGAAGCTGTAACTCTGAGAAGGATTAAAATGGACACCCAAATGATAATTACTGGGTAATTTTGTTTTGGTTATAATTTGTGGTGTTATTTTTATAACTGACATGAGACATAATATATTTTTCAGGGCTCTGCAATAGCTGATCAACAAATGGAACCTGTCAGAAAGCATTTGGAGGGACAGGTACAGCAAAAAGCTGGGTGCTTTTTTAAATGCTGTACACACTTAAAAAAAATTTTTTTTTTAAGTTCATGCATCAGAATAGTTTCCTAAAAACAAAATGACTTTTGACATGTGGCGTATAGCAAGCCCTCTGCCTGGGCTTCTAAAACTCCCTTGTTTTCATGACTGGGAATCTGGAGAGGGATTTTCCCCTCTCTTGTGCTATTCCCCCAAATTCTGTGGTACCTTGGACTGTGAGCAGTGGACGTCTCAATCTCCTACTCCCAGGTTCTCCATCCGCACTTGCCCTTTCTTAGGTTCTGTCCGTGTTTGGGGCGTCAGTGACATCAAGGACAGGGCGGGGCTTTAGTTCTCCGTCCTCCGTCAATCCTCCGCTGGTGCTCCTATCTACAAACCACAGACCGCTCTGACCTCTGCCTGAGCCACGACCTGGGACTTGCAGACCACCCAGACTCCCCGCGAGCACCAGATGGCAGTTGTAGTCGGCACTTCCCATGTGGCATAATTTTGTGGAATTTCCCTCGCCTCATCTGGCTCTGATTATTTGCTGACTTGTAATTGTAGTTATTTGTCTGAAGGCTTTATCTTCTTTGCCAGACTGTAAGCTCTTGCTCCGCCTGCCTTGGCCGCACTGTGCTCTGCAGTGAGGAAATCCTAGCGCCACCATGCCCAGTCACTGAGCTGGAGATTCCGATCACCAACCAAGAACCCAGTTACCTACAAACTGGAGATGGGCTACATCCCTGGGTAGATCTCCAGCTATTCAGAACGAGTTCCCGGTTTCTTTGTTTGTTTTCACAGACAGGAAGTCAAGAGAATATCTATGTTTTTAAATTTCCACAATGTATTATTGATGATTTGGAATCATGATGCATTGTGGTCCTCCACAGTGGGAAACAGCTCTCAGGTTCCACTGTAGCAGAACGAGGCTGAAGGAGTTAGAACGGACCCTTTACTTCAAGTTCCCCGAGAACATATTTTATTGACTGGTCAGACAGCAGGATGAGACCTGTGGGTTAAGCAGAGTGTCTGGGGTGATTCCAATCTCCAGGGGCAGACCCCCGACTTTGTAGCAGTTTTATGTGAGGAATGACCCCGTGAAGAATTCTACCAATTGTTTACTTTCTTTCCCCTCTATCACAGGACCAGGGAATTTTAGGTTCAACCACTCACAGACGTTTAACTTTTATAAACAGTTGATAAACTTGAGTTGCATCTGTTAATTTACTGACATTCTTGGAAGATTAAACAAATAACCACATTTCTTTTTATATGGAAGATTAAATAAATACCCATTTTTTTATGTTTCTAACTTTTCCAGTTTCCTTCATTTCTTTCTCAACACTTAGGAATATTTAAAATCATAAAATCGGCTAGTGGTATAATTAAAATTGTGGGTTTGAGGGTAATCAATACTTTTCCACGTTACTCTTTTCCAGGAAAATAACTCCCCCCAAACCCTGCAATTCACATTTTTCAATTTCTGTTCATTTCCAGTCCTTGACATCACACTTAATTGAGATAAAATATTTTTCAATTTAGAAGCTCATCATTACTTCAGAGAAGAATTTCTAATATAAGTTATAAGAGAAAAAAATCTAAAAATACCTAAGTTAAAACATGTTTGTGTCTTTTTTTTTTCCCATGACTAACCCATGTCTATTCTCTATGAAATTGATGTCAAAAAAGTATTATATATTTTCAGTACAAAATAGAAGGCTGCTCTCTCCTATCCTTGTCAGGACGTCGTATCCCTTTAATCATACTTTTCATTTCGGTACATTGAAATTTCCGTTGCCAAGGACAACATCATAAATAAAAGTGTTTGTGAAATTTCACCTGCAGCCTCCTCACCCTGTGCATTAAGCATGAGACCAGCCGAGAGGTGGTCAGATGCGGAAATTTATAATCATTTATTACGTGCGGCTGAAGCAGGGAGGGAATAAAAGCGTGAAGGCATACATCTATACACGGAAGCTGTGGGGCTTAAATGAAAAGGAAAGTGAATTTCTGTGTCTTGTCATAAAGTAATGAGAAGCTAGAGCTTTTATTCATAGCAGCCCAAGATGCATTTACTCTCAATCTAGCCTCGGCAGTAAACGCTTCCCTGATGTATTGCTTTGGACTCACAAAGAAATATTTGTGCTCTACATAATAGTATAGTTAGGAGAATTACTGCATGGTTGAGGAAGTTCTATAAGGCTTTATAGCGGACAGTGTTCCTGTAATTTCATCACCGTGTAGCTAATGTAGTACTTTAATATCACAGGTTACTTTTTTATTTACCATTTATTAGGAACTGACAGAGTCGATCATCTCTGCATCATAAACAAATCATGGAAGGATTCTTGTAGGAACCTTAAAATCCCAGATGGATGTACTGTGGCGGTTTTACACGGCCCTGTCCCCTGTAATGAGCTCACCCTCAAATGATTATTTAGATCTGTGAAATGTAAATCAGCCTCCTTGTTCCCAGTCCATTGGCTAAAGAAAACCCGAGAATGTTTTATTTCGTGCATACAATTAGCACCGCACGTCATTTGTGCTCAGAAATAAGTCATCGATCCGATTTCACCAATGACTAGAGGTTATGGCTAGAAAGAAAAAAAGGTGAACGTTCTTAGCTGCAGATTCCTTTGGGGCATATTAATAAATGTTCTGTTATATTAAGGTTGCATCAATATTTTCTCAGACGTTTCTATAAAGTGTGTTTTCTTCACTTGAAGCTAACTAAAAGCAAATGCCCTTTTAAATTTATTATCTATTTTTACTTCGTGTGCATTGGTGTTTTGCCTGCACGTATGACTGCGTGGCAGTGTTGGACCCCCTGGAACAGGAGTTACAGACAGTTGTTAGCTGCCCCGTGGTTGCTGGGAATTGAACCCAGGTCCTCTGAAAGAACAGCCAGTGCTCTTAACAGCTGAGCCATCTCATTAGCCCTGCAACTGCCTTTATACTTTCTGTTTATGTAGGTTCTCCTCTCTGAATAAATAGGAGAATAGATGATGGACAGAGAGTTAGTTACTAGGTAGATCCAAGGCATGTGAGCAGGGTCAATGCAAGGGAACATAGAGAAGACTAGTGAAGGATAGGCCTTTGCATGGAGGCTGTAGCTATGGGAGAGGACCAGTCAGGTCCTCTGGCCTTGAGCATCTCCCAGCCTCTTAAATCTCAATATTTCCACCTGTAAGATAGGAGTGATGCACTTTGTCCTACTAATCCCTCGGGGTTGTTGTAAGGATCAAGTACAATAAGGTCTGGAGAGATGGCTCAGGGGCTAACAGTGAGCACTCATGTAAAAGCCCAGCCTCTGGTCTCTGAGGACAGCTGCACTCAGGAGCACATAGCTGTACCACCACACGTCAGCATGACGAAATAAATCTATAGAAATAATATACAGCAAATGCATGTGCACTAAATATCAGGACCTCAGAATGTAAAAGGCGTTGAGTAAACACTGAGGGATCAAAGCAGGTATTTTTTTTAAAGTATATTTTTTTATTACATTGTATGCTTTAGGTATGTGTATTAGAAATGAGAGCTAAAGTGATTTCAGACATTATAAAATAATGACATATTTGATTTTAGTTTTCTTCGATGAAATTAAAAACCAGTTGAAACAGGTTCTCAAGTAGCCCAGGTTAGCTTAGAGTCTTAAATTCCTGGTCTTCCTGCTTCAACCTTCCAAGTGCTGGGATCACAGCTGTGCACCAACAGGCCTGGCTTGAGATTGATTTTTGAAACTTATCAGATTTTAGCCAGCGTGGTGGTACAGGCCTGTAATCCCAGTGAACACAGGAGGATGCTGAGTTCACAGATGGCCTAGGGTCAAGAATGAGTACAAAGTCAGCCTGAGTTACACAGGAAGATAACCTCTTCAAAACCAACGGCTGGGGTTCTGCTCGCAACACCAGGACTAAGAAAACACTCAACCTAAAAAAAAAAAAGACCAGAAAATGGCTTTTAACTCCAACACTCAGAAGGCAGAGGCAGGTGGATCTCTGTGAATCTGAGGCCAGTCTGGTCTACAGAGTGAGTTCTTTTTTTTTTTTTTTTTTAGCATTTAGTAACAGATACTTTATTTTTTTTTCTAAGTTTTTTTTTATTTACATTCAAAATCATTTCCCCTTTCCCGTTTCCTCCCTCCCCGAAAGTCCCATAAGCCCCCTTCCCTCCCTCTTTTCCCCATTCAACCCCCTCTCGTTTCTCTGTCCTGGCGTTCCCATACATCCAGTCTTTCCAGGACCAGGGGTCTCTCCTTCCATCTTCTTGGAAATCTATTGATATGCGGATTGTGTCTAGGGTATTCCGAGATTCTGGGTTAATATCCCCTGTTCTAATCCTTCCCAAACAGATCTATCAACTGGGGACCAAGTGTGGTGGTTTGAATAGGTATGGCCCCTACAGATTCATCTGTTTGAATGCTTGGCCCATAGGGAGTGGCATTATCAGGAAGTGCAGCCTTATTGGAGTAGGTGTGGTCTTGTAAGAGGAAGTGCGTCGTTGTGGGGGTGGGCTTTGAGGTCTCCTATGCTCAAGTTACCTTCAGCGACACATTCTCTTTCTGATGCCTTCCAATGACGATGTTCCTCTGTTCCTCCAGCATCATGTCTGCCTGCCTGGACGCTGCCATGCTTCCTGCCATGATGATAATGGACTAAACCTGAACCTGTAAGCCAGCCCCAATTAAATGTTTGCCTTTATAAGAGTCGCCATGGTCGTGGTGTCTCTTCACAGCAATAAAACCCTAAGACAAGTATTTAAATATCTGAGCCTATGGAGGCCTTTCTCATTCAAACTCCCACAGTGAAGATCGAGTGTCTTCTGTCATTCTCTACCTTATTTTCTGAGACAAGGTCTCTTATTGAACCTGAAAACCTGGAGTTCACTAACTAGATGGACATTGAACTTCTGAAATCTCTATCTCCCCTTAGCACGCCACTGTGATTTCTAGTTCTCTCTCTCTCTCTCTCCCCCCCTCCCCCTCTCTCCCTCTCTCCCCATTTCTATTGTCTGTCTGTCATGTGTATGATGTGTGTGTGTGTGTGTGTGTGCATGTTTGTGAGTGTGGACGTGCATGTACCATATCATTCCTTGTTTCTTTTTTTTAAAAGATTTATTTATTAGTATATGTAAGTACACTGTAGCTGTCTTCAGACACACCAGAAGAGGGCGTCAGATCTCATTATGGATGGTCATGAGCCACCATGTGGTTGCTGGGATTTGAACTCAGGACCTTTAGAAGAGCAGTCAGCTCTTAACTGCTGAGCCATCTCTCCAGCCCCCATTCCTTGTTTCAGACAGGCTTACCACTGAGTTTGCCGGGCTAGCTCAGGCTAAGTTTCTGGGGAATCTCCTGTCTCTGACTTCCATCATGCTGTAGCAACTTCGGGGTTGCAGAAGTTCACTGCTATGTCTGGCTTTGTATGGGTTCTGAGAATCGAAATTCAAACTCTCATGCTTGCCCGGCAGTCGCCTTCCCCACTGAACCATCTTTCTGTGTCCACACTGGATTCTAATGCCGGATCAAAGCTGGGAATCAAAGTCAGGTCTTCACGCTTGTACAGCATACACTTTACCCACTGGACCGTATCTCCCAGTCTCTGTAGTTATAGCTTTCAAAACATTTTCCTTCCCTGTCTACCGTTCCACCGTTTCTTTTCCATGTTAGGAATGGAATCCAAAGCCTGCTGTAGGCTAAGCACGCACCCTGCTGTCGAGAGCTACACCCAGCGGGAGCTCATTTGAAATGTTCTCCTTGTCTTTCACTCTGTACATTTACCAGATCCTCTTAAGTAAGAAGATGGTGGCTGTGGCCTGGATGGTCCCACATCTGTAGTACTGGGTTGAAAGCGTGACAGCAGGTGGAAGAAGTAGGCTCCAGAAGCTGTCTTAGGACAGCTGCCCTCTACTGCGCAAGGTGTTGTGAAGTCTCCGGGAGGCTGGATACCACAGTCCAGCCTACAATCCTGATTGGGTAATCAGTGAGGAGACATGATAAGGGGATGATTGGCGGGTGGATACAGTGACTGTTTGAGCTTGAGGAGTGGGCTGAGGTTGAGAGCAAGAGACGACACCCATAGGCCTTCAATCCCTGTCTCCCTGCCAGCGCTTCCTGACTTGTTCTTCATAGGTTGAATGTGGGACATTTCGTCTTAGGGATAGAAAAGACAGGACTACAGTGAAGTAGGATTAGTTAAGTTTGACCAAAACCTTCTGACTTGACGTCATTTCATGTGTACAATTATTATATGTGTACTCATTATTATAAGATGTAGGAGTAGCCGGGCGGTGGTGGCGCACGCCTTTAATCCTAGCACTTGGGAGGCAGAGGCAGGCGGATTTCTGAGTTCGAGGCCAGCCTGGTCTACAGAGTGAGTTCCAGGACAGCCAGGGCTACACAGAGAAACCCTGTCTCGAAAAAAGCCAAAAAAAAAAAAAAGATGTAGGAGTAAATAGTTACGTAAGAACAGAGAACAACATTTAGTGAAAAGTAGCAGCCCCCACCCTTTGGGGAATTTGTATATTATTCTGGCGCTAACTCCAAATGAGTATGTGATCTAAAGCACATCCCTTTGCCATCTGAGCATCAGCCTGTTTTCCGTTACTGTAATGGACAACAAGAGACTGGATGTTTTATCATGAAGAGGTGTCTGTGCAGCTCACAGTTCTGGAGGTTCAAGGGCATAGCCATGGTATCTACCGCCTTGGCTCTGGTTAAGGCATGGCTGGAGTGTGGATGAGAGGGTGAGATCAGAGCAAGACAGGAAGCCAGAGGGTGACTGGGATCCCATGAGAACACGCTCATCACTGTCGTGCACACACCCAAAGACACAGGACCATTTTATGAGGAACCATTGTTTAAAGATACCACCACCATCTTCTTAAGGATTGGGTTCCAACATGTGAAACCTTAGGGGTGGAGGCCACACTTATGCTTGATTCAAGTCTAGCATCTCTTCAAATAAAAGTCACAATTTCACTTGTACATAATATTTATTTATTTATTATATGTAAGTACACTATAGTTGTCTTCAGACACCCCAGAAGAGGGTATCAGATCCCATTACAGATGGTTGTGAGCCACCATGTGGTTGCTGGGATTTGAACTCAGGACCTTCGGAAGAGCAGTCAGTGCTCTTAACCTCTGAGCCATCTCTCCAGCCCTCACTTGTACATAATTAACTTCATATGAAATAACTGCACCTTTTAAAATTAGACATGAAGATCATTTTGGTTAGCATAGCAGGTGCTTTGAAAAACCGTTGCATACATAAGTGAAATTCTCAAAGAATAAATTCAAAAATGTATTTAAAAGAAAAAGGATAGTATTAAATTTATGTACTAATTTGGGAAAAATATTTAAATATTAGGAAGGTAATTGTCTTAGTTAGGGTTTTACTGCTCTGAACAGACACTCATGATCTTGGCAACTCTTTTTTTTTTTTTAAGTATAAAATAGTTTATTCAGGACATGGGGAGGGGAGTTAAGAGAGTAAAGAGGGTAGTAGAGGCAGAGAAAGGTAGTGTGAGAGAGAAGAAGAGAAGAGAAGAGAAGAGAAGTAAAGGCTGGCCATGAGCACCATGAGCACGGGGAGAGAAAGGGGGAAAGGGAATGGGGAGAGAAGGTGGAAAGAACAAGGAAGGAGCAAGAGACCAAGAGCTAGGCAACTCTTATAAGGACAGCATTTAATTGGGGCTGGCTTACAGGTTCAGAGGTTCAGTCCATTATCATCAAGGCAGGAGCATGGCAGCATCCAGGCAGGCATGGTGCAGGAGGAGCTGAGAGTTCTACGTCTTGTTCCAAAGACAAACTGGAGAAGACTGGCTTCCAGGGAGCTAGGACAAGGATATTAAAGCCCATGCCCACAGTGACGCACACAACAAGGCCACACCTCTTAATAGTGCCAAGCATATACAGACCATCCCAGTAACGTTAAAAAGACATTAAAAATGATGCTAAAGGAAAAAATCAAATTGATTTTAGGAAGGTTGGGTTTAGAAAGATATTTGAATGCTGCAGAGACACAGCACAGGGAAAATGGTGAGAAATGTATGAAAAACAGCCAATCTCACATGCTTGTTACAAAGGAGTCTCGGGAAAGATGCTTAAGGCTCATAGAATGAAGAAAGGGTGCTATGAGGAAGAGAGGGGCCTATGGAAATGCACGGGGCAAGCAAGTCACAGCATGCTCTCTCTGAACATAGCTCTGAGGTTCATGGCTACCACCTCAGTGTGTAGACTAACACTGTTACTGCTCACGTTTAACTGCAGTATTTAATGAAGATGCCGTTACAACGCTAGCATTTGGTGCGAGCATTTTGCTGTTCTTAGCAAAACCAAGTCGGGAAGTCTGCCAAGCTTTTACTTGGTTAATTATATTTATTCATTCAGTATTATTTATCGAATATCTTCTTTCTGCCAGATACCATGGATACAGCCAGCATCCACTAATGGAGCTTAGTTCTGGTAGAGACAGATATTAAACAACTAAATGCAAAATAAGTATTTAATTAAGCAAGATGGCTGAGAGCTTAAAAGAGCACGTGTCTTAGGTGGCCCAGATGGAAGGCTGGCTTATGACTTTTTGTTTGCTTGCTTTGTTGCTGTTTTGATGGGTGTGGGGTAACTTATTTTTAGATTGGGTCATGAATCCCAGGCTGACTTCAAACTCACTTTGTGATAACTTTGGACTGCTGATCTTTCTTATCTCCATATCCCAAGTGCTAAAATTACAGGTATTTTCCACAAAACCTGTTTTACATGGTGCTGGGAATCAAAGTCAGGACTTTGTGTGTGTCACATTGATAGGGCGTTTAAAACGCTGAGATACAACGGTTCAGCAGATTCAAGATCTCCCTAAGGAAGTATAACAATGTTGAAAGGAAGGGGCCTCCACTAGGTTGATCCTGTGATGGGGTGGCACTATTAGGAGGTGTGGCCTGGTTGGAGTGTGTGTGTCACTGTGGGCTTTAAGACGCTCATCCTAGCTGCCTGGAAGCCAGTCTTCTCCTGTTTGTCTTTGGAACAAGATGTAGAACTCTCAGCTCCTCCTATACCATGCCTGCCTGGATGCTGCCATGCTCCTACCTTGATAATAATGGCCTCTGAACCTGTAAGTCAGCCCCAATTAAATGTTGTCCTTTATAAAACTTGCCTTGGTCACAGTGTTTGTTCACAGCAGTAAAACCCTAAGACAGACCTTACGGAATTATTCAGGGGCCCTGTACTGTGTCAACCCTATGGAATTATTCCTGTTTTCTTTGGTTTGGTTTTTTCCTTTTTGTTTTTTGTTTTGTTTGGTTTGGTTTTTCTGAGACAGTCCTGTTTCTCTGTGTAGCCCTGGGTGTCCTGGAACTCATTTTGTTGCAGACCAGACTGGCCTTGAACTCACAGAGATCCTCCTGCCTCTGCCTCCTAAGTGCTGGGATTGAAGGAATGAGCCAACACAGTCCAGCTTCTTTCTATTTTCATAGAGGCTTTTCGTTTTTTGGACAGGATATCAGGTTGACCTTGAACTTGCTAAGTAGCCAAGGATGGCCTTGAGCTTCTGATCCTTCTGTCTTTGTCTTGGAGTGTTGGGGCTCAAACCCTGACCTTCATACACTGGGCGAATACTACCAATTCACCTACATCCCTAGTTCTTTCATAGACTTTACTTAATATGGCTGAATCACAAAATCATATAAATCAGAAGAAAAAAAGGTAGCATTAAAACTGAATATATATATAGTATAAAATATGTATATTGTGTCAAGAAAACCAACAACCCAATCAAAAAAATAGGCTAAGGAGAATTTGGCTGGAGAATATCTCAGTGGTTCAAAGCACTGACTGCGCTTCCAGGTGACCTGGGTTCAATCCCCAGCACCCACATGGTGGCTCACATTCCTGCATTAATGTCTGCACACCACATGCCTGGTACATGCAGGGGGCAGAACGGGGCATTGGATCCCCTAGGACTGGAGTTTCAGATCGCTGTGAGGCACCATATGGGTGCTGGCAACCCAACCCTGGTCCTCCAGAAGAGCAGCCAGTGTTCCTAACTGCTGAGCCATCTTGAAAGAATTGGAAGCCTGTTTAGGAAGGGTCCAGCTAAGAAAGCAAGGAGCCTGTTCCTAGAGAGTAGTTCACAAAAGGAGCTGCCAGGACTGGGGTGTGGCTCAGTTATGGTGAACTCTTCCTGCAGGTGAGGAAACCTAAGGTGCAGGGGAGTGGATTTGGCCTTTAAAGTCAGGAGGTCAGCTGCCAGAATAAACCAGGCTTCCCAGTGATGCAGGTAAGGGTGGGTGCCTCCTTCACTAGTGATGAGTGGGTCCAGCGTGTGCCTCAATCTCTTACACTGCAGGCAGGCAACAGAAGTGCAGATCTTTGCTGAGGGAACGCTTGACACCACGGTTCTAACTAGTACCGTTTGCCTTTACCCTTTCCCTGATTTTCTGTTTCTGGTTTTGGTTCTCTCTCTTTCTTGACATCTGTGTATTTTGGGCACACATTCTTTGATGTTTACCTCTCCAGTGGACACTGGCATTGGTCCCTTTACACTCTCAGGCTTGAACAGGACTGAGGAGGAGCCAGTCTCTTCTGTTGTAAAGACCCACAGTAACAACGATGTGGTTGACAGAATCTGTCTGCTGAGGTGACTTCTATGTAAGAGTGTGAGTCTGTGCGTGTCCTAGTTACAACTTCTTCCCCATAGTAGAGATTTAAAACAGCAACAGGTGTAAGTTCCCCCTTCCGCATGACTGCCAACTCCTTCCTGTCATGTATTAATCAAAGACGCTCCTGCCATTAGCCGTAGGTCTGTGGTTATTCGGTGTGCTGTACCTCCAACTGGGTGCTAAACCAACCTCAAACGCCTTTCATTGTATCCTTAGACTCTGCCACCAACATTATTCCTTACGCATATTTAGATTTAGCTCAATAGATCATTTGCTTTTGAAAAAACAAAGTGATAATTATGGTACTTTTCTTTTTAGTATGGGGAATCCAATACTCAGATTTTCATGACACATTTGGGTTATGATTTTTTTTTAAGGTGGGCTCAAGAGACAGCATTAGGCTACAATGTGGTAATTGTATTTTGTATCTCAATAAACTGTGCTGCTGAGGTTACCAGGCATTGTTGTGGGACATGTGCACATTAAGGTGATGGAGATTTTTTGTGATGAGAGCCAAAAGACTGGAGACGGGTGCTGGGGCAACCAGAAAGGAAGGATGTAACAATTTGATGTTCTTGATGTTAGTGGCCAAAGTTTAATAATGGTACTGAAAAATAATAAACAAAAGGAGCAAAATTATTCATAACGTTGGTATTTTAGTTTAAAACATTGAGGGAAGTGCCAATGACATTTTTCAAAGGCCCATAGCCTTAGATATTCAGAAGAAGGAGGCCGGAACATCTTAAGTTCAAGGCCTGTGTGGACTACAGAGTGCCTTCAGGGCTAGCCTGGGCAACTAATCAAGCCCCTATATTAATGAGAAAGTGGGTGAAGAAAAAGACACTGAAAAATCAGAGGAAATTATGGAACAAGGGAAGGCCCCCATTACTATTTTGACAATTTCCTTCCTGCTTTTTGCAGCATGCAAATAAATCCCAACCTACTTATACAGTTGAGGTCATTCTCTGGACTTGATAGTCTAAAATTTTGCCTGTTGTGAGCAACTTTTCAGTAGAGTGAGTCTTTGAAAGATGAGTGTTGTGACTGTGCAAGCCACTAATCCCTGCACTACACCCCCATGCCAGAATATCACATAGGACCTTATTTATTGTGAGTTAGCATTTAATCATATTATATAATCTTTTCATTATGTCTCTTGGGAGGACCAGACAAAGTTTTACTACAGAGGTTCTGAAACTAAGAATTTCAGGTCTTTCTAAGCTTTCTGTATCCTGAGATCTTCTATCCAGGCCCAAGGGAATTGATTTCTTTAGATATACAAGATTTGGGGTAACAAGTTTGGTTTAGAATATCTGTTGGCAGAAAATATGACTGAGAGATTTATCTTGATAAAATTGCAACCGGGGGAATTTGCTGAAGTTGCTTTCAAAACATGAATTCTTTGTACTGATGTAAGGAAAAAGTAAAGATCACAAGGTTTGGTTTCTGTATGAGTGTTCTGGGGGCTTTCCGGTTAAAAAAAGTGTTATTCATTTGTACTAGACAAGTATGCCAAACATATGCCTGCAGACTCAGAAGGAGAACCGTTAGGCTTCCCTGTCCAATTCAAGCCATAGAAGTTTGGCCACCTGCCTGGTATTTTTTCCAGTTTCACAAGTTGAAATGGCCTCCAGGCAAACATGGTTTAGCATCGGTATTACCAAAGTAAAAAAGCTGTGAAAACAACCATTTCCTCTACTTTCCAAAGCACACCACCATCTTAGATGTGGGTCTATGTTGGCAAGACTAACTTCTGCTTGTTAGGAGAGCTGTGGGTCCTATCTCTTACAGTGTGACTATCTCTTATCATAAACTTACAATTCATGGGATTTATAAAATTTCGACCAGGTTGTGGTCATTTCTCCACAAAATGAACCTGAGGCATAGTTTTGAGAAGCAAAAACGTGTCTTGGGATATTTTTACATTATAATTTTGGGGGTTCTGACACATTTTCCTGTATGCAAACCATTTGAAATGGGCCATAAGTCAGCAGAAAACATGTAACATGTTCTCCCTCCCAAATGGTATCATAACAAGGCATAAATTGCTCAAACTTTACGATGTGAAAGAATGGACTTGAGCCTTTGATTAAAATGCAATGTCTGGCCCCAAGTGTTCCGGCTGTCTTCAAATAGCCGAGTGTGTTTTCTAACTGCTTCATCAGCTCATTTCGTAAATACATTTTAAATACCCTTAAGGGAATTCCCCTGCCTTCTGGATAGAGCCCAAGAAGTAATCCCTCGGGTGACTGCTTGGTTCTTTGGATGCAGGTGGTGGAGAGGTGATTGGCTTCAGATCCCTAATAACAGGGAGAAGCTTGCTCAGAAGCAGTAGCCCTACACATGCGCAGCTGAAATCTCTTAAGTTTTCATTCTTTGTTTTCCCTCCCCCTCCCCTCCTCCTCCTCTCCCTCCTACTTTTGTTTTGATTGATGGATTTTGTTGTTTTTGATGATGATGTTGCTGTTTCATTTTTGTTTTTTGAGACACGATCTCACTATGCAGTCCTGGCTGTCCTGGAACTTGCTCTATAGACCAGGCTGGCCTCAAACTCACAGAGATCTGCCTGCTTCTGCCTCCTGAGTGCTGACACAAAAGGCATGCGCCACCACTACCCGGCACATTTTTAACGTTGAAGGTGTCCAGTTCTTTTGTTGTTACCTGTTTGCATATTGGGCGGCTAAGAATTCATGTCAAATTCAAATCATGCCAAGTCATAAAGACCTACCCCTGCGTTTTCTTCTAAGCTTTGTAACGCTTTTGGTACACTTACCACTGATACAGAATCTTAACGGAAGTTCGGGCACCGTGTGAGTAAAATTACAACTTTGTTTCACACGTGACCATCCTAGGAGTGTTTTCACCAAATCCTACTTAGCTCTGTAAATAAGAACTGCGCAGAACACGAGTTCAGGGTCCCGACAAGGCGTGGCTGATCACAGTGGCATCAAGCGTTGTTCATGAAGACCTGCAGGAATTTCTCTCAAGCTGGGTGGCTTTGTCCCAGCCTAGACTCTCAGTGACTGGCCACTGGGAAGGTTCAGATTCAGACGTTTCAGACACTTTGGGTTTGGTGTTGACTCTGGTTCCCTCTCACTTCCCACCTCAGCCTCCCTTCTCTTACCTCTTACTCTCACTCTTTGTGTCACATAGGACTTCAACCCCCAGCACTGGCCAAGAATTACCTCCCTTGATTCCCGTTTTAGGTGCAACAAAAGCCCAACATTCAGTAAACGGGTGGTGTAGGCCTTTAATCCCAGCACTCGGGAGGCAGAGGCAGGCCAAGAGAAATAAAAACATACGCCCACCTAAGAAGACATCATGAATATTCATAGCTGCAGTATTGATGTTTGCAGCCACATTACCCAAAAGGTGGTACAATCAGTCTATTATTGATAGATGCTACATGGATTTCAAAGACATTTAGTAGTAGCAGTTGCTTTTTCACTTCTGGACAGAGCGCCTGACAAGGGCAGCTAAAAGGAAGGGAGGCTTTATTTTGGTTCAGGGTTTGAGCTTATGCTACCTGCACGGCTGCAGGAGCCTGAGGTCACCTTGCATCTGCCCATGGAAGGGCTCCGCCCACCGGCAGGGGGATTGTTTCACTTCAGTTCAACCATGTCTAGAAACACTTCGTGGTCATCCACAGAGATTTGCCTCCTATGTACATGACTGTATATCCCATCAAAGTGACAGTTAAGACTAATCATCACAGTAGTGAAAGATCCAGCCACAGAAAGAAGGCCGGATGTTATGTGATTCCTTCTATTCGTGAACTGTGCAGAACAAGGAAAACCACCGGGACAGAAAGAAGATTAATGGTTGCTTAGGACTCGGCTCCCAGAGGATTGGGGTGTGATGATGAAGGTAGAGACTAGCTTTTAACTATTCACTGGTTTTAAAAGTTGTCTTAACTTTTAAAATACAATGGAAGTGTTTGTATCATCATAAAGGTGTTACAAAAATAATCCTAAAGTAGTTAAAAAAAAAACAGAGTTGCAACCAAGCAAACAGTCCTATATAACAGTCTGGCTTGGTCTCAGACAAGATTGAGAATATCTGGAAACAAGCAGGAAGTGAATCTTTCTGGAAATCATCCATCAATATCAGGTTTCACAAAAAGACTTCGATTAAGAATGGGGTAGCAGGGAGTTCAAGGTTATAGTTTTCTGGCAAGATCCTGCAATATAATTGTATGATAATTAAGTCTAAATTCATGTACTAATGGCAGAAATGGTATTCTTTCATGAATATATTCTGATCAAAGTGCTTTGGGATCTTTTGTTTAAAATCCCTCTAGCATTAAAGATGGGGGGGGGGGAATGGTCACACTGGTTTTAGTTAATAATGAGAATCACACTCATAATATATTATAAGAGTACTCTTCAACAGTTAAACTCACAGTCGTCGAGAGTATAAGAGTAAGCTGAAATAATACATTGAAAAATCAACCAGTCGGGGCTGAGAGATGGCTCTGTGGTTAAGAGCACTGGCCCTCTTCCAGAGGACCTGGGTTTGATTCCCAGTACTGACATGGGTGATCACAACCATCTATAACTGTAGTTTCAGGGGACCTGACACCAAAGACATCAGATGCACACATGCTGCACAGATGCATGTGCAGACAAATAGCTACACCTGTAAAGCAAAATAGTAATTTGAAACAAAAAGTCTTACCTATTTTGTTTTTCTTAAGGCTTTACATTTTTTAAATTCATTCTTTTATATGTATATGTATTTGCCTTCGTGTATATTTGTGTAACACACTCGTGCCTGGTGCCTGTAGAGGCCAGAAGAGGGCCCTGGACCCCCTAGAACGTTACAGACAGCCACGAGCTGCCATATGGGTGCTGGGAATGGAGCCTGAGTTGTTTGGAAGAAGAGCCAGTGGTCTTAACTGCTGAACCACATCTTCAGCCCAAGGCTTGTAATTTTTAAAGCCATTGAAGGAAGGTGACGTGGCTAAATTGGTGACCTGAATTTGGTCCCTGGGGCCCAATGGTGGGACAAAAACAAAAACCCCAAATCTGGCAAGTTGTCCTCTGACTTCCATGTATGCATGACCTCTATCCCTTTACCCCAACAAAATACATACATACATACATACATACATACATACATTCATACATACATACATACATACATGGATGTATTTTTTATTTTTTTAAATGTGCATTAGTGATTTTCCTGAATGTATGTCTGTGAGGGTGTTGGATACCCTTGATCTGGAGTTATAACCAGTTGTGAGATGCCATGTAGGCGCTGGGAATTGAATCTTGGTGTTTTGGAAAAGAAGCAACTACACTTAACTATTGATCCTTCTCTCCAACCCCAATAACTGCATTTAAAAAAAAAAGCCATACCGATTTAAAATTTAAAGGCTAATGGTTATTCAGAAAATTTTGACATAGGATTTCAGTAAGTGCTGTGGTCTTCGCTGCATGATTCTGGCTTCTTCGCTGCATTGTTCTTTGCTGCATGATATCTGTGAAGTCTGAACAGATTTCTATTCCCTCCATCCAAGGGAGAGCTACAGAACCACAGAGGGAACGCCAGAGCCCATCTTGCCCGAGGTCTTGCATCCAATAGTTAATTGTTTTGGGATCATTCTTCTGGAAGAGGGCAAGGGAGATGGTAGCATCTTGCCTTTGCCCTCTTCTGGAGTTGATGGGAAACACTACCACAGGCAGCTCTGTTCCTAAAGCTGCCTTTAGCAGGCTGTGAGCCTTCCAGTTATTCCAGTACCAGGAGGTAGAGTCCAAAGCTGGATCTCAGTGGAAGAGAGCGTGCCTAGCATGTAATGGCCTCGTGTTTGATCACAACTACACGTTGCATAAAGAAGTTCCATAGGGAACAGTGCTTTTTCTAACAGGTGACTTGACATGAGGGTTGACAGGAGGAATGCAATCTTAGCAAAGGCTCCCCATGGTAAGGTGCCCAGTTACTGAGTTTCCCCAGCCTGGTGTTCTTCCTCTGCCTCGAGAAAGGGCTATACTATTTTATAGTCACTGGGAGACTATTTCAGGCATTAACATTTTATAACTGTCTTAACTAATCCTATTCATCAGGTGTACAGAGAAGCAGGAATTTTCCACTAACCTTTTATTTTGTTTCCATCTTTTCTTTCTCCCCCAAGGAAATGTCCTTTCTACAGTGAAGGGTGTTAACAAGGATTTGATGCTTTGGAGGTGTTAAAGCCTCATTTAAAAAAAAATGTAATTTTAAACCCTGACTCAGACCTTGGGGACACACCTCGGAAATAGACAGAGGAGCCCACCCCCCGCTGACTGGTGGGTACCCTGTAAGATTGACAGTTCTCACCGAGTTCATCCTCTCCTGAGCAAACTCCTGAGGCATTGCTAAAGGAACAGGAACAACCGGTTCCTCTTAGGATCTCCGGGCCAGCCTTGCCTCACCCCAGGGTCTCTCTCCTACAACAAATATTTACTGTGCATCTACTATTTGTTAGATCCCAAAACTGCAGCCATGACAGAGGTGACCAGGTCTTCACTCTTAGAGCTTAGAGAACTGAACAAAGCAAAACAAAAAGACAATAAAAGCAAAACCAAACCCAACCACAATCACTCAACCAACAAATACATCAGAATACATCAGTATGGCAAGAGGAAGGAGGGAGGGAGGGAGAGAGGGAGAGAGGGAAGAAGGAAGGAAGGAAGGAGGGGAGGGTGGATACAGGGGGCTTCCTTTTGTCTTCAGGTCTCAGATTCCCTGTCTTCCCAGCAGGGAGCTCAGGCAGAACTAGTGACTAGCAAATCCCAGGGCTCCTCCTGCCTCTGCCTGCCCAGCACTCGGATGGCAGGTACTGGCCACATGCCCTGTTCACCTAATGCTCTCCTACAGTGAAGGTGTGACTGTAGTCTACTTGAGCAGAAATGGGGGTTTATTTTTAGTTGTCTGTTTTTAATTTTTTGAGAGTTTATTTTATTTTAATAACTTAAGTAATTTAAAGTATATCAGGAATGTGTGCTGTCGCCTCAAAATAACCAGTTTTAAGACCAGTCACAGAGGCTGATTTTGTTTATTCTATCGTTTCTCTTTTTGCTTTTATCTTTGTTTGCATTGTGATTTGGATATAAATTCCTAGAAGGCAGTTCAACTCGTGAGAGGGTTCGTTTTGATCCAAACTCCTGGCAAGAAATCTGAGGGGGCTCTCGAGTCTTAATGTGCATATTCTCTGATGGTGTAAGATTAGGGTTGGCTTCATATAGACATAGTTCCTTAAACTTGAGGGTTTAGTGTCTGTCCCACTATGAGAAAATGTTCAGTGATGCCTCCTGTTACTGGCTTACTCCTCTGCAGTAGCATTAAGCAATTTATGAAAACCTGGTTAGTTATGTTTTCTTTAAAACTTTTCAATTAGCAATGAGGTCTTAATCTAATATTTTCATATCCTAGGCATACAATGAATTTTGTGTGTTCTTTTCTAAATTAAAAAAAAAAAAGGTGAAAGGCATTCACAGACACTGCTGACGCTCCTTCTGTGTTTTTTATTTTATATGTATGAGTGTTTTGCCTGAATGTATAGACATATTTGTGCCCTTAGAAGTAAGAAAAAGATATCAGATCCCCTGGAACTGGAGTTATAGATGGTAGTGAGCCACCATGTGTGGTGCTGGGAATTGAACCTAGGTCCTCTGCAAGGGCGAGTGAGTGCTCTTAACAGCTGAGGCGTTTCTCTGGCACTAGCTACTGTACACTTGATGGTCACAGTGGCTGTGACAACCTGCACGATTCTGTCAGTTACCTCTCCCCAGTGCTCCTATAAATAGCCCCCCCAATCTCAATGGGACACACACACACACACACACACACACACACACACAGAAAGGCCTGAAAATGAAGGGTAACTAGTTGGGAGGAGAAGAAGGAACTGCAGAACAGGCAGAGGACAAGAGAAGATGTAGAGGGTGGGGGTAGGTAAAAATACACATATACAAGAAGGTAATAATGCAACCCTCTGAGGTCTATTACTAATATATCCCAGTAAAGCATCAGGGTGTGTGAGATGGCTCAGAGTTGTTGCCAAACCTGGGAGCCTGGGTTGGTTCCCCAGGACCCATGTGGTAGAGACTGAGAACCAACTCCTGCAAGTTGTCCTTTGACCTCCACACAAGTGCCATGGCTGATGAGCACACACACACACACACACACACTCACTCACTCACTCACTCAGTGTAATATTAAAAGGTGTGACCTTTTAGACCTCTTGTAAACATTTCTTTCAAGTTCTCATTTGTTCATATATATATATATATATATATATATATATATATATATATGCCTGACATTGCAGACAGGTATGAGCTGCCATGTAGGTGCTGGGAATTGAACCTGGGTCCTCTGGAAGAGCAGCCAATGCCCCCAACCACTGAACTCTCCAGCCCCTATATTTGTCACTCTTAAAAAGACTTGCTTTTGACTGGACTCAGAACCCAGCGAGGTCTCTCGCAGTCTGCTTCTGGTGTTCCTCTTTCCTTCATTCCCGTGGCCAGAAGTCTGGCCACTCTGCAGCCCCCTCCCATTTTCCTTCGGAACAATACATTGGCATTGGTGCAGCAGGAGTAACACGACTCTGATCCTGCTGGGGGCTCTGCTCCTGGACTTCTTTAAGGGTTTTCTGAGCACATCGTTCTTTAGAGATGTTGAAACTGTTGCTTCAGCCAGTTCTTCATTGCTAGCTCTGTTGCTCCTTGCCCGAGGCAAGGAGGTACAATAGTAGCTGTCAGTCTAGGAACATCCTCTCCTTTTAAGAAAAGATTTGTTTAATTTGTATGAGTGTTTTGCCTGTGTGATGTACGTACATAATGTTAGCATTCTGTCTAAACTCCACCCCACAGTTCCCTGGCAACAGCCAGGTAGACTATAAAAGGGGCTGCTAGCCCCCTCCTCCCTCCTCTTGCTCTCTTATCTCTATCCCTCATGCTCCCCCTCTTTCCCCATTCCCCTTTCTCCATGTGGTCATGACTGGCCTCTCTCCACTGTCCCTCTCTCTGCCTTTCTCTGCCTCTACTACCCTCTTAACTCCCCTCCCCATGCCCTGAATAAACTCTATTCTATATTATACATTGTGTGGCTGGTCCCTCGGGGAAGGGAGGCCTTGGTATGGGCCTGCTGAGGCACCGCCTTCCCCCATACCTCACCACACCCCCATAGAACATATTTTTATTTCTTTCTCTTTTTATAAACATGTCATTGACACATTGTGTACATGTCTGGTCCCTGTGAAGGTCAGAAGAGGGTGTCAGATCCTCTGGAACTGGATTTACAATGGTTGTGAGATACCCCATGGGTTCTGGGAATTGAACCTGAGTCCTTGGGAAGAGTAACCTTCACATTTAAAGGCTAAGCCCTCTCTCCGATCCCTCCTTCCCCCCCCCCCGCCCCCATAACCAAGTTGAGGGCACTCAGATTGGCACCCACACACAGTACATTCTGAACAGACTTGTGCTCCCTCCCTCCCTCCCATTCTTCTTAGTGTAAATATTTCTATAGGAGAACATGGGGTCAGTTTATTTGTATGAATTCTTATTTATTTAGAGCCAGGTTTTGCTATGTATCCCCACACATACACACAATAAATAAATAGATAAATAAAAGTGTAAGAAATGTGTCTGTTATTGTTATCAATCTGGCACGTGCCGTTTGCATCAGTCAGCTTTTCTGCGTTGTTATGAAACACTAAGACAGCTGACTCACAAGGAGGACACTGCTTCACTTCCAGAGCCTTCAATCTGTGGTCTGGTCCTCTGTAAAGCCTTGTTTCACAGTAGGAACAGGAGTCAGAGCAGAACTACCCATCAGTAGAAGCAAAGGAATCTGAGGAAGGGTGGGGTCCTGAGATCTCCTCAAAGGCACCCCAGTGAGTCATGTCTTTCCATTCTACCACATCCCGGCTGGACCATACGCTTTTAACATGTGGGTTGTTGGGAGATGCTTAGCCAACTTTCTAGTTCTTTATTCATACTTAAATATACACATATATTCTTTTTAAAAGGAGGGGTATAGTCAAGTTTATGTTGTACCTGTACTTTGTAGGTTAAAAATACACACATACACACACACATACACTCATACACATATACATACTCTCACACATATACACACACTCATACACACATGTACACACACTTTCACATACACATACATATACACACACTGTCACGCAGTACAGATACTCATACATACACACACAAATATACATACACACACAATACTTTATGAACACATTTACATTGTCACTAAATTTGTTGTAATTTTTCTCCACTGTTTGTCTACAATGTATAGAATACATTAGTTGAGCTTATGGAAAATTTTAGGAAAGTCATCAAAAACAAACTTAAGACTATTTTAAGGAAACCCATTAAGGGAGTGGTTTTTGGAATAATATAACCCTCATTGGTTTTTCTCAAGATTGATCTGTGTCAGTGTTTGTGATCCTTCTGGTTGAGAATATTCTAGACTCTGATCTGTCTTCCTGCTAAAAGCAGATTTGGAACAGAATCCATAGAGGACTAGACAAGCTCCCATACAGATGGGAAACTTTTATAATTCTGTTCCTAAATAGGGAACCTGTTTTATAGTTTTGTCACTGAGGTCTAAGATTGTATTAGAATTTTAGCAGTTGCATCATGTCATGAATGAATAGTCAATTAGAAAACGTAAAACCTTCTATCTTAGTGGGTTGGGTGGGGTGATGCATGTTTTTAATCCCAGCACTCAGGAGGCAGAAGCAAGTGAACCTCTGTGACAGGGGGAAGGAAAAACAACAACAACAAACAGCCCAGTGAAAGATACTTTGCACTAGAAAACAACTAAGAAGTAGACTGGTTGGGCGGTCATAGCCTTCCAGGTACTCAGAGGCAGAGGCAGGTGGATCTCTGAGTTCCAGACCAGCCTGGTCTACAGAGCGAGCTCCAGGACAGCCAGGGCTACACTGTCTCAAAAAAGAAAGAAGTATTGCGGTTGTGGAGGAGCTGAGTGATACTTACAAATGTCTTCTAAGAAATTCTCAAAGCTGGTATTTGTTAAAACTCATTTAATTTGATAATCTTGCTTTGAAAGTTATGCCTCTAAAGAACCAATCGATTTTTTAAAAAGAACGATGCTTAAGAAATATGCTTCCTGCTATCAGTATGTGGGGAGCGAGAGGTCTGTCCACCAGCAGAAGGAGTGGAGTTGGCTGGCTTTAGCTTACCAGTTCAGTCGAGTGTCCACTGTTACAGCTTTGGCATGACTGGCTGCTATCACCGTTCAACTGTTTGTTGACTAAGTAAAAATGGAGGGAAATTTTTACAGGTTCTGTTAATGGTCTTAAATTTAGAGAAACATTCTGGGGGCTGGAGAGATGGTTCAGCGGTTAAGAGCACTGACTGCTCTTCCAGAGGTCCTGAGTTCAATTCCCAGCAACCACATGGTGGCTCACAATCATCTGTAATGGGATCTGATGCCCTCTTCTGGTGTGTCTGAAGACAGCTACAGTATACTTACATATAATAAATATATCTTTAAAAAAAAAGAAAGAAAAGAAAAACATTCTGGTTGTTCAGTGCAACCTTTGTAAAGTGCATCATTTGCTTTTGACATGGAGCTGACTGACTTGATTTAAAACTAAGGATGTTCAACATATTCTAGAAATGTGGCCGTGGAAGAGACAGCAAGATGGTCACTGTCTCTGGGAGTATTTTTTAAATTGAAAATTAAAATGCCAGGCAGTGGTGGCGCACGCCTTTAATCCCAGCACTTGGGAGGCAGAGGCAGGCGGATTTCTGAGTTCGAGGCCAGCCTGGTCTACAGAGTGAGTTCCAGGACAGCCAGGGCTACACAGAGAAACCCTGTCTCGAAAAACCAAAAAAAAAAAATTGTGCTGGGATTAAAGGCGTGCGCCACCACCGCCCGGCTAAAAATAATTTCTTTTGGAGAATAAAATTTAGAATTAAATTGTCTCATTGTCTCTTTACATAGTCTGACAATATAAAATATATTTACTGTATATAACTATAACGACTTGATGCTAACAAAAATAATATATGTCCTGTTTTCAAATATTAACTATGATCATTTAGGTAATAATAGTCTCAATTTTTTAAAAATTTTAGCTTAGCAAATTGCTTCTAAGCAAAAATTGTGTCTTGCTTGAAATACTGTTTTTGCTTGTTAAATAATTGCTGATATCATTAATAGTTGAAAGAAACATACAAAACTCACCATTTGTCAAAACAAGGAATCCCACTTAGACACTTTCTGCTCAGATTCAATACTTGAACCTTAACCAACTTCTCTTTCAAAGTTTCCAGGTGATCTTCCTTATGCAGGAGTCTGAGGTAGATGAACAGCTGATTACAGTCGCCCACCCCTTCCTTCTACAGAACTCCCATACACCGGCCAGCCAGTTGTACAATTGCCAAGGATGAGCTCTAAGGGCTTCAAGCTTGCTAGACAGGAATTGAGCCTCATCCCAAGGCTGATCTATGAATATTACAGCTCTTAGAGGGAGTAAAAGAAACAATGGAAGAAGAACTCAAGGAGATTTCTTACTTATGTGCAAAGGAGATTTTAGACCAAAGGGCCCCGGTGCCCAGCAAAATGAATGAAAACTGATTTACATAGTGGCCTCATTGAGCCTGAGAATGAGAGACAGTTTTCAGGCCAAAAAAGAAGTTTTCAAAAAGAGCATCAAATACAAGATTGGCAGACAGTTCTTCATGGCAACCCTAAAGGTTAGCAGATCTCTTTTTATACCTTGAAAAGTCTATGAGGTAGTAATTTATAAATGACAATCATGCACTATCAGTTGCATATGAGGGGAAAATAAGGATATTCTCAGATATGTGAGGTGGCGACTTTGAGTCTCATTCACCCTCTGGCAAGAAGCTGTTGATAGACTGTGCTCCACCACAGAGGAGAAAGTGCCCGGAAGGGAGCAGCAGGCCAGTGGTGCAGGCTAGCCTTAGAGAGGACACATTCACACACATGCTGTTGTAGAAAAATCCTTAGCTACATAACACCCCAAACACCAGCAAGTAGCAACGCAAGTCCACTTCTTACATATATTGGGGAAGGTACAAGACTATCAGCACACAGTTTGGGATGGGAGGAAAAGAGGAAGGAAGGAAACCGTCAGCTAAAAAAGCAGAAGATGGGTACTATTATCAAGATGATTTCAAGGTTAAAGGTGCTTGCTGCCCTAGCCTACCAGGCCTGAGCTTGATCCCTGGGATCCGCACGATAGAAAGAGAAGCAACTCATTTGAGTTGTCCTCTGACGCCCACACAAGCATTGAGGTACAGGACTGTGCATGCGCACATGCCTGCACACACTACATGCATGTATATATGTATATATGCATATAATTATATATACACACTATATGTTATATATTTTATATATGTTTATACATACTATATATATTATATACTTGGGATTTGGGATCAAAAGCATGCAGCAGCACCATCTGGCTAAAAAAAATTTTTTATAAAGATTTTACTTATTGTATATCTAAGTACACTGTAGCTGTCTTCAGACATACCAGAAGAGGGCGTCAGATCTCTTTACGGGTGGTTGTGAGCCACTATGTGGTTGCTAGGATTTGAACTCAGGACCTTCAGAAGAGCAGTCAGTGCTCTTAACCGCTGAGCCATCTCTCCAGCCCCTAAAAAAGTTTTTTTAAAGACTGAAAAAGAATGGAAAATGGAAACCCTGTCTCAAAAAATTTAAATAACAACAACAATATGTCAATTTAAATAATGTCATCACACCTACATGGATCTAGGTGTGACTGACGTATCTTTTACAATAGACATTGGATATCTCAAGGCTGTGGTGAATGTCATGCTGAATATCCTGTTGAATGCCTACTGTGGTAGAAGGGTACACGCACGTATATTTCTGAACACTCTAGAGCCAACTAGATTCCCAGTATCTCACAACGGTTACACAGAATGTATTTCAGCCCAAAGGACTAACCAATGTATTCAAGAAGGCTCACAGTGTTAGTTACAAAGGTTTTCTCAAGTAGCTCAACATAGCCTGATGGAACCATTATTTTGTGTCCTTTTAAATGATAAGTTCCACAGACAACTCTGCCCCTGAACTTGATGCCTCTTACTGTCCTAAGCTATTAGGATCAGCTGCTCCAGAAGTCAGCACTCACAGGCAGAACCTACATCAACTAAAGGCTGATACTTAGTCATTCAGAGTAACTGTTACTTAATTTAACTCTCAAGTAAAACAAAGAGAAGAATCCGACAAAAGCCTTCTTTATTCCCCAGGACTGAATGTTCTTTCCCCTGCTGTAAGCGTAATGTTATACTACAGCTTTGGGAAGAGTGACTAATAGCCTGGGATTTGAGACAATTTAGTTACTATTTATGGTGTAGAGAGGTGAAGGCTTTCCACTGGAAAAACCTACATTATCCTCAGCTGCTCACAGTGAAGTCGAACAGATTATGAGGTAGAGTGGGCCTGTGCTTTTGAAAACGGCTTCAATCTTTAGAGACTTTTGGTTGAGCATAAAAAGTTGTTGTAGCCAGACAGGGCGGCACATGCCTTTAATCCTGGCCGAAGCGGGTGTTAGAGGCATGAGCTCCTGTGGTTGGTCAGTTTTATCTTTTCAGGACAGGTAGGGGTTGCCAAGATAGCTCAGCAGTTAAGAATGCTTGCTGCTGTTCCAGAGGACCCAAGCTGAGATCCTATCAACCACATACGACGGCTTACAATGGTCTCTAACTTCAGTTCGAAGAGTTATGGCATCCGCAGGCCACACACACTCCCAGCCCACCCCACCCCACCTCACCCCCCATAGATGGCATGCACACATACACATAAGCCAAAATTTAAAACTTTAATTCTAAAAAGGGATAGATCAGATGAAATAGTTCATCCCACAAATCTGCATTCCTATTCTGCACCTCAGGAGTTTTGTGAATGGACATCACAGCAAATTTAACACCAGGTATGTCACGTTGCGCAGAGTCCCTGAAAATTCAGTGGCTTGTTGCGCAAGCCACTGAAGCACTCAGTGTCCTGGATGAGTGAGAATCGTCATGGCGTGTGAGGGGGAGAGGTTGTCGGGCCAGCTTAGCAGCTTGATATGTGGACTCTGTCCCTCCAAAACTTTGCTTCTGTTTCATAAGTCATAACTGGTGCATAACATAGCAAAGGATAAAATATGCTCTTTGGTTCTTGGGTTTTTCAATAGGTCATTGCAATTACCTAGTGGATGTTTGCTTATAGTAACTCACGTGATCTGGCAAGGCTGTCGGTTCCCATCAGCCACTTGTCTCCGCTGCATTCTGTTCCCACTGACAAAATGGAAAGGCACACACAGCCGTGCTCCTTATCTTCTATATGTAATGGGGAGTTAACTCCAGTCTTCGGGGAAGTTCTCAGAAACACGGCGGATTGTGAATTTCCACTAAAATGTCAAATTACTTTTTCGAGACTCAGATCAACGCCCTTCTAACTGCTAGTGAAGGTCTGGGTTTGTAATGGTTGTGCTTCTTCATGGGTAAATAGTGGGGCCTGGGGCCTGGGAGAGAGGTCAGCAGTTAGGAAAGCCTGCTGCTCTTCCCATTACCAGAGTTTGGTTCCCAGCAGCCGCTCAGACTCCCAACCACCTATAACTCCAGCTCCAGGGGATCCAAGGGCCTTCTCTATTTTTATAATAGAATGAGGGTTTGTTAGATGTACATCTAATAGTCTTTACTTCAATAAGTTATGACAAACATAACTGTTTACCAGAGGGACTCTTACTGACTGTCACCCAGCTCACTGCAAAGTCACAGGGAACATGAGTATTGGAAAAAGACTTGACCAAAGACCACATTTGATTTAACTAAATCAACATTTCTTATTCTGCCACCAACAAGCCAAGGCCACTGCTAATCTATGGCTTTGTTAGTGTGCTCCTCTGTGGAGAAGTTTTGAACCCTAGAACCCACTGAGTAATGTTTACTGCTCTCTTGAGTACTGCCCGGCGAGACCTCGGTCCATACCTCTCAAACTTCCGTTACTGAGGTCTCCAGCAGCAACCCAAAAATAATATAAGATGTGAAGACCAGGGCACCAGTCCAGCTCAGCCACATTCCAGCTTGGAGGCTTAACCCTCTGTGCTATGAATTAGTTTCTGCCAAGTTGGGCCCTGCATCCTAGGTGTGGGATAGGTTAGGCACAGGTGACTGGAGCAGTGCCCCATATCTAGACACTGTGACTTACTTGCATATTAGCTCCTTCAAGGGCAAGGTCGGAGTTTTGTTCATAACTCTAGTGCCTTGACATATAGTAGCTACTCAAAAGATAAATAAAATGAATTGCTAATCATTCAGTGCTGTTTTCAGGTCCTTTAGTGTTTGATTTTACTTACTGTGACAAAGTCACTCATACATCAATTGCCTTGTCCCAGAGGCTACAAAGTCCTAAGCGCTTTACAAATGCAATTGACTTAATCCCCGCACCAACTCTGCTTCATAGGTACAGTCATGACGTACATCTGTAGACAACAAGACCCAGGCGTGAAGAAATATAATCAAGTTTCCCCAGCCTGCGTGACTTCTAAGTGCTAGAGACAGGACTGGAACCCGGGAAACACACTCGCTTTCAGAGTCTACATCGTTAGCCTCTGCTTCTAAGCAGTTCCCACTGGTGAATTCTCACAGCTGTTTCCAAACAACCCATAGCCCTGGCTGATCTGGAATTTGCTATGTAGAGCAGACTGGCCTAGAAACTCAGAGATCCACCTGCCTCTGCTTCCCAAGTGCTGGGACTAAAGGCCTGTGCCACCATGTCAGGCAAAAGCTCACTCTAATTGCTTCGTCACTGGTTTTCGTTTTCTTTTCTTCTCTCTCTCTCTCTGCTTGCCTCTGAAGGGTTGATACTTTCTAGAACTCTCTCCAAAGCCTTTTTCATACACTTGGTGACTGTCACCTGCGTTGACATCCATCTATCTGTACTTTGGGGGTTCCAAAATCCATATGCCTTCCGGACATTCTCCCGAAGGCTCACAACAACACATTCACACACAAAGTGTAATTTTTGTCGCCTGCTCTGCCTTAACGTTTCTATTGCTGTGATGAAACACCATGGCCGAGAGATACTCGGGGAGGAAAGGGTTTGCTTCACGTGTACTTTCATATCACGGCTCATCATCAAAGGCAGGCAGGGCAGGAACCTGGAGGCAGAGGCTGATTGCTTACTGGCTTGCTCCCCATAATTTGCTCAGCCTGCTTTCTTACAGCACCCAGGACCACCAGCCCAAGGGTTGCCCTCCCATACACGAGTCAAGCAAATTCCCCAAGGGCTTGCCTACAGCCTGGTCTTATGGAGGCATTTTCTCAATTGAGCTGCCCTCCTCTTAGATGACTCTAGCTTGTGTCAACTTGACATTAAAAACTAGCGCCGAGCAGTGGTGATGCACACCTTTAATCCCAGCACCCAGGACAGCAGAGGTGGGCAGCTCTCTGAGTTCAAGGCCAGCCTGATCTACAATGAGAGTTCTAGATCAGCCAGGGCTACACAGAGAAACCCTGTCTCAAAAAAACAAACAAAACAAAACAAATCTAGGCAGCACACACTCCAATAAACATGCAGGGCTTTCTGTTTAATTCTCTAGGAAAACAGTACTATTACCAAGTGCATCACAAAAAAATCAGAAATCCCAGAGTCACCTGTCCCTTGGCTCTGTCTCATCTTGTAAACAACCATGCCCAGTGTACACTTCCTAAACACCTCGAATTCCCACAGCTGTATCCTTGTTCTGATTCTCCACCACCTTGTACCACCTTGCAGTACCACCACCTTGCCTCTGGACCACCTCAGACCACTGCTGGGTGTCTGCTGACTGTTCTGGCAGAGTTTATGAGGTGAGCACTATGCCACAAAGCTACATGCTCAGTCCCGGTTTTATATTTTATCACGTCACTTTCTCAGTTAAAATTCTTTAATGACCGCCCCACCCCCATCTTAAAGAAGAGCTGCGCTCTTTCCACGACATCTAAGACCTTCTTAACCTCATCCTCTCCCCTCTGCAGTTTTACCCCCTTCCCTTCTCTCTACCAGACTTTGTGCCCTGGTGGTTCTGAGCTCCCTGCAGGTGGTAGGTGTTCTAGATGCGTGCCCCCACTCCCACCCGGGCCTCTTGTTTCACTCCTGCACTCTTTCTCTGAAATGTTCTTCCTCAGGTGCCTCTCTGATCACCCCGCCTCCTCTTTCAACATCAGATCTTCAGAAACAGTTATCATATCAAATGCTCAACACAGAGGAGGCAGCCACTCACTAGATTTAACTTCCTTTGCACAGCCCACTCTTTTCCTCTGGAAAGACTGATATGTGGTTCACTGTATGACTGGCTCCTGTAATCATCTCTTGTGTGTGTGCGCGTGTGTGTGTGTGTGTGTGTGTGTGTGTGTGTGTGCGTGTGTGTGTGTTGCATGCACAGGAGTATGTGGGTGTGTGCACAGGCACGTAGAGGCCAGATCAGGATTTGAGGGTCTTTCTCTATCACTTTCCACCTTTTTACCTAGAGACAGGGCTTCTCATGTTACTGAAAGCTGGCTGTTTTGGCTAAAATAACTTGACTGGCCTTGGGACTCTCAGAATTTGCTGGTTTCCACTGTCCCCAAAGCCTTAATTGCTGGGGTTACAGGCATGTGTAGCTGACCTAGCTTTTATGTGGCTGCTAGGGATTCAAACTCAGATCTTTGTGGCTACAGAGCCAAGCTCTTGACTCAGAGCCATCTCCCCGGCCATATTTCTTTTAATCTATCCATTGAAAGAGTGCTCTTCTATCGTGCATGAAGCTCTGGGCTTGATCCCCAGTACTCTATAATATAAATTAGGAGTAGTTAAATGCCTGTGATTCTAGCACTCAGGAGGCTGAGGCAGGATCTTGTGTTTAAGACTAGCCTGGGCCCTACATAGTGAGACTGTCTACAAACACACACACACACACACACACACACACACACACACACACACACACACACACAGTGCGTGTGCGCGGGGGAGGGGAGAGAGGCAGATTTCAGGCTTCTTTTTGATTACTGTTATTTTGTAAGTAAGACTAAAATAAAGTAGACTTTTGTTTTTATTTTTTTATTTTTTTGAGACAGAGTTTTTCTGTGCAGCCCTGGCTGTACTAGAACTCACTCTGTAGACCAGGGTAACCTTAAACTTGGAGCACCGCCTCCCAAGTGCTGGGATTAAAGGCCTATACCACTACTGACTAGCTTAAAGTAGACTTATTTCTAATGGGTTTATTGTATGCATATTTTATAGAGATATACATATATAATAATAAAAGTCCTGATAGTTATTTTTTTTCTTTCTCAAGCCCTCTGATTTCAGATTTTATTTATTTTTTAAAAAAGATGTATTTATTTATTTCATTTATATGAGTAGACTGTAACTGTCTTCAGACACCCTAGAAGAGGGCATCGGATCGCATTACAGATGGCCGTGAGCCACCATGTGGTTGCTGGGATTTGAACTCAGGACCTCTGGAAGAGCAGCCGGTGCTCTTAACTGCTAAGAAATCTCTCTAGCCCTCAGATTTTATTTTTAACTGTCCTATCACATGTGTGTTTAACCCTTTAAACATAGTTCACATCCAGGTTCCAATTACCCATGGTTAACGCCTAGTCCAAAAATATTAAATGAAAAATTACAGAAATAAACAATTCATGACCTTCAATTGTGTGCTACTCTATGTAGTGAGTTGAAATTGTTTTAAAAAATGTCATTTTTTTATGAGTAGGGTGTTTTGCCTGTATGTATGTCTGTGTTCCACATGCATGCCTGGTGCTTTCAGCAGAGAGGGTGTCAGATCCCCTGGAACTGTAGTTACAGATGGTTGTGAGCTGCCAAGTGGATGCTGGGAACTGACCCATGATTCTCTCTGGAAGAGCAGCCAGTGCTCTTAAGTGTTAAGTTACCTCTCCGGCCCCATTGTGCTGAAATCTTGAGCCATTCTGCCCTGGACTTGAATCCTTCCTTGGTCCAGCATATGAACACTGTAGGCCCTACCTCCAAGAGTCACTTGGTTATCCTGGTTGTCATTTGCTGTCATGGCTTGTAACAATAGTCTGCTCTGAGATTAAAACATTGCATTCTGCAGGGGAATTCCATAAGTAGAGAGGATACCTTGAGACCAGTGTCCCATGGCTAATAAGAGATAACATACTTAAATCCTTATTCAGATGTTGTCTTCTGGATTTACAGTAGTACGATATAACACATAAGATGCACTTGGCCTTACATGGATAATGGCTGTGTGTGCGTTTTCCTAGCTTTTCTGGCATGCTTGCTTCTGACTTGCTTCCTTCCCTTATCATTGCTTCCAACTCAGAAGCCAATGGCCTCCTGTGAACATCTTTGTGATCCCTTCCCTGTTTACCCTCTTAGAACTGGGGTGAGAAAAGGAAATGGTTTTATTTTTAAAAGATGAGCATACAGGCTCTCAAAATGGCTTCTATTAGTTGAAAAGATGTCCGCAGACCTGAGTTTAAGCCCTGGAACCTACATGGTAGAAGAAGAAAAGAGACTCCCACAAATTGATGTCTGACCTCCATGTGTGCACCATTCAGGATGCTGGAGGTTTCCAAGTTGAGTATAACCTTGGCTACATATGAAAGTATGGGCCAGCAAGATTCTGTTTCTAACATTTTTTTTAAAGATTTTATTTATTTTATATATGTGAGTACACTGTAGCTGTCTTCAGTCACACCAGAAGAGGTCTTCAGATCCCATTACAGATAGTTGTAAGCCACCGTGTGGTTACTAGGAATTGAACTCAGGACCTCTGGAAGAGCAGTCGGTGCTCTTACCTGCTGAGCCATCTCTCCAGCCCTCTAACATATATTTTTTAATTGGAGGAAAGAAAGGCATATTGCAGGTTTTTGTTTGTTTTTATTGTGCTTGTTTTTGTTTGGTTTTGCAGCACTGGGAATCACTCCAGGACTTCAAACACGCTAAGCAAGTTCTGTCCACCGCATTAGCCCAACTCTGGCCTGCTGAGATAGCCTCTTACTGTGTAGAGTAAGAGCCCCTCCTGCACAAAATAACTAAGATCATAGAACATCCTGCGTCTGCCTCTGATTTTGTTTTTCATTTAACAATAGGTAACTAGTAAATACAGATTTATCCCATCGTTCTAGCTGCCTACTGTTCTCAGGGATAAAGACATCACGATTTATTCAGCCATCCCTTTCTCGAAGGCATTTAAATATGTCTAGTTTTCTGCCTCTGTGCCCAGAGCAACAAGAACAACTTCAAGCGTAGAGACGAGCGCATTGATGCTTTTGTTTCCATGAGATGTACCTTCATCAGGAACTCTTTATACAAAGTAGGTTGGAACGTGATTTCTTACACAAATAAAAAGTATACAGAGATACCACACAGACAAAGGAATTCAGTAAATGGTGCAGGGTGTGGTAGAACATGCTTGTAATCTCAGTACTTGAAAGACTGAGGCAGGAGGAAGGATCCAGGCCAGCCTGGGCTCCAGAATAAGACCTTGTCTCAAAAGAAATAAAAAACAAAGGCAAACCCACAAACATTAATGAAAAGTCAAAAAAAAAAAACGCAGAAATAATATCTGACTATGTGGGTGCCTAGCAGTCTTTGATGCAAAAGGTGTTTCCTAGCAACTGGAAGGTACACATCACTGAATGAGAATTCATAAGCAAAGAACAGAAGACAGAGCCTGGCCCATAGCCTTAGGGTTGCTCTTACAAAGCACATTTCCTGTTCTGCTTGCTGGATTGGAAGGAAAGCAGAAGCACTATTATTTGAAGCACTATTAATGGACACTGAGCCCCTGACCCTGAGAGCTACTCAAAATTCGAAGTGACTAGGTATGTGGTACAGGAGACTAACAATGAGAACTGGGAGGTCAAAGCCTACAAGAGAATTAAGGCTTAGCTGAAGTAGGGAGACTGTGTGTCTCCATAAGCAGAAGCCTAGATAGCTAAGGTGATGGTGTGATCCCAGCATTCAGCTAGCAGATGCGAGATGCAGTAAGAGTGCAAGTTCTAGGCTAGCCTGGACTACATAGTAAGAGGCTATCTCAGCAGGCCAAGAGTTGGGCTAATGCAGTGGACAGAACTTGCCTAGCATATTTGAGGTTCTGGAGTGATTCCCAGTGCTATAAAAACAAGCACAATTAAAAACACACAAACAAACAAAAACCTGTAATATGCTTTTCTTTCTTCCAACTAAAACAATTAATGTAGAAACAGAATCTTGCTGACCTATTTTTTTTTTATGTAGCCAAGGCTATTCTCAACTTGGGAACTTCCAGTCTCCTGAATGCAGCGATTACAGGCATGAACTAACATACTCAGCTATAATATCCTTTTAGTAAGCCTGATATTTATTTATATTTTATAATTTTTATTTTGTTTTGAGACAGAGTCTCATATAGCCAAGGCAGTCTTCAAAGATGCTTTGTTGCTAAGGATAGCCGTGGGCTTCTGCTCGCCTTGCCTCTGTCTCCTGAGTGCAGGAATTAAAAGCATGTGCCATCACTCCATTTTATCTGGTTCATGAGGGGTTGGAGATCAAATCCAGGGCTTTGTCCACGCTTGATTAGTCACTGTTGTCTCAGCCAACCTCTACCTCCAAAAACCTGAGTTTTAAGGGTCTCACCAATCGCATTAGCTTGAGGCTGGAGACTTAAAGCCGTGGATGGGTTTGTTTAAGGCACTGTAAGAGCATTGTATGAGGAGTTAAAGGCTCTGCCAACCTCAAAGTCACCTCCTTGCAGGAAAGAAAGCTAGCAATGCTTGCGCTGCCCACCTTGCAGGGTCACAGTGGGGAGCTATTGGAATTGTGCATTTTAAGCACCACAAGAATGTTATTTGTACGTTAGTGTTTTTTTTTTAAGATTTATTTATTTTATTATATGTAAGTACACTGTAGCTGTCTTCAGACACACCAGAAGAGGGAGTCAGATCTCATTACGGATGGTTGCGAGCCACCATGTGGTTGCTGGGATTTGAATTCAGGACCTCTGGAAGAGCAATCAGTGCTCTTAACCATTCAGCCATCTCACCAGACTGTGTTAGCGTTATTTACATCACTCTTTACTGAATACAAGCCTGTATGTATGCAGAGTCACTATCTTGCATACTGTATCAATCACCAAGAAAGAACATGTTATCACTTCAAAGATACTGGCTTTGGAATAGTCATGTTATGGAACCACAGAAACACAGTAATCAAGAAAAAAAAAATAACAGACTCATGTCCGTCACTGACTTTTTCACAGTGGTGGCTTAGTGGATTTCTGCAACTGGGAAAACAAGAACAGAGCCTGCCTTGGTTTTCAAGGAGGCACAGGTAAGTCAGACGAGATACAGTGTTTTTCCCCTTTCCCTGAGCTCCATGATTCCTCCACACCTGCACACAGAAATCTGGCTACATTTTTTGGGGATTCCTGCCAACCAATTTCTGTCACAAAAATGACAAAGAAACTAGTACATCTATAGGTAAATGCATTTATATATGATATATACATATATTTACTGCTAGACACTGTAGATGGACATGCCAGTGGACAACACCCCTCACGTCTGAGGGTGTTTTCATTCTGTAAATGTGGCACGGTTGTAGCAGTCATTGTGTAGTTAAAGACTGGTGGTTGGTTCCCCCACAGTTGTTCTTTTCTTTTTTAAGATGTATTTATTTTATGTATGTGAGCACACTGTTACTGTCTTCAGATACACCAGAAGAGGGCATCAGATCCCATTACAGCTGGTTGTGAGCCACCATGTGGTTGCTGGGAATTGAACTCAGGACCTCTGGAAGAGCAGTCAGTGCTCTTAACTGCTGAGCCATCTCTCTAGCCACCCCTCCTCTGCCCTCAAGCTGCTCTTAAAGGTATTTTCCTCTGTAGGCTATAAATGCAATAAATCATTATGGCTCCAGATGCTAATGTCCAAATGTTTCTATTTGATTCTTTCCATGGCGATGATGCGATGTGCTTTTGCGACCCTGAGGTTTATGAAGATCTGCTAGATCAGAACTTCCCAGAGTTGGTAATGCTATGGGAAAAATGCCTCCCTGGGCAAGGCCTACAAATGAAAGACTACTATCATTAATGTTTCCCCTTCCCACTGCTCAGGCCGCGTCAGGGAGATAGATGCCTGAAGAAAGCCACAGAACCCCTGGGTTGTCTTGAGTTTCAGACTTCTATGTGACCTGTGGAAGCCACAGTGGGGTTTCTGCTTGGTTTACAGTGTGTATCTGTCATGTGAGAGAATAAACAGAGAGAAAAAAGAAACCTTGAGATTGAAACTGCCTGTATCTAAAGTCCATTTCCCTTTAGATCCAATTTTCAAAATGAAGAGCATTAAAAAACAGATTGTGATTTAAGCAGGTAACTGAGACAGAAATGCGGTGAAGAGCTCTGACTCTCCCTTTATATTCTACTCAGTTTACTAGGACATGAGGGAAAACATCATTCATTCATTCATTTATTCTCTCTCTAGCTCTGTTTTTTGGAGACAGGGTTTGTTTGTGTAGCACTGGCTGTCCTGGAACTTACTCTGTAGACCAGGCTGGACTTGAACTCAGAGATCTGCCTGCCTCTGCCTCCTGAGTGCTGGGATTAAAGGCCTGTGCCACCACTGCCTGGCCCATGATTTTTCTCTTATTCCTTCCTTTTGAGAAACCTGACCTTGTGAAAATTATATCTAAGTTATATGAATGGCCACAGATGAGTTATTTGATTTCCAAACTATAGATTTCATGTACACAGCCTGGGTTTCTAATATGGAAGTCATAACAAATATTGTGCAATGTTCAGGAAGTTTTATTTACTGAAGAATTCATTTATTACACACAGTATAATATTCCTATTTCATCAATAAAATTTGAGGGACCTGGACCCAGTGACCTGACTCAGTGCATAGAAATGCTTGGTTTTAAGCCCAATGACCTAAGTCTGACTCATGAAACCCACATGGTAGAAGAAAAGAATGGACTAGAGCTGCCACATGTTGCTGTGCACAAGAGATTGTAAGAGAATTACTGGTAGAGGAGATGGGAGAGGGCTTATTAACTAACACCTTTACCTGCTGAACCATCTTGCTGGCCTGTAGGATCAGTTGTATTCAACATCATATATTAAGATGTTTAGGTTTTGTTGTTTTGTTTTGTTTTGAGACAGTTTCACTATATAGTGTTGACAGACCTTGGGCTCACTATGTAGACCAGCCTAGGTTTGAACTTACAGAGATCTGCTTGCTACTGTGTCTAGAGACTTTGCAATTAAAGGTGTCTGCTATCACATCTGGGCAAAGAGGTTTAAAGGTGCAATTTATGGCTGGAGAGATGGCTCAGCAGTTGAGAGCACTGGCTGCTCTTCCAGAGGTCCTGAGTTCAATTCCCAGCAACCACATGGTGGCTCACAACCATCTGTAATGGAATCCGATGCTCTCATCTCCACAAGTAAATGTACATGCAACTGAGCACATGTTTTGTTTATTTACATAAAACAGATAAATAAGTCTTAAAAGAAGTAAGGTATATTTTGTATCTTACAATTATTTTCTTATTTTCACTGGTCCTGTGGATTAAATCTACAAAAGGTCTCTATCACCACGCATACCTTTTTGGCGGTCCCGAGACTCAATCCCAGAGCCTTGTGGATGCTAAGTATTCATTGTACAATACACAACATCTCCAGCCCTTTTAAGTCTTTTAAGTCTTAATTTTAGGAGCTAGAGAGATGGCTCAACAGTTAAGAGCACTTTCTATTCTTCTAGAGGACCTGGGTTCAATTCCCAGCACTCACTGGTTTGAAAATATCTGTAACTCTACTTCCAAGGGATATGATACACTCCTCTGACCTCCTTGGCACCAGGCATCCACATGGTACACATGTATACAGGTAGGGAAAAAACAATCATGCACATAAAGTTAAAAAAAAATACCTAGCCTGGTGTTGGTAGTCTATACCTTCAATCCCTGCACTTAGGAAGCAGAGGCAGGTGGATCTCTGTGAGTTCTAGGACAACCTTGTCTAAGAGACAGATCTTGTCTCAAACAAACATAATCTTTTTAAAAATTAAGTGTTTTTAAAAATATTCACACTTCTGGGTGGGGGCTTAGCTTGTGTTTTCGTACTTGGAAGGCAGAGGTAGGAAGATTATGAATTGGCTATATAGTGAGACTCTGTTTCAAATAGACAATTGGTATTCATTATCTTTTTGAGGATTTATTGACTTTATGTATATGAAGTTTTGCCTGCCTCCATGTATGTACACCATGTTTATGCCTGCGGGGTCCTCTGGGTGAGTGTTGGGAATTGAACCCTGATCTTATGCAAGGAAAACAAATGTTCTTAACTGCTAAGCTATGTCTGCAGCCCCTATTACCTAAGTTTATCTCTTTAGTTTTGAGGGTTTAAAGGAGGTTGGTTGGTTTTCTTTGTACTGAGATTACAAGTATCCACAGTAGGCAACCACATTACCATTGAACTATGTCAGTAACCTGTAGTGTTTAATCTTTCAATTATTTTCTAATTTTATAACCTCAAAGATATACTGAGGGTGTTACTCCAAATAGAGTTTAGAAATATGAGCTGGGCGATGGTGGCGCACGCCTTTAATCCCAGCACTTGGGAGGCAGAGGCAGGAGGATTTCTGAGTTCGAGGCCAGCCTGGTCTACAGAGAGAGTTCCAGGCCAGCCAGGGCTACACAGAGAAACCCTGTCTCGAAAAACCAAAAAAAAAAAAAAAAGAAAAAAATCTTTAAAAAAAAAAAATACTTTAGCCGGGCAGTGGTGGCGCACGCCTTTAATCCCAGCACTTGGGAGGCAGAGGCAGGTGGATTTCTGAGTTCGAGGCCAGCCTGGTCTACAAAGTGAGTTCCAGGACAGCCAGGGCTACACAGAGAAACCCTGTCTCGAAAAACCAAAAAAAAAAAAAAGAAATATTAATATTTAAGTGTTTCATCATCCAGCTACCTCTGGATATTGATATATTGGGTTTCCTAATTATTATTCTATGTAGTTGGGATACCGTTTTTATTTTCTATCACCAAAGAATTGAATAGCACAACCAGTGTAAGTGATGTGCTGGTGTGTTATCATATAAATGCTCAAGGTACGACTTCTAATGGTGAAAAACGAGAAAATAAACGGACCTTGATGAAGTGTGTCTTTCTTTTGTCTGTTCCCAGGAAAGTTTATTTCAGGCATTTCCACTGGCGAAATGATTAGCGCTAACAGTTTTCCCCCTCCGTTTTATTTTACAGGGTCTCTTCATCTTCCTGATATATGGGGTGTACTACCTAGAGGTAAGTCTGCTTGGAGTAGCTCAAGGCTGACAGAGTGAATGAGAGAAATGACAGGTTTCTTATCTTGATAACTGTAGAACAAAGTTGGCTTTCATATGAGTGTCCCACTGCCCTTCATGCTTGGACTGGCTTATGTGCATCCCAGCTTACTATTAAATACCGACGTCCCGAATACAGGGACAGCCTCATTTCTCACTGGCATTGACTAATATTTTATTACAGCCTGAAGTTTTTGAATTTTCAGTGTTCAACGCTTAGCTATACCTGATAGTTTCAGGAAATAATTTAAATGTAGTTGCATGGGGTTAGGAAGGTACAATGGCTCATGAAACTACTCATAAAATACAGTTTTAAGGTTTCCGGGCAGGCTCAGAGAGACCTGTGTTGGTAAATAATAGTCGCTATGGTTTTAATTGCAAAATTTCTCAGGGAAGTTATCACAGGAAGCCATCTCGAGAAACACTATGAGAAAATGGACACGTGATTTCTTTAAGAAAACACACTATGTAAATAACTATTCTCCAGATCCTTTTATTAAAATGTCTGTGATGTATAAATACTCCTAGGAAAGTTGCTGGTTTAGATTTTTGCATACTCACTATGAATCCCTTTAAAACGTTATTAGGCACTTAATATTTATTTGGTTTTGTCGTAGAACTTTTTAATTTCAAGACTTGACCTACCTAATTTCCCCCAACTGAATAAGGAGCAATTTTCCAAGTGTCTAGGCATTCTATACTGGAGAGGTGGGGAGAATGGGGTATGTATCCTAGCAGAGATTTTAGATGGGAACGAAGGCCAATATTTTACAAATGAGGCTAGTTAGCATCCAACGCGATAAGCAAATTCAGACAACTGAGAAAGTACGTGGCATTTAAATACCATCTGATGATGAAGTGTGTGTGGGCGTGTTTTACAGGACAACTGCACCTGGGATTACACGTGGTTTCCCTTTGCTGTAGCCTTTAGGTAGGCTGGCAGTGAGACAACTTTCTGCAGCGGTACCTCCTCTATGGCAGTCTCAAAGGCTCCTTCAGTAAAGGCAAAGACAAGCGTTATTGCTGTCCCCATTCAGAAAGGAAGGAGTAAAAGCTATCTGTAATCTTAAAGCTTAAAGCTTTCCGACAGAATCACAAGTACCTTAAGGAATTCTTTTCTAGGTTTGATTTTGATTCGATACTTGGATTGCAAACACTAAAGTGAATCAAATGCCAATGTTCAGATCTCAGTTTCTTCACCTTCCCCCAACCCCTTTCTCTGTGGCTCCCACGCCACGCTGCAACACGCTCTCCTGGCGTCCCCCGACTTCCCGCCCCTTGGGTTCCACCTCCCGAGCGTCTTTTCCCCCAGAAACCCTCAGCCACTTTCCGCCCCTCGGCAGAACCACCAATCACGTCCCCTCGCTGCGGAAGACCCTCCGCTTTCGGCCTCTTAGTCCCCGCCCCTCCCACCTAGCCCCCAGCAGCTCCGCCCAACCGCCCTCTTGATTGACAGGCTGGCCAGGCGGAAACTGAGGCGCAGGCGCACTGAGCTCGCAGAGCTCCCCTCTGGTCCGGTCGAGGACTTCCCGGCAGACACCGCGCCGCGGCTGCGCAGAAGCGGGGAGGCTTTTAATTCCATTGTGGAGAGGACGGCGTTATTTTTATTAACTGGAGGCGACGGCGGCTGCGGCGGCGGCGGAACCCGTAAGTGTGGCCGGCGGGCCGGGACGGGCGCGGGGGCGGCCAGGAAGGCCGCGGGGTCGAGCGCGCCGGGCCGGAGGCGGCGGGGCTGCGGACGGGAGCCGGGCGCGGTGCGGGCTGGGCGGCGGCGCGGCGGGTCCCAAACGCTGCGGTGGTCCCGGCCCGGGGCCCGGCCCTACCGCCGTCCCCCCTCTTCCCTCCTCTCCCTCCTCTCCGCAGCCAGGCCTCCTCCGGGGTATGAAAATCGGCAGTGGGTTCCTCAGCGGCGGCGGCGGTCCCGGCAGTAGCGGTGGTAGCGGCTCCGGCGGCAGCTCCGGCAGCAGCGGCGGCAGGAGAGCAGAGATGGAGCCCACCTTCCCCCAGAGTATGGTTATGTTCAACCACCGGCTCCCCCCGGTCACCAGCTTCACCCGGCCGGCGGGGACGGCCGCCCCTCCCCCGCAGTGCGTGTTATCCTCCTCTACCTCCGCAGCCCCGGCCGCTGAGCCCCCCCCTCCGCCAGCCCCGGACATGACTTTCAAGAAGGAGCCGGCCGCGTCAGCCGCGGCCTTCCCTTCGCAGAGGACCTCCTGGGGATTCTTGCAGTCCTTGGTGAGCATCAAGCAGGAGAAACCTGCGGATCCCGAGGAGCAGCAGTCCCACCACCACCATCACCACCACCACTATGGGGGGCTGTTCGCTGGGGCTGAAGAGAGATCACCAGGCCTAGGAGGAGGGGAAGGGGGGAGCCACGGCGTCATCCAAGACCTCAGTATTCTCCACCAGCATGTCCAGCAGCAACCAGCCCAGCACCACCGTGATGTATTACTGAGCAGCGGTAGCAGGACTGATGACCATGGCAACGAGGAGCCAAAGCAGGACACTAACGTCAAAAAGGCAAAGAGGCCAAAGCCAGAATCTCAGGGAATCAAAGCCAAGAGGAAGCCAAGTGCATCTTCCAAACCTTTGGTTGGAGAGGGAGAAGGTGCCGTCCTGTCCCCAAGTCAGAAACCTCATATCTGTGATCACTGTAGTGCTGCTTTCAGGAGCTCCTACCACCTGCGGAGACATGTCCTCATTCACACAGGAGAAAGACCTTTCCAGTGCAGCCAGTGTAGTATGGGTTTCATTCAGAAATACCTACTGCAGAGACACGAGAAAATTCACAGCAGAGAGAAACCCTTTGGATGCGATCAGTGCAGCATGAAGTTTATTCAGAAGTACCATATGGAGAGACACAAGAGGACACATAGTGGAGAAAAGCCATATAAGTGTGACACTTGCCAACAGTATTTTTCAAGGACTGACAGATTGTTGAAGCACAGGCGCACGTGTGGTGAAGCCATAGCAAAAGGAGCCGCTAGTGCAGAACCTGGGTCATCAAACCATAACAGTATGGGTAATCTGGCTGTGTTGTCTCAGGGAAATACAAGTTCTTCAAGGAGAAAATCGAAGTCAAAAAGCATAGCTATTGAAAATAAGGAACACAAGACTGGCAAAGCAAATGAATCACAAATGTCAAACAATATAAACATGCAGAGTTATTCAGTGGAAATGCCCACTGTGTCTGCCAGTGGGGGCATAATTGGCACTGGAATAGATGAACTACAGAAAAGGGTGCCAAAATTGATCTTTAAGAAAGGAAGCAGAAAGAACACAGATAAAAGCTACCTTAACTTTGTGTCACCGTTACCAGACGTAGTTGGGCAGAAATCCTTGTCTGGTAAACCGAGTGGCTCACTTGGCATAGTATCGAATAATAGCGTGGAGACCATTAGTCTTCTCCAAAGTACGAGTGGCAAACAAGGCCCCATAAGTAGTAATTATGATGATGCCATGCAGTTTTCAAAGAAGAGAAGATACTTACCAACTGCCAGCAGCAACAGTGCCTTTTCTATCAATGTAGGACACATGGTCTCCCAGCAGTCCGTCATCCAGTCTGCAGGGGTCAGTGTTTTGGACAATGAGGCGCCATTGTCACTTATTGACTCCTCAGCTCTAAATGCTGAAATTAAGTCTTGTCACGACAAGTCTGGAATTCCTGATGAGGTTTTACAAAGTATTTTGGATCAGTACTCTGGCAAATCAGAAACACAGAAGGAGGATCCTTTCAGTTTAACAGAACCACGAGTGGATTTACACACCTCAGGAGAACACTCTGAATTGGTTCAAGAAGAAAATTTGAGCCCAGGCACCCAAACACCTTCAAATGATAAAACAAGCATGTTGCAAGAATACTCCAAATACCTCCAACAGGCTTTTGAAAAATCCACTAATGCAGGTTTTACTCTTGGACACGGTTTCCAATTTGTCAGCTTGTCTTCACCTCTCCACAACCACACTTTGTTTCCAGAAAAACAGATATACACTACATCTCCTTTGGAGTGTGGTTTTGGCCAATCTGTTACCTCAGTGTTGCCATCTTCATTGCCAAAGCCTCCTTTTGGGATGTTGTTTGGATCTCAACCAGGTCTTTATTTATCTGCTTTGGATGCTACACATCAGCAGTTGACACCTTCCCAGGAGCTGGATGATCTGATAGAGTCTCAGAAGAACTTGGAGACATCGTCAGCCTTCCAGTCCTCATCTCAGAAATTGACTAGCCAGAAGGAACAACAGAAAAATTTAGAGTCCTCAACGAGCTTTCAGATTCCATCTCAGGAGTTAGCTAGCCAGATTGATCCTCAGAAAGACATAGAGCCTAGAACAACGTACCAGATTGAGAACTTTGCACAAGCATTCGGTTCTCAGTTTAAGTCGGGCAGCAGGGTGCCAATGACCTTTATCACTAACTCTAATGGAGAAGTGGACCATAGAGTAAGGACTTCAGTGTCCGATTTCTCAGGGTATACAAATATGATGTCTGATGTAAGTGAGCCATGTAGTACAAGAGTAAAGACACCCACCAGCCAGAGTTACAGGTAAGGTCTCGAGAGTGACCAGGCTGGGAGTCTAACGTAATTTTGTTTTATTTTGAGAACACTGCCATTGGAATGTTTCTACACGATCCTATTAAGAATAATGTAATGCCCTTTCAATGCAACTTTTCATATTTAGTTTATTTTGTTAGTGTGATTTTAGCTCTGTTTGTATTATGATTTTTAATCAAAATCAATAGATTAAAAATAGTTTGACATTCAAAGTGACAATGTTTAGCAATCAAATTTACATGTATAGATTGTCAGGGAATAGCCCAAAAGTTTTAAATGCAAAAACAAAAAAAATAAAAAAATAAAACAAAAAAAGTACAGAAAAAAAAAAGAAAAGAAAAAAGGAAAAAAAAGAAACTTTGTTGCTAGGATTAAGGTTATTCTAATTGCTTTACTCTCAGGAAAGTGTAATAACGCATGGGAATTCTGTACGTTATCACCGTAATGGAATATCCAATTTACAAATAGTATGATACGCATTTCATTGTTTAAGTTAAGGGATCTTAAACATTTCAAATTGCTCTTTCTGGGCTGATAGAATATACATTTCATCATTTAAGTAAGGGATCGAAAACATTTCAAGTGCTATCTTTGTCTGGGCTGATCCAAAATTCTGAGATTGTTGGCTACCTATATTTTGTTGCTTTTCAGTGTACTCCAAACTTCCAAACCCAGATTCATTCCAGATTGGTAGAGCAAATATTCTTAGATCTTTGATCAAAGCCTGGAATGATAGCTTTAATAAAAGAGGAAAAAAAGCACCCTCTTTATCCACCTGTAACAAGGCTGTAATTCCATTAAGTGATTCTGTGAATGTCTTATCTAGTACAGTGTTAAAATTAAAACCCAAGTGGTTGGTTGGTTTCAGTATTAGAAAGTAAGTTCTATTCACATAATCTATTGAAATTTGGGGTATGCATTATTCATTATACATGGCCTAAAAACATTCTCTCATTTATGCTATTACGTACCACCTTCATTTCTGGTTTTTGGTACTTGTTCATAACTTCCTCTTAAAGTTCTGGGCCTTCATGTTCCTTCTCCCTGTCTTGATGGTTTCAATTTTAGAGTGATTTATCATCTAGTAGTAATTGATTATGCATCTTACATGTCTTTTGACATTCAAATACTGAACAATAGGGTAAACATCCCTGACCTTTTTTTTTTTAAACAAACCCAATACAGATTTCCATGTACACGCTATAGATGTCAAAGGGTTGTAATCCTACCTGGTGGCATAGCTTGTGTAACAGATAAGAGTGTGTATTTAGTAATGACATCAGAACTCTGTGAAATTGCAGCCTTTAATGTACATTTTGAAGGGGTGTATTAGTCAGTATTGTACAGGGATCTTGTAAAGTCATCAAAACTTGCTATGAACGCTAATTGCCATTTGAAGCTACTGATAGGCAGTGGCTCTGCTCTAAACCACTTTTAGCAATTGTATTTTTTTCCTGATTATATTTTTTAATGTACTTTGATGTTTATGCTGATGAGTTTTTATGTACTTTTGGTGATGTTTAGTCTTATGAACTCTTCTGACGTCAAAAAAGTACCACTGGTTGTTTGCAGTCTCATTGTGTAATCAGCCTACCACAGGCTTCCATGTATAATAAAGTAATTAATATTGTGCAAGTGTAAAACACTTCTGTTATAAAAGCAGTGTTTGGAAAATAAGAAATTATTAAAAATGGTTACAAAATACTAGTTAATTCCCTTTTCCCACCTTCTACCTTTTAGCTTTAGTTAGCTAAAGGGTACCAACTTGTCATTGAAAGATTTTTAGAAAATGTGTTTAATTCTTTTAATACACTCAGTACTAAAATGTCTGTCTTATAAAGTGCAGTAAGTTCTGTTGGGTACAGAGACAAGTGTGATCAAAGATGGAGAGGACCTTTACCCCTGTATCTCTTAAGCTGTATGATTTCTCTCTCTCTCTCTCTCTCTCTCTCTCTTCTCTTTTGTTTTATACAGGTTTTGAATTTCTTTAACTTTTATTGTGTGTACTGAATACTACATATGTATTATTCTGATTGTTTGCTCTAGTTTACTACCAATAAAAGTCCTGTTAATCACAACATTTAAGAAAGGAGATATCACTTAATCTCTGTGGATTACATTTTATAAAATATTCACATTAATAGTATAAATTGTAATTTAGGAGCTTGCATTTTTATTGTATTTATAATGTGTTTTGTCTTTCTAGGTTTATTTAAAAATGCATTGAATATTTTGTTTAAGGTGCACAATAATATAAAGAATAGAAATCTAATGTAAATTACATGTTGGAAACTAGGCTAACCATCCTAAATATTAGGGAGATTATTTATTGAGGCTTTATTTTAAATCATATCAAAATATTTTTGGCTTAAGGTGTTATATATCCTTTTGCCTCCAAGGGTTATAATAAAATTACAGAATGATGGATTAAAATGGTCTTGAGCATTTTTAGTTTTTAAAAAAAAAAGCTAAATTGCCATTAAAAGGTTAGGAAATTGAGATACTAGCTATTAGAAGGAAAGGTGAGATTGTGATATAGAAGATGCAGTAAAGGCGCTTGATATAACTTAAAAGACAAGCTGACCATGATGACACATGCCTTTAGTCCCAGCACTGGGGAGGCAGGGGCAGGTGAATCTCAAGGCCAGCCAAGGCACAATGGAACCTTGTCTGAAAATTTAAAAAAAAAAAAAATCTTTTGAGATGTTAAGAAAACTGCTTTAAGGTTTAAGTGTATGAATATTGATGGAATAGGAGTGAAAACACAAAAGGGTAGAATGCAGATTGTATGTATATGTGTGCTATACATAATTTATAGGAAACATAAGTATGGGCCTGTTCATTAGAAGATAGTATAGTTTTTTTTGTCATAGTTACTTGTTTGTTTCTTGGAGTCAAATGCATAAGGGAAGTTTCACGAAATCCAGTTACTTGATTCTCTGAACACCTTGTTTTTTCCCCAGATTAGCTGCAGCAGATAAGAATTTTCAAAATCCACTTGCCTGCCTTTTTGTTTTTCTTTTATGGACTGTATATGTATGAATTTGATTGATTAACATCCTTTGTTTTAAGACATTAGTATGGCCTATGAATGCAGGTAGTTCAGTGGACAGAGGTCTTGCCCAAAGCCTGTGGGTTGGTTGCATCTCTAGTACCCAGTAAGCCGGCTTCTCTGGACTCCTGTACTAAGCACTAACGAGGTGGAGGCATCCGGATCAGAAGTTAAGGGTCATCTCTGGCTACATAAGAGGACTGAGGCCAGGCCAGGCTACTTGAGACTCTTGTCTTAAAAAGTAAAAAGGCATTAGGTATGAAGTAGTAAATGATACTGTGAGTTTCTGTTGTTGCACTACATTAATTCAGGATAGGGACGCCTTTCAGCATTGACCAATATAAACATCTACCTCAGATCTCATGTATTGCACTAATTAGGGAGAAGTTCTTGTCCATTTTAATATTGTTTTCATTCCTGATATCCTAATTATAAAAAATCATAATTTTATAATTATCATTTGTATCGTGACCTTTAAGCCTGACTAGGTGACAGTTTGAGCAGCTACCTTCAGGAAGACGTATGTTGCCCTTAACCTCTATAATTTCATAGGTTCTTGTTAGAAGAACTTAAAAAAGGGAGGATTTTTCAACTACAAACTATTTTTAGAGTAAGACATCTAAAGGCTATCATTTTCTGAGTTTAGTGGTCTTCATGTTTTCTGTTGCTACCTAACGATAGAATTTAGTTCTCATGCAACGGTGCAGGACTGCTAGAGCTGAGGTAGGGTTGCCAGCTGCTCGAGGGGTCAGCAGTGTCCTGTAGCTCTCCTGATTGTGGAGAGAAGGATCTGAGCACTTGATAATCTGCTTGAATCCTCTGAGATGCTAGAGTTCCTGATGGATTTTGAAGGAAATTAGGTTCTGCTGGGTTTTTTTTAATGTCCTTAATTTATTGCTTAGAATGTATATCATTGAAGATAGCACCTTGGAAATCTATGGTCTTGCCCTTAATTTTAAAAAGGAAAACTAAGGAATTTGAAACTACTTAGTTTTAATGAAGTGACTATCTTTATGAGGGCATATACTTTCAAAATTTTGTTTTCTTGGTTTTTGTTTTTTTGCTTTGAATATTTAAATGTGAGTGACTTACTAAGGTTCTGAATTCTTTATAGCTTATGCAGTGAAATGCCTGACAGTTCTGGGTTCACAGGTTGGTGGAGCCCACATTTGGTAGAGCCAGTACCTCCCTAAGAGCACATTAGTGGAAATACATCTGCACTTAATTTACAAGTCAGTCAGTAAGCATATATCTTACTTACGGACATATATTAAGACTCTCTTCCTTAGAAGATGTCTATATACCTAAATTTTATTGTACAAATAAAAAGTTAATGCCTGAAATGTATCCAGTACAAATTTCTTCATCTGCAGCTTATTTCATCATAGCCTATGGAAAGCATTTACATTATATAAAGCCTTGGAGTTCAGTGATATGCCAGTCAAATAATGAGCTGTGTAGAACTTGGAGTTCGCACACTTGCTCATAACCACCCTGCAAATGCTCAGGCTTGACTGTTTCCCATCAACAACAATGTTAGCAAGATAATAGCCATTTATGAAGGTTCTTCAGTTGTACAAAAACAATGGGTGGATATGTACTGATGGATGCAAGCAAACACAACCAGCCCATACCTCTTTAGGTAACAAGAGTAAGACTATCCTCAGCATAGCCCATGTATGACTCCTGGACTGGAGTGTACTGTGAGAGAGAAGACTCCAAGAGCATGCTGTATTTTGAAATGGGTCATTCTTAGGAAGTGTAATGAAGTAGCTAAGGGGAAAGTTGATGATGATTCAGACATCATACTCCTAAGGAGAAAGATTGGTATTGACTCTTGTGTTTATAGAGAATAAAGGAAGCATGGGTAAGGGTTGAGAATTAAGTGGTATCTCCTAAAATTAAGAAGAAAAGGAACAGGTTTTGAAGGAGCAAAAGGACTAGAAATGTTACCACAAGATTAGTAGGGGAAATTATGCTAAAGGGTAAAGTGGATCTTTGGAAATTCGTTCTCTGTCATTTAGTTCAGACTAATTGTGGTACTTTGGTTTGTTATGAACTTTAGTACTATTGTGGAACAATTAATAAATAACTCTTCACAGACAGCTGTGGTGAACTTCTGTTTACATTCCTGATCTAGAAAAAAAACGACTAACCTTTGTGTTTATATATTCAATCTGTTCTTTGGTAACTCATGACACAACTTCCATTGGTTGGTAAGAATTTTAAAGTAACTTGTTTTTGCCGGGTCAGTCAAAAGTATTGATTATATATGGCCAAATAAATATGCATAGAATTTAAGAATTAAGATTACAAACTTTTAATCCACATTTCTACCCACCAAAAAAGCAGTTTACAACTATACTGTACACATGCATAATACGTTATGACAGTGGTTTTGAGTGGTTACAAACACTTGTAATGTCTTAATTATTTTAGTTTTGTCTTGAAAAATGTTTTTAAATTTTAAGTTGTGACTAGTGCACGTGTGTATTTCACTGTTTACTTTGTGGTACTGGAGATTGAAGCAGGGTCTAAGAACTGAAGTTGGCAAATGCTCTACCCATGACCTATAACCCCAGGTATATTCTACTATATATAAAAAAAAGTGCCATACAAGAATTATTCATTGGAAAACCAAAGCTTAAGATAGGATCTAAAAAGCTGGGCATAGTAGCCCACACCTTTAATCCTACTACTCAGGAAGTAGAGGCAAGTGGATCTTTATGAGTTTCGAGCTAGCCTGGTCTACATAGTGAGTTCCATGACAGGCAGGGTTACATTGTGAGATTTTTCTCAAAGAAGAAAAACTGTTTTGTATGAATGCATTGTTTAAAGTCTCAGAAGTGTTACTTTCAGGCTTAAAGTGTAGAGAAGATTGCAAAATGAAGATCAGCAGCATCCCCATGTTGTGTCTGGTCATGTGAAAACTTGTCCCTTCCTACAAGAAAGCCGAGAGCAAGCATTTGAGAGTTCCCTTTTCACAGCTAGTGGGAACTGCACATAGGTGTCACTGTGGGTCCCCATGAATAGCCAGCTGATTGGTTTATGAATTGAGTTGGAAAGCCTTTCTAAGAATCTTAGTGTCCGACTTAGTGACCCATAACAAGTAAGTGTGTGCTGCAAGTTAGAGGACCTGAGAAGTCCTAGATGCATAGCAGCTTTAACTGCTCTTCACATCAGTTTCTACGTTTAGTCTAAGTCTTCCAACAAGGAATGGTAGATTGTGCTTGTAATTACAATACTTGGAAGGGCGAGACAGGATTGCTGAGTTTGAGGCTAGCCTAGTCTATAGTGGTTACCCTGTCTCACAACAAAAGTAAAGCCTTTCATTTTGCATCTTAAAATGTGAGTCAGGAAAGAATATTGTTTGTAAGAAATTTTGATTTTTAGATTTAGGGGGTAGCTGCATGAATTCTTTAAGTGTCGAATTATCTCAGATAAATGCCACTAAGCGCACATGTCTTCCTCACCCATGTTTGGTGTAGTTGGTTATGTGTCCTGATCATCTTCCCTGCTAGTTTGGTCTTTAAAGGTTTGTTCTAGGAAATTTGTATGGGATAATCCAAAGTCATTACATCATAGTGTTTTCAGTGGCTATTTTTAGTCTAAAAATAGGTGATGGCCACACTTACTGTAATACTTTTCTGACATATTAATGTATGATCTTTGGATATGGCTCACCAAACATTTTTTTAAACTGTTGAGACAGATTAGTCTCAATGTGGCCAGTTAAAAAGGATCCCAGGGAGATGAATATTAATGGACTTAATTTATTATGGATTCCTTTTAAAACTCCAAGTCTTGAAATAAATTCGTTTGGAAGACTGGTAATAATAGGAAAATGGACAGTGGGTTACTGCTAATGAAGTACAGGTGTGCTATTTAGAGATTAAAATGCACTTGAGACTCGTAGCCTGGCCTAGTATGTTCAGTACATTACAATTTCTTCATTTTGTTCCCTCTGGGATTCCAGCCCGTTAAACCTCTGAATTAGCTGGGTGTGGTGGTGCACATCCATAGTCCCAGCAGTTGAGAGGCCGATGCAGGAAGATCATGAGTTCAAGACTAGCCTGAACTACACAGGCTCTGTGGATCAAATGATGATGATGAGAAAAATACTTTTGTTTTTAAAGTCCATCAACTCATTTACAAATGTAAGTCTTCTACTATGTGCAAGTAAAGTTTTATAGAGATTAGTTATATAATAAAATAATGTCAAGACTTCCCATGACATTCAATTATGGAAGTAATTTTAAAGATTTTTACATAAGAAATAGACAATTCATTTTATAATTTAGTAAGAAAGAATCGCTTTGGATTATGTTGTCACTCATTTGGCTGAGCCAGTTGCTCCATCTGGAGCTACAGAGTGAAATCACCTTTGAATAGCCTGAAAGTACTGTTTGTTAAAAATTGTTCAGCACTGAAATAGCTTTTGGGATTTGGACTGAATGTGAGAACAGAAATCCAAATATATATAACTGCCTTTGATCAGTGATGGCTTATCCACCCCAGGTGAATAGTGATTTAAATGAGTGTATCATCTCACTTCCTCAAGGTAGAACACAAATTCCCGAGGACTGAATATAATTTTTAGTGTGTTTTTGTATGGGATTGTACAGGAGCGGATGGTGGGGACATTGTTCCACAGTAATGAGATTAATGTGTGGAGCTGCCAGGGCTGTGATAAGAAAGGGAAGTCATGGGGCTAGAGAGATGGCTTGGTGGTTAAGAGCACAGACTGCTCTTCAGAAGGTCCTGAGTTCAAATCCCAGCAACCACATGGTGGCTCACAACCATCTGTAACAAGATCTGACTCCCTATTCTGAAGTATCTGAAGACAGCTACAGTGTACTTAAATAAATAAATCTTTAAAAAAAGAAAGGGAAGTTGGCCTGTCAGCAGGATACCAACCACTGCTGGAAGCTGACATGAGTTTTGGAAAAGCTCCTTTCTGGTGAGTGTGACTAGGAAACTGAGTGTCATCGAACTTTTTTACTTCTCTGGTCACATTAGTTTTAACAGTATCTGGTTTCTCTCAGTTTCAAGAGAAACCACATCTTCCCAGAGGCTTTTAAGTGCCCAGCATTTTGGGTTTATAGTAAAATGTGAATCAAAAGAACAGACTTTTCAAGAAAAGTGTTTTGTCTTCATTAGCAATGTAGACCAGGCTGGCCTTGAACTCACAGAGATCTGCCCGCCTCTACTTACTAGCACATATATAGCATATATACATGTGTATAGTGTATACAGTTAGATCCATACTCTGGGCATAGTGCTTAATGTCTGTTCCAGGATGAAATTAAGTAATTTAGAAATGCTAAGGAAAGAAAAAATAAATAAATAAAAAAGAAATGCTAAGGAAGAGAGAGAGAGAGAGAGTGTGTGTGTGTATGTGTGTTAGGCACCTGGAAGGCTGAACCCGGAGGATTTTAAATTTGAAACCAGAGTGAAGTACACAGTAAGACCTTCCCCCATCTTAGAAAAAGAAAGTCTCTCCCAGTATATTCTTTGAACAGAGTGAAATAAATGAGAACGTTGGCTCATAGTTGCTGTAACTCTGCTCATTCATTCTGTAAACATTGTTATGTGAAGCCCGTTGCTGCCTGGCACTCTTTTTTTTTTTTTGGTTTTTTGAGACAGGGTTTTTCTGTGTCCTGGAACTCACTGTGTAGACCAGGCTAGCCTCGAACTCAGAAATCCTCCTGCCTCTGCCTCCCAAGTGCTGGGATTAAAGGCGTGCGCCACCACTGCCCGGCAGTGCCTGGCACTCTTAAAATTTTAAATTTTAATAATTATTTCTTAAGTATAACATCACTTTTACGTTAGAGGTAGTTGGACATATTGTATGGTAAAGAAGCCATTGATAGAGCTTGAGCCCACTGGTTTGGAGCAGTTTATCTACCACAGAATGCTGGGCAGTACCAGTTGAATATTTAGTTGAAAGTGATTATATGCTAATAGCTTCTGTTTGAGAGGACAAAAGTGTGCTGGGCAGGGGAAACTTGTTTGAATAGATAGTCGCCATTAAAATGGGGAACAGTTAGGGAAGATGTGTTTTGGAAGGATGAGTGTGTGTCTCAGTGGTAGAGCACTTGCCTGCTAAGCACGAGCTCTGGGGTCTGGTCTCTGGTACTGGGTGTGTTGGTGGTGCACTCCTGGAATCCCAGTCGTGGAGGTGGGAGGGCTGCAGGTTACAGGCCATGCTGTCTCTAAAGTAGGGAGGGACAAGAATAGTTAAGAGATAAGACAGTTTATACCGTAGAACTTAGAAAAGCTCCTTGGGCCGGGCAGTGGTGGCGCACGCCTTTAATCCCAGCACTTGGGAGGCAGAGGCAGGCGGATTTCTGAGTTCGAGGCCAGCCTGGTCTACAAAGCGAGTTCCAGGGCAGCCCGGCCTAAACAGAGAAACCCTGTCTCGAAAAACTAAAAAAAAAAGAAAAGAAAAGCTCCTTGGGGTCTAGGTAGGGAAATGGCTCGGTGCATAGAGCTCAAGCACGAAGCTGAGTTTCAATACCCAGCACCCAGATAAAAGCTGCCTGTGGTTGTCTGCACCTGGAATCCAGCATTAACAGGGTGGGAGTAGGTAGATCCCAGCGACTCCTGCCAGTCAGGAAATGACATGCCGCAGGGTCTGTGAGAGTCCAGGGCAATGGAGGAAGGCACCCCACATTGATCTCTGGCCTCTATATACTGTACACATATGCATTTACATGCACAGGAGAAAAAACAGGCTTCCAAACACACAGGTAAGTTCATATATATGCATATACAACACATATGCACACAGAAGAAAACTCCACTTCTTGGGCCTGCCCAAGTAGATTACCAAGTTTTGTATGTGTATGTGGTATGTGCGTCTGAGTTTGAGTGCCTGTTCGATCCCTAGAACTGGAGTTACAGGCACTTGGGAGCCACCCCAGATGGGTACTGGAAACTGCACATGGGTCCTTCCAAAGAGCAGCCAGTGTTCTTAACCACCGAACTATCTCTCCAGCTTCAAACTTTATTTATATTTGTTTCATATTTAGAGTTAGTCTTTTAAAAATTAGACAAAGTACAATTGCTTACTGTCTCTTATTCCAAGGTTCTTTCTTGAAGACAAGTCTTACTTTGTAGGCATCATTGGAGAGAGAACTGTAGCATGCCGCAATGACAAGGGAGTCGAGTCGTAATCAGGTGACAGCCTCATGCCATGGAGTGAAGCTTCTATTTTTATTTACTCCTTTTTATAGGATCCATCTCTGTCCCAGTGATGATTCTTTTGTTGTACAGATGCTGTGATATTCAGCCATTTGCAACTTTCAGTGTGTATACTTTGCAGTGCTAATGGGTAGAATGTGCAAGCTGGAAAACATACTTTGTTACAGAAAAAATAATTTATAGTATCAATGACAGATTTAAAGTGAGCATGAGCATACCTGTAATCCCAGCATTTGGGAGGCTGAAGCCGGAGGTTTGCCCAAAGTTCAAAGTTCAAGACCATTCTGGACTCTGAGTGTCAGACTGAACTGGCCTACTGTGTGAGAAACCCTGTCTCAGAAAGGAAAAAACTAGATTTTTCTCCATCTCTATAATGCTGCAGGTATTTTTGTAGTTTCTATCAGGAAGATGAATGTAAGGAAATTTAGCATGAATGTTGTCTTCCTCATTTTGCTTCCCCTAAACATAACAGTCTATAGAAACACTTGCTGCTTATCACCCCACTACAAAGCTTTATTATTGTTCAATTTATGTTGGTAAGTGGGTGACAGGAAATACAGCTTTCAGAATCATGGTGTCCTGTGCTCTGAAGACAGAGGCAGGTAGAACTCTGTGAGTTTTGGGGCTAACCTGGTCTACACAACAAGTTCAAGACAGCCAGGGCTGCATAGTGAGACTGTCTTTTTTTTTTTTTAAAGGTGGTTTTGTGTGTCTTCAGAATGAAAGAAAAATTAGAAAGTAACCAGGCAGGAACTTAGCTTAGTGGTAGAAAGATACTTGCCTAGTATGTGCAGGGGCCTTGCTTCCATTGACAGCACAGAAATGAACTTTAAAAAAAAAATTCAAAGAGAGGGCCTGGAGATGTATATAGCTTGTTTGGCAGAATGGTTGACTAGCGTGCAGGAAGCCTTGGGTTTGGTCCCTGCACACCGGAAGCTACAGCATTCAGGAGGTGGGAAAAAGACAATCAGAAGTTAAGTGCCATACTTAGCTACAAGTTTGACACCAGTCGGGGCTACAGGAGACCCCCCCCTCTCTGTCTCTCTCTGTCTCTGTCTCTCTCTCTCTCTCTCTCTCACACACACACACACACACACACATACTCCACAGAGACAGAGGAGAGAGTTAGAAAATATTTTTTAAAGTTTTCTTAATAAGAGAACCACACGAATGAATGTCTACTGTGTAATCTAATTGTTGATTCTCTGTACTCCTGTTTAGTCAGACTGCTCAACCTCTACCCACTGAGACATCTCCCCCAACCCTTTTAGTATGAGACAGGGTTTCAGTATGTAACTCCAGACAGACCTGAAACTCCCTTCACTATAGAGCTCATGCTGGCCCAAACTTCTGGTAAGAGTTCTGCTTCTTTGAATCTTGGGATTATAGGGATGTACCACCATGGCTGATGGGATTTGACTTGGTATCTGTCTTAGTTAGGGTTTTACTGCTGTGAACAGACACCATGACCAAAGCAATTCTTTTTAGACAGGGTTTCTCTGCATAGTCCTAGCTGTCCTGGAACTCACTCTGTAGACCAGGCTGGCCTCGAACTCAGAAATCCGCCTGCCTCTGCCTCCCAAGTGCTAGGATTAAAGGCGTGCGCCAGCACCACCCGGCTCCAAAGCAACTCTTATAAGGACAACATTTAATTGGAGCTGGCTTACAGGTTCAGAGGTTCAGTCCAGTATCATCAAGGCAGGAACGTGGCAGTATCCAGGCAGGCATGGTACTGACATGGCTGAGAGTTCTACATCTTCATCTGAAGGCTGCTAGCAGAATACTCGATTCCAGACATCTAGGAGTAGGGTCTTAAAGCCCATGCCCACAGTGACACACCTACTCCAACAAGGCCACACCTCCAAATAGTGCTACTCCCTGGGCCAAGCATATATAAACCATCACATTCTACTCCCTGGCCTCCATAGGCTTGTTCAAACACATGAGTCTTTGGGGACCATACCTATCCATAGCATAGTAAAAAAAAATGCATTTAGTCCAACTTCCAAAGTCCCCATAGTCTGTAGTAGTATCAACAGTGTTAAAAGTCCAAAGTCCCTCCAATCACTTAACTGTAATCCCCAAAGCAAGACAGGAAACCAACTGGGCAAACTCCAAACTCTGCATCTCCATGTCTGATGTTAAAGCAGTTTTCTTCTTTGTTGACTGCAACAAATTTACTTCTCCTGGACTGGTTCCACTCCCTGTTAGCAGCTTTCCTCAGCAGACAAGTCATGGCTGTGGCATCTCAAACATCTTGGGGTTTCCAAGGCAACTTCAGTGTTACAGTTTCATGTTTCACACATGATCTTCTGGGCTCCTCCAATGGCCTGGCGTCACATCTCCAGCTCCGCCCTCTGTAGCACTCTGAGCTCAGGTTGATCCACTCCACTGACATTGCTGTTCTTGGTGATCATCCCATGGTACTGGCATCTCCAGTACACTGGGGTCTTCAACTGCAACTAGGCTTCACCAATAGCCTCTCATAGGTTCTCTTCATGGTGCCAAGCCTCAACTCCTTTGTATGACCCGCTCAGTCCTGGGCTGTTAACTGCAACTGGAGCTGCACCTTCACCAATGGCCTTCCATGGCCTCTCACAGTGCCAAGCCTCAGCTGTTCTTCATGACCCCTTCATGCCTTCAAAACTGGTACCTCCTGGGTGACTCCTAAACATTACCAAGTACAGCTGCAGCATGAGGTACAACCTTGGCTATCTCTGGAACACAGCTTCTTTGTGGTCTCAGAAAACACTTCCCAGAAGATTTCACCTCAGTGATGCTGGTCTCTTCTTAATCACCACTAATTTCTTAGCTCCAGCTAACCAGCACCAATTGTCCCAGGAGTCCCTTCTTTTCTGGACTCTAAAGCCAGAGCCATGTGTCCAAAGCTGCTGAGTTCTGCTGCTTGCTGGGGCTGGAACATGCCCCCCTTGTTCTATTACATAATCCCCAACTTTCTGTTTTCCAACTCCTTCACTGCCTAAGTTTGGCTGTCTTGGAACTTGCTCTTTAGAATGACTTTGAACTCAGAGATCTGCATGCCTGTCTCCTAAGCACTGGGATTAAAGTTATGGCCCACCAAGCCTGGATTTAAGTTTTTCTTCACCTAGAACTTGCTCTGTTCTAGGCTGGCCTTGAACTCAGAGATCTGCTTGTCTTTGCCTCCTGGGATTAAAGGCTTATACTACGTGCCTGGACCTAAATTTAGCTGGGTGGAATCTTGCCCCAAGGCCACTACTCCCTTAATTCAATTTAATATCCTGGAACACAGGATTCAGCTCCATTTCATTTCCTGGTGTCCCTTTAATATTCAAACTATATATTTTGTGTTTTTCCTTTCTCAGCTTGCTGTGTTTGTTCAAAATGTTCTTCATCAGACTTAACCAGAGAATAAAGTCTCTGTTGGGCTTTTTTGAGACTTCCTTTATCAATGCAATTAATATAAATCTCTTTTTCTTAACCTCAGGCAGTCTCCTTAGACAGTGGCAAAAAGCAGCCACGTTCTTCACCAAAACATCACAAAAACAGTCTCTCAGCCACATATTAAAGTTCTTCCCCACTGAAACCTCTTGGGCCCTCAGACCTACACAGTTCAAATGGCCCTCAGCACCACTGTCTTCCTAACAGTTTCCTCCATTACACCCCACTTAAAGCATCCCATGGCTTTCCCAATCCAGAGTCCCCAAATCCATATTTTTCCAAACAAAAACATGGTCAGGCCTATCACAGCAATACCCTACTCCCAGTACTTTCTGTCTTAGTTAGGGTTTTACTACTGTGAACAGACACCATGACCAAGGGAAGTCTTATAAGGACAACATTTAATTAGGGCTGGCTTACATGTTCAGAGGTTCAGTCCAGTATCATCAAGGTAGGGACATGGCAGCGTCCAGGCGGGCATGATGCAGGAGAAGCTGAGAGTTCAGCTTCTTCATTTGAAAGCTGCTAGCAGAATACTCGCTTCCAGACATCTAGGAGTAGGGTCTTAAAGCCCACGCCCACAGTGACACACCTACTCCAACAAGGCCACACCTCCAAATAGTACCACTCCCTGGGCTGAGCATATAGAAACCATCACAGTTTGGTAAATGCATGAATCTCAAGCACGTGGTATTGCTGAATGTGGACACTTCTACTACAGAAAAGCCTGTAGTTTGTTATTGTTACTAAGAAAGGACTCACACTTTTTTATTTTAAGGAATTGATACTTTGTAGCAAATTTGTATAGGATAGCTGTATAAGATTATGGTTTTATGTACCATATTTGCTCTGTTGTGGAGGCCTCATTTTAATTTTTTTTAACATGTTGACATTAACTATTTAGTATTTTCCTGCAGATGTAAGGATTTTAAAAGAGTAGTTAGGCCCTACTTAATGGCCCAGGTCTGTAATTCCAGCCACAGAGGAGGCTATAAGACAGGAAGATTGAAAGTTCAAGGCTAGCCAAGGTAAATTAATGATACCCTGTGTTAAAATAAAAAATAAAAAGAAGGGCTGTAGCTCAGTGGTCTAGTGCTTGCCCAATGTGTACCAGGCCTACATTCATCTCCCAGTACCAGAAAAATAGATGTGAGCTTCAGTATTCCGTTTTTAACAGAAGATTAACAATGAGTGAATGGGACTTAAAAGTAAGCAGCATCTGTTTGCTTGGTTGGTTAGTTGCTTTGTTTGTTTGTTTTTGAGACAGGGTTTCTTTGGGTAGCTCTGGCTGTCCTGGAACTTGCTTTGTAGACCATGCTGGCCTCGAACTCACAGAGATCTGACTGTCTGCCTCAACCTCCTAAGTGCGGGGATTACAGACATGCACCACCACTGCCCAGCCTGTTCATTTGTTTTAAGGTAGCGAGGTCTCGTTATCTGGCCCAGGCTAGCAACAGACTCTATCTAGTTCCTCCTTCCCCTTTGCTGGAATTCTAGGCATGTACCACCTGATACTTCAGATGGTCTGTGTTGCTGAATACACCCGGACATCAGCCAACAGTGTTTTAGAATCTAACAGTCATGAGAGAGAAAGGTCACATCTTATACATACCACCTCTTTGTAGGATCATATTTCCTTTATGCACAAGTCAATGGCTAGGTAAAGACAGTGAAAGATCTGACAATGTGATTCAGCTTTTTCACACAAGAATAGCTCTGCTTTCAGTGTCTCCATTTTAAAAATATGACATCACTCCATAACTGTATTTATTGAGTGCCAGGTACTGTTAGCTGCCAACAGCAATAAAGAGTCAGATGGGTGGGGATAATCCGATCTAATTACTTTATCTCTATATCTAATACACATGCAAACACAGTGTGTGTGAGGACATCCGTGTACATCTCTCTCTCTATGTAATGCTTATAATGAAATTGTACAAAAAAGATTAAAAAAAATGTTTTCTTCCTCTCAAGGTTTTAAGTAAGGTCTGTGACAAAGAATGGCTTAAGATGGGCACGGTGGTGTCCACCTTTAATCTCAGAACTCTGGAGGCAGAAGCCAATGGATCTTTGACTTCAAGGGTAGCCTGGTTTACATATAGAGCTCCAGACCAGCCTCGGCTATGTAGAGAGACACTGTCTCGAAACAAAGCAAAGCAAAACAACAACAACAACAACAAAAACCCCTAGATAGATGGATGGATGGATAGATAGATAGATAGATAGATAGATAGATAGATAGATAGGTAGGTAGGTAGGTAGGTAGGTAGATAGGTAGGTAGGTAGGTAGGTAGGTAGGTAGGTAGGTAGGTAGATAGATAGATAGATAGATAGATAGATAGATAGATAGATAGGTAGATAGATGATAGATAGATAGATAGATAGATAGATAGATAGATAGATAGGTAGATAGATGATAGATAGATAGATAGATAGATAGATAGATAGATAGATAGATAGATAGATAGGTAGATAGATGATAGATAGATAGATAGATAGATAGATAGATAGATAGATAGGTAGATAGATAGATAGATAGATAGATAGATAGATAGATAGGTAGGTAGGTAGATAGATAGATAGATAGATAGATGATAGATAGATAGATAGATAGATAGATAGATAGATAGATAGGTAGATAGATAGATAGATAGATAGGTAGATAGATGATAGATAGGTAGGTAGATAGATAGATAGATAGATAGATAGATAGATAGATAGAATTTTAAAGTGGGCATGAAACAGGTGTTAAGGGAGGTGAGGACACCGAGGTCTGTGTAGTTGGAACTTGCCTTAGTTTAGAATTATGGAGACTTGACAGACAGGAAGGAAATAGGCAAGAAGAGAGCATACAGAAGACAAGTGTCAAAGCCAGAAAGGCAGTCTACGGGATGCCCTAGTCTTTCTTGACTCTCCCCCAACTTTTACCATTGCTAATGTCCCTAGAGTATGTCTGCAGTTGGTTCTGTTACCACACAGGAGCAAGCCAGCATTCTCTCGCTTTCCTACTGTTTGAATGTCCTAACTCTCCTCATTTACATCTGACACTGCAATTCATTCCCTGTTGAATCCCTAGAATCATCCCCCTGTTTCAAACTGCAGCCTGCTCTGGCAGCTGCTACTCTCCCTGGGAGTAACAGGCATCCTCCCTGAGGCCTGCACAGCCACTCCCCGATGACTCCTCTCAGGTCCCATCCTACACGCCTATCCCCACAGGAAAGCAAGTCCAGGGACTCTTGGGAATACCTCATCTGTTTCTCTTATTCATGGCCACACCAGTGGTATCTGCACATCCACTGGCTCCTGGAAGAAGGTACTTGGTGTCTGTCAGTGTGGAGAACGGCCTCCTTTTATGGGACGGTAGGGAGAGGAGGCTGGAGGAATGCCAGAGACCATGGCTGTAGGAAGTGAGTACCAGAGCACACTGGAGAAAAGTGTGACCAGAAGTGGGGAAGCCCAGAGGGTATGAGGTTGGCAGTAGAAGTTGGCTGTTTGGTTGTAGCACAGCAGGTAGACCAAAAGCTAAGAGACGGAGCAGTGTGTGCTAGAGCACACTGTCAACACTCCGGAGTCTGGGCATCTGCTGTAAACCAATTACTCTTCTTAGACATACTTGATTAGAGAACATAGTACTTTCTTCTTTGCTTTTTAAGATAGCCTTATTATTTAGGTTAGGCTGGCCTAGAATTTACTGTGAAGTCCATACTGGCATCGAATTCACGATCCCTCTGTCTCTGCTTCCTAAATGCCTAGATTTCAGGTCTGTACTGCCAAGCCTACCACTCAGAAATTTAAGGTGTAGTATTGACGGTTTAGTGGCAGGCATAGCTGCCTATCAGAGGAAATTTAATTTCTGATCGTAGGAGGGAAAGAATAGTTTACTATTGATTTTATGGAAGCTTTCAAGTACTTTTTCTATGAGCTGCACAATAAAGAAACTTGCATTGCCTAGAATGTACACCGTAAACTTACCAAGCTGTTATGGAAATGTTATGTCTGTTATTGGCCTCTGCTATAATTTATCCTATTTTAATTTTTAAGAGTGCTAGCTAAAATCCACTAGAAAGTAGCTTAGAACTTGAAATTCACACTCTGAGGTGCTGAAGAGTCCGAATGAGAGAAGGAATGATATGCTCAGGTCCTGACTTTGCCCTTTCTTTTTGGTGGGGATGTGTGTGTATGCTGGGATTGGAGCCCAGACCTTGTAGATACTTAGCAAGCACTCTACTACTGAGGTGTACGCCCCGCCCCCACTCAGCTCATTCTTTATTTTATTTTCAAACAAGGTTCACCAAGGTATCCAGGCTGGCCTTGAATTTGTAATTCCCCCGTCATCCTGGAATCCCAAGGAGCTGGGATGATGTTCCCAACCCCCACCACCATCTCCCTTATCCTTTCTAGAGGGAGAGAGAGAAAGGAAAACAAAATCAGACCTTTCATTTGTGACTTCAGTTTTTACATCAGTCCTTAGAACAAGGTCTTATTATTGTTTAATGAGGAAGCAAATAATTTGAAGGTTCTGTCCCAATTCCTTCTCCTTCCTGTTTCCAAATGTCAGACAGTTGCACGGGGTGGTGAAAGGGAGAGTAAATGGTGGGCTCCTCCTTATCTGTTTCGAGTGTTCTTTATTGTCTTTTTGTTGTTGTTTCTATGTAGCCCTGGCTGTCCTGGAACTCTCTCTGTAGTCCAGACTGGTCTTGAACTCAAAGAAGTGCCTGTCTCTGCTTCCAGAGTTCTGGGACTATAGGCGTGCACCACTGTTGCCTGGCAATTTGTCTTGACGGGGGTGACTCTGCCGTAGATAGGCCTTCAATCCCAAAGCTGTTCTAAATTATCCTTGTTCTGTGTTTGAGACATAGCCTAGCCAGGTTTGAGTGGTGCCTTGTAGCCAAGGGTGACCTTGAACTTCTGACCCTCTGCCTCTGCCTAACTACCACTGAGATTGTGATGCTGGGGCCCAGACCCAGCTCTTCCTTTATATTATGCGAAGGCTCTACCAATCTGAGCTACATCCGAGGCTCTAACTTCTCTTTAAGAAGGGCATCTTTTAAGTATTTTCAGAAGCATGGCCAGGCAGTGGTGGTGCACGCCTTTAATCCGAGCACTTGGGAGGCAGAGGCAGGAGGATTTCTGAGTTCGAGGCCAGCCTGGTCTACAAAGTGTGTTCCACACAGCCAGAGCTACACAGAGAAACCCTGTCTCGAAAAAACAAAAACAAACAAACAAAAAAAAGTATTTTCAGAAGCTATGGGACAATATTTAGAAGAAAAACGTTTTAAATTCTAGTCCTTTTAATGAACAGTTAAACCTAACAGTATAAATCCACGTGCTGGAGACAAGCGCCCAGTATTATTAGATTAGGATTTGGTATCATTGTCATCCAGAAAATAAGACTCATTGTTTCTGTTGTGTTTATTAAGGAACTGGAGCCTGACAAGGTAACTCTTGGGAGTCAAGGGTGGAAGGATAGCTACAGACATGAAGCCGGTGAACTATAGGCCCTGTCTTCAAAACAAACAGAAACAGGATTTGGGGGCGGGAGGGGGGGGTGGACCAGGAAAGGGGAAACCATTTGAAATGTAAATAAAGAATATATCTAATAAAAAAATTAAAAAAAAAACCAAAAACAGAAACAAAACCTGTGCAGTGTGTCAGGCTTGGTAATACTGCTACATGCCTGTAATCCCAGGATTTGGGAGACAGGCAGGTAAATTGAGCCTCTGCTACATAATGAGTTCAGCCTGGGCTAGGTAGCAAGACCTTGTCTCAAAAAAAAAAAAAAAAAGACAAAAATTCTTTGGTTGGAATGTATATATGGAAATACTCATCCTGTGTCTACCTTGTTAACAACTATTTTCTCTGTGTGTGTGGTGCATTTGTGTTCACGCTGGGGCTTCATGGGTTGTGCGTGTGTGCTTTAGTGCATGTAGAGGCAAGGGGTTGACTTCAGGTATTTTTCTAGGTTATTCAACACCTTGTGTTTTGAGACTGGGTCTTTTATTGGGCCCAGAAATCACTGATTTAGCTACCCTGACTAGCCAGTCAGCCCAGGAGATCTCCTGTCTCCACCTCCTCAGTGCTGGGCTCGCAGGCATACAACACCACACCTGACTTTTTTTTTTTTTTTTTTTTGGTTTTTTGAGACAGGGTTTCTCTGTGTAGCCCTGGCTGTCCAGGAACTCACTCTGTAGACCAGGCTGGCCTCGAACTCAGAAATCCGCCTGCCTCTGCCTCCCAAGTGCTAGGATTAAAGGCATGCGTCACCACTGCCCGGCCACACCTGACTTATTTGAGTGATAGGGATCAGAATTTAATTCCTCCACTGAGCTTTACTCCCCCACCCCCTTTTCTTAGTTCTTTGAACAGGGTCTTTCTATGTAGCCCTGGCTGTCCTAGAACTTGTTTTGTAGACCAGGCTTGCCTTGAACTCAGAGACCCATCTGCTCTGCCTCCTCAGTTTTGGGATCAGTTCCCAGCACCTGGAATGCTCTGCCAGGAAGAGACATTTTAAGCGTGGTAGAAACGGAGAGACCTCAGGAGAAGCACACTTTCCCTCAAAGGCAGGACTCAATGCTCCTCAGTGATCTCTGACTGTGAACTGGATTCTAACCAAGAGATTTGTTAAAACACATACACCCATAAATTGAGATTCCCTGAGTGGAAAAGAAGCAGTTCTCCTCATGAATCTATTTATACAAACTTCTGTCTTCTTATTCCCTTGACAAATGGTAAACAGAGGTGGGCAAATCAGTGCCGCCCTGCTCCCGGAGTCCATAGCAGGCGTCTTGGAATCCGTGTTCTTAATACAACATCGCCTTAAATAACTTTGCATTACGCCAAAATGGAGCCAAAGGAAACTAAGATATTTTGCAGACACATCTGTTGTCTTATTTTAGACAGAATCTTGCTCTACCCTAGTCCAGCTTAGAATTTATAGCTTAGCTATAGACTCAGTCAGGCCTTGAACTTGTGACAGTCCCTTGGCTTCCTGAGTGCTGGCATTACATACTACCCCACCTGATTATTCTTTCATTTTTCTCGACAGGTTTTGGGGTGCCATGAGACTATGTGGAATATTGGTATGTGTACTATGTCTGAGCAGAGTGTGAAACGCATTCTGTGACAAGAGGTTTAGGAGGCTGGCAAAGCCATGGGTTCTTCTGTTGTTGTGGGCCCAAATTCAACACATCTTGTTGTTGTTGTTTTTCCTATGTTAAGCTGTTTGTTTGTTTGTTTTTTGCTTGAGAGAGAGAGAGAGAGGAGTGCTATGTTTCTACACTCGCATGGTGCATGTGGTATGTGGCATCAGAAGATCAGAAGAGAAGACGACTCACAGGATTTGGTTTTCTTCTCAGGACCATGTGTATCCTGAGAACTGAGCTCAGGTCATCAGGCTCATCTACCACTACCATGACTTACTGAGCCATCTTACCAGCACTAAACACCATCTTTCCTCCATAAGATCCGACAAAGTAGATTTAGTTCCTTAGATGCAGCACACCTAAAGAACCAGGGTTACAAGGCCGTGCAGAGTGATAGAGTGCAGAGTGAGGGAGTGCAGAGTGAGGGAGTGCAGAGTGAGGGAGTGCAGAGTGAGGGAGTGCAGAGCAATGTAACAGTTAAGCCGGACTGAACCAGTCACAGCAGAGAGGGCTGGGGAGCTCACTGCAGACGTGCGGAAGAGAAGGCCCTGCTTGGATCATTAAACAATTAACAAAAATCTATTTATAGATTCTAGGTTAAGGCAAAATAACAATATACTAGTATGTCAGGCAGTGGTGGCTCACGCCTTTAATCCCAGCACTTGGGAGGAAGAGGCAGGAGGATTTCTGAATTTGAGGCCAGCCTGGTCTACGGAGTGAGTTCCAGGACAGCCAGGGCTACACAGAGAAACCCTGTCTCGAAAAAATCAAAAAAAAAAAAGAAAGAAAGAAAGAAAGAAAGAAAGAAAGAAAAGTATACTAGTAGCCTTGATTTCATTTCTACAAATATGATTTTGTATGACTCTGCAAAGACTCTTAGGACCCCGACAGGACTCTCAGGGACCATAGAGCTGCATGATTCTCAGGTGGGTCTGGGGATGCCTGCTGTTTGTCACAGGACAATCTTTATTATTAGTTTTCTTTGTTTTGGGTTGGGGTGGGAATCTTGGCTTTCTGTTTTTCTTTTTTCTTTTTTTAAGATGGAATCTCATGGGGGGGTTGTGGGGGATGGGATAGGGTGAAAACCCAGATAGGAGATAACATTTGAATTGTAGATAAAGAAAATTTCCAATAAAAGAAAAAAAAAAGATGGAGTCTCACTCATGCTTGTAGCCCACCCAGGCCAGCCTTGGGATATGCAGCAGTCCTCCTGTCTCAGTTTTTCCGGTGCCGCTATAGGCATGTATCACTATTACTAGTGGACCTCTCATTCATGAATAATATGTCAATTACCTAGAAAGCCTTTTATCAACTCTTATTTTAAAATCGAATTCTGAGGGCTGGGGATGGAGCTTACAGAGGTAGACTGCTTGCCACACTCAAACAATAATAACAAAGTAAGAAGAAATAAAAAAAAAACCAAATCCAGAGCTAACTGCGGTGGCTCACAGCTGTACTCCGAAACGGGGCGGACGGGGCAGCAGAATTGCAATAAGTTTTATGTTGGCCTGGCCTGCATAGTTCCAGGCTGGACTGGATAACGGAATGAAATCCAGACTGAAAAAACACAAGGAGTGGGGCAGTGGTGGCACACACCTTTAATCCCAGGACTCCGGAGGCAGAGGCAGTGGACCTGTGAGTTCGAGGTCAGCCTGGTCCACAGGGTGAATTACAGGACCACCAGGGCTACACAGAGAAACCCTGTCTTGAAAATCAAACAAATGGGGGGGGGGAATCAACAATGACAAAACAACACCTCATCCAGTATTGCGGGTAACAGAGCGGAAGGTCTTCGCCATCCTGCAGCCTGCAGTACCCCCTGAGCTCCACCCTGAGCTCCCTCATTCAACCACTGTTGACTTAATCACATTTCAAAATTCTGAATCTTGTAGATAGCAGGTACCGTGTCAGGTGTCGGGGTCCGAGAAGAAACTGAGACAGTCTAGGTTCCTCCCCTCCTGGAGAGCACATTCTGGAGAGTAGCCAAGCAGAAACAAGACAACAAGCTGACTGGAAGGGTTAAGCACCACACAGGAAGATCAGGGCTGGATCTGAGAGTGAGTGGGGATGGGCTGTTCTCTGGGTTGCTGCTCTAGGAGTTAGAAGGTGCTCAGCCTGTGCCCACTTCCTTCTCCCACGAGAAGCAACCTTAGTTGGTGCATACAACTGGAACAGCAAACCGGGAGGTAAAGGAATGGTGTGTGTGTGTATGTGTGTGTGTGTGTGTGTGTGCGTGTGTTAATTTAAAGAAGAAACTTCTAAAACTCTAACATGATTGACTCTTCAGAGATGAATTTTTAGGATGATCCCTAAGGGCTATTTGCATATATTAGCCATGGTCTACATGTGGAGCCCATAGCTAAACTTCAACGCCCATTATCTAAATGCAGTATGTGGTGAACATAGCCACTTCTCTGACTTAAGCTAAGCTTGCATGGCTCTTTACAGTTTCACAGGAGAACTATCATTTTGGTGAATGCTGTTAACTTTTTTTGTGTATTCATTCATTCATTCTTTCTTTCTTTCATTCATTCAGAGTACCTTTCAGGCCCGGGACTGTTACAGTGAACACAATAACCAGCTGTCTCCGCTGAAGCCCAGAGCACCCTTCTCTTTCCCTGACTCAGTACTAAGTACTGGTAATACCATTGCTGCCTGTCGCCAATTCTGGAAGACAATGTTTATGCGCTGGACATACATCTGCTTTATGTTCTGCTGTTCTTAATTTAAACATTATTGTTGTCGGTGTGTTTTATTCCTGAGGATGTGGGTAATTTAACTTTTATTAAGGTAATTTTAGTGTGTTAGGCCCTCAGCTCCTCTGTTCACTTGACCGCTCCCTTTGTTTAGGAGCGCGACTCCTGACTGATGTGCACTTGTGACGAGCAGGAGTGGAGATCCGACTTCGCCATCGGGAGATAAATCATTTCCACATTCTTGCTTAAGTGGCCATTTTCGTGCAGAGCAGCACATTTTCTGCTGAAAGCCAGCTGGACTGTCTCCTTGACCCAAGGTCTCCACAATTTTTAAGCAACATGGGGTATGAAGGCTTGCAAAGAGCTTGATAGATAGATAGATATTTTTATCTTGTAGAAGTAAGTTTTTTCTCTTCAAATAATCATTGACAAATATTCATTTGAAGCAGTGCAATTCATATATATTCATAATGAAAGTAGGAGAGTCTGCTTTTATCTCTCATTCTTTACTAACATGGGAGCGATCAGGAGTTGGGTAGAAACTCGCTCACCCACAGCTGTGCTGGCCTACATTCCCAGATTCTTTTATAAAGCATTGTTTACTATTGTTGTTTGTGAGCGAGCACCTGTGAGCATGCTATGACATGCATGTAGAAGTTAGGGGACAGCTTTGTGGGGCTCATTGTCTTTTCCTGAAATCAAACTTGGGGTGTCCACTCGTGTGGCAAGTGCAGCAGCTGCCGAGCCTTCTCCTTGGCCCGCCTCTCAGCTTTGATCAACATTTCGGTCCCAGACAAGGAAGCTAATCTGCAGTGGAAGCTAATTCTTCCCTCTATTAATGCTTTTTGACATAAACACACAAAAATCCAGTACATGTGGAGCAGAATCGAAAGCCTTAGTTCAAGTCCAACAGTTTCCACTTCATCCTCTTCCTGTGAAGAACGGAGCTCAGGGCCCAGAGTATGCAAGGTGGGGTGTGTGTGTGTGTGTGTGTGTGTGTGTGTGTGTGTGTGTGTATGTAAACCCCCCCCTTTTTTTTTGGTTTTTCGAGACAGGGTTTCTCTGTGTAGCCCTGGCTGTCCTGGAACTCACTCTGTAGACCAGGCTGGCCTCGAACTCAGAAATCCTCCTGCCTCCGCCTCCCAAGTGCTGGGATTAAAGGCGTGCGCCACCACCGCCCGGCCCCCCTTTTTTTTTTGAGACGCAAACATCAAAACAATGATCTCATGGTTGTGCTTTCCGGCATTTATTTAGTAAAGGGTCCAAAGTCTAGACTAGGAAATCTTCGTGTCATTCAGAGAATCGGGAACTGGAGAAGGGAGCACAGTGAGCCCTATATTTTTGTGGTTTTGTTTCTGTTTTGTTGTTGTTGTTTGTTTTGTTTTGTTTTTTAAAAATAAATCCTGTTTTTGGAAATAACACAAACACAGGGTCCAGATTCCTAAGGCTGATTTCCTCAGAGGAGGGACTGGGCTCCTATCTGCCCACTGCATCCTGGGTAATCCTGAGAGTAGAACAAAAGCTGACATGCTTATCTTGCATCTGTCAACAATTGGGCAAGGTCCAAATACCCATTTCTTATTTGTTAAATACTTTAAAAAAGAAGGGATATGAAGCACTGTATATAAACCTCCCCACCCCCGTCTCCCTCCTCCCTTTCCCTCCTTCTCCCCCCCCACCCCCCTTTCTCTCTGGCTTGTTCTGAGATAGTCTTTACATGCAGTCCTCCTAACACAGGCTTCCAAGCGTTGGGATTACCGTGTGCCGTGCTCTTGGAATTACCTAGCTCCTCCTTCTAAGAATATTGAACCACAGCCTGACATTTTAAAAAGCTGGAGGAAAGTTGGGAGCTCTCATGCTCTTGTTCCACACAGGTAAATTGTAACGCGATTGCATTGCAAGCTGCATGTGACTATATAATTTGCATTCGGCTTCTAACATTGTCCTTGGTGATTTTTCTATATAGTGACAGCTTCCTGATTAATTTGTAATGGCTGGCCGGGTGGTGGTGGCGCACGCCTTTAATCCCAGCACTTGGGAGGCAGAGGCAGGAGGATTTCTGAGTTCGAGGCCAGCCTGGTCTACAAAGTGAGTTCCAGGACAGCCAGGGCTACACAGAGAAACCCTGTCTCGAAAAACCAAAAAAAAAAAAATTGTAATGGCTGTGTAATATTTCATTAGGAAGATAGACTACCATAATTTCCATTATTCCTATTACTGAGTGCTTAAACTGATTCAGATTTTATATCAAACATCTCATTTGCATCACATTTGGGGTTTCAGTAAGACTACTGTGTCGAATGGAGTAGACATCTCTATGACTTCTGATACACATTATAAATTCTCTTACAAACCGTTTGGTCCCATTTTCTTTGGTAGAACTTTAAAAGTGAATCATCAGTTGTGACTCAATGCTAACATCTTAGTTGTTATTCCTATATTAGGAAGAGAGAAGCTCTGTGCACCGCTGATATTCTATTTGCTTTCATTATGTAGAGTCAGCTTGTTGAGAAAAGTGTCCCGGCCCTGAGACACTCCAGACAACAGAGCCATCGTTTCTACAAAGTTTGGACCAATCCCAAGTTTGTAATCAGTTCCCAGAGTTGTTCATATTTCTTTTGGCAAAGATATGTATTACCATGGTCAGATGCAGCTGTGTGGTTAAAGCCCCGGGGTGAGCTGATCGAGGCGTCTCTTTTAGCATTAGGCTGGCAGTCTGGGGCCAGGTGTCTGGGTCTTTTGAGAGAAGTAATTTTGAAATGTAATTTGCAATTAATAAATGAACGGCATCATGAGAGACATATGTAGGTCTTCTGTGGAGATTCATTCTGTCTCTGTCTCACACACACACACACACACACACACACACACACCATTGAAGGATTATCACTGGGTTTGGGTGAGTTGCTGCTGACTGCAGGGGACTCAGGAGGCCTTCATCTTTGCCTCATTGTGTCACAGTGTTTGCATTGTGCAGCAAACTGCTTTACCTATCACCTGTAGTTGAAAAGCAAGAAAGCAGGAGTCCTTACGGCCCTGCAATTCCTTTCTGTCTGGTGACTACAGTTGTACATTTGTTTGTTTGTTTGTTTTTTTAGCCAAAGATGTAATTTTTCTACTCGTTGGTTCTTTTTTGAGGTAACAGCAGGATCTGAAAACAAACCAAATGTATATGTTTTGACGTTTCCAGCGGGACTCTTCATGGAATACATGATTAGTGTTAATGACACAATATATTTTACTCCCTGTTGCTTGAATTGACTTGCTCACCAATGTGTGAGACAGAGGAAAGGGGGGAAAGTAGCCTTTACTTTTGTCTGGCAGGTTAGGAGGAAGTTAATTCACTCTGTTGACCTGGCTCTAAGCTTACTGACCAGTACTTTATTTGCTGACTGTAAAAATTCTAGAATAAGACTGCGCAGGCACCATGCGCCTGGCCAGCGGTTGGTTTTTGTGCGAAGAGATACTACAGGAGCTCAGCGGCCTGGGTCCCCACCGAGACCTGGCAGAGCCTTGATCTTTATCTGTTCCTGGAACATACCAAGAGAAGATTACTCCCCTGGGGAACGCTCTGATGCATTTGACAGCTCTAAAACCCTTAGACCTCTCACGTAACTCCTTGGTTAGTCTTTAGGGCATACAGTAGCTATTCTCCTTGGAGAGTCTCAATCTCTACTACAACTGTATTTCATCATTAGCAGAAGTATTTAGGCTCTACACCCTAATGGAGCTCCAGGACGTGGGCTTCCGGCTTAACTCTGTTGTGAAGAATGAGTCTGACTACCGCCTGTCGGTTGTGCACATGCTCCCGAAGCTCAGACAGCTTAGGTGGGTGGAGGAGCCATTGCCCTCACAACCCCGTGCAGTGGAGCTGTTTTTGTGCCCCTGGACAGGTTATGATGCTGTTCCATGCTGGAAACTGAAGCTGGTTTTTTTTTGCACTGATGGCCCAAATCCCTGCCAGCCCTGAGGTGTCCTTCATCCTCCCGGAGTCAGTCTTGTTAGCCAGCCGGTCCAACCTAATCACCAAGGTTTAGGCCCCAGCGAGAGACCTTATCTCAAAAACAAGATGGATAACACCTGAGAAAAGATACCCAAGAGCAGTTTACATTTGACCCCTACATGCACAGATATGTACACATGCACTAGAAAACACATATGTACACTACACACACAAACACACACACACACACACACACACACACTATCACCATCACCATCACCACCACCACCAACAACAACAAATGCCAAGTTTACGAAGTCATTCTTGAGTTAGTATCTTTAAGTTCCCAGATAGTATTTGTAGGGCTTGTAGGTCAAGGCGCTTATAAGCATTTCCTGGAATTTCTGTTATTGGGGTCAGACCTCCTGTGCCTAGAGGATCATCAAAGCAATAGACCTACTAAAGTTCTATTAGAAATATTAGAAAACTAGACCACGTTTCCTCCATAGCAAATGTCTAGAGGCACAGAGTTTGCTATTCAGAGTCTTTTGGGAAAAGTAAAGTTCAGACACTAGTTTTTGGTCCAGCGGGTAAAATAGATAAAGATACTTGCTAGCAAGTCTGATGACCTGAATTAATTCCCAGGAACCACATGGTGGAAGGTGAGAACTGCTGCAAGTTGCCCTTTGACCTCCACATATGCACTGTGACACACGTGCCCTCACACTCATACATATACACACAAATATGTACATAAATATGATTTTTTTTAAAGATATAACAGTAGCAAAAAAAAGAGAAAGATGGCTTGAATGTCTTCAAGCTTGTCTGGATAATTTTAGTTCAGCTTGGCCCTTATATGTAGACAGGCATGTGTTGGCCAGATCTGAGTCAGCTCTGGATTTATACCCACTACAAAAAAGCAGGACAGACCTTGTCAGTCAGCCTTCCCATAGATAGTCCCAGCCTTGCACATCCACTCCTCAGGCCTGGGAGACGGACACTGTATAAGTCTTGTCTTGTGGGTTTATAAGTATGTCAAGAGTTTTCATGAGTGAACATCAAGTTAAATTCATCCATACAGTCAGGGCTATCTTGTCATAGCACCAAGAGCTAGAATGTTTTGACCATGAACTGATCGTCTGTGTGTAAATGGTATTCTGATGCCTTAAATTCCCTTTCCCTGCATCTCAGAGATGTTTCTAGAGACAGCATAGGAATTTAGCAACATGAAAAAAAAATCCAGAATAAATAGTAGCCCTCTCAGAGGGGTAATTTCCAAACATTAGGCTGACAGTTTTTAGCACGGCATTCTGAAAATCTAACGGCAATGTGTAAGAAGACCTGGGGACACTTAGATGAGGAAGAAAAGATAAATGTCGAAACTGTGCGGTCAATCAGTATCTCTGTAGCTGCCCTTGGTAAACTTGCCTATTGGCTGTGAAGATCAATGAGAAGCAGGTGAAGGTCACCCCAGTTGAGCCTGAGTGCTTGATCTCCACTGTCTGTTTGCACTGGTCAGAAGGCCTGTTGTGCTGCGTGGGATAGAGCTGAGGCCGGGCTGCCCTAGTGTAAGTGAAGACACTGTTTTCAGGGAATCCACACTCACCCTCTCCCCAAGGGGCAGCTGCTGAAACATACTCCCTCCCAGGCTCAAGTGGAGAGGGTGGGAAATCATCGCACCACGAAGCCACCCCGCATTCATTAATTCCAGCATCCTTATTGTTATTGAGTGCTGTTCTCTGTGCTGGAGGCTATTTGGGGGATTAGTATTTTGTAAACTCTATGCTTGTCCCTGGAGACAGAGTCCCAAAGACACAATACATCAGAGGGAGCTAAGTGCCGTAAGGAATGACCGGCTGGGAGGCTGCTTTTTGACACACGTCAGTTGGGGTAGGGTTGGGTCAGCCAGGAGGAGGTAAGGGAGCACTGCTCAGACCATGTCAACACTGGGCAGAGAGTGCTCCAAGGAGAAAGAACAGCACGAGCAAAAGCCCAAGGCAACAGCCCGAATGATGTGCTCCACTAAGTAGGGCCGTGTAGTGGCTAAAGGAGACGGAACACGGAAGCGTAGGGACTGAAGTCGGAGATGGGTGGAGTCTCCAGGTCACATAAAGCCTTGGAGAGAAAGATGAAAAATGTCTTTGCCACTCACTCATTAACTCATCCAGCACTGTCCATTCTCACTCATCCAGCACTATCCGGAATGGACAAAGGGTTGCCTGCGTTCGGGGCACTCCACCACATCCCCATCCCTGATCCTCGAGAAGATGGGAAGATGTAGAGGAAAGCATGCCATAAAGAGTAACGTGAATTTGCCGGAGCGGTGTAGGGTAGATGTGTGTGGATCTCACGGGCTGTGCTTTGCTGCATGGTAAACCCTGGAATCAGGTGGTTAAATGTCAGTTGAAATGCAAAGAATTAGGGCTGGTTATGTTGCTCAGTAGGTAGTGTACTTGTAGAGCATACAAAAACAAAAAACAAAAACAAAAAAAACCAAACCTGGATTTGATCCACATAGCACAAAGTCGAGTGTGGTGGCACATGCCTGGTATCCTAGCACTGGGGAGGATAAGAAGCTCAAGGTCACAGGACTGAGCTAGCGGCCAGTCAGAGATATGTAGTGAGACCTTGTTTCAAAAGGAAAAGCAGAAGAAGTTCAAGGTCATCTTTGGCTACATAAGAGAATTTGAAGTTTGCCTGGGCTTCGCAAGACTGTCTAAACACAAGAGGGAAAAAGACTCCCCTCCTTGGTCACATCAGCACACTTCCAGCTCTCAGCTGCTGGATCGGAAGAAAAACACCTGCCATTTTCCATCCTGATGGAAAGTTCGCATCAGACAGTGTCCGTAGGGTCTGGTGGACCTAGAGAGACTTTGACTTTTCCTCTGAGTAAGTACGAAGCCACGTTTGGGTCTTGAACAAAGGAGAAGCCTGATCAGAGATGTGATCCCAGAAGGTCACAGCCAAGGCTAGCCTGGAAGAAGCACTGTTCAGAGCAGAGATCGAGGTCTAGAGGTGACCTCTGCCTCTGGTGACCTCTCTTAGGCTAAGGGAAAGTTGCTGGGCTCAGGGTATATTTTGAAGGCAGAACCAGAAGAATTTCTCCTGGAATTGAGAGAGAAGCGATATGTTGTGTGGATGATGTCAGGAAGAGGAGGCAGAGCCCAGAGAGTTGATCTCAAGGCTGCTTGCCTTGAGCCAGGGGGGAGGTAGCTCTGGGTAGTACAAGAGGCCTATAGCCCTAAGCATCAGGAAAGACCGGTGTGTTAGACATTGACAGTGGGGGAGAAGCTTCGAAACAGCCACTGCAGAACGGTTAAAGAGAAACACAATGCCATTGGTGACCATGATCCATTTCACCATGTCAGTCATCACTGATTGATGGGAGTCGAGGAAAGGAAGGACTGCTCCAGGGGTGAAGTTACTGCATAGATGGAATTGTAGAAAATACAAATGGGGCGTTGGGGGGTGTTGCTTAAGGAATTGGCAGAGGCATCACAGTAACAGACCACCATGGAGTCTAAACATAGGAAAGTGAGAGGAAGCAGAAATCCAACTGGGAAAAAAAAGCAATCTACAGGCTGGTGGCTCCCACTTCCAAGTTGTCCACTGCACAGGTTGGGAAGAGAGACACTTCACGCGGTCAGAGCATTGCTGATGACCAGGGAACTCTTGGACTCTGAGTTCATCGTCACTGTATGCTGACTTGCCAAGTGTGCCAGCTAATTTTATGCCAACTTGACACAGGCTATAGTCATCCAAGATGAGGGAACCCCCATCCCTAGGGAGAATGCCTTAACAAGACTGGGCCGTAGGCAAGCCTGTAGAGGAGTTTCTTAACTCGTGATTGAGGTTGAGGGCCCAGCCCATCGTGAGTAGTTCCACCCCTGGGCTGGTGGTCCTTGGTTCTATATCACAGTGCAGTTTAGCGAACCACAAGGAGTAAGCCAATAAGCAGCTCCCCTCCATGGCCCATCAGGTCCTGCCTTCATAGGTCCCCGATCTGTTTGAGTTCCTATCATTGCTTCCTTCAATGAAGGCCTACAATGTGGAAGTTTAAGCCAAATAAACCCTTCTCTCTCCAAATTTCTTCTGGTCATGGTGTTTCATCACAGCAATAGAAACCCTAACTAGGACACTAAGCCTCAGAATTCCCTGTGATGCATTCTCGCCACAGAGCCTGTTAGCAAATCTAGTGACCAAGAACCCAAGAAGGTATGATTGGGAGTTCCTGAGGGCTGCCTACATATCCAGGCCTGCCGCAGCACAAGTCTGTGCCTGAGAATTTGAGAAAACAAACCTAGCACCCGGAATCTCTGGTCTGTCTCTGTGGCCTTGTCATCACAGACTGTCCTGTCAAATGCTAACCTTCCACACGAACTGGAAGATTTTTCCGGCGGGGGCAGGGGATGGGGAGTGCAGTCAGGCAGACTTTCAACTGCAGATGACTCTCAGAATATCAGGCAGTGGCTTAGAAAGCCATCCTCTGGGGCATGTCCTGAAAATCTGACAGCACAGTCGTCTGACTGAATGGGTGAGACAGGACTTAGTGCACCAGCACAGCCTTGGCTGGATGACTGGCCCCCTACCCACCCTTCCCAGGTCTCTCCACTCTGCCACACACTGGTCTCTTGATTCCTGAGCTGCTTAGGTCAGAGCTTAGTCAGCAGAAATGATGGAGGTTGCTCCTCTCAAAAAGCAGATGTGGGGGACCCGTGAATTCCTCAGGGCATCTCAACACTCTCAGGGTATTTATTCAAGAAAGATTCCAGGAGTGAGACCTGAGCCCACCCCCCGTCACTCTTCCCTCTTTGGGGGAACAGATTGGGAGAGAACAAGCTAAAGTAAATTTTTAACAAGATGGTCTTGCTTGAGCTTGGTGTGGCTTGACGGACGGACGAAGCGAGTGGTTGGTTGTGTTTGAGGGAGAACAGTCACGCTGCTCACCAGTTTCTCTTCAACCGTTCTAGGGTCATTGGAGTGATCCAGTTGCCCTACCTGATATTTGAACTGGTTGAGTCTCTTAAGGGATGGAAAACAAAAACTGGTGTTGAAATGCAAACAGACAGCTCCGGGGTTCAGTCAGCCAGGCTGCAGAATGAAGCCCAGGCTGACATCAGAGCTTCCACCATCCATACGGAGCCTACAGAAATCTCACAAGATGTAATCCTTTGCATGGATTCCAGGCCTAAGGTAGGGAAGAAAAACAAAAGCAAAATGAAAACAAAGACATCTCATCCTTGGAGCTTACTCGGTGCCAGCTGAATAGCGAATTGTTTCTTGTGTTCATCCCCTCCCCCCATCTTTTCGGCCTGAATAGATAATCCTTACAAAACGGCTATTCATTCTGCTAGCGAAAATTTCCAAGAATTACGCGATACCGACCTTGGCACGAGTCATGGATGGGATGGAGATGGGCTTCTGTGTGTTGTGGCTGTGTGTGTTGGAGCCCTGTTAATTTACAAATATCTCAGAATATGCGAAAAGAAGATTTACAAGGTTTAATTAAAACCTGTAAATAAATGTATAAAATAAAAACATTCTTATAGCTTGCCTTTGGGCCAAACTCAGTTTACTTCTTCTTCTTTCTCCTCTTCTTCTCCTTTTCCTTTTTCTTCCTCCTCTTCTTCCTCTTCTTGTTCCTCCTCCTCCTCCTCCAGCACTACCTTCTTTAAAATGGCCTTTAGGGGCTAGAGCTCTGTTAGTAAGAGTGCTTGTTTAGTGGGCTTGAAGCCCTGGGTTTGGTCCTTAGTGCCTCACTTTCTGGTTGTGATAGTCCTTGTCTTTCCAGTCCTCAGAAGTAGAGACAGGGGCATCAGAAGTTTGAAGTCATCCTTGGCAATGTAACGAGTTTGAGGCCAGTTTGGGATACATGAGATGCTGTCTAAGAATTAATAGATAAGAAAGTACCTACAAGAACTAGAGATGGAGCTGAGCTGATAGGTGTGAAGTCCTAGGTTCAACCCCCCAGTACTGCATATAGCAAACAGGCACCCAGGCACAGTGACACATGCCTGAAATCACAGTCCTCTGGAACAGGAAGCAGGATGGAAGATCAGAAGTTCAGGTCAGCCTTAGCTGCACAGTGAGTTCCAGGACAGCCAGAGCCATGTAGAGAGACTTTAAAAAAAAAAGTAATTTAAAAAAATATTAAAGAACCCAATTATAATCAATGATGGCTTTTTGTTGTATTTCCATGAGACTACATTAGTTGGTGTGTAAACTATTTTTCTTTTCTTCTTCTTCTTCTTCTCCTTCTTCTTCTTCTTCTTCTTCTTCTTCTTCTTCTTCTTCTTCTTCTTCTTCTTCTTCTTCTTCTTCTTCTTCTAATTTCCCAAGAGACAGGGTTTCTCTACGTAGCCTAAGGCCCTGGAATTTGATCTGTAGACTAGACTGGCCTCAAACTCACAGAGGTCCACCTGTCTCTGCCTCCTTAGGAGTACGTCACTGCCACACTGCTTATTTTGAGGTTAGGCCTAGATATGTAGCCCAGGCTAGCCTTAAACTCCCAGTGATCCTCCAGCTTTAGCCTTTCTAGTGTCACCATGGCTACCCAGCTAGGAACAAGTTTGGTTTTGTAGGGGAATAACCTAAGGCCTGAGGCAGCCTCGGAGAAGAATACTGTGCCAGGTTTTTATCAGACAGGTTAGCTTCTACAGGGCTTTGCTTTAACCCATCTTCATGGCCCTGTGTAAGTTGTTTAGCTCTTTTTCACATTTATTATTTTCTTTTTATTTTTTCAAGGTCTCATGTATCGTGGGCTGGCCTGAAACTCGCTATATAGCTAAGGGTAGACTTGAACTCTTGATCCTCCTGGGTCTACTTCCTAAACACTGGGATTACAGGTACGGGCCACCTAACCTCCATCTTTAGTTTTAATTTAAAAAAAAAAAAAGAATTAGAAATGTGGGATAATGAAAACAAATAAATGTGGGTTTTTGTTGTTGTTTGTTTGTTTGTTGGTTCTGTTGTTGAGACAGTGCCTCTGTATATAACTCTGACTGTCCTGGAACTTGGAATATAGACCAAACTGGCCTCGAATTCACAGAGATGTTCGCCACATCCTGGCTGTAAGTGTTTTAAAGGCTGCATTAAAGACATGCTCAGAAACCACGGCAGGTTTTTAAATTGAAGTTACTCAATTCTATCAGTTACCCAACTGTTTTGACCTGATTATTTGGTTTTTTGTAAGCCTCCATTTAATTTTAGGTGCTTATAAGCTCTTCAATTTGTTAATGGCAAGACATGCCATTCATGCCAGCATCTACACAGTAACTTTATTCTGGTGGAATAATCTCTCAAGTCCTTATATACACAATCCTAACTGTTGGCTCTATAAGGTCAGTGGGGGCCGAGCCGCCTGCGGCTGTCAGGGGCTCAGGTGTCCAAGATAACATTAACTTGAACAAACGCACAAAAAGCAAATGCTTCAAACTCTCCTCTTTGATTTGAATTTCACAAGTCTGAACTGAGGGCCCTAAAAAAAAAATCATTAACCAAGTTACATTAATTATAGAAATTGTTAGGTTGCACCAGCACAATTCAGCTGTGCATTTGCAAAGGGGACAGACGGAGAACAAGACTTTTAAAAGTCAGATTTAATTCTCTACTGCCAACTTGCAGGCTGTTTATTTCTGACTGCTGTTTTGAAGGAAAAAGCTTTGCAAACTGACATGTGCTTCCCCGGGGGCCTTCAAAAATTACAGTCCTTTAAAAGAGAGGAGCTGGTGGGATTAGCCAGAGGCCTTAGGAGCTGAACTCTCGGGCCCAGGGTTCGGAGCTCCAATGTTGACTCTGCCCGAGTCACCCTGACCCAGGCACCTGGGTGCTCATGTTTCTGTCTAGAGAAGCTCTGAGACTGTTGACTTTTCGGGGGGCTGCAGAACACATTATAAAAGGATAGGAAAGTGCTGTGCAAACATGTAAATCCCGGGAACTATTAGAGAGGCACACTGTACTAATAATAAACTCCATTCTTTTGATAATGGGAAGTTGATCAGCCTTATGTAGGAATGAGAGCGCTGGTCTCAGAGTAGAGGAAAGTTTACTTTGAACAGTGTAAATTTGGGTTTGTGCTACTGGTTTGTGCTAGATACTGAAAGTCTTAGAAGAGTGTGGTTAATTGATTATTTGATATCAGACCTTCAGGCACTCAGGAAATCTGGATTAAAATTTGTGCCAGGCACGTGGCGCATATGTAGTGACCACCTGACTTTTCAAGAGGGAGACTAATGTCTGTTGAGCATCTACACTGGGCCTGGGTGTCTCTACATGTTATAACAAGCCCAAGAGTCAAAGTGAACTCTCAAGGACTGTAAGGGATGATGGTGTGACCCTAGGATTTGGGGCACAGAAGTAGGAGGATCTTGAGTGGAAGACCGGTTTGGGTTCCATGGTAAAACCCTGTCTTAAGTTTAATAGGGGCTGGTGACACAGGCTTTGTGGTTGACAGCACTGGCTGCTCTTCCAAAAGACCCTAGTTCAATTCCCTACGTAATCACATGAGTCATCTCTCCAGCCCTGGGCTGGATAGTTTTATGTCACCTTGTCCCACACTAAAATCATTTGAGAGGAGGGGGCCTCACTCGAGAAAATGCCTCAATAAGATCGATCGGGTGCAGGCAAGCCTGTAGACCATTTTTTTTAAATTAGTGATTGATGGGGGAGAGCCCAGTCCATTGTGGGTGCTGCTATCTCTGGGCTGGTGGTCCTGTGTTCTATAACAGAGCAGGCTGACCAAGCCTTGAGAGCAAGCCAGTAAGCAGCACCCCTCCACAGCCTCTGCATCTGCTCCTGCCGCCAGGCCCTTGCCCTGCGTGAGTTCCTGTCCTCACTGCTTTTGATGCTCGACTGTTGTATGGAACTGTGAGTGAAATAAACCCTTTCCTCCCAAGGTTGTTTTGGGTAATGGTGTTTTATCACAGCAATAGTAACCCTGACTAAAGTAAACCCAGTCTCAAAATGAGATGAAAGGGAGGGAGGGAGAGAAGGAAGGAAGGAAGGAAGGAAAGAAGGAAGGAAGGAAAGAAGGAAGGAAGGAATTGAAATAACTTTTTTCCCTCAGTTTCTCATTGTTTCAATAACATCTTCAGGTTTTTCATTACACTAATTTCTCTCTTTCTCTGTCTCTCTCTGTCTCTGTGTGTGTGTGTGTGCGTGCGTGCATGCGTATGTGTGTTGTCTCTCTCCTGAGACTGGACTTCAAGTAGTCCAGCTGGCCTTGAACTTCTGAACCTCCTGTGTCTGCTTCCCAAGGACTGGACTACAGACATGCACTGCTACACCTGACTCTTTCCCTTTAACATTGTTAAGATTTACCCTGGGTCTCTCCATGTATGTGCATGCGTGCCCGTGCACCGTTGTTATGTGGCTCACAGTATAATATATGTTATTTATTAGTCCACTCGGCAGCAGACCTGTGATTCCTTGCATTCCACTACTGTGAGCAAAGCTTGTGTTAGTTTCCTATGTGTGCATTTGCACAGAAATCCATGCGGCTATTTAGGTGCAGAACGGCTCATCCTGAATTTGCGCAATTTAACTTTTTTTTTTTTTTTTTTTTTTTTGGTTTTTCGAGACAGGGTTTCTCTGTGTAGCCTTGGCTGTCCTGGAACTCACTTTGTAGACCAGGCTAGCCTCGAACTCAGAAATCCTCCTGTCTCTGCCTCCCAAGTGCTGGGATTAAAGGCGTGCGCCACCACCGCCCGGCCGATTTAACTTTTTAAGAGTTATTCATTCATGTGTTTATTTGTTTGCTGTTGAGTATAAGTCTCTCTGTGTCCTGGAACTCTCTCTGTAGACCAGGCTGGCCTCAGACTCTCAGAGAACCTGTGTTTGCCTCTGAGAGCTGGGAGTGAAGGTGCCCCCACCCCATACCTGGCTGATGGCCTTGGTGTCCAATGTTTGAAACCAGTTCTCCAGAGAGTGCAACTCTTTAGTAGACATCTTAGTTTTGCCAGTTCCCGAGTGGCAAGTGATTTCCTACCTAACAGATTGGGCTGTATTTTGCCTTGTTCCCTCCCATCCTGTTTGGTGACTGGGCCAATACTTTCTAAGCCCAGGCCGGCTCAGTGCTGCCCTGGCTACAGTCAGGACACCTGCCTTTCTCTTTGCTTCTCACTGTGCCAGGCCCTCTGCAAACACCCCTTTTCACCTGGTCTCTCCGTGCCCAGCCGGACCAGGAGTGACCCACTATTTTCTCAAACTCAGCTCTAACTTTTTGCCGCTGCAACTTGATCGTGTTCTTCTGCATCTCTTTATTGATTCAATAAATATTTATTGAGCCCTGAACTTCCGGCCAGGTGCTGGGAATGCAAGGGGCAAACAGGAAAGACAATAGCTCCGTGTTTATGGAGCTTACAGATTTTACCTGCAGGTGGAGATGGGTAGGAAAGACGCCTGTAAAAAAAGAAAAAAAATAGAGCAAGACAGCTTTGCATAGTTTTCAGTATTTCAAAGTAAAATGTCATATCAATGTGAGCTGGGGGTCGGGTTAGTAGTAGCAGAGAGTGTGAGCAAGTCCAGGCGGGAACAGAAAAGGACTGGGCTCAAGGAAGGCCTTACAGGGATTACGTCCCTCCTGAGAGTCGCAGTGAGAGGCTCATTCCCACCATCAGTGTTTCTGAGCCCGAGCAAGTGCAGAATGGCCTCAGTGTGCTGAAGAACAGAGCGGCCCTTGTGGCTGGGTGGTCAGCAGGGAGAGAGGTGCAGGCGCAGGAACCCGAAGCAAGCTCAGGCGGACTGCGGCCTTGCTGCTGCTCTTTTGGGCAACCCGTTGTGCCTTTCAGCCTGGGAGGCAGCCTCTCTCCGTAATCCTGTGGGAGAGGAGCCTAGGTAGATCCGAAGCGCTTGGCTTAGCACTTTGGGAACTTGGCCTTTCTTGGAGCCAGCTTGCTTTCATCTTACTGTTTTGTTTGTACCTCCCAAGGGACAACACTCTGATTGTCTGGAAGGAGGAAGGTCAGGGACAGAAAAGTAAAAGCCAGGAGCAGCCTGTCCTGTCTGCCTGGGCGGCTGTGGAAGGATTGTCCGTGAGTAAATACTTGTCTGTGGAGCCCCTGAGCAAATTCTCACAGTGGCAGGTAAAACAAATTGACTTAGAACTGTAAGACTAGCGAGGGCTTTTTCTCTCTCAGAATTCCAGTTTGTGGACTGTCACCTGACCCCGCATTGCATATGGGGGTATTCAATGTTCTGCTGCCTGGAGCTTTGATTATTATTATTATTATTATTATTAAAGTTTATATGAGTACACTGTAGCTGTCTTCAGACACACTGGAAGAGGGCATCGTATCTCATTACAGATGGTTTGGGACCACCATGTGGTTGCTGGGATTTGAACTCAGGACCTCTGGAAGAGCAGTCAGTGCTCTTAACTGCTGAGCCATCGCTCCAGCCCCTTAAGTTGCTCTTTTAATGCTGGCATCTATCAAACCCAGATCCTCACTCATAGTAAGGAAGAACTCTACCACTGAGCTGTCCAGTTTATGAAGCCATGCTGTGTATCTACGATGGAGACTTTCCCCCAGATAGACCAGCTCCTGAAGGTATTGCTGCATGCTAGAGGCTGAGACACCGTGGTATCTTCTCCCCAGAATAGTCTTTGAGTGGTGTATTTACAGGTCAAAACAAAACCAAACCAAAACTGCCATTCATGACATTCTTGGTCCCAAGTCACTGAATGAAGGTGGTATTTGTAAGTCCATTTTGCTTAAGTCTCTATGAAGCGCCCACCCTGGAAGTAATAACACAGCACCGCTGATGTGTCCAGATAATATTCCTAGGTGACCTTGTTTGATCTACACATTTTTCACCAATGAGACCGTCTATGATCTTCAGGTTCTGTCTGCGCCTGGCCTGCCTGGGCCAAAGGTTCTTTTGCCAGTTTTCCCAGCTGTTTGAGTTGCTCAGCAACTGTAGTCTGGATGTGGCATTTCTAAGGTCGGGATAATGATAACACCTGCCTCATTGGGTGGTGAGGATTAAATAGGGTACACACTTAAAAGGCTCACCTGAGCCTTACACTTACCGGTTAAAGGTCTCCTAATCCAGGTGTCAGCTCAAATGTCCCCTGACCTCTAAGAGCTGGTGTGGGGTAGGATCCCCCTGGGTATTCAGCATCTCTCCTTCTCCTTCTCTCGTAGGTGTGGCCCAGCACTTAGTCTGGGGGATTTTTTTTTTTTTTTGTGGTTTTTCGAGACAGGGTTTCTCTGTGTAGCCTTGGCTGTCCTGGAACTCACTCTGTAGACCAGGCTGGCCTCGAACTCAGAAATCCTCCTGCCTCTGCCTCCCAAGTGCTGGGATTAAAGGCGTGCGCCACCACCGCCCGGCTAGTCTGGGGGATTTTATTGTCTGGTTCTTTCCCCCATGACTATGAACTCTCCATGGATGGTCCTTTTATTCCGGTTTCAGGCCCCAAGGTCGCGCCTGGCATGCAATTGGCTTTGTTTAATGACTCTCCACTCCTGGCAACCTTGAGCTAGAACTTTCATGCTGGACAAAGCAATCACCCCTCCGCTTCCCCTGGATATGCCCCATGGATTGGCGGTCACTAGAATCCCATTTCCTGGGCTTCAGATGAGATTGTGACTAAGCCCTGGCTCTGATCTCTCTTCATCTGCATTTCTGTCTTCAGTAGCCATCCTAAACTTGGGGGGGGGAGGGGGAGGGAAGGGCAGCTCCTCCTTCTGTACCCAAAGGCTGACTGGTGAAGTGGGTCCTCACCCAGCCTTCACCTACCCACTTAGAAACCTGAGAGCTAGCCTGTGGTCTCTGCCTGCCACCGTGTCAGACTGCCTGATCCTGCTGGAGAAGCCTGTACACAGGAGAAGCCTGTACACAGGAGAAGCCTGTACACAGGAACCTGACCTCGATTTGTTTACACAGTGGCCCGGAGGGCAGATTCCTTCCATGTAAAATAAACAAAGTGAAGTTTTAAAGAAGTTAGGGATTTGCCTAACAGCCCAGCAACCCACCTGCCTCCAAAGCTCCCAGAAGCAGGCCTTAATTTGGGGCTAGTCTCTGATCTGCCCACCCTCTGGCCCGGAGTAGCATTATCTTTCTAAGTCCACGTCCAGTCCTAAGGCCCTTCCTCTGCAGGACTGCAGGATGGCCATGCTTAGCTCCCCTTAAGCCCTGTGTGGTGTGCTGTATCAGTTAGGTCTCCTCCAGGCCCACATCCCCAGCTGTGTATGAGCCTTGCAGGCTTTTGTTAGAAGACTCCTCACGCGCTACCACGGACCCACAATGCCCTTCTCTCTGCTTTGTGGAATCCTTTTGGTCCTTCCACATTCTGCTTTATGTGGCACATCCTCTGTGGTTGCCTTCAAAGAGGGCCCTAGAATGCCACTCCCACCGGGGTTCCTCTGAGCTATAATACGAGCCAACGGTTTCTGAATCTGAAGCGGAGATGAGAAGATCTAACCAAGAGATGAGAGGACACCTAATCAAGCAAATCCTAGAAAACGCCCCTTGCCCCTCCACTGCCCTGTGAAGCTCAGGCCACTTTCTAGAGTCCGGAGCCGTCTGCCTGCACCTAACTTGTCCAGTGTGCACAGTTATTCGTTGATAGTGAAGGTTTTTCTGTTGTTGGTAAGGCTTTTTTTTTTTAATTTTATTATTTTTTTATTGAGACAAGGTCTTATGTATGTATCCCAGGTTGGCCTTGAACTGGCATTGTAGCTGGAGGATGGTCTTGAACTCTTGATCCTTCTGTCTCTGTCTCCCAGGTGCTGGGATTACCGGCATATGCCACCACACCTGGTTTATTTAGTGCCCTAACCCAGGGCCTCGAGGATGCTAGGTAAGTACCGCCTTCCCTGACTCAAAGGGCTTTTCCTAAAAGACCGCCCAGAGTCAGCAGGTGGGCACCCGGCCTCCTCATTCTGTTTTCCCTCCCAGACACGTCTCTCAGCCTCTGGATCCTTATCTCTGATGGGATAATAGTAGCTTCTTGCAGGGGGTTGGCTGCTGAGAAGATTACAGGAGTGAACCGAGTGAAGGAAGTTGTTAGCAAACTCGGGTCTGGCTGAGGAGTCCTTTGTTACAGGCACAGAAATATGTGCGGCTCGTAACTAAAATAGGGAACTGGAAAGGCGAGGTCATATTCTACAATAACCTGAAAGTTAGGATTTCATTGGGGATTTTTTGTTTTGTTTTTAAATATTTTTAATTACATGCATATGTTTGTGTCTGTGCGTTTGTGCACATGATTGCAATGCTTGTGGAGGCTGAAATTATTATATTATATAGTATGTTATTAGCAGTCAGAAAAGGGTACTGGGAACTGAACTCACATCTCTCCAGGGACCCCCAGCCTGCATTTTTTTTTTAAAGGTAGGATCTCAGTTATGTGTCTTGGTGGGCCTGAAATGTGCTATGCTGGCCTGTAACTCAAATATCCGCTTTCTTCTGCTTCTGGAGTGCTGGGATTAAGGGCTTAAGGCACTATGCCTGACCTCTCCAGCCTGCCTTAGGGAAAAAAAAATGTTTTTGAGCTAGGCATGGTGGCGCAAGCCTTTAATCATAGCACGTAGGGGACAGAGGCAGGTGGATCTCTATGAGTTAGGAGCGCACCTGGTCTATATGGTGAGTTCCAGGCCAGCCTAAAGGCTACATAGTGAGACTATGTCTCAAAAACAAAACCAAATACAGGGACACAGACACACACACCAAACAACAACAACCAAACTCAAAAAGCAAAACCAGGAGATCATGGTGTACACCTTTACTCCCAGCACTCAGGAGGCAGAGGCAAGTGGATTTGTGAGTTCAAGACCTGCCTGGTCTACAGTGAGTTCCAGGCCAGTCAGGGGTTCAGAGAAACCGTGTTTAAAATCAAGACTAGTTTTCACATCTGTCTGTTTTGTAAGTGTGTCTGTGTGTCTATGTGGGGGAGGCGTGTGCATATGTAACTGCTAGAGGACAAGTTATGGGAGTTCGTCCTCTCCTCCCCCAGGGACTGAACTGCCTTTCTTCAGGCATGGCACCTTTACCCAGCGATTTGTTCCACCAACCGTCATTGGGGATTCTAAGAGTTAAGGCAATGGAGAATATTATTGATATTGATTCTAGTTTCCCAGGCCTGGAAAGGCTGGTGCATATCCAGTCAAATCCTGCCCCACGTGTGCCGGAATGCCCTGGTGAGTATTTTAGATTGCAGGTCTCCACCCCAAAGCTCCTGAGTCAGAATTAGGAATGATAAATGTGCCCTTCCCAAAGCTGCCCCTGTGTCTCTGATGGTCAGCAAGCTAGTCACTGAGCCCCGAGGGTCAGTCCACACAGCCCTCGAAGAGCGGGCGCGCCTCTCGGAGAACTTCTTAGTATTTTTCATAAAAAGCCCCCTCAGCACTTTCCCTGAGGTCTGTTGGGAGATAAACCGGTGCCGCTCAGACAATAGGAGAGAAAAGGAGCCGACCACACCGGCCTTCCCACCTGCTTCGCATCCTGAAGTATTTTCCCATGTCCTACTGTGGCAATTTAAATGCTAATATGTAGTTAAGCACAGCCATTTTTTTTTATTAGCAATCTGAGAGAATGATGTTTATGAGGGCCTAATTCTTTCTAGCTTTCTCTATGGTTAGAGAGTTAAATTCTTTGACCTTTCAAACTAAAAAAAAAAAAAATCTCATTTTGTTATTTTCTCAGCAGATCTTGTAAAAGGAGAGGAAGGCCTTCCCCCGCTGAACCCGAGCTTTGCGATTTCAAAGTGCTGAGTCACCTAGTCCTCTCAGGGTCAGACTCTGTCACCCAGGAAGAGTCCTGCCGAGCACCCCAGCGGGAGCCCCGAGCTGGTATGTTGCTATTTGAATGACAAGACTGGAGAAGAGACAGCGAGTATCTGTGTGCTAACTTATTTTTACTCTTAAGCTGGTGTTTAAGAGACTTCTGACCGCAGAAACCGGCCTTCTGGTTGGTAATTGTGAACAGTACTTTCTTCCCATGGCTGGAGATGACTCAGTAGTTAAGAGACAGCTGCTCTTCCACAACAACAAGGTTCAATTCCCAGCACACACTTGACATGACGGGGGCTCACAACTGTAGCTCCAGGTCCAGAGGATCTGGCGTGACGTCGTCTGGCACTAGGCATGCATGTGTGTGCGCACATGCTAATGTGCACGGAACACACCCGTGTACTGCTCCTATAAAATGAACATGAATGTAAACGCCCTGCCTTGTGGTGGTTAGAGTGGAAGATAGTCTGCTATTATTATTTTTTTAATCCCTTGATTCTCAATTTAGTTAAAAAAAAACTAGTAAGAAAAAAAAAATACAAGAATAAACTAGATCTTAAATCAGCTCAACTTTTAGGACGTCTGTTTGTGTATTTTGAACATGTCACTGAGTGTGCCGGAAATCTTACCGCTGTATTAATGAGGGGCGGTGGTGAGTGGACAACTGGGGAGGGGGGAGAGAGGGAGGGAGGGAGGGAGGGCAGGAAGCTACCGGCTAGGATTTGGGGAATGTAGAGAGCATACGCACACACACGATTGAGCAATTTGGCCAGGTGGGGTGGCGCTCGCCTTTAATCCCAGCCCTTGGAGGCAGAGGCAGGTGGATCTCTTGAGTTCCAGGACAGCCGGAGCTTCCCAGAGAAACCCTGACTCGACAGAAAAACAAAAACAAAGAAAGGAGTTTGTACAGGAGTGGCTCTACTCTTCTTATAACATAAAAGTGTTTTATTGCCCCACCCCCTAATCATTTGGGGTCCTCCAACAGGGAGCCAGGAAATGGCTTGGTCTTTCCTTCCACAAGGTGGTAATTTACTCTAGAAGTGCCAGCGCTTCCTTCTGCGAGCTTTGAGTAGGACTGGGACCAAATTTGGGCTTACTGAGAGCTGCAATCCTCAGACCAACCAGCGCTTGCGAAGGATCAGAAGCAGCTACTGGCCAGCGGGCGCCTCCATCCCGTGTGTCTCCCTCCATCCTTTCCTGCCCTGTGAAGGAGGAACGGTTGTTTTTCAGTCTCCTGGAGCAGGCGCGCCTTCCCACAGCACTCAGAGTTGATGAAGGGTTAAGAATCTGAGACCAGAGAGGAGGGCGACCAGCACCCTGGTGACTAAGCACTCGAGGTTGCCTCCACACTTAGAAAAGTGACCAGTCACCAGCAAGTCATCTTAAGTACAGGAAGAATGTCACCAGCTGAATGAAATTCTTGCTTTCCCTGGTGAACAATGAAGGGGGGAAGGGAGTGTGGGGAAAGAGGGCAGAAGGGCTGCCAGGGACATCTTCGTCCCTGCCTTACTGCCACCCTTCACAGAGGGACTCGGAAAGATTTCAAATCTTTCCTGTAAGTGGCGGCTAAGGATAAAATGAAATGACTTAGCCGTCTATCATGGTCTTTACTTAGTCGTATTGATGGATCTAAGATAATTTGACATTTAGAAAAACAAAGACGGGGCCAGTAAGATGACTCTGCGGGTAAAGGCGCCCGCTGCCAAGCCGGAGTACCTGAGTTCCGGGTCCCTGGAACCCACATCGTGGGAAGAGCAGATTCCCTCGCGCTGTGTGCTGATGTTAGGGAACCTCCCCCTCCCCCCCCCACCACCCCTAAACTAACTTTTTCTATTTCTTGCTCTGCCTGCGACTAGATCTGAAAGGAGAGAACAAGGACCTTCCTTAGGCAGGGCAAGGACCCAGAACTACCCAGAATGCAGCAGGGAGGCACACTACTGAGCTGTAATCCCTACCTGTAAAGTGAATTTTCAATTTCCATTTCCTGAGAGGGTCGGGTAGGACTAGCTCGGAGGCTGAGCACTTGAGGGGGCGGGGTGTACCTTGTTACAGGACTGGAGGTGCTCTGGGGTTTGGGGTCACAAGCTTGAAAGAAGCTGAGACTGAAACAGACACGAAGTGGCCGGGTGAGGCAGCCATGAGAAGACAAGGAACCAGCTAAAGACATTGTCTCTGACAAAACTTAGGAAGGGCCAGGAAGTCTCTCTCTTAGCGGAGCCCCTTGTCTGAGGCCCAAGAGGTGAGGGGTCGAGCTGGTTAGGGCGGAGTTTCCTGCCAGAAGCCAGGGCTTACAGGTGCTGGTGCTCTACCTCTGCCCCACTGTTAGTACCGTTTTTAGGGACTTTGCATTCTAAAAAAACTGATAATATCTATTAGGGGTCAGAGAGACTGCACAGTGGGTAAGAGGACTTGTTGCTCCCACAGAGTTCAGTTACCAGGACCCACATGGTGGCTCATGGCCATCCATAACTCCAGTTCCAGGCAATTCAATGCCCTCTTTGGGCACCAGGCATGCTCCTTTGCCATGTGCTCTTTTGGGCACAAAGTCATACACGCAAGCAAAGCAGCACGTACATACATACATAACATAAACATCATTTATTTGCGGGTAAGTATGTATGCGCGTGCACATTTGTGCCCCAGCATGCTTATGAGGTCAGAGGACAACCTGCAGGAGTCCATTTTGTCTTTCCACCTCTAAGCAGGGGAGGGTAAGAGAGGTGGACACAGGATGGAGAGTTCAAAAGACTGGGCATGGGGAGATGGCTCTGTGGGTAAATGTCTTTGTTTCATAAGCGTGGGACCTGAGTTCAAATCCCTAGCATCCATGTAAAAAGCTGGCCATAGTTGTGTACCTGTAATCCCAGTGTGTGGAGGTGGGGGAGGGGAGGACAGACGTAAGCCGATGGTGGCGCTGTGTGGGCAGTTTACTCGTGGGCCATCCAGCCTGCACAAAGGGCAAGCTTCAGACTCAGCTAGAGCAATGGTTCTCAAGGTTCCCAATGCTGCAACCCTTTAATGCGGTTCTTCACGTTGTGGTGACTCCCCCCCCCACCATAAAAGTTATCTTCGTTGCTTCTTCATAATTGTAATTTTGGTACTGTTATGAATCATAATTGCTAGAGGGGTCGCGACCCACAGGTTGAGAACCGCTGTATTAGCGCCTCTGTCTGAAGAGAATAAAGTGTTAATGTGCCAGGGCAGGACACCTGACGCCCTCCTCTGGGCTCTGGAGGCACATGCATGGGTAACTCCACCCCTTCAGCCATGCACTTTCACTCTGTCTGACTGCTCTGATTACTGTGAGAAGCCCCGGGCATGCCTATTTTACTATCTAAACCTGAGAGGCAGGGGCATTGCTGTGAATTCCAGGCCAGCTCATAGGCTACAGAGTGAAATCCTGTTTAATTTTTTTTTTCTGGAGACAGGGTTTCTTTGTGTAGCCCTGGCTGCTCTGATACTCAATCTGTAGACCAGGCTGGTCTCAAACTCAGAGATCTACCTCTACCTACCTCTGCCTCCCGAGTGCTGGGATCAAAGGTGTGTGTTACCACTAACACTCAGTCTTGTTTAACCTTTAAAAAGAGATTTATTTATTGCTATTTTATGTGTGTGGATGTCTGTGTATGCTTAGTTCCTATGGGGGTTAGAAGAGGGCATCTGATTCCCTGGAACTAGAGTTATAGACAGGGCTACGGTTGTGAGCCACCATATGGCTGCTGGGAATGGAATCCAGAACCTCGAGAAAAGCAGCCAGTGTTCTTAAGTGCTGTGCCACCTCTCCACCCCTGAGACCCTACCTAAAACGATCTAGACTGAAACCATCATCCTCTCCTCACACCACCACCAAGAGCAAACAAGAACATGAGACATTGAAGAAACCCAGAAAAAAAGGTGATGGCTTGTGCCAGGGCTCAGGACACTTAGGGCAGATTTGGACCTGCACTTAGAGCCAGGAGGTGCTATGCCCTAGTGGAACTGAAAGGAAAGAACAAGTTGAGAATCGACTCTAGCATTTGGTTTGGCAGGACCGGCCAGAGTTCATGCCCACCTGTATCCGCTCAGTATCCATGGAGACGGAGAGGGCTGATGTAATGACACATGCTGGAAACCACCAGCGAATAAATATTTAAGGCCTGAGACCACAATCCTAAAGGGAGTGCTTGCTGCTTGATAAGAGAGAGGTCAAAGGGTAGAACTCTGAGGCACACCAGTGCTCAAAGCTCTAGAAGAGGCAGGAATGCTCTTGAGGCAAGGAATTCAATGGCCATTTTGGAGGTTTCCATCAGGCTGTCAATGGGGAAAGAATTCTAGTTGAGGAAAAGAATAAACTTAAGGGCTGGAAAGATGGTTCAGGGGTTAAGAGCACTGGCTGTTCTTCCAGAGATCATGAGTTCAATTCCCAGCAACCACATGGTGGCTCACAGCCATCTGTAATGGGATCTGATGCCCTCTTCTGGTGTGTCAGCAACAGCATGCTTAGATAGATAGATAGATGATAGATAGATAGATAGATAGATAGATAGATAGATAGATAGATAGATAGATAGATAGCAAGCAAACTTAAGGATCCAAAGCTAGGAAAGTCTGCTTTGGGAGGAGAGAGGAGGTACCGGGAGCTGAGGAGGGGAGAAGAGGGATATGTGTGACAGGAGATGAGGCTGAAAATGTACTTTTGTGCCTGGCAACTGAAAACTGGGAGTTCATTTCCTGATGAAGGTAAGGATGATGCTGGCTACAACGTAGTGAGGCTTTGCTTTGATGTTTCTGGCCTAGCCCCTCTGCAATGCCTGCCACAATTGTGTGTTGTTCAGTTAAGTATGTGACGAGGTTTGTTGAGGTTTTCAGCTTACTGCCTGGTAACTTTATGCATATTATCCCAGTCTTTACACATTATGTTTTTTTTTTTTTTAGTTTTTCGAGACAGGGTTTCTCTGTGTAGCCCTGGCTGTCCTGGAACTCACTTTGTAGACCAGGCTGGCCTCGAACTCAGAAATCCTCCTGCCTCTGCCTCCCAAGTGCTGGGATTAAAGGCGTGCGCCACCACCGCCCGGCTTACACATTATGTTTTAAGAAATACAGGAGTATAGGGTGCTGGGAAGATGACTCAGTGAGTGAGGCTTGTCCCAAGAGCATGAAGATCTGATATGTACATAAAGAGAGGCACTTTGGTTTGTAATCCCTGTTTCCTGGATACAGAAGAATCTCTGGGAACTTCTTGGCAGACTAGCCTGGTGTACACGAAGCAACCAGAAACAGCAAAGAGATCCGGCTTTGAACAAGGCAGAAGGCGAAGGCTGATATCCAAGTTACCCTCTGACTTCCACACACACACATACTCACAGACACACACACACACACACACACACACACACACACACACACACACACTGTGGTGTACATCTGTGAGAGCACATTCATACATCTCATATACACATCACACACATACACAAACACATCATGTACATATAGGCACATCACACACACACACACACACACACATGTAAATACATTGTATATTCATCTACACAGACAAGGAGAGGAAATGTCGTATTATCCTCAACAAGTGAAGAAAGTATGGGTTAGAAGGGTAAAGGATTTAACTCAAGATTACTTTGTGAGGTACTCTCTGTGAGTTTGAGGCCAGCCTGGTCTACATAGTGAGTTCCAGGCCCACCAGGGCTACGTAGTATGACACTGTCTTTAAAAAATAAATAAAAAGAGTTTGACTTTAACATAGGCGGCCACACTTTAGCATCCAACATTTTAACTCCCAACTGTGCTGTCTCTCAGAGACTGGCACTTCTTTAGATCCTGGGTGGTTTTCCTGGGAAGGCTTTGACCCCTGTTCTTTCCCAGAGGATGGATGGTGCCTACAGGGGTTAAGGCGGTCCTGTGGCCTTAGCTGGGATACTGGCTTCCTGGATAGGCTTGGATAAGGTGTTGATCTGGGAACAGGCTGGTGAGTAGAGTTAACCTGAGACTTGCTGAAGGTCTTGGTGTGCCTTGAGCTATGTCACGTAGCCGGCAGCAGTTCTGGTGAAGGAAGCAATTTTCAGATCTCCATTGTCCAGATAGATATCCTTTGTCTGAAATGGAACCTTGTCTTCACACCCCCACACCCCCTACCCCTACCTGGAACAAATTCATACCTACTTGACAGGAAGGACATTCAGTCCCTTTCCAAGTCAGACACCTGTCTGCTTTCAATCCGTTGGAAGAGGTGACATTGCCATTTGGACAGTTCATGTGACATTGCTATAGCTATGGTAACTTCCGTTTCCCCCCCCCATATTCTTTAGGAGAGAATGTCTCAGTGATGACATTTGTAAATGACATTTCTGACACAGTTATACGAAATGGTTCCTAATAATCTCTCCAGAGACCCAGGCACTCACCATAAGAAATGTCCTGAATCCAGGTTAGCCCATGAGTTACACATAAGCACTTTGACTGGCCAAATCTATCTATCTATTTATCTATCTATCTATCTATCTATCTATCTATCTATCTATCTATCTATCTATCTATCATCTGTTTGTCTGTCTTTGGAGACAAAGTCTCCTGTAGCCCAACCTGGCCTGGAATTCTCTAGGTAGCTGAAAGTGACCTTGACCTTCTGAGTCTTCTCCACCTTCCTGTACTAGGATTACAGGTGTGTATACCACCATAACTCATTTATGAGGTACTGGGGATCAATCTCAGGGTTTTATGCATGCCAAGCATCCACTTCAAATATAAATATATACATACATACACGCACACACACACACATACATATATATTGCCTTAAAGGGCAGGTAGTGTGGTAACTCCAGGAAGTGGTATAAAGGATGTTGTTGCTATGCTGACCATGATGGGAACATGTTTTTGGGTCAAAGGTGAAAATGCTGCTGCAGGAGGGAGGGTGAATCGAGGAGAAATGTGCCCATTTCTGCAGTGTGCAAAATGTGTTGTCAGGCTTGGAATCCTGGCTGCAGAACTGTGGCCCGTCTGTTCTAGCAAGCTGGGAATTTTACTCAGTGGTTCTGCAGGAATTTTACAGGAATGTCTCATTCAGGCAATGAGCCACTATTTTCCGACACACACTTTCCAAAACTGCTTATTTCTACATAGCTCTTTTTTTTTTTTTTTTTTAATGTTGCAGATGTTTAAACCTCAGACAGGATGGCTGGGGCTGGGCCAACAGCTTGCTCAACATTCTTTTGAGTCTGACTGGCTGGTGGATCGAGAGTGTGGCTCCTGAATCTCTTGGGTTGGAGTGAAGATGCACTTTTAAGGTAAAATATTTTTCCTGCCGTTCATTCTTAAGGATGATGTCGGCGGTCACTAACCGGTCCACCTCAGATCTGAAGAGGGGCCGACAGGGGAAGGTGGAGGAGTTGCCTCATTTCCAGCTGCTGCAGAAGGGAGAAGGGCTTGGGTGTGTGCACAGCTGTGGGGCTCAGGTATAGATGGTCCAGTGTGTGCTGGAGGGAGCTGAAGAATGGCGCAGTAAGCAAGGCTATTTCTCCACAGATGCCTCACTGTTCCTCCAGTTTGCTCCGATTTATTTCTTTATTTTTACGATCTTATGAAATGCCGTCTACCAGCACTGGAGCAATAATAAGAGAAGAAAGGAAGTATTTGGAAATATTAAGAGAGACCCGTGGTTGGGCTGAAACATCTTGCATTAGTCACTGCTGCCGTGGGAAGCCAAAGACTGTGAAAGAATATCTTTTCACATTTCTTACATATTTAGAGATGCTGCCCTTTTCAAGATCCCATTGTGTACATCCACGGGGTTGTTAGGGAACTGGCTCTCTCCTCCAGATATCCCCAGTGTGTGCGGAAGTGTCTGGTTAAGTTTTTATGTTAATGCTTTGAGGAACTGGCTACATTCTTCTGTAGCCAGGGAGGGATGCCGTTCCAGCTAGATGTGCTTGAAGGTCTCCTGCCATCAAGGAGCCATTTTCCAAGATCATTTCCAAGATCACACCAAGATTCGGTGTGAGCCCTCCAAAAAAGAAAGGCTTTACCTTCGAGTCTGTGTTCATATTTAATGTTGTTAGGCTGGGGCTTTCTTAACCTGCGTGTTTCATACACAGATTCGGCCAACAAGGTTTAAAAATATAGTCAGACTCACATACTTAACATTTGTAGATTTTCTTCCTTGCTTTCAAAACCCGGGAATAACTATGGGGAGACTCTTGCACTGTACGAGGTATTTTAAGTTAACTGGATATGTCAAAGTGTACAAGCGGGAAGGTGCAAGTTCAAGTTAAATACTGTATCATTTTAAATAAAGGATTTGAGCTTCCATTAATCTGACTTCCTTGGGACTCATGGAACCAACCCCATACAGACACCCAGGAACAGCTGCAATGTATTAAGATCGTCCCTGTGAACATAAAGATAAATGGGCCCAGTCCCTTTAAATAGCTGCCCTCATCCAGGTCTCTGTGGGCCCTTGTCCATGGTTGAATTTTTGGGACCCTGAGGACTCAGGTGGGAAAAGATTATGTTTTCCTCTAACTGCAGTGCAGTATAAACATCATTCACGAATGGTGACAAAGCTTAGGAATGCTAACTGTACCCACAACTGTCACCGGGAAGAGTCACACATTTTCTTTCTTTTTTTTTTTTTTGGTTTTTCAAGACAGGGTTTCTCTGTGTAGCCCTGGCTGTCCTGGAACCCACTCTGTAGACCAGGCTGGCCTCATACTCAGAAATCTGCCTGCCTCTGCCTCCCAAGTGCTAGAATTAAAGGCGTGCGCCACCACCGCCCGGCTCACACATTTTCAAATTATACTGCAGGTGCTTTATCTGCTCTGTCCCCTCCCAAGCTCCGACTCATTTATTATAAATAACAAACGCATTCGTTATAAAAATCATATGTTTTAGCCGGGCGGTGGTGGCGCACGCCTTTAATCCCAGCACTTGGGAGGCAGAGGCAGGAGGATTTCTGAGTTCGAGGCCAGCCTGGTCTACAAAGTGAGTTCCAGGACAGCCAGGGCTACACAGAGAAACCCTGTCTCGAAAAACCAAAAAAAAAAAAAAAAAAATCATATGTTTTGAAAGGCGTTTGACATATAAAACTTATAAAAGGGGCGGAGTTTTGACGATTACAGATTGTTTTAGAAGCAGGGCTCTGCATGTGACTGGAGCGCTTTCCACCATAGCCTGCTCTTATCCTCAGGGCTAAATTTGAGCACATTTGAGAATATTTTGGACCTGGAAGGAGGCTGGGCATGAAAATAACCATTTCGTCTAACCAAGCCTTTGAAACCACAGGCTGATGGGAAGACTCTGCCTGTCAAGCATTCCGAAGGCACCCTTGTGTCATCTGTTTTCCCAACACCCTTCTCACTTGGTAGATAAGGGACAAACTTATTTTCCTTGCAAAAATAGGAAATGAGGTATGAGGAGTCTGGGAGAATTATTACCCAAGATTGCAGTGAGTCAGAGGCTTTTTGGGTACCCCAGAAGCCATGGCTCCTGATCATGACCCCAGATGTGCTCTGTGCAGGCCTTGTGGTTTTAGAGAAAAATGTAGTAATTTCACTTTCACTTTTGTTCCTGTTTGGTTGCGGTACAATCTTCAGTTTAGACAAATAAAGAAATCATCTTTTTTTAAACCTCCACCCCACCCACCCTCCAACACACACACACACACACACACACACACACACACACACACACACACTACTGCCTTCTTTTTGAGACAAAGTCTTGCTATGTAACCCTGGTTGGTTAGCCTGGAACTCTCTGTATAAAGCAGACTGGACTTGAACTCACAAAGATCTTCATGCCTTCTGGGATTAGAGGCAAGTGCCAACATGCTGTGTCTTTGTTGTCTTTGTTTGTTTGTTTTTGAGACAGGGCCTCCTGTAGGCCAAGCTGACTTTTAGCCTTTGACCCTCTTGCTTTGCCCTCCTTAGGACACAATTACAGTAAGCCTGGTTTATTATGCATGCTGGGGACAGAACCCAGATCGATCTCTCTCTCTCTCTCTCTCTCTCTCTCTCTCTCTCTGTGTGTGTGTGTGTGTGTGTGTGTGTGTGTGTGTTTATAACTCTGCCAACTTAGCTACATGCAGACCCACGTGAAGCAGGGTTTTCTTTCTTTCTTTTTAGGAATTTCCTCTTTGGGGGAAATAGTGTTGATGATTCAGTTGAATCTAATTAATCTAATTATTGCCTGTTTGGTGCAAGCCTCTTTTCTAGCCACTGAGAAGACACTGAGTTGATTAACCCCAAGGTTACTGTGGAGGAAGGGACTAAAGGACCAAAGTAAACTTAATTTTTCAAGCTCATGGGAGTTTGGAGGTCCTGGTAAGTTATTCACTCTCTGTCCAGGAAAAAAAAAAAGGTGCTCTATAAGGATACACATAGGCTTTCGCAAAGAGTGCAGCCTGATTAGGACTCATCCTAGCTGAGTTGCAGGATTCACTTAGGCAGAGTATTTTTGGCATGGAACAAAACCAGTAATTCCTTGAAGGAAACACAAAGCTGTTGTGGCCACAGGGTAGGAAGAGAGATGGAGATTAGATCCAAGCAGGTCAGAGGACCTGGTGTCTGGCAGGTCAGCCGGTGTCCCTGTACATAAGCCTGGGGAGTCTGCGGGTATTGATCTCTGGATGGTCGTATTGTAGGCAGAGAGAAAAGTCAGAGCCGGGCGGTGGTGGCGCACGCCTTTAATCCCAGCACTTGGGAGGCAGAGGCAGGCGGATTTCTGAGTTCGAGGCCAGCCTGGTCTACAAAGTGAGTTCCAGGATAGCCAGGGCTACACAGAGAAACCCTGTCTTGAAAAACCAAAAGAAAAAAAAAAGAAAAGTCAGGCCAGGGCAGGGCGGGGAAGGGCAGGGAGCATGACCAACAGGGTCAGGCCATTGCACCAGAGGCCAGTTTCTCTGGACATAGGGTCTGGTGCTCGTGCGTAAGTAGTCTTCTAGAAAATTCTTCCAGGAGGATATTCTGCAGTTCCATGTATAGACTGTTTTTTATTTGTTTGTTTGTTTGTTTGTTTTGTTTTGTTTTGTTTTTTAAGATAGAAGCCTTCAGTTTGGTACCATGTGAGGCTACAAACCCCTGTTGCTGATCAGCGCCTTTTATCTGTCTCCCAGCTCTGACCCTCCAACCTCACTTTTAAATAAGTCACAAGGGCTTGCTAACTTCTCTTAGAACTCTTTAGAAGCTTGTTTCTGGGGCTGGAGAAATGGCTCAGTGGTTAGGAGTACATAATGCTCTTGCGGAGGACCTCAGTTCAATTCCCAGAACCCATATCAAGTGACTTACAACTCTCTGTACCTTCAGCTCCACAACCCTTGGCGTCCATGAGCACCTACCTGCATCCATCCATGCCCTCCCCCACAAATACACATAGTTTAAAATATTAAAATAAATACTCAGTTTTTGTTTGTTTGTTTTAAGGTTCATTTTCTTAGGATAGACACATGGAGGTAAAGTTACTGGATCAATGCATATAAATTTAGAAGGCAGAGTAGGTACGTAGGCATCAGTAATTACTTGTGCCACTGAATTATTTGTGTTGTATATTATTTTCCTGCCAATAAACTCTATGATTGTTATGCTCTAGGTAACGGACACTTTATGTGACAGATCTCACATGGGAGGTTTATAGGGGACGGGGTATACAGAGGCTGACTCTGGGTGAGGGTGGAGGAAAGAAGAGAACAGGAAGAGGGGTCTGGTTTCTTATAAGGGGATGTAGTACATGTGCGGGGGGAGGATATGTGACTCTGTGACAGTGGGAATGTGTCACATCTTGGCAGCTAGTGATAACATCTGCTGTCACTAGGTCCCTGGGGACAGGCAGTAGAGATACCTGGTTACCAGCAGTGATCTCCCTAGCTCATTTCTTATATATAGAAGCTCCCCTAGTCAACACTTCTTTGGAGCCTCTCTTTCTTTCTTTCTTTCTTTCTTTCTTTCTTTCTTTCTTTCTTTCTTTCTTTCTTTCTTTCTTTCCTTCCTTCCTTCCTTCTTTCCTTCCTTCTTTCCTTCCTTTCTTCTTCCTCTCTCTCTCTCTCTCTCTTTCAATTATTTATTTTTGTTTATGTACTTTGGTATCTTACCAGCATACATACAGGTCTGTATAAGGGTGTCAGATAACAGGAGTTAAAGACAGTTGTGAGCCACTATGTGGCTGTTGGAAATTGAACATGGCTCCTCTGGGAGAGCAGTCAGTACTCTTGACTACTGAGCCATCTCTCGGGCCCTTTGGGAGCCTTTTCTTAAAAGTAAAAGAGCAAGCACTTGGGAGGCTACACAGGAAGGAGGTCAGGGCTAGCTTGAACTATATAGCAAGACCCTGTCTCAACCCCTGCCTTTACACACAAGGTTCATGTGCCCAGTACTGGGTTTTACATTATTAGATATAATTTTATGTGTGGCCACAGCTTGTCACATAATGATGAACATCTTCATTTTGCAGATATGGAAACTCAGAGAGGATGCCACTGTTCTGAAGGCACAGCCACAGGAGCTCATAGGCCCAAGCGCATCTTTACCCTCTATCACTCGGCTGAGCTATACAGAGGACGTTACCCCATTACCCAGTATGCACTTCTGTTAACAGTTGATTCTTTCCTAAACCTGTTCCTCCAGGGACTTACTTAGTTAGACAACCAGCTTTTCATTTTCCTCCTTATTTTCCTACCCCATTTATGAAATTAAACTATTTTTTGAGACAGGGTCTCACTTTGTAGCCCTGAATGGTTTGGAACTTACTGTGTAGACCAGGTTGGCTTTGAACTCACAATTATCTATCTGCCTCTGTTCCCAAAATGCTGGGATTAAAAGCCTATGTCACACATACCTTGTCCTCCTTCCTAGCTTTATATTTTCAGGAAATGTCACTTGGGACTCAGTCTATCAGGACAGGGGTCAAAGTGGCGTTGGCCAGTGGAGTGTTGGGACAAAGCCGAGTCAAGCCCTGGAGTTTAAAACCGCATTTTAAAAAGGAGGCATTTGTGTCTGCATCAGAGAGCACTGTCCTGACTCAGTGTGAGGCCCCTGCACTGTTCTGCTCAGCACTGCCAAGTGGAGCAAGCCAGGCCTCCCAAAACTCGCCCTATTGCCTTCCCGCCAAAAGCTCTCTGTGGCTCCCCTTTCCCTCTGGGTTTAAAATGTCAACTTGATGTAACCTAGAATATCTGAGAAGAGAGTCCTAACGAGGAAGTGTCTCAACCAAAAGAGAACCATATAAATATATATTTTTTGTCTTATTTTTTGTCTGTGAATGTTTTGTGCCCCTGTGTACAAGGCACTTGAAGGTCAGAAGAGGTCATTGGAACTGGAATTACAGGTGACTGTAAGCCTCCTGTGGGTGACGAGAGCCCAGACTCTCTGCAGGAGCTCTGAGGAATGTTCTTACCTGCAGAGCCATCTGTCCAGCCCTGGTTGTCTTGATTGTTAATTGAGGAAGGAAGACTCACCCTGAGGGAGGACGGAGCCAATCCTTGGGCTCTTCCCTGAACGGTGTGTAAATGAGGTAAGCCAGCTAAGCTCAGACAAGCAAGGGCATGCACATTTTCTTCGGTTTTTGTTTTGAATGTGTTGTGACTGGCTGCTTCAATTCCTGACTTGATTTCCTCAAAAGGACAGGCTGTAACCCAGAATGGTAAACTGCCTTTTTTTTTTTTTGGACTGGGTATTTTATCACAGCAACCGAAATGAAACTAAAACAATTTCCACAATAAAATTCGAGCTTCTTGAGGCCAAGAAGATGGCGCGATAAGTAAAGACACCGTGGCCCAGCCTGACCTCCAGAGCTTGGCCCTTGGGACTCACTTGCATAGAGGAGAAAATTAATTCCTTCAGTTGTCCTCTGACCTCCACATGTGTCTTGTAACATAGGTGTATGCATGCACATGAACATGCACATCCACACTACACACGTTAAATAAATAAAATGTAATAAAGTTGGTTTCTTGCTTCGTTTCTCGATATTCTGACTGCGGTCACCCTTCCTCATGCCCCTGTCTCCGCCCATGCATGCCTCTTCCCCAGGGACCCTCACCTGACTGTCCGACTATAGCTCTCTTCTCGCTTTGTCTCTCCCCCCTGCTCCCTCAATTTCTCTTTTATTTTTACTTGGGGGTCTCATTGTGTGGTCCTGGCTGGCCGGTCTGGAACTCCATTTGTAGTCCAGGCTGGTCTTGAACTCATAGACATCCCCCTCTCTCTGCCTCTCGAGTGTGGGATTAAGTGAATGTTCCACCTTTACTGGCCTGTCCACTTCTCTTGACCGCCTGTTACCATTTCCTTTGCTCCCAGCCTACCTCCCCCTCCCGCATGCCCAACCTCGTCAGAAGAGTTACCAGAGCCTGTGCTAATCGGCTCATTACCCCTGTGCTTTTCCATTTCCCTGACTTAGGAATTTTAAAGCCAGAGCTTAAGCTATTTCATCAGCTCTGTAAGCCTGCATACTAAGATGGCGCCGGGTTTATAGCACTTCAGCCTGATGCTGAATGAGCCAGTGTTTCTCCCAGGCCAGGGGCACACAGTCCTTGTCTTGTCTGTCACAGCTCGAATGAATTGAAGACTCTTGCAGCCTGAATTACTAAGTGTGTGTTATATTCTTGTTTCATGATTGTTTACATTTATCTTTTATTTAGTGAAATCTAACAGCTGATCTGTCTGGAAAACTATCCATCAATAAAGCTGATAGGAAGGATTTGTAGTTTAAATTTATTTATTTATTTGGTTTTTTGAGATAGGGTTTCACTGTGTGTAGCCTTGGCTGTGCTGGAACTATCTCCTTAAACTTACAGAGTTCTTCCTGACTCTGCTTCCCAAGTGCTGGGATTGATAGAGGCTAACCACCAAACCTGGCTTAAAGTTCTTAAACCAAGTTTAGTGACCCACCTGGCATCCCAGTGTTTGGGAGGCTGAGGCAGGATGCCCAAGAATCTGAAGCCAGACTCGGAGACACAATGAGATCCAACTCCCTTTTCCAACTTTGAAAATCTAAACTAGCCGGGCATTGGTGGTACATGTCTTTAATCTCAGCACTTGGGAGGCAGAGGCAGGTGGATTTCTGAGTTCGAGGACAGCCTGGTCTGCAGAGTGAGTTCCAGGATAGCCAGGGCTATATAGTGAGAGCTGTCTTAAATTGATGATTTCAAGTAATGTTTGACCTGTAAAGCTAATACCCCATTTTAATCAGTTTTTGCTAGTAATGATCTTTCCTTCCACCCCTAAGAGTTAATGTTTTGTTTATTGTTTATTTGAGACAGGGTCTCATATATTCCAGACTGACCTCAAATGGGTGATAAAATTGAGGAGAATCCTGAACTTACCATCTTCCTGCCTCTTCTTTCCCAGTGTTAAGATTCCATGTCTTCTTTATGCAGCACTGAGGATCAGAGTCTAGACTCTGTGTCTGCTCCGTAAAATACTCTACCAATGACACTACGTCCAGGGCTCTGCCCCTGCCCTGACTCTGTGTGCGTGTGCGTATGTGTGTGTTCATGTATGGGTATACATATGTGTGTATATGCACATAAAGGCGAGTGGACTACCTGAGTATCATTCCTCAAGTTCCTACAAGTCACTAGTCTTGAAAGCTAGGTGTACTAGCCACTGAGCCCCAGAGGTCCATCCTTTCTGCCCTGTGCAGTGCTGAAGTTACAATCACTCACAAGGTTCCAGGCTGGAAGGTTTGTTATTGTTACCATTTTTGTTGTTGTTGTTGTTTTGTTTGTTTTTACATGTGTACTAGGGACTGTGCTCAGCACCTCTTCCTTACAAGGTAGCAATTTACCAGTAGAGCCATTTCCCCAGTCCCTCCCCTCCTTTTCTTTCTAATTTTCTTGAGATAGAGTCTCACTGGGTAGCCCTGGCTAGCCTAGATTGGCCTTGAACTTGCAACAATCCTCCTGCCTCATCCTCCAGACTGCTAGGAGTACAGTCATGAGCCCCACCCTCAGCTCTGAGGACTTTTCTATTTCCTCTCTTTGTTAGTTCCTCTCTGTATTACCCCGACTGGAGCAATCCATCTATCTGTTTCTCTGCTGGAATCTGGCTGGTAACCCTTTAAGGAGATAGAAAATTCTGATTTCCTGGAGATTCCCATGGCGGGCTGTGTTTGAGCTTAGCTTTCGCTGGCATGTTAGGTTAACATATATGTAGATACTCACTCATTCTCCAGCAGAAACACTTCCACCTGCTATTAATATTTCATATTTTAGCCAGGTTGTGGTGGCGTACACCTTTGATCCCAGCATTTGGGAGAGACTCCCAAAGAAGGGCCAATCTCTATGAGTTCAAGGCCAGCCTAGGCTACACAAAGAAGCCTGGACTTGAAAAACAAAACAAAACAAAATTCATATTTCAAGTGTTTTTTTTTTTCTTAGAAGTTCCCTTTATGTTGTTTGTCAAATGCATATTGTATCTCTAATCTAACAAACACGTCTCTTCTCCTATACTTCCTTCTCATAAATAATCATACCGTAGAACAGCATTCATTTCAAAGTCCCCCTCAGACCCAGGGCTGGGGGTATAAGTGGCAGAATGCTTGGCAGGCATGCACGGGGCACTGCATTTGATCCGTAGCACTAAAGAGAAAACCAAAAACCCCTTTATATACATATGATTTGCTTTTTCCCCTTAGAGTTCTATATAGTTTATATGTTGCTTTTGCTGTAATTAATACTGTGCTTTCTGCAGGCCTCTGGAAATCTTCCCTTCCTTGACTTTTTTTTTATTCTGTGTAATCAGGGACTTACAATTCTGATTATTAGCATACAATGGAATATCGGCACTTATTTGTTTTGTTTGTAAATGGGTAGAAGCTGCATACTAGGCAAATGCTGCTAACTATCCTCCCAACCCCTGAGTTCTGGCTTTTACATTTTTAGCTAAAATTATTTGTATTATCTTCTTAAAATTTATTTTTATTTATTTATTTACACTCCATACTTTATCTCCCCCACCCCCAACCTCTGGCTGCTCCACATCCCATACCTCCTCTCCCTTAAAATTTATTTTTATTGTATGTGTGTGTAAATGTGAATGTATGCTATGTGCATTCAGTCAGAAGTGGGTCTCTCTGAAGCTGGATTTGTAGGTGGTTGGAACTGCCTGATATGGGTTCTGGGAATTGAAGTCAGGTCCTCTGCAAGAACAAATGCTCTTAGCCACTGAGCTCTCTCTCCAGCCACACCCACAGTGTATCACAGACACAGCTGTAATCAAGAATATAATGGCAGTGGGATCTAAGATACTTTATTCTGCTTCTCAGTGACAATCTTATCCCAAGGTTAAGGCTGAGGGTAAGAACAGAGCCGTAGTTAGTGTGGCAGTGCCCAGTGTTGGATGCTTTGCTTGGGGTGCGAGTTGATGCAACATCAGAACCTCTTCAGCAGCCTCCACAATGTTTACAAAGTTCACATTATATAATTCAGATTAGCTGTAATAGTAATTGAACTGAACGTGGTAGGCAACCGTCGGGGAGGCAGAACGGGAAACAGTCCCCACCTGTTAACTTTTGCTAATATGATATAACTTCGAGTCCGGCAAGCAAGCAGGATTGTTTCCAATCACCCACCCAAGCTGAGTGTCACAGCACCAGTCTGTAATCTCAGCACTTGGGAGACTGAGGCAGGAGGATTCCTATGAGTTTGAAGATGGCTTGAGCAGCATGGTGTGACCCTGTCAGAAGAAGACCGGGAGCAGGAGGAAGAAGATCCTGGAGCGCTGCCTCGTGCCTTTAATTGGGAGGCAGAGGCGGATGGATCTCTGAATCTGAGGCCAGTCTGGTCTACAGAGTGTGTAGTAGACCAGCCAGCCAGGGCTACACAGTGAGAGCCTGCCTCAAAAATAAAAGGAAAAGAAGAGACAGAAGAAAAGGAGGAAGTAAAGGAAGAGGAAGGAGAGAAGGAAGAAAAGGAAGAGGAAGACACCATCTTGCTGTCCATTAAACTGTGCCAGGCCCTTGGGTGAGCACCACAGCTCTTTACAGGCCTTCTCCGCAGTCCTGACTGTCACCTTTCCTTCCTGTCTTTGAAACTGAGGTTATGAGGAGTTGAGTAGAGTGAAGATTCGGACCTGGGACTCCTGACTCTTACCAAGTCTCAGGCTTGGAGACAGATCCTAGGTTTGTGCCCTGGCTTCTGCTGTTACTAGCTGTGAGTGGAGATGGTACCCCACAAGGTATCTAGTGGATTAGCTGTGGTCTGGGGGTCACAGAGGAGAGAGCAGGCCTCTGACCTGGCCTCCCTGAGCCTGTAATTTGACTGTTCCTTTTCTCCTCCCAAGGAGCCAGTCACGGGCTATCCTGTTTGTAATCAGTTCTCCTGTTTAGAACTCTGGCTTCCTAAGGGCAGGGACTGCGGGGTTCTCTTCCGGGCTGTGGCAATCAGTAGTACTTAGCAGTTCCCAGCACACAGCAGACACTCAATTGACATTTCCTTCTGGATGTATCTCCTGTCATTTCCTAAGTAGAATTAGGCTCAGGGGTCAAATCTGGTTACCACCTCTTATAAAGGTTGTGAGTGATTTTATTTTATTTTTTTCTGTTTGAGACAGGGTCTCATAGTGCAGCCCAAGGTAGTCTGGAATTTAGAGCAATCCTCCTGCTCCAACCTCCTAGATTTTAGGATTATGTAATCTCCCAGGCCCAGCTGCTTTTTTTTTTTCTTCTTTTTAAAGACATGGTTTCCATGTAGCCCTGGCTGTCCTGGAACTCACTCTGTATAAACTAGGATGGCCTTGAACTCAGAGATCTGCCTTGTCTCTGCCTTCCAAGTGCTGGGATTAAAGGCAGGGCCAACACTGCCTGGCAGGTTCTTAAGTTTTCAAGTGGTTAGAAAAATCTAAGTCATAACATATGAGATCATTCAAACTTTGAATCTCTCTGTGTGATTCTGCATGTATATTCATTTCTGCATATATATGTTTAACTCTATTTGTCTCTGTGGTTAGAGAAGAGCATTTGGTGCCTGCTGTCTTACTGTTTGGTTGAGATGGTCTTCGGTGACTGTGTGGAGAGAAGGGAAGAGGCCACATCCTTGGGTGCTTAATACAGACACAGAGGCTTTGGAGGTAGGACCTGGTTCCTCAGACTGGGACACACCTCTTGCTTTGCACACTCAGAAGCTTTGATCTTTGTGTCTGTGCCTCTGACTTCACTTTACATTGTAAAATACATCCTCAGGCGCCCTCTTCCCCTTCCACCCAAGTTTTCCATTTCCTCTGTCTTCTGTCCCAGCTGTTAAAGCTATAATAACTCAAGGTGGGGCCGAGGGCACGGGAAAAACAGCTCATGGCGCTTAGGGTGTGCCCCGAGAGCATACTGCAGACTTTCCGTAGCCAGGTTAATCTGCTCTAGAAAAGCCTTTCTTTCAAAAGGCTGGTACCTTTTATTCTGTTTCTCAGATGGAAACCTTGAAGCTCAGAGAGGTGAAACAATTTGCCCAAGTTGCCTCTGTTAAACAGGAGACTGGACTCTGAATCCAGACTTCAACTCCTGAGCGTGAGCTCTTAGCCATGTAGGTCAGGTGCCAGACCAAGGAACTGGCATATGCTGTAATGCCCCCCCGGGGGGGATGGGTAGAAAGTGAGGCTACCTCACCCCATTTCCCCTGGAAAACTGGTAGTGACATACCAATGGATTTTCGGATTGATTTCCCACCAGAGGATATGAATTCTACCAGGTCAGAAGCTGGATGAGGAACAAAATTGAGGTCGTAGCTTGGTGGTAGAGGAAAGCCAAGCACGCCTGAGGCCCAATGCCCTCCATCAAAACAAGTGGACATCCCCGACTTCTGACTACTCCTGAAGTAATCAAAGGATAATTACCCACAATACCTGGGGCTGTGAATTCAGCAGAACTGACCGGACAGGCAAGGAAGGCCTGAGGTACATGAGGAATGTTAATGACGATACTAGAGAAAAGGGAGTGTTCTGTACGTTTGGGGACCGCTGAGTGAGAGGCAGGTGAGCTGTGGGCCTGGTGGATTCCTGAGGGAGGTACAGCACTGTGCACAGCAGGGGTTAGCCTCCGCCCTGGGTCAGCAAGCACCTCTAAGGAGGAATGTTCCAAGGAACTCCGTTTGGGAATGTGGCTTCAGGCCTTGCTGGTTCCTCTTTGTTTAGTTAGTAATTACCAAACACTGGTGTGGGTGCGGATCGGGCGACCGGACTGCCTTGAATCTCTGCTGCTTGTGCCCCAAAAAGGTAGGGGATCAGCATCACGTGTCCACAGACAGCAAGCTCCGTTAGGAAAAGATGTGAAGTTTAGTGAAACAAGATCATACCGGAGTTTTTAGAGAGCCTGGCGACTCAGGGGATGTTTCAGTAAAAATACGTGTAGGCTGAGGTCGTATGAGCCGTCCTTGGTGACTAAGGTTTCAGGTATCTCAGTTTGTCAAATTCTTTGTTGAGTGGTTCAAAACATCCAGAAAGACCCTAGAGCCCTAACAGAAGCTTTCTTCTCAATGACCCAGGAGGCCTCCGTTTCTGAGTCAGTGGCCCTGGGCTCTGTAAGCATGGGAATGCATGGAATTTATTTGTAGTTTGCAGGAAATAAAGTGTTATTGTTAGGTCAGTTTCCTGTCATAAACACACACACACACCAACACTTTAATTTGATCTTAAAATAGCAACCTTAAATGTTCTTGATCCAGGAACGTATGGGAAACCCAAAATTATATGTGTTTTCTTTGCTTTTTTGAATTTGTGGTGTAAGAATTCTCCATATTTGTCACAGATAAGATTTTAAATGTTACTAGTTTCTTGGTGCTGTGCATGTAAAGATGCATGGGTTTACTGTGTATGTGTGTGTGTGTAGATGGTTCTACAGTATAAATAGGGGAGTTCTAGAGAGTTCTATGATGCATTAGATATGCAAAGTTATCCTTCTGAGGCTGGTGTGTAGCTCTGTGACTCAGTACAAAAAGAGAAAACAAAAAACAAGAACAAAACAAAACAAAAATAATAGCACTGGAACCCCCAATTAGGGAGGAAACTACAGTATTCATGTATGAAATTATCAAAAAAAGTGTAAATTAAAAAATGAAAGCCGGGCGGTGGTGGCGCACGCCTTTAATCCCAGCACTTGGGAGGCAGAGGCAGGAGGATTTCTGAGTTCGAGGCCAGCCTGGTCTACAAAGTGAGTTCCAGGACAGCCAGGGCTACATAGAGAAACCCTGTCTTGAAAAAACAAAAAAAAAAAATGAAAATAAAAGCAAGGTGGAGGTAAGCCTGCTTGGGGTGTTCAAGGGGGGAGCAGGGGCGGAGTGCCAGATGTATGTCTGTGTGTGTGTGTGTGTGTGTGTGTGTGTGTGTTGGGGGGCAGATATGTGTGTGTGTGGGGGGGAGGTACTGGGAAGGAAAAAAAGTCCAGCCTCCCCTCCCCAGTACTTCCCACGGTTTGGGAAATAGCTTAGGGATTTTTCTTCCTGAGAGATCAACTCACACAGACATTCAGCAGTGAGTATTAATGGTCCTGACCATCCATGGGTATGGCTTCAGTGTTAAGGCCCTGGGGCTTATGTACAGGAGTCACTGTCTTGGGAGGTGTGTAGTGACCATTTGCCAGTTGATATATAAGGATTTTACTTTTATAATAATTTTAGATTATTTATATATGTATGAATGCTTTATCTGTATGTATCTGTGCACATAGCATGTGTATTCCCTGGTGCCCATGGAGGTGAGGGTTCCAGGACCCCCTGGAACTGGAGTTACAGACAGTTGTAAACTATGTAGGTGCTGAGAATCAAGTCCAGGTTCTCTGCAAGAGCAGCCAGTGTTTTTAACCACAGAGCTATCTCTCCAGCCCTGTGTTTTCTTTCTTTTTTTTTTTGTTTTGTTTTTGTTTTTTCGAAGCAGGGTTTCTCTGTGTAGCCCTGGCTGTCCTGGAACTCACTTTGTAGACCAGGCTGGCCTCGAACTCAGAAATCCACCTGCCTCTGCCTCCCAAGTGCTGGGATTAAAGGTGTGCACCACCACCGCCCCTGTGTTTTCTTTCTATTCTTTTTTGGTTTTTCTTTGAGACAGGATCTCATTATGTAGCCCCGCCTACAATTTGCTGTGTAACCCAGGCTGACCTTGAACTCACAGAGATGCCCTTGCTTCTGTCTACTGAGAGCTGGGATTAAATGCCCTACTGGATTTTTTTTCTTTCTTTTTTCAGATCTATTTTATTTAATTATTTTATGAGTATGAATGTTTTTCTTGTAGATATATCTGGATATTTTGCCCTGAAACTAGAGTCAGGATGCTTGTGACCCCCCCCCCCGAGAGTGCTGGAAACCCAGATCCTTTACAAAACAGCAAGTGTTCTTAACCACTGATTGAGCCATCTCTCCAGCTCTGGGTTTTATTTTTCTTAATTGTACTTAACTAACTTCTTGGAAACCAGGCTTTTGTAATATAACCAGTCTTGAAGTTCTTCTTCTTTTTTTTTAAAGATTTATTTATTTATTTATTTATTTTAAAGATTTATTTATTTATTATACGTAAGTACACTGTAGCTGTCTTCAGACACACCAGAAGAGGGCGTCAGATCTCATTACAGATGGTTGTGAGCCACCATGTGGTTGCTGGGATTTGAACTCAGGACCTTTGGAAGAGCAGCCGGTGCTCTTAACCACTGAGCCATCTCTCCAGCCCTGATTTATTTATTTTATGTATGTGAGTACACAGACACACCCGAACACTAGTAGAGGGCATCAGATCCCATTACAGACGGTTGTGAGCCACCATGTGATTGCTGAACTTAGGACCTCTGGAAGAACAGGCATTAACCTCTGAGCCATCTCTCCAGCCCCCAGTCTTGAAGTTCTGATCATCTTGTCTCAGCTTTCTGTGTGCTGGAGCTACCGGTGTCTGCTGTGGTCTCCTTCCTGTCTCATTTGTTTACTTGCCTGAAGCTTTGTATTTTATATGTATACGTACACAGGAGCCTCTGGAGGCCAGAAGACAGTGTCAGGTTCCCCTGCGATTGGGAGTTACAGGTGGTTCTGAGCTCCCGACATGGGTGCTGCGAACAAAACTCAGGTGCTTTGGAAGAGCAGGAAGTGCTTTTAACCCATGAGCTGACTGTCTCTCTAGCCCCTCACCCGAGGGCTCAAGGCCTCACTAGGTAGCAGAAAATAACCAAGACTTCCTGATCCTCTGCCCCCAAATCCCCAGTCCTGGGACTGTGGCTTTCTGTCCTAGCCTTGCTCTATGTTGTTCTGAGACAAGGACATACGGCTTAGTTCCCTCACTGTAGCCCGTCGGCTCCTTCCGCTTGCTTCCTGCGCGCTGACATAAATGTCCGCCTCCACTACGCTCAGCTTTTGTCTCATTCTTCTAGGGTATCATCCTCTGTTTTTAGAAGCTGTTGAGAATGCATGACTTAGCCAAGAGGATAGCATGCCTGCCCCCTGCCCTTTTCTTATTTTTTTTTGGGGGGGGAGCAAGCTTCAAGACGGTGGTTCTCTATGTAGCTCAGGCTATCCTAGTCTCACTCTGTACAATGGGCTGGCCTTGAACTCACAGAGATCTGATTGCCTTGAGGATTAAAGGCATGCACCACTACCACCTGGCTTGGATTTCGTTTCTTTAGGGTTTCTGGGAGAAGCTTGAGCCAGATGGGCCATCAGCTCTGGGGCTGCCCTGGCTATTTATTCTAGGATTCAGAAAAGCCTGTTGGAGAAGTGCAGCAGTGAAGGTCAGACTTGTGCATGGTGATAGGGAAGTCAGGAATGTGTCCTGTTAGGTGTCCCTTAAGCCCTGGCCCCACCCTTGTGGGCTGCAGGGAATAATCGGATTCCCTGGTTGCTCAATTGGAGTTCGTTTCCGTTTCTAGATGAGGTGGCAGTCTAGATGAGGTGGCAGTCTCTCCTGCCCCAGCCTCCACTTTTTTGAAACAAGGTCTTGCTTCATAGACCCTGCTGACCTCAAAGTTGCCAAGATTCTCTTGCCTCAGCCTCTGGAATTCTGGGATTACAGGCACATACCACCCTGGGTTCCTCCTCTCTCCTGGCCTCCTCTTCTGGCTCTTTATTATTTATTCATAACAGAGTGTGTGGCTGTTGATTCTGCAGAGTGAGCCGTGAGATGGCGAGCCTCGGTAGGTAGCACGTTTGTGAGAGGGGGAGAGAGGAGAAACTCTGGGAGGGAAGGGGTAGGTGGCCAAACTGGTTTAACTCTGCTCTGGAGGGCCAACAAGAAAAGACAAAAGTCCAGGCTTTGCTCAAGAACATTCAAGCTTATCAACAAAGGGAACTGGGGAAGAGAAGGAGGAAGACAGGAAAGAAAGGGGCAGGGCTCCAGGCTCCTCTCAGTGGGAGAGCTGTGAGGAGCGCTCAAAGGCCTGGCTTGGGAAAGGTGACTGTTTATTCTGAGGTGTGAGACCAGGAGGACAGGCTGCCTTGATCTACGGTGATGTTTAACCTGAGGAGTGGAAGGAGTATTTTCTTCAAGAGCAGCATGCTGTCAGTTTCCTGGAAATATTGCTTAAGCTCTTGAGAAGGTGAAGGTTTGGTAACGCCTGAATTCAGTTCTCGGAATCCAGAGTAGAAATGAAAGTTGTCCTCTGACCTTCGTACATGCGCTCCCTAGCAAAGCAGATAAGTGTAACAAGATGATTTTTAAAAGGAAACACAAGTTTTCTTAAAACCACTTGGCAGATCTAATACCTGTGTTTCCCCCTAGGTGTGCACCGCCACTAACGCCTGGAAGGACTCCTGTCTCCGTCTTTCCCCAACAATCTATTCTGCTTCCTGCCAGGGAGCACATCTTATCTTGTCATCTCCTTTCTTATCTTGAGACTGCAAAATGTCCCAGAAAGTCTAGAATGAAATTTCAGTAGCTGGAGTCATAGCAATGGATAGGCCCCGGCTGTCTTTCTGCCTAGATCATTTTCAACGCCACTCCTCCTCCTCCTCCTCCCCCTCCTCCTCCTCCTCCTTCTCCTCTCCCCTCCCCTTTTAAAAGCACACCTGCCTTCAGACCCTTTGTAGTCCCTAGTTGGTTTTGAACTCACTATTCTCCTGTCTCAGCTTCCCAAGTCCTGGGACTATGTGAGCTACCATACCTGGTTTATGTAAGCTTCATATCTTTTGAATATTTGAAAGGAATTTTCCAGGGAGTAATTTTGAGTGTAAGTTAGGATTACTGAGTTTAGACCTTATTTCTACCCACCCCCCTACTCCTCCCACCCCTGTTTTTCTGTGTGGTTGTGGCTGTCCTGGAACTCACTCTGTAGAGCTCACAGAGATCCTCCTGCCTCTGCCTCCTGAGGGCTGGGATTGAAGGCCTGCTCCTCCACTAGCCAGCTGACCTCATTTCTTCTTAAGTGAAGATATAGAACGAACCGTTTATAAGTTATACTTGAAAATTGCTTCTAAAGGCATTTCCAGCCGAGCAAAGATATCTGCTTCTTTTCAATTGAGTGTGGAATGAAGTGTTTGCAGGGATGGGCTTGGGGTCAGGAGAGACTTCAAACACTAGATCTGCTACCCTGCCTTCCTGTTTTGAGACTGGGTCTAAAGTATTGGAGAATGACCTCCAACTTCATGTGTCTTGGGTCGAACCCAAGACTCCTACATGCTAGGCAAACGATCACCAACCCAGCTATATTCCAGCCCATGCTGGACTCTCTTCTAACCCTGTCTCCTTTCTTGTCCTAGCTTGGCCCCTCCCTTGGCCTGGTTCCACCTCTGGTTTGGATTTTGGTGCCCATACCTGGGCCTCCATGCCTAAGCTACTTCCTAGACTGCAAGAAAGACAGAGCTTTGGCTGGGAACACCAGCCTTGTGATCTATTCAGTCACATGCAAATGAGAGGTGTGTGTGTGTGTGTGTGTGTGTGTGTGTGTGTGTGTTGTTTTGAGGGACCCACACCCCACACCCTTTTATTTACTGTCCCAGTACACTTTATGATCTCCCATATGCTGGTTGCTTATGACAGCCTTCGCTAAAGTTCTGAGCAAATTAGATTTTCTCCACACATGTGAGCATTACACAAATGATATGGAGTAACAGGAGGCAGACACACACTAGGTGCTCTATAATAATACCTGTATGCAAGTGAAGCCAATGGTTGGGACAGTGACTGGGCTGAGGTAGGGGCTGGCTGCTATGTAGCCCTGCCTCCTGCTCCCGAATGCCAGAATTATAAACATGTGGCTTGATGCCCAGTTATGAGTTAGGGCCAGTCTTCTTCATACTCTAGAACCTTGTCTCAAGAAATATATGAATAGGGCTAGAGAGATGACTCAGCAGTTAAGAGCACTGGCTGCTCTTCCAGAGGTCCTGAGTTCAATTCCAAGCAACCACATGGTGGCTCACAACCATCTATAATGGGGTCCGATGCACTCTTTTGGTGTGTGTCTGAAGATAGCTACAGTGTACTCATATAAATAAAAATAAATACATATATCTTTTTTTAAAAAGTATATAAATATATATTTACATGTAGTTATAGTTTGTGCCTTTTTGTATGTAAAACTTAAAAACATTGATTTTGTTTGTTTGTTTGCTTGAAACAGGGTTTCTATGTAGCCTTGGCTCTCCTGGAACTCGCTCTGTACACCAGTTTGGCTTCATAAAGATCCACCTGCCACTGCCCTTCAAGTGCTGGGATTAAAGGTGTGCACCACCATTGCCTGGCCTGATTTTTTTTTAAGATTTATTATTTATTTTTATTTGCATTGATGTTTTGCCTGCATGTATGTCTGTTTGAGGGTGCCAGATTCTTTCGAACTGGAGATAAAGACAGTTGTGAGTGCCGGGAATTGAACCTGAGTCCTTTGGAAGAACAGCTAGTATTCTTAACCACTGAGCCGTCTCTCCAGCCCCATTGATTCATTTTTAAAATACCTGCTTTCATTAATTTATTTAGAGATATGGTCTTACTCTGTAGCCCAGGTTAACCTTAAACTCTTGTTCCTCCTGTCTCAGTTTTCCCAGCACTGGGGTTTCATGTATGTGCTACTATCTGTGACTACATGTGACTAATATAAACTTTTTTTTGGTTTTAAAATAGGTTCTTACTGTATAGCCTGGGCTGTCCTAGAACTGGCTATGTAGACCAAGTTGTCCTGATCTCACAGAAATCTGTCTGTGCTTCCAGAGAACTGGAATTAAAAAAGTTATGCTCCACCACATCAGGCTAATAGAGACTATTTTAAAATGTTATAGTGTGCCGGGCAGTGGTGGCGCACGCCTTTGATCCCAGCACTTGGGAGGCAGAGGCAGGCGGATTTCTGAGTTCGAGGCCAGCCTGGTCTACAGAGTGAGTTCCAGGACAGCCAGGAGGGCTACATAGAGAAACCCTGTCTTGAAAAACCAAAAAAAAAAAAAAAAAAGGTTATAGTGTATTTAATTACTTTTGAATCCATTATGGTGATTTCATTTTAAAATTCACTCCACTGGACCATAAAATATTGCTTATAGTGAGTTTTTGGTTATTGGGTGGTCACTGTAATTGGTATGAATAGGTCAAAATCAAAGGTTATATGTGTGATTTTATTTTTAAACATGTGGCTTTGTGTGTGTGGGGGGGGGGGGGGACTCATTTTCCAGAGCCTATATGCATACAATTTGCTCTCTATGCCATTCAAGGAAACCTCAGGATAGAAGTGCGAGACATGTGATCGCCAAGTAGGGACAATGACGGACACTCGCTTTTGCTTTCCAACCTGGATTCTCCTTTCTGTGACAACAGAGACCTGTCCCTGCCTTGGCGGGTCCATTAGTTACTGGCCTCTGGGTACAGTGCCATCTTGAGCATAGTGGTGACAATGATGTTAACACCTCACGGTTTCTGAGGGCAAGAGTTTGGGCAGGCACGGCTTGCTATGGCTTGCTGCCTGGATCCGAGGCTTGCTTCCAAACGAATAGAGTTATTGGCAGAACTCGGTTCTTCTCAAGTTGCCTCCTCTTCTTGGCTGTGATCTGATGGCCAGTCCCACTTCCTGGAGGAGGCCGTTCAATTCCTCGCCACAACATGGCTCCTATTTTGTCAAGCCGGTAAGAACAGGATACCATTAGCAAGCGGACTCTCAAGCCTTGTGACATGTAACTGCATACCTGACCACTTTATTTACTGGTGGGGAGCTGGCCACAGGATGTGTACCTTCTCAGGGAAAGGATTGCACAGAGGCGCAAATACTGGGAGGCACAGTTGTGGCAGCTGGCCTGCCTATCTGCCACTGACACAGCAGTTCAAGGGAAGCAGACCCCTGTGGCCTGAGGCAAGCCAGTAACCACACACTTTTTCCTGTCCACAGGAGTTGGGTACAGGTGATGTAAGGCTTAAGTGACTTGTGTTGGGTGAGCAGACTGAGTAAACACAGGGCAGGGAGGAGAGCCCTGGGATGGGAAACCGTTCTGCAAAGGCTGGGATAGAGCCCATTGTGAGAAACACTGTAATTCTTCACTCATGGAGACTGACAGGGAAGATGAAAGGGTATAAGCCAGGCTGGACCACATCGTAAGACCCTGTCTCAGAACAGCAAAAGCAACAAAAGAAATCATACAAGTATTCATTGTTTATAATAATGGGTCTCATTATAGTATTTTATATTTTATATTCTTCTTTATTTTTGACAGGTCTCTGTCATAGCTCAGGTTGGCCTCGAACTTAACCATCAGCCTCCTGAGGACTGGGACTACAGGCATAGGTCATTATAGTATGCCAGGTTTTATGAAGATGCTTTTATATATATACAAACAATATCCTTTGATCTATTTATTTTCCCATAGTCCCCTATTCTTTTTTTGTTTTATAGATTTTACATATAAGAGAAACATACACAGTATATATGCATATATACATATATATTGTATACATATGTAATTTTTCATGTTTTTCAGGCTATCCTGTAAATCACCATACAGTTGAAGATGACCTTGAACTTCTAATCCTCCTGGGTCTGCTCCCCCATCCCTGGGATGCCTTTTGTGAGTTGGGAATTGAACCCACTACTTTATATATAGTACTAGGTAAGCATTCTCCCAACTGAGTAGTGTCCCCCGTTGTTCTTATTTTCTGACACAGTCTCATGTAGCCTGGGTTGGTCCTAAATCTACTGATATGAGATGCTGACTCGGAATCCTCCCCTCTGTCCACGCCCCGAGTCTGGTTTGTTTCTCCTAACATGGTTGGAGATTTCTAGTTGCTCTCAGACGGCTGATTAGCTGGTTGGTTGGCTGCCTTTAGACTATCTTCTTTGTTTCTCAGACTGGCCTTCACCTGTACTTCCCTATGTGACCCAGGCTGGCCTCGAATTCCCTCGGTCTGATTTGTTACCGATTTTTGTCTCTAGACTGACCCCCTTTCCCTTTCTGAATTGTGAAAGCGATAATAACATCAATTAAACAGCGAAACAGACTTCTTCATATTCAACAAGAACAGAAAAAATGGGGAAAAATTTGTAAACCCACCTTTAACTTTTGGGCTTGGGAGGGAGGTTATAGATACAGTGTCAAAATGAGGGAAAGAGAGGGCTGGAGAGACGGCTCAGCAGTTGAGGGGACTGGCTATTCTTCCAGAGGACAGGGGTTCAAATCCCAATACCCACATGGCAGCTCACAACTGTCTGTAACTCTAAGACCGGGCACTCTCACACAGACACACATGCAGG